>OY856412.1:1160654243-1161270743 GCA_963693085.1 Alisma plantago-aquatica | reverse complement strand
TGGTTTCATATCACTATATCATGACTAATGAGATTCTATCATCAACCAACACACAATCTAGTCTTCATTGTTATTGAGGTCTATGGTTATTTCCACAATAACAACCGACTAGGGACTAAACAAGAATGTATACTCTTAACATCTGTATGATCTCATCGTTTAGGTCTTGAACCTAAAAGCATACGTCATTGAGTAAAATCATTCTTTAGACATCTATCATGTTACACCATCATCTCAGAAATAGTTTAAACATATAGATCGGAAATTGTCTTTATTATTATTCAAATCATTTACAAAGTATCCCATTACAATCATCATATGACTTGCTCTATGAGCATACATACCAACAGACTCCCACTTGCACTTAGAGCCAATCACCAAGGAACCTCAGTCCTTGTGACCTAGCATGACCATCATGCTTCTGTTGAGAAAGTGCCTTAGTCAGTGGATCAACTATGTTGTCTTCAGTTGGTATTTTGCAAATCTTCACATCTCCTTGTTGTACAATCTCTCATATGAGATGGAAGCGCCGCAATATGTGATTGGACCGCTGATGTGATCTGGGTTCCTTAGCTTGTGCAATAGCTCCATTATTGTCACAATAAAGCTCAATTGCATCACAACTACTGGGAACTATACCAAGTTCAGAGATGAACTTCCTGATCCACACAGCCTCCTTTGCTGCATGTGAAGCAGCAATATACTTGGCCTCTGTAGTAGAATCGACAACTGTTTCTTGCTTGGAACTCTTCCAGCTCATAGCTCCATTATTAAGGCAAAACACAAATCCTGACTGTGATATGTAATCATCTTTATCGGTTTGGAAGCTTGCATCGGTGTAACCTTTTACAGCCATCTCTTCCTCGCCACCGTAAACAAGAAACTGATCCTTAGTCCTTCGCAAGTACTTGAGGATGTTCTTTATGGCTGTCCAGTGAGCATCCCCGGGATCTGACTGGTACCTACTCATCATGCTGAGAGCATACGAGACATCTGGGCGTGTGCACAACATAGCATACATGATGGATCTGATGGCTGATGCATATGGGATCCCATTCATACGCTCCCTCTCTTCACAAGATTGGGGACATTGAGCTCTAGAAACGGTGACTCCATGTAGCATGGGGATGTTTCCACTCTTTGAGTTCTCCATGCTGAACTGCTTCAGCACTTTGTCGATGTACGTGCTCTGACTTAGTCCAAGAAGCTTTCTAGATCTATCTCTATAGATCTTAATTCCTAGAATGTAGGATGCTTATCCTAAGTCCTTCATTGAGAAAGTATTCCCAAGCCAAGTCTTTACCTTCTCTAAGGCTAAGACATCATTCCCCATCAATAGTAGGTCATCCACATACAATATGAGGAATGTGGTTGAGCTCCCACTAACCTTCTTGTACATACAAGGTTCATCTTCATTTTGAATAAAGCCAAACACTTTGACTTCCTCATCAAATCAAAGATTCCAACTCCGATATGCTTGCTTCAATCCATAGATTGACCTTTGCAGCTTACAGACTTTATTGGCATTCTTTGGATCTACAAAACCTTCAGGCTGTGTCATGTACACATCCTCATTGATATTCCCATTAAGGAATGCGGTTTTAACATCCATCTGCCAAATCTCATAGTCATAATAAGCTGCAATAGCAAGCATGATCCTGATTGACTTAATCATGGCAACTGGAGAAAAGGTTTTGTCATAGTCAACACCTTGAACTTGTCGAAATCCCATCGCAGCCAATCTCCCTTTATAAGTTTGCACATTGCCATCCATGTCGGTCTTCTTCTTGAAGACCCACTTGCACCCTATGGGTTTTACCCCTTCGGGTGGTTCCACCAAAGTCCATACTTTGTTGGAGTACATGGATTCCATCTCAGATCTCATGGCTTCAAGCCATTTCTCAAAATCTGGTCCCTCCATACCCTCTACGTAGGTTGTTGGATCATCATCTATGATCAACTCTCCACCATCCTGAGTCACAAGGTATCCAAACCTCTCAGGTTCAAGGCGGGTCCTACTAGATCTACGAGGTCCTTGTGTTACCTGAGGAGACTGAGATTCCACAACACCTTGTGAATCTCCATTTTCCTCTTGTACATCTACCGGTTCTATGTTTTCTCATTGGGCTTGAACCTCTTCAATCTATTTTCCTCCCACTGCTTCCTTTGGAAATAAATTCCTTCTCTAGGAACACACCTGTCCTGGCAACAAACACTTTGTTGTCAGTAGGGTGGTATAGATAATATCCCCTCGTTTCCTTGGGGTATCCAACAAAATAACATTTATCGGATTTGGGTCCAAGCTTGACAGGAAACATTTTCCTAACGTAAGCCTCACAACCCCAAATCTTCATAAAAGACAAATCGGGACGCTTCCCGTACCATATCTCATATGGTATCTTTTGAACCAATTTATATGGTACATGGTTAAGTGTAAACGCAGCGGTTTCAAGAGCATGACCCCAGAAGGAAATCAGAAGATCAACAAAACTCATCATTGATCGTACCATATCCAACAATGTGCGATTCCTTCTTTCAGACACACCATTACGCTGTGGTGTTCCAGGCAGAGTCCATTGTGATACAATATCACAGGCTCGCAGAAGGTCCTCAAACTCCTAGCGTAAGTATTCTCCACCTTGATCGGATCGAAGTGCCTTAATACTTTTACCAAGTTGGTTCTGTACTTCATTCATGAAATCCTTGAACCTTTCAAGGGTTTCTGACTTATGCTTCATCAGGTACACATAGCCATACCTACTGAAATCATCAGTGAAGGTAATGAAGTACTGACACCCATTTCTGGCATTAGTTCTAAAAGGCCCACATACATCAGTATGTATGAGTCCTAATAGATCACTAGCTCTCTCACCTTTACCTGAAAAGGGAGTCTTGGTCATCTTACCCAATAAGCAAGATTCGCATGTCTCTATTGATTCATAATCCTAAGTGTCTAGATAACCATCTTTATGGAGTCTAGAAATGCACTTCTCATTTATGTGCCCTAGATGACAATGCCAAAGATATGTTTTGTTTGAGTCGTTGAATTTTTGCCTTTTGGTGTTTACGTTGTATACACTTGTCTCCAAATCTATCAAGTATAGACCATAAGACATTGGGGCACTGCCATAAAAGATCCCATCTTTAGAAATGGAACATTTTCCATTCTTAATAAGAAATTCAAATCCATCTTTGTCCAAACAAGAGATGGAAATGATATTCCTATTTATGGCAGGTACATAATAGTAGTTCTTCAACTCTATTATTAGCCCACTTGGTAGAGTTAACTCATAGGTTCCTACGGCACTGGCGGAAACCCTTGCCCCATTAGCAACACGTAGTTCAACCTCACCTTTCCCCAAAGGCCTACTTCTCTTAAGATCCTTCACATTTGAACAAATGTGAGATCCGCATCCCGTATCAAGTACCCATGACAAAGAAGTAGTAAAGTTAATCTCTATCATGTATACACAAGAAGTAGAGATCTCTATCTCTGACTTCTTCCTCCATCATTCCTTCCATCCTCTCCATGTAGAAGAAATCGGTTTGGCGAGAGAACCCTTCTCTCCCTTACCATTCGTTCCATTGATCTCTATCAATGAACTTTCTTTCCTCTTCACCAACGCATTAAATGTACATAGAGTGGATTCAAAGGCTCCTGGTACATCTAGATTGTGCAGAACACTTCTCACAGTCCTCAACCAGTTACGGAATTTATTCTCAATTAATTTTCCCATTTTAAAAGATGATTCCTTTGCCATTCTACAAGAGAAAATTGCATTTTGTCAAAACCCCTTTTGATTTGATTTTAATAAATTTGACGATAGTTAATTAGGCCCTTAATTAATTACCACTCCCACTATTTTGACTCAAATTGACAGCACTCACCATCAATTCGGAAGATTGCAGCGTACAATCTTCTAGTGGGTCAAGATCTTGAAATCCTCTGAGCCATGGACCAGCTAGGGCAGTCACCCACAACTCAGATCTCCCAGGTAGGCAACTCTTGCCAATTGCATCATATGCAACTCTTGAAAGATGTCACATGCAACTCCTTTCCATGATCATCTCTATGCCTCAAGGTGCTAGATCCTATCTAGGTCACCTTGTTAAGTCCGACCCAAAGCCAACACGATGAATATGCACCCTACTAGGGCAGACCCACACATTCATCCTTCACGCTTCCACGAGATAGACGGTGCACCACGCTAGGGCGTGCCCACACTTGGTCGATCAAGCTTTTCACATGTGTCGCATTTGGAAGGCATCTAAAACTTAATATTTAATGAGGGATTTGGTTTTTATATACTTATACATATCCAATCACCACATTATATAGTATGTATCATATGCATGCTATATCCCACAAAAAACATGTGAAATGATAAAAGCAATGATTATGGCCATCCTATTGTGATTCCTCGAGCCAAGAGGAATCACGGTCATCTAGGTCTACATCACATGCAACATGTACAAGATGAAATATGTGCCTGCCTTTCTGGGTTTGATCAGCTCATCTCCATGACTGATCGGCTCGCCATCAAGTTGGTTGTTCGGGTGCCACCAGCCGATCGACTGGAACCTCCAGCCGATCAGTTCACCGGTCGTCGTGCATCTCCTCAGGTCGCCACCCGCTCATCTCGCTCCTCGAACCGGTCGTCTGGAACACCAACCAATAGGTTCACGCCTTGAACTGATCGTCTCAGGTCGTCTGCCGTTCTTTGACATAACAAGAAATAAAATCAATCATATTTACAATTGAATTGTTAAACCTCGAGTTACATTCGGGGGGAGCAAAGGTAGGAAAAGAAATCTCGAATTATTTCGAGTTACATCAGAAATAGGAGAAAAGGGAATCGATGCGCAGACCGAGATGCAAGCAACCACATACAACCACACACAGATATAGGGTTTATAGGCCATAACCATGCTACGCATCCACCACAAAACTCGTTTAAGTGTGACATGTATCGATTGCATTAATATTACATATCATATATATTTTTGGGATTTGTGGATTGGACATACATAAAGACAATTTTATTCGCATCGTATGTAATAAATAAAGGTGACAAACCAAAATCGATCATATCAATAATCCTAAAATATAGAGCAGTTGACGTGGCTCTGATACCACTGTTGGGTTTTAGAGGAGGCAGAGAAGCAGCAGAAACAAAAACTTTTCTCCCCAAAACCCAGAACAAAAGGAATCGTGTCAACGTCTATACAATAGAAAAGATGGTTTGTGGATGCATACCTTGTCCCGAGGCTTGCTCGGCGACTGTACCTCGTGCCTTACACGGTCTTCACCTCCGATCTTGGACGGTGTCTGTGCAGCTCATGGTCGCACAGGGACTGAAGACTCCTGGTCTCACCAGGACTGTCGGGATTGACAGTTGTCCTCCAAGCGACAGAGGTCTCCCGCCTCTGCAGTCATCCACAAGAACTACCTGGAACTCCGATCTCCTTGTCCCACAAGGAATCGGAAGGAGTCGCACCCTCCTATTGGCGTACTAGTCACCAACACACTCTCCTGCCACCAGTCGCTTTCTGCAGTTGTCTTTCCCTTGATGTGCCTCCCTTATCGGGTAGCACTTGCTCGGGCTCTCTCGGTTACCAAAACCAGAGAGAACGACAACTTCATAGAGCAACTGGTTGCACTGGGTTGTACTTTGAGAAGCCCCCAATACCCCTATATATATATATGAGGGTCATGGGACAGGGTTCTCTATCCCGGGCAATGCGGGACTAAAGCAGGAGTAGAAGGGTTCGAGATTTTCCACAAAACAACCAACTGCATAACCTGAACCGATCATTTCACAACCGAAACGGTCAGTTGGGGATCTGAGCCGGTCGGTTGACACCTCAACCAATTGGTTGGGACCCATGAAACGGTCGGTTCACTTCTGAACCGGTCGGTTCGTTGTCCTAATCAGTTCCCGATTGACTTTTCTTCTTTTGTTTCTAATTGGTATCAAATACCAATCCTTGTTCCAATCAAATTGGGCAAGTGAAACAAAAGGAAATTTCTCACCAATCCTAGTTTCCCAACTTGCTCGGTTGCATCAGTTGAACTGATCGTTTCAACACTTGAAGAAATCGTTTCACTATGTTCATGAGTTGATCAACTCACCAGTTGAGCCGATCAGTTCACCAAGATCAGTCAATCGGTTCATCACATGAGCCGATCGTTTGGGAGTGCAGATTGTGCATAATCTGTCAATCACAATTTCAATCAATCTGATACTCTAATCAATCAGTCCAACACCTTGAACACTATGATACTGAGCTATCAATTGATTGAGTGTTTAATAGAACTACTAAACTCCTTTAGTGATCAATCTAAACATGTTTGTGGACAAACTCCTCTTCCAGGTTAAATCCTATGTGTGTGACCATGTAGGTCCATTTCACATTGGCAGTGAAAGTCCATAACACTTATGACTTCACAAGAAAAGAGTGGTGCCTAGTCACACATCAGTGCTACCCAAGTGAAATAGAAAGTTGGAGAACAACTTTCAATCCTACAATCCATGAATGGTGTTACAGTGAATGTATAATTCCTTTTTCACTGATATCCTGAATGAACTCGAGGCATGGAACAGTCATCCTGTCAACATTCATTCATTTCCTTGATCTCAGAGCAGACTGGGTGAGATGTGTATGACATCAATATCACATATTGATTCACACGTGCATGCGCATGCCTTTCTCAATCCTACTCATCAAGTGGCCAAGGACATCAAACTCCCTCAGGAGGGACAAATCCCATATCTATCACTCACCCCTCAAAAGCCACATGTGTCAAAGCCACCCAATCATCACCTTTATAACAACCCATGTTTCAGGACTGCGTTTGATGATGTCAAAGTGTACCCAACGACATGTGTTGAGTGTAGTGATTTCACGTCTAAGAATCACACTCACCACCATCACTGTGAGAGCTGACTGTGACTACCAAGTCATGGTTCCATGTGTCACTCTCACGGTGGGTCTGTCTGGTACCTTGTTCTCTAACAAGTACCTATGTGCTTGGTTTGATATCACTGTTTCATGACTAATGAGATTCAGTCATCAACCAACACACAATCTAGTCTTCAGTGTTATTGATATCTATGGTTATTTCCACAATAACAACTGACTAGGGACTAAACAAGAATGTATACTCTTAACATCTGTATGATCTCATCGTTTAGGTCATGAACCTAAAAGCATACGTCATTGAGTAAAACCATTCTTTAGACATCTATCATGTTACACCATCATCTCAGAAACAGTTTAAACATATAGATCGGAAATTGCCTTTATTATTATTCAAATCATTTACAAAATATCCCATTACAATCATCATATGACTTGCTCTATGGGCATACATACCAACATCTAAGACTCTTAAGTAGAATAGCTCTTAGCTAGCCATTATGATTAATAGTTTTGTTATGTTTCTTTATTTGTCTATCTGTTTAATCTCCTTAATCTACTTAACTTATTTAATAACATAACCTATTGTAATCAATAAGCATTGTTGTGAGTTATATCTCTTGTTGGGACATGAATCTCACATGTGGGTCGCCACAATCTTTTTAGGAGGAGCTGATGTGATGGATCTATGGCAGCAAAGAGGAGATGATGTGATGGATCATAGATAGATAGTTGTTTAGATGTCTAGTATGCCCTAGAGTCGTCCCTATACTCTCAGGTCCATGCGAGAATTTTATGAATATAGTGTTTTATCGACTAGAGCTTTCTTAGTATTTTGATGTTGTACATGTGTATTCTATCTCTAATGTATATGTTGTGACTGAGGACACAGAGCCTTTGTAAGAGATTTTTGGTATGATTTATAAAATAATCCGAGATGTTGGGATTTTATGCAAATGTTGTTGATAAAAATTGTGAAAATTTAATTGTTTTTAATTAATACTCTTTTTAGTGATGTGTTTTATTAGTGGTTGATCGTGTTTAGGTTTTGAGTAATCTTGTTTTATGTGATGAGTTGTCACACCTTGTGTTTAAAGTCTGACCTCAAGTCATCTCTAGTTAGAGTATACTTTACATTGTTGTATATGGCATCATCCCTGGGTTTGTTTCATCTAGAACGTCTGCCATGACATGAATATCTCTTAATAACATCTTTGATGTCAATGTCATGTCCATGGCTACCATTTTACATGGAAATGGTGCAGGCATTGCCAAGTTGGTGCAACCAGCTATATATGGATCGGGGAAGACTAGGTTCTCAAGTTTATGTGGAGTTGTATAGAACATCCAGTCTAGAGTTCCTTCATCCTCCACTCCAACTGGTTCTTCCTCTCCCTCTCTAAAAATATTGAAAGTGTGTGCCTCTCCCTCTAGAGGCTCTTCTAGCAAAGATTCATTGACTATATTTCTATAGTATGGGGGAGGGGCATTATAGTCAAAGAGGGGATCCAACCCATTCATCATATCCTTAGTTGTCTCCCATGTTTCCTCCCTTTGAGTAATGGGTTCTTATATGACATCAATCTCATATGTGGCATCGACGTCCTTGTAGGAAGCAGCTTGTTTAGGTTCTAATGGGGAACCCCCTTCTTCGTTTTCTTTGGGTTTCTCTATTGTTCTTGGCTTGTTGGTGGAGTTCCCTAGTGAGGTCGGGGAATTCTTTTCATCATCTTCCCCGGCGGGTACTTCCATGTTCCTTGTAGATTCTTCTTGTTATTCAACATATATCTCTGTTGTGGCTTCAGTGCTTGGATATGGTGCGGCATGTGTGATGGCCAGCTTTTCTAGCACCATGTCTACATTGAAATGCATGTCTGTCTCTAGGTTTGCCAGATGTTGGGATTCATTTGCTTCATTGTCAACCTACTTCCTTTTGAGGATTGATTCATCTCAGGAAGTTGACATAGATGGTGGCTCCTTGCGCTTCTTCTCGTTGGAGGCACGCAGTAGCTCATTCTCACACCTCAGATCTTCTTGCTCCTACCTCAATGAGGCAATTTCTTTATTCATGATTATCCAAGTCCTCCATAATTCTTATCAAATTTGTTGCAAGGAGCTACATCTATTATGGTAGTCACATTAGATGTTGAATATTCATTGTATCCTCTTTTACCTGCGATGTTAGTGACAAAATATCTATAATTAAATTGGAAATATTAAGGGTCGAGTAAGAAA
Organism: Alisma plantago-aquatica; assembly: GCA_963693085.1. NCBI lineage: Eukaryota > Viridiplantae > Streptophyta > Magnoliopsida > Alismatales > Alismataceae > Alisma > Alisma plantago-aquatica. The sequence continues at coordinate 1,161,261,587 of OY856412.1, read as the reverse complement.
TGATCTCGAGGAGGTTTTCAATTTCTTGTCTGACTTCCATGAATTTATTTCGAGTAGAAGCTCATTTTAGTTGATCATCATGATTTTGTGAGCATACTTCCTTCCCAGCATCTTCCCTTGGGATAGAGTTAAAATTTTATCCGATTCTCGACACACTCTATTCCACCTCTTTGGCTGACGGGGTGGGGTCATTCTTAGAGGGTTCTTTTTCTACTCCCTCCTTTTCAGCATCTTCCTTTTGCACGATAGATGTTTCTTTCTTTATGCCTTTAGGATGGACGGACGGTGTCTTTACCATAATGCTGCCCTTGTTTGCCCTTGGGGTAGTGTGGTGTGATGCCACACTTGCTTCAATGGAGGGGGCTCCCATCTCACCTTGTTCTAGTTGGGAGTTAGATGGTATGTTTGTTAGTCTTTCTAGATTGATGACAATTGGATTATTCACCTGATGTTTTACTTCTTCCTCTAACGTTAGAATATTGTAGTTGCTTATTTCAAGAAGAGGGAGGAAATCTTATGATCAGTGAAATTTATAAAAGTACTTATACTTCTTCCTCACCAAGACGTTTATAGATGTTAGATATTTAGCACCCACCAGTCTTTCCCCATTAGATATAGTAAAGTTTTTAGTTCCTTGGGGTAGCCTATCTAATGAGCAATATATTTTATGAGACCTCCCATGCTAAAATCCGGTGAGCCTTCAGGGACTATTACTACCGCTAGATTGTTAATTAACATACGACTGATATTAACCAAAATTTTCTCTAGTATGCTCGAAGGGATATAGAGATCAAATTTTGTTACATTTCTTGTGTCTAATCAGAAGAATAGAGCATTGGCAAAGATCTTATGCATAACGTGCATAACACTAGAATGCATTTTTGCATCTTTGGCTTGCATAGAGCTAAATTTGTTTTCTCTTGATAAATTCTTCATGTCTTGTTAGTGAGAAATCCTCTAACTTCTCTATCTCCTCTAGCCTTAATGGCTAACTCAATTTGTTCTTATGAATCAGTGAAAATTGAATTCTGCCATTTCTCTATCAAGACATAGTCTTCTTTGATTCTTCTTTTTGCCAATTTGAAGCCTCCCCCACACTCTTTAGCTTCTTCAACTTGGACTAACAATTTCTTTAGAGACGACATGAACTCTGGGGTGAGGTCCTCATAGGAGATATGATTGTTCAAACAGATTTTGTAAAGCCCAACTCTATCTAGATGTTACTTCACCCATTATTATATCCCAATTTAATTAGGGTGTCAATGTTGCCAAACCTCGTTGCTTTTAAGGTTTTGTTGTTGAACATCTTTTTCTAAACCTTCTCATGTGCATCATCCCTTGGGATGAAGTAATTATCAAGTTGGGGTATGGTAATGCCAATTTCAATCTCACGGATGTCCACCATAGGTGCATTAACAGGAGTAATTGCTAACGGTTGGGTTCCCATCCTGTCTTTAATACTTTCTTTTTCAGTCACTCTTCCCTTCTTGCTTGTATTGCCCTTTGGGAAGGACAGCATCGCCTTCCTTTTTTTGGGGTTCCCAAGATCTACATTAGGAGTTTATTTAGAAGTTTATGTACCCTTTGACTCTATAGATTCAGAAGACTCCTTGAGAATTGGTTCATTAATATACCTCATTCTACCTGCTTCCAACCTTTCTTTTCTACTCATGGGGAGGGTTGTATTCAAGTGCCTCATCCTTCAATCTTTCTATTTTGTTAAACTCCTCTTGTTTGAGTTTTTTCTAATTGCAACAAACTCGTTCATTCTTTTGGCGAGTCCTTGAGAGAGGTGGGGTCTCTCATTACCTATATTTCCTATCGTTTGAGTTGTATTTCAATATACATATAGATGAATGTCTCGTGTAGAGATTTAAGATAGCAAGTAATTAGAAATTGGGAGTAAGCATTGTATTAATATTAAATCTGATGAAGCTAGAAGACGATATTGATGGAATGAGAAACCTAAGTAGGTAAACTCGTGCAAACCAACGGTGGGTTCACCTTCCAATGGTTTCATATTGATGGAAGGTCGACTTTCGATGGTGATAAATGTGTATTTATCCCTTTTATTTACATATTTTTGATATTTTTTAGGATTATTTTGTTATTTATTCTCTTAGTTTCATAATTAGGAATTCTTTTAAAATTGGGAACCTACGGGTTTTTAAGAGTGAGTTTAGTGAAATATGAAATAGGTAGTAAATTGGTGGACCAACTCAGCCGGAAAGAGGATTGATTTTCTGTGTTAATTTAGATTTTTATCTATAATTGGATTTTTAATTATATTTTCTTGGGTTTTGTAGAAAAATTATACAATTTGCAGCAGTCCTGAAATTCATATATACCCACCACCAAAAGTGAGATAACTCTTGCATTCAAACTCCAAATTGTGTGTACAAGTATTCATTGGAAATGGAATTTAATTTCCTAAAAGAAAATTCTATTATTTGGACCATTTTTATACTTTTCATGGGAGATAAATATGTTCGAAATCGCTGTTGTGAGAATCTGCATTAAAGAGAGTTACATGGTCAAGATAATTAAAGACAATCAATTTTTGATTTGACCAGATCTAAAAAATTCAAAATTTGATCTCCCTCTCTTTTTTCCCTCTCTTTTGAGGGAAGCCTACCCCCTCCCCCTCCTATAAAAGGAGGGACTCTTCACTTATAAAAGCATTCCATTCTTCATTTCATTTCATCCAATTTTTAGTTGTAGACCACATCTTGTATAATGTTGGATCTCATTTTAGTTTGCATTTCTTCTGGTCTTGTTAGGTCTGAGTAAATCTCTTTGGGGAATGGGAGTAGCCCCTTAGCCCATTTCTATTCAATATAATCAATTATATTTCTCCATCGAACAAACGTCTTCTCTCTATTTATGTGTGGTTATTTGGATGATCTGATATATTCTTATGGAGTGATATGACCGTGGATCTCTGTAAGAACAAAACAATAGTCCCTTAATTACGATTATCATCTTTTTGTCTTTTTAATCTTATTCTTGTTATAATCCTTGGTAACACGACCACCTGAGTCTTGGGTTTGAACACCAGTCTGAATTCACATGCTTTTTTATATGACCGTGGATAATGGCATGTTGGATGGTTGGACAATGATCCGTGAACGCCGGGACCAACGGGTTCACGAGAAGTCCGACCCTTGTGAGCTTGTACATAAGGACATGTAACCACAAGGTCCTGATTTGATCCTTGGAGTTTAGAATTTGATTAGTTGAATAGGAACGTGGTTTTGGTGGTGATCTTCTGGACCCCAGATCTTTATTTCTTGATTAGTTAAACTTTATTTCAGCACTTTTATTTTTGTTTTTAGTATTAAAAACTCTCTCAAATCGGGATTTAATTCTTGTACTTACAATCGGATTTGGATTTTGACTTTTCTTTTCTGCTGTCCCTTGGATCGATATCTGTCTATACTAAGTTGACTTGTTGTTCGCAACAAGTTGACAACTGGGTTAGAAGGTTAAACTCTAGGACTTTTCCTAGTGATTGATGTGTGTACAATGACGCGCATCAATTTGGCACCGTTGTCGGGGATGACACAGTTGTTTTTCAGATTTGGTTTCCTGTATATCTTGTATAATCCTTGTTCATATTCTCTAACTTTCATAACTTTAGTCTTTTTTATAATTTCTTTTAGATTTTTGTAATTTCTTTTTGCCTTCTGAGCACAATTCCAGAAGTGTATCTCCTCTTTCTACTGAGTTTTCATTCCAGCAGTACTGCTTTCTAGTTACTTTTTTTTGTAATTTTAGTTATTTCATAATTTCTTAGATTTATAATTTTTAGTTCTCTTTGTAATTTTGACTAACCTTTTATCTTGTAATCTTTCTTCTCTCATTCTTGATTGACATATCTTTTAGGAACTTTTCTTTTCAAATGGAGTGGGAATCTCAATATCCCCCACAATGTATTATTGTGGTTTTTACCACCATGCATCTCTTGCCTGTCTGACTCTACCCCATGCTTATAATAGCACCTCGTTTAATTGCGAGCCCTTTCCTCCTGGTGGGTACAATGTGAATCCACATTTTTCTGAGAACCATTATGGGGAACCTTGCTATCCATATTCTAATGGGGGATATGATCAACAAAATTTTGTGGGGTGTAACCAACAAAATCTTGGGGGTTATGAGCATGTTTATGAAACCCAATGTAATCTTCAACAAGAAGAGATACTTAGGGCCCTAGAGAAGATAGCATTAGAAGGAGAAACAAAACTAAAATCCAACCAAGCTTTCTTAACCACCCTGCTAGAAGCCCAAACCCAAAATATAGATTGTTCAAATATGTTTCCTCATGATTTGGTGACACCTTATAATATTGAATCTTCCTACCAACATGGACGCAATGGAAATTACAATCCACCATCTTTTGTAGATTATTATGAGGAGCAATGCCACCCAAAACAATATGAGGAGTACTATGGACAAGGACACTATGGGGAGTGTGGCGAGGATTACCAAAATTTTGGGGTGTATAAATCCTATGGTGAAATACAAATTAATCTTGAACTGGAAGACAGACTTAAGGACCTAGAAAAAATGGCAGCAGAAGGACAAGCAAAACTTTAATCCAGTCAAGCCATGTTAGCCACCTTACTAGAGGATCAATCACAAACTCCCCCTATAGAGCTTGATCAACCCAAGATGGTTCTTCCTGATGACGACGATGACGATGATCCTTATTTTGTGTCATATATGTCGGATCCTGAAGAAATAGCACAAACCATGGAGCCATATTTTGTGTGTGATGAGGATGTTAGTATCCCTATCTTTCCTTTAGAGACTCTTTTACTTGAATATGAAATGTCAAAGCAGGAGAGTCATTATGAAGATCCAACAACTCCTCCCATCCTCATCATAAATCTAAATGATACCATAGACCAATACCCTTCTTTTGAGTCTATTTTGGATAATGAGAATCTAACCCCCTTTATGATTCTTCCCAAGCCGTCACAGCCAATTTCCATCCCACACATGGTTGATATAGAAGGGGAGATACCACCATTGGAAGAAGCCCACACACCCCCTTCTATTGTTTGCAAGGAAAACATCATCATCCCTCCTATATACTTGGGGAACCCTTGTACAAAAAAATTAGAGACATATGTTACATCAACAATGTAACTTACCAAACCCAATGTTGATGGCATTAATTTTAAGGAGAAAAAAAACACTTTTGTAAACGATTTTAAATTTTTTGTATTAGCATCAATTCTCCCATATGCAGGTCATCATGATGGTGGAAAACATGAACCAGATCCTCCGCCTGACTCAGTTCATCATGCTCCACTAGCATTACTGGTCGGGTACCTGCCAACCTCCCCCAATCCACATCCATCTTCAACACTTCCCTTACTATCAAAGGAAGATCTATGGATATTATTGGAGGGAATGTGAGGTGAAAGAAAATATGAACACCCCACTGAGCTTCTACAATTACCCTATCATAGGGTACACTATGAAGCTCCTCAGATAAAGGTCCCACCCCTCATACAGATCCCCTTCAGTTGGACATTTTTTGAGCTACCAGGGCCACCTGGAAATCCTCGCTCTTCTCTTCCCTTCATCTCAGGTTTCGATTTTTCTCGGGACGAGCAAAAATCTGAGTCTCGGGTGGAGGTGGGTGGTATGTTTCTATTCCACCCCCTTATCTTTTTTATTCTTGCATTATTTCTACCTTTTTTTCATATAGTTGTTTTGTTCATGGCCATTATCTAGTCGGCCATGTTTTTATTTCTTTTGTTGCAAAATAGCCTTTATCTAGTCGGACAATATGAATAGATGTTTATCATTGTACCCCTTTGAATTTAGTAAATCTTTTGCAAAAAAATTTACAAATTGCCATGTCTGAAACCACCATGTCACCTAGGATCCCAAAATAGCATCACTCCTTGCAAAAGTTGGCAAGCCGTATGGAATCAATCAAAACCAAACACAAATTTTCTCTATTTTTAAACCATTGATTAACTTGATATAAATCTTGTATAATGTGATTGACATGAATGTTCTTTCTGATGTAATGACACTTTCAAAAAAAAGAGAAAATAAATGTGTGAAGTTATAAGCACAAGGACACCTTTTGTTTCCCCCTTATTTTCTTTCTAAAAAAAGAGAAGCAAAGAATCACCACCAAACAAAAATCAAGTCTGAGGTGGCATGCTTCCCATAAAAAAAATTTCATACCCCACAAAGGGACATACCATCAAAAGATGCCAAAAGTGCACATGAAAAAAAGTATGAACAATGTAGCCACAAGTGCACAAATCTAAATCCCAAGTCGAATAGAGGAGGGATCAAAAAAAATTCATCACTTCCTTCTCTATTTTCACACCCCCTAATTCCATCTTGTTCTTGTGCAACGACTTTCATAAAAAAATACAATAATAAAAATGAGAGTGTCAAAGCAAAAGTAAGATGAACTATGTTTTTCGATAAAATATTGATTTAGAAACAAGATATGATATTTGTTTTTAATAGGGAATATAGAATTTTGTATTTTGTGGTTTTAGAAGATTGGGTTGCTTGGCCAAATTTGGAGGTAAGGAATAAAGTGATGTTACAAGGGTGAGGATAGACATGTTGTTAGTATAAATTGGAATAATTTGTAATTTTATTTGTTTGAGGACAAACAAGGATTCAAGTCCGGGGTATTTTGATAAATGTGTATTTATCCCTTTTATTTACATATTTTTTATATTTGCTTAGGATTATTTTGTTATTTATTCTCCTAGTTTCATAATTAATTGTGTTAATTTATATTTTTCTCTATAAATGGAGTTTTAATTATATTTTCTTGGGTTTTGTAGGAAAACTATACAATTTGCAGCAGTCCTGAAATTCATATATACCCGCCATCAAAAGTGACATAACTCTTGTATTCAAACTCCAAATTATGTGTACAAGTATTCATTGGAAAGGGAATTTAATTTCCTAAAAGAAAATCCTATTATTTGGACCGCTTTTATACTTTTCACGGGAGATAAATATGTTCAAAATTTCTGCTGCGAAAATCTGCATTAAAGAGAGTTACATAGTCAAGATAATTAAAGACAATCAACTTTTGATTTGACCAGATCTAGAAAATTTAAAATTTGATCTCCCTCTCTTTTTTCCCTCTCTTTTGAGGGAAGCCTACCCCCTCCCCTCCTATAAAAGGAGGGACTCTTCACTTTTAAAAGCATTCCATTCTTCATTCTATTTCATCTAATTTTTAGTTGTAGACCACATCTTGTATAATATTAGATCTCATTTTAGTTTGCATTTCTTCTGGTCTTGTTATGTCTGAGTAAATCTCTCTGGGGAATGGGAGTATCCCCTTAGCCCGGTTCTATTCAATATAATCAATTATATTCCTCCATCGAACAAATGTCTTCTCTTTGTTTGTGTGTGATTATTTGGATGATTTGATATATTGTTATGGAGTGATATGACCGTGGATCTCTGTAAGAACAAAATAATAGTCTCTTAATTATGATTATCATCTTTTTTTCTTTTTAATATTATTCTTGTTATAATCCTTGGTGATGCAACCACCTGAGCCTTGGGTTTGAATGCCAGTCTAAATTCACATGCTTTTTATACGACCGTGGATAATGGCATGTTGGACGGTTGGGCAATGATCTGTGAATGTCGGGACCAACGGGTTCACAGGAAGTCCGACCCTTGTGATTTTGTCCATAAGGACATGTAACCACAAGGTCCTGATTTGATCCTTGGAGTTTAGAATTTAATTAGTTGAATAGGAACGTAGTTTTGGTGGTGATCTTCTGGACCCTGGATCTTTATTTCTTGATTAGTTAAAGTTTATTTCAGCACTTTTGTTTTTGTTTTTAGTATTAACAACTCTCTCAAATCAGGATTTAATTCTTTTACTTGCAATCGGATTTGGATTTTGACCTTTCTTTTCCACCGTCCCTTGGATCGATACCTATCTATACTAAGTTGACTTGTTGTTCGCAACAAGTTGACAACCGGGTTAGAAGGTTAAACTCTAGGACTTTTCCTAGTGATTGTTGCATGTACTACGACGCGCATCAGATGGGTCCTGAAACCAATGGAAAATGGTGGTCCTAGAATTGATAGTTTTCTAGGTTTTAAAAGAGGTGTCTTTCAAATGTCAGTGCCTTCTTCAGGGCCAGAAGGTCAATAGAATGATGAATGGTGTGAAAACTAATGGTTCTAAACACCAAACTGAGGAAAATGGAGGGTTGAGGTTTATCACAAAACCCCTTCTGATGGTAAAGGTTTAGCACAAACCACAAAAACTGATGTTGGATCAACTTAGGAAATTGTAGGGTTCCAAGATCAAAGGTTGCAGAAAATAAGAATAGGGATCGGGTTTTGCAAATTGAAGACCAAAAACTTAAGGTGAAAATGGAAGATCTGGGAGCATCGAAGACAAAGAAAAGGTGAAAATTTTGGTTATTTCCTACTGATGGTAGTTGTCGTCTTCTCAAGCTCAAGGTCTTGGTATCTTCAGGCCATAATAAAGAAAGTGAAGGAAGTTCTAATGGAGTTACAGATCATTCTCGAGGTTCTTTGTGCTCCACTACATTGTTCCCTCCACCGCACTACAGTCCAGAGGGTTCCTTGTCTTTGACTCTCTTCTCACATTTTTGCTATCCTATTGCTTGACACGACATTGACGTCTCTGCACCACCTTGGAAGAGATTCATGATAGAACATATGCCTTCTAATGGCAGAGGTAGAGGATGATGTGCATGAACTGAAGGTGGCAAGGTGATAATGCTAATCGTCTGTCTTCTGATGGCATTAGGTGGAGTAGGTCAGATTAGAGATTAACTTCTCTCTGTTTCTTTAACTCCAATGTCTGGAAGGGGTGTACAACTGTTGGGGCCTCTAATGCTTTTATAGTGGCGACTTTATGTAGTGGTGGGTTTGGAACAACCTTCGGTACGTGTTTTGCTAGATTCTAAATGTTATTTATGGTGTGCCTTATGAAGGTGGGTTAGTTTTCTGCCTTCCAATGGCTAAATGGGGTTACAAAACCTGATGGTTGGTCAATCTCCTATCTTTTGATGGTTAGGAAGGGACACAAAACTTGAAAGGTGATCAATGCATCTAGCTTCTGATGGCAAGTCTGATGACTTCATCAGAACTAGATGGACTTCCTAGCTTCTTCAAACTCAATGGTAGGGTTATATTTGACCCTTCGATGATGGAAGTTGATGGCTATATTGACTGGCTTTCAGATGGGTTCCCAGTTTGATTAAATGATGATTGCGCAGATAGCTCAATTGATTGAAGTACCTTCAAACAGATAAATCATTTTTAGGTCTTAACTAACTTTATTATATGTACACAAAGATTATAAAATAAAGGCAAGGTTAATCTAGGAAGATAACAAAACAACAGAAACTAAAGATTAAGGATTAACTAAAATAAAAAGTAGTATTGGAGAAATTTTGAAAAGTAGAAAATCAAAATGCATAGTTGAGAAAGACCTGGGTTTCCTCCAAAAAAAGTTCTAATTTATAGCCCTTAGCTTGACTTTGTTTGAGGTCATCATTGGTCTTGCTTTGGTGGTATTGGAGGTGTCTTGTCTAGTTGAACTTCAGCTCTCCTCATAAATGCTTTGTCTTTATAGTATCTCTTCACTATGTTCCCATTCATAGAGGATGTTCCTATCTTTTTAGTGAATAGTTCCATCATTCCTAATGGATATATCTTCGATACAGTGAATGGGCCCGAGCATCTTGATTGGATTTTTCTAGGGAAAAGTTTGATGCTCGAGTTAAACAATGATGTGCACAAATCATATCATCTTTTGGATAATGTTTGGTTGCATCATGTTGTTTTGACTCAATTATCACTCTCATTCATGCTAGATTCTATATTTTTATCTATTCTTACTTGTCTCATGGTTTGGATTGTAGGTATTGTATTTTGCAATGAAATGACGAGGAATATATCATATTATCTCTTATTGGATCACTCCTCAAGTATCTACATGTTTTGGGGTTCGAAACTATGCAAATACCACTTTTTACGGCATGTAATTCGGACCTACACGCAAAACGTTATGAGCAGAATACACAATAGCCCATAACAGCCAAGTGCACGCCGTGCACCTGGGAGAGTTGAGAAGACTTAAAGTTCTGGAAAGTTGCACGGCATGCACGGCGTGCACCTGGGAGCTGAAAGTTTCTGGAAATTTGTACGGCGTGCATTTCTTTAGTGCACATCGTGTACCTGGGAGCTAAAGGCTTCTAGAAAGTTGCACTGCGTGCACTTCTTCAGCACACGATGTGCACAGTGCATTCTACAGCAAATTGAAAGTTTCTGGAAAGTTGCACGGCGTGCACCTGGAAGTTTCAACATTTTGAAAAATACGAGTTTTTGTTTAAAACGAAGTGGGAACTTAATGGGCGGTTATACATGGTCATTTGTAGAAGTTCTTTCGTCCTAGAGCAAGCCTAGAGCATAGGAGGGCGGTTTTGAGGGGAAAGGAGGTGGTTTCTTGCCAAAGAAACTCCATTCTTCCTCTCTTCTTCTCCAAGCTTCTTCTCCAAGGTACAGCAGAGCTTCTTCACTCCACAAAGCTTCTCAGGGGGGAAGTTTGTCCGGTTTGGAGTAGCTGTAGAAGTGTGATTTCATCCTCAAGTCAGAATTCTACCTTCCTTTGGTTACACCTTGGGATTGCTTAGCTTTTCCTTCTCTAAACCATGTTTAACTCTAAAATTTCTACACATTTTCTGTTGTACATCATTATGGACGAGTAGACTCTTTTTCTTGGGCATGGGAGAGTAACTCCCATGTCATAGCTTGTATGAACATATGAATTTCGTACTAAATGTTAGTTTCTTGCATATTCCAAGAGTTGTTTCAGATCTGAAATGCTTGTTTGTGTGATTGGCCATCATACTTGCATGTTTTATACTTTCTTTCATAATCTGAGAAGATGTGTTTGAGAGTATGGAGTTACTCTTTTGGCAACTTGTCCTTGACCACGAGAGTGGCTGGGATTATGTTGAGGAGCAAGGTTTGTGATTTGAAATGAAATACATACACGAGAGTGATGTATGGAGTTAAAATCGTCATCACTTCACCGGGAGGTGAGTGATGACTACAAACCTCCTTTGTAAGTTAATTAACATGTTTAAATTCGTATTTTAATATAAGATATGATGTGATAGTGAAATCCCAAGTCTAAGATCCTTCCAAATCTGAATCTTAACCTTTCTTAAGTGATAATTTCCTGTTTTGTTTTAAATCTATAATTTAGTTGTTCTAATCCAATCATCTTGTATACAATGATCTAGATTATTAAAAATCATAACTCTTGCGCCTAGCTAACCAACGCTCCTTGTGTTCAACCTCGACTACAACTACTCTCGTATACTTGCGGGAAATAGCTGGTTGAGTAAAAAATCATTCTAAATGATTGAAACTCGTTAGTGTAAACAACCAACATGTTTTTGGTGTCGTTGTCGGGGAGCATCAGTATTCTTGTTAGAGTAATATTTGTTGATAAGTAAATGAGACTAGATCACAACCTTCATATACATCATCATATCCATAAATCATAATTCATCATGATCATCATAATTTGTTGTATCTTGCATGTTTGTTTTTGTATCTCACTCACCTTGTTTATTTGCAGGAGCATATGGGGTGTTCATAAAAAGATCCTTGAACCGTGCATATCTCTACATTTAGAAAATGAACACATCATTTGCAGCCCTCATGGAGCAAGAAGGAGTGAAACCCAAACATGTATGGAGGAATCACAACCCACACAACCATCATACATGTCACCATCATCCAAACGACATTCACCCATGCATCCTTCATCCACATCACCATCATTCATACCTAATTCACGACTAACACCCATACCACATTCTTCTTCACCCTCATATCCATCACCTTCATCCATACCACATACACCACCACCACCTACGCTACATCTACCTAATCCTCCAGATTCACATGAAGAACTAGTCAAGGAGGATGACCTTCTTCTTAAGGACTACTTTGGTACAGCTGCAATGCACATGAGTGGGCCTATTAATATTTCAAAATTTGAGGCAGAGGAGTTTTCTATCAGCCCATCCATCATACAATTGCTATAGCTGAATGCATTTGGAGGGACACCAACGGAGGATCCAAACCTCCACATTGCTGAATTTCTGCAGTTGCTAAGCACCATAAAGATATATGGTGTTCCTACTGATGGGATACACCTAATTCTTTTTCCATTCTCTCTTAAACATAGAGCCAAGGCATGGCTCTATACTTTGCCAAAGAAGTCAATCAGCACTTGGGAGGAGATTCTAAAGGTTTTTTTGGAAAGATATTTTCCACCTAGAAAAACTTTACAGTTGAGGATTCAACTCATCAATTATTCTCAAAGGGATGGAGAGACCTTGTATGATACATGGAAGAGGTTCAAAGATCTTCAACATCTTTTTCCACATCATGGTCTAATCAATTGGCTTCTATTGCAATCTTTCTATAATGGTTTGTGCTACAATACAAGGATGTCTATTGATGCAGCTGCAAATGGAGCTCTAATGAACAAATCTTATAGAGAAGCCTATGCTATTATTGAAGATATGGTAGAAAATCATTGCCAATGGAGTCTGGCTGCAAGCTACCACCCATCCTTTTCACATACTACTTCCAGAAAGCAAAGGGAAGATCACACGGTTGGTGCTATAGACATAATTTTAGCAAAGATAGACACTTTATCACAAAGGTTTGATAAGCTAAGCACACAACCATTTCAAGCAGCCAATATTATTTGTGATTCATGTGGGTTGCTTGGACACTCATCTTCTACATATTATGCTTCTTCTATTTATTCTCCAATGGGCTACACTCCACCGTACTTCTACATCAATGCAAACCCAAATTTCATTCAGCCACAACAACCACAAGTAACTTCTAGATTAGAGTCCATGCTTGCAACATTTATTTCAACTCAAATGCAACAAAATGAGGAGTTCCATCAATAAAGACAGTCAATTAAGGGTGCCATTTTCCAACTCTCTTCTAAGGTGGACGATATTATCACTCATGCACACATCTTGGAGAAACAAATTACCCAGCAAGCTCTTTTTAGCAAAGAAGCATTTCCACCTTTCTTGCCTAGTCCACCGGAGATGAATCCTACATATTTCAGGCCGGTGACATTGAAGAATGGAGTTGTTATAGAGGTATATCCTTCAAAGTATGATGATGTTGATACCCATGACGATTATGAAGTTTCAACTCAAGGGGAGAAAGATACGACACATGCTCTACATGTTGATTCTTCAAGCAAGCCACATGTCCTTCCTCCTCACATTATAGATGACACATTACTTTATAATGAGAACACACTTCCCAACTCATATTTTGATGATGCTTCAAAGAAGAATGAAAAGACAAATAGTATTGGCATACAAAAGACTATTCTTGTTGCAGCTCATAGGTGCTTTTGCTTGCCCCAAATCAAGGACATATTTGCAAGGAGGCATAAATCTTTAGCACAACAATTTCCAGCTACAAATCAGAGCACCGGTCCTCCATGGACTTTGAAGTTTCCACCATGATGAGGTGCCCAGTTGCAACCTTTTTAGTTTGATTTATGCAGTGAGGACACTGCATATTTCAAGCTTAGGGGGAGCAACCGGATTGTAACCTAGTTCTTTTAGCTTTTCCCTTTCATGTTATTTGCTTCTTGTTATTTGTATTTTTTGTTCACATTTCAGTCTTTTGTTTTCAATTCTGCTCTTCTGGTGAAAAATCTAGTATGATATGAGGTTTGTCTTTTATATGTGGATAGAACTCCTATGCTTAACTAATTGTCCTCTTTTGATGAGAAATATCATTTGGAGAAATTGTAAAAGGCATGCATTAATCAAATGAAACCTTTTGGCCATCAACATGTGCTTAACTCTGGTTTATACTTCTAGCCTGAACATTCATCTTTCACATCCTTGATTTCTTAAAACATTTAATGGTTTCAATTTTTGTGAGTAAATCAACTTCACAACATCATTTGGAATACAAGATGCCCTTGTCAAGCTCTTAGTGCATTTTCAACCACTCTTTCAATGAAAAAATTTCAAAACAAATGAATGAAATCTAGTTGATGTTGCAATTTCGTTGACTCTCCTATGTTTTGGAAAATTTTAAAATTTCTTTTGGATTATCTCATCTTTATACCCCATAAAAGATGGCTACACTGCCCACATATCATGCTATCCTAGTGTAAGTCTGATCTGGCCACAACAGTTAGGTGGTATGTCTTAAAAGAGGGTAAATACCCCAACCGACACTCCACATGTGCATAAGCCTGCATTAGCAGCTGAGTGTCGGAACCCATAATCCATTGTCATATCATTTTTTGGAAAGAAGGAGAGTACAACTAAAATTGTTAATTTTTACTAAGATTTCATCTTTTGTATCCTTAATAGTTGAGAGTTTGAGTTGCACATCCACTAATTGCTTGGATTGGTCATCCAAATTCTATTTAGTGTTATTTAATTGATTGATTTATTTAATTGTGACCACCCCTACTGAACTAAAAATCTCTTTCTTGGGTGTTTAAGTTGAATTGATGGCTATGAGCATAAACATGTTGATCATGGTTGGTTTGGTCTTATACACATCTTTCATTTCATTTGATCTATTCATGAACTTGACAATTCTTCATTTATGTTTCTATGCTCTTTTTGCTTGAGGACAAGCAATGGTTTAAGCTTAGGGGGATTTGATGTGCACAAATCATATCATCTTTTGGATCATGTTTGGTTGCATATTCATGTTGTTTTGACTCAATTATCACTCTCATTCATGCTAGATTCTATATTTTTAGCTATTCTTACTTGTCTCATGGTTCGGATTGTAGGTACTATATTTTACAATGAAATGATGAGGAATATATCATATTATATCTTATTGGATCACTCCTCAAGTATCTACATGTTTTGGGTTCGAAACTACGCAAATACCACTTTTTACGGCATGTAATTCGGACCTACACGCTGAAAGTTATGAGCAGAATACACAACAGCCCACAACAGCCAAGTGCACGTTGTGCACCAAAAGTGCACGCTGTGCACCTGGGAGAGTTGAGCAGACTGAAAGTTCTGGAAAGTTGCACGGCGTGCACGCAATTGCACGACGTACACCTGGGAGCTAAAAGTTTCTGGAAAGTTGCACGGTGTGCATTTCTTTAGTACACGTCGTGCACCTGGGAGCTAAAGGTTTATGGAAAGTTGCACGGCGTGCATTTCTTCAACACATGCCGTGTACAGTGCATTCTGGAGCAAATTGAAAGTTTCTGGAAAGTTGCACGGTGTGCACCTGGCAGTTTCAATATTTTGAAAAATACGAGTTTTTGTTTAAAACGAAGTGGGAACTTAATGGGCGGTTATCCCCAGTCATTTGCAGAAGTTCTCTCGTCCTAGAGCAAGCCTAGAGCATAGGAGGGCGATTTTGAGGGGAAAGGAGGAGGTTTCTTGCCAAAGAAACCCCATTCTTCCTCTCTTCTTCTCCAAGCTTCTTCTCCAAGGTGCAGCAGAGCTTCTTCACTCCACAAAGCTTCCCGAGAGGGAAGTTTGTCTAGTTTGGAGCAGCTGTAGAAGTGGGATTTCTTCCTCAAGTCGGAATTCTACCTTCCTTTAGTTACACCTTGGGATTGCTTAGCTTTTCCTTCTCTTAACCATGTTTAACTCTAAAATTTCTACACATTTTTTGTTGTACATCGTTATGGACGAGTAGACTCTTTTTCTTGGGCATGGGAGAGTAACTCCCATGTCATAGCTTGTATGAACATATGAATTTCGTACTAAATGTTAGTTTCTTGCATATTCCAAGAGTTATTTCAGATCTGAAATGCTTGTTTGTGTGATTGGCCATCATACTTGCATGTTTTATACTTTCTTTCATAATCTGAGAAGATGTGTTTGAGAGTATGGAGTTACTCTTTTAGCAACTTGTCCTTGACCGCGAGAGTGGCTGGGATTATGTTGAGGAGCAAGGTTTGTGATTTGAAATGAAATACATACACGAGAGTGATGTATGGAGTTAAAATCGTCATCACTTCCCCGGGAGGTGAGTGATGACTACAAACCTCCTTTGCAAGTTAATTAACATGTGTAAATTTGTATTTTAATATAAGCTATGATGTGATAGTCAAATCCCAAGTCTAAGATCCTTCCAAATCTGAATCTTAACCTTTCTTAAGTGATAATTTACTGTTTTGTTTTAAATCTATAATTTATTTGTTCTAATCCAATCATCTTGTGTACAATGATGTAGATTATTGAAAATCATAACTCTTACTCCTAGCTAACCAACGCTCCTTTTGTTCGACCTCGACTACAACTACTCTCGTACACTTGTGGGAAATAGTTGGTTGAGTAAAAGATCATTCTAAATGATTGAAACTCGTTAGTGTAAATAACCAACAAACAACAATACCTCATTCCTTTCAATGACATCTTTAATCTTTAGGTGGGCATCATGCCACACCTTGATCATCTACTTATAGATCCTTGTATTTTTATAGGCATGAAACATGAGCTCTTCTGATTCTTGTAACTACAAGAATCTCTTCTTGCCTAGTAGTTTTGGGTCCATGTTGAGGAACTTGATGGCCCAAAAAGATTTATGCTCGATTTCAATTGGAATGTGGCATTGTAACATATCGAAACTTTGACATATTATCTTTTTGGCCCTTTCCCAATATTTTCCTATCATTTCTATTCTTTTTGGCCTTGATGCTTAAATTGTGGAATTTATAGTGGTTTGGTGAACATTTGTTCAATAATTATAACAATGGAAGGGTTTATGCACAAATACTTCAGTGAAAATATATATTTAAGGACCTAATCTAGGTGTTCTAAACCTTAATATAACTTTATTATGTGTTTTTAATCATAATATGAGTCTAAGTTTCAAATTTGGTTCAATATGGATGTTGTTTGTGCAAGTTATGCCATTTCAGATACATTTTGGACTTTTATGTAATTTACCCAATTGGTAGGTTTTATTTGCAAATTATCACATGCATTATAATCCTTAGATATTCCCTTACCATTCTCAATATTTTAAACCATGGGACACCTAATTTCACCTTGGTTTGAAGTTGTTTCTCTCCAAGGGCATTTTAGGGATTGCCCTCTTTATAAATGAGATAATCTTTAAAAGCTATCAACCAATGGGGTTATTTCTTTGATTGGAGGACGGTGGGGATGGCCTCGAAGTCTCCATGGGCTTTTAGGACTGACATTTGATATACAAGAAGTCTCTATGAATTGTCCTCTTGCATGGCCATGAAGCCCTAGGGTAAGGACACATGGAAAGTCCCATAGACACCTCATGCTTGCCCCCTTCTTTATAAAGTCATGTCTACCCCTTCCCACCTACCAATCCAAGAAGAAATCCTCTCCTTATCTTTCCCCCATCTTAGATCATAGTTTTTTCTATGCTTGTCCATGAAGTTGTCGTCCCAAGGTAAAAGAGGGCACCTACCTTGGTGAAGAAGGCTCCTAGGGTTCCTAATTTCTCTATTTAGGATTTCTAAAGCTCCTTTTTGGTGATTTTGACCAACAATAGTAAGTTTATTCCTTTCCTTCCCTATTTTCATGTTGTTAGTCTTCCTCCCACCTTCTTCTAGGTTGGAACCATGACCTTCCATGGTAAAACTCCACATAGATCCCTAAAACATCTCATCTCCATGCTCTTTTGCTAGAGTTTGCACCTCTAAAGTGGAGAAGGAGATCTTTGCTCAAGAAAGGAGCTTGGATTGGAGCAACCAGACCTTCTAATCTTGGGATCGTTTCTGTTTGGACCTTCTTACCTTCCTAGAGGTGAGTTTTTATAGCCCCCTTCTCATATATTGCTTACTACATGCTTAAAACTCATGCTTCTATGTTTAAAATTGATGATCTCCATCTCTATTTACCATGTTCTTCTAGGGTTTTGGTTTCTTGCTATTTTACCTTCTCTATAAAATTTGGTTTGGTTACCTTTGAAACTCCAAACCCTGATCTTTGGTCAAATGGTGTTTTCTCTCTCTCTCTCTTTGCTTATCTCAATTGGTTTGATGATGTGGCAATTTCCTATTGGTCAGTTTTGAGAAATTCATAACTACTTATTCCCTTGTCCAAAAATAAAAATGTTTTGAACTCTGAAAAATGTGCTCTTTCTAACAAAAATAGTTCTAAGGTTTTGTTTGGAGTTTTGTCAAAAGAGTTTTTAGAAAATGAATTAAATACCTAAAAATCACCAAAAATACACTTTAACCTTCATAACTCCAAAATATGCAAAATTATATGTTTTCTTAATCAGAATAACCTAACCAAATCAATGGTGATGTTTTCAGAGTCTAAATCGAAGTTTTGTGCATAAAGTTGAAAATAGGGGTTTTCTTTACATTCATACATATAACATACCCTAATACATGGTTATACATTGGAATAGGAGAAGTTGGTCTTGGACTCAATAAAGTGATGAAAGTTGGTAGTTGAAATTATATGAGAGGTATGTGAAATCCCTATTTATGTATGTGAATATCTAACCCTTTAGTTGGGATACTTGTAAACCAACCTTACTTTCCCTATTGAGGCTTTATTGAACCCGGTTTCCTCTACTCATGGATCTTTTGATGTACTTGCCTCAAGATTAGTATTGATCTTTTATTTCATGGGTCTTGGAACCCCACTACCATATTGCAATTATATGACTATTTATCTTGCCAATTTACTACTTCTTATGCATGATGGTTTATTTGACTATTTAGCTATAGTAGTGGTACTTATGTCCAACCACCCACAGTAGGGCATGTGTTAATTTTCCATGGGGAACGTCTTATTCTCCCCCTTATAAAAATATGTGTAGGTGACTGGGAATGTATTAATTCTCCCCTCACCTATAGGTTGAGGTCTGGTAGGTGCCTCAACCCTACTTAGTTAATGTAGTCCAATATTGATAATTCATGCAATTCATTATTATTTGTTGGTTTTTGGCAAGAATCTATTTTTTATATGCCTCATCCTCTTTCCCTCTCATCATGTGATGAATCCATATATTTATGCCTCAATGTTATTATTATCTTTTGTACTTGTTCAATATTTTGACACATACCTTGTTTCCTTTCCCTTTTGTTGGGTTCTCTCCCAACCACTCAGGTTAGGACAAGTTGTTGAGTGAATCAGGAGAACATAGCTTTGGGCATGGACCTAGCACCTGGAGATGTTGCTCTGGAGACAAAATTTGAAGTAGTTTAGACTTCCCTCTATCTAGATCTTTTTTGTTGTATCTTGTTGTAAACCCTAATGGGAGATTTTGATGTACTTTTGTAATCTTTTGTGAAAATTGAATACAGTCATTTGTTTAATTCCATTGCTACACTTTGGTTGTTTTGAATACCATTTATTCAAATTTGAAAATTTGACACCTATTCGATCATACCTTTGAGTGTGTTCAGAATGGATGTTTTATTCTTCAAACTTTTTTAGTAGGGAGTGGATCCCACTTGACTACAGATTCCAGTCTTGACCATGTCAGTCAGGCCTAGTCTCTATGCAAGGATCAGAGGCAGTAAACTTATGCTAGTGCCCAGATCTGCTAATCTTTGCCTCTGTTCATTGTCTCCCACATTGAATGGGATAATGAAGGCTTTGGGATTGTTATGTTTAGTGTGCATTGTCTCTTCCATCAAAGCAC
Source organism: Alisma plantago-aquatica (assembly GCA_963693085.1). Taxonomy (NCBI): domain Eukaryota; kingdom Viridiplantae; phylum Streptophyta; class Magnoliopsida; order Alismatales; family Alismataceae; genus Alisma; species Alisma plantago-aquatica. The sequence continues at coordinate 1,161,241,874 of OY856412.1, read as the reverse complement.
CTGACATCTTAGCGAGCCTAATAGTTTTGACTTCATATCCTTGCCTTCTCTTTGTAATAAGATCCTTGAAAGATTTTTCATTAGTTGACAACTAATGGATGGAATCAAGGAAAGAATTGTCTAGGTGAAGCTTCTTCATAGCTTCTAGAATTGTCTAGGTCCTTTAGTGGTTTCTTTCCTTTACCTTTTTCTTTAAACTTAACCTTCTTAGTAACAATCTCAACTTCAGGTTCTTCCTCTTTCATGTCTGTTTTAAATGAGGACTCAGTGATAGGAGTATTTCCTTGAGTAACTTTGTTTGTTGATTCTTCCAAAACTTTATCTAATCTGAGCATACCCATTTTTGCAGTCTCAGTTGTCAAAGGAATCTTCCCTTGCAGGTTCTTGATCAATTTGGACAGTTGTGCTAGTTGTTGATCAATCATCTTGCTGTGGGCTTGCATATCAGCCATATGCATGGTGATGCCTCCTATCTGGGATGGCAACATATTCCATGGATAGGTATTATTGATAGCACTTTCGCTTTGTTGTTTATTAATAGTATCCTGTATTTTTGCAAAGGCAAACATTTCAAACATCAAATCTTGTTTAGTAGAGGTTTGGCTCTGACCTTGACTTGTTCCCCTAGAGTTTGGATTCGGGTTCTAGTTTTGTCCTTCAGAATTGTTTCTGTTATGTTGAGTAACTCATATTTCTAGTGAATCCAGAGGGTACACATCCCCTACCAAATCTAGGTGGTCTTTTAGGTGGGTTGTTGGAGATATCTAAAAGTTGAGTATTCACATCCACATCTTTGTTCTCATAAGATAGCACATGATGATTTGGTCTTTCAAAACCAACATATGAGACATTCTTAGTGTGATCCTCTTGGTTTCCATTCTCTCCTTGAGTATAGATGCAATTATCTACTCCATATCCTCCTTCTCTGCATGTAACACACTTGATCGCCATTTTAGCCTTATTCTTCCCTTTGTTCCCAGAATCTTTTAGTCAGCGAATGTCGGTAGCGATCTTCTGAATTTGAGTAGTTAGAGCTTCATGGGCCTTATATTGAGTTGTTTTCCCTTCCACAGAAATGTTGGTTGATAATTCTCTCTCATAGTCTAGGCCAGTTTATAGTGCATCCATGTTATCAATTATCTTCACAGTTTTCTTTGGGTTTTTACCCAAGAAATCACTACATACAGTTGCATTGAGTGAAGTCCTTTATGTAGAGGTAAGACCATTGTAGTAGGTGGTTACAAAAAATCCTTTTTCATAAATACGATGAGGGTAGTCCCTTTGATATTCTTAGAACTGCTCCCATTCCTCATATATGTTCGTACTTGGGTTCTATCTAAAACTTGTGATCTTATGTCTATTTTGAAGTGTTTTCTCCACTATACAGAACTTAGTGATAGAATCTCCAGCTAGAGGTCTCCACCCATTGATACTTTTGTTTGGAAAAGTGAGATATCATGGCAGGGCCATGTCCCTTAGAGAAAAATTGAAGCCCTTGTAATATTAACCTCTTGTGCTACCCTATTCATCTTAATGGTGTCACGAATATTCTCAAAAGCATAGAGGTAGTGATAGGGATTTTCATCCAAAGAGTTTCCTTCCAAAATTCCTTTGTAAGATTAGATTTATGATTGTTGGCTTCAGCTCAAAGTTTATAGCATTGAATCGAGGGGTGATTATTGATCATCTGGATTCATTAGCCCATGAGGAGGCTAGATCATGTAGAGATGGGATTGTTCATCATTTACATCATTGTTGTCATTGCTATTATTGGTGTTCATGTTTCCTTAACCGACATGAGGTTGAGGTCCTTCTGCTTCATGGAAGTGTTCTTCATCCACTTCTTCCACATGATGATCCTCATTACAATCTTATTTGTGATCCTCATGGTTCTCCTCATTGTTCTAGTTGATAAAAGTTGGTCTCCTTTGAAGAGGCATGATCCTTGTAGTTAGAGTGACTATGGTTGATTCATGTTGACTTCCTAAAATAAATTGCACAATTGAGTTTAGAAATTGTACGGTTTAAGTCTATTGCTTGACTTAAAGAACGAGTGTATGCTAAGTAGACTAGGGTCCGTAACAGTATTGGTTGCCTTGGCCCTAGAAATATGCCAAAAGTTGATCGCCCAAAATCACACATCTAAAAGGATTGGATATAGAGTAATCAGACTTTAAATTTATAACCCAATACTTAGGCTCTTGCAATGACAATAACGAGGCCCAATGTAGTTGTCGGGGTAAAAAATAGGGATAAGGGTGGTAAGTGTCAAGATCCTTAATTCTTGTCTTAGTTACGCCAACCAAGGGGGTAATAATTATGTTCCTAAAGGAACAATAGTGTTTCAAAATGCAAGATAGAAAACAAGTAAAGTAAATAAAATATTTAATAAATGAAATAAGAATGTTAAAGGGGTAAGATAATTTATATGGAAACTTGGATTGGGTTTCACCATATAAGATCTCTCACCAACATGCAACACACATACCAATTATATACCCTTAGCAAGTTTACAAAAAATTATCATGAGTGTATATTCCCTCCTCTCTCGAGCTTAGGATAGATCTAGATTATATTGTTGTCTCTCTCTTGAGATGGCAAACAAATGATCAACATAAAACCATATGATCATTAGCTTAAGGATTCCAACACTCTCATGCATTCATGCAACTTCATAACTCTTAGGTATAGGTTAATATTATTCTCTTGAGGTATTAACAATCAAACAACACAAGATGGTAACTAATCATGTAAGTGAAGCATTAAGACCAAGAGTACGGTGATAAACATTGCTAAGAGTATACACATTCAATAGATATGATTATTTACATGTTTGGAGAGCCTCAGTGGCTACTCCCATTCCAAGTTAACAAACTAGCCACTCACGGCAGTGAGTGACATTACAGATTTACAAGTATAAGGTGACATGGTGATGGATGGATGGATGGATGGATGGGAGAAAGTGAATAGGTTAGAGAAGAATATGGAAGATACACCAAATGACAACCCTATTTGGACTCAAAGTCTATGGAGACCTCCTTCTTCTATAACACCTACGATGGTGTGTGGAAGGGGGGTGTCAACTTCACTATTATTCTTCTCTCTAATAAGGCTTCAAGTGTTACTCAGGGATGATGATGGTATGTTACACCCTTGGACTTTTATCCTTGGATGTGGTGAACAGATGGGTGTGAGTGGAGGTCTATGGAAAACTGGCACAAGAGAAACACTTCATCCTCAAATCCAGTAATGAGTAGCCCTTTCTCTATAGCCAGGGGTCTGCTATTTATAGGGTCCTGTCTGGGGCTTGAGGTGCTCATATATGAGCTTTGTGTGTGCCCCAAATCTTCTTGGCACGTGCCTTGGTGCATGTCCTTAACAACATGGTTTTGCAACACCACCACTGGAAAAGGAGGGCATGTCAATCCATCGGTTGATGGACGTTGTTGGATCATCAGAAGTGATTGTCAGTGGTCTTTGGAATGGTGGTACTCGTTGGGCCATCAAAAGAGATATGCTCATCCAATTCATTCCAAGGGAGATCGGTTGGCGTCCTTTGTCTAATGACTTCCAGGTAAGTCATCAGTAGAGGCAGGAAGATAGAACATTAGAAGAAAGGGCTTCACCAATCCTTCAGTAGGTGGACGCTCAGTTCACCTTCATGTTGCAAATATGTTCAACCATCAAAAGGCCACCAGAATGTGACTTTCAGTTGTGGGAACCAATGGGTGGCCAAGTCGGTGGTGCTTTAAGTTGATGGAGTAGCTCATGTCCATAAGAGATGGATAAGGAGTGACCATCAATTGTGGGAATTTATGGAGGACTTGTACTGAATGGACCTCTTTGGTTAAGGCCATTGGTTGATGATTTTCCTATAACGAAGCATTTTTTAATGCCTAAACAAGTTAAAAAGGGTAAACATTAAGTAAATGTGGGAAAATTAAAGCAAGCCTGTACTAGAGAAGGAAATTAGGGGAAAAATTAGGCATCAAATATCCACAAAATTGGATGTTATTAGTACCCTATAAATAGGACCCCATGGCATAACTCCCAAGACATCTTTTATTTCTGTAAAAGAGACAAAATACTCCTATAGAATTCACATACCAAGGTCAAAGTGATTGATCTTAAGAGTGGTCAATCTTCTTGGTTTGTCCACCAAACCACTCTCACCAACTAAATCAATCCCTCCTTGAGAGAAGAAATTGCAAGTCCCTTCAACAAGAGTTTAGATGACCAAACTCTAGCTCAACACATTGGCTCGATCAACCACCAACTCGATTGAAAAATGTAATCAACCTCCCATGGTGATCCACCTTAGAAGCAGATTCAGCCTAAAGGTGGGCAGATTGACCTTTCATCTTGATCTACCCTTGTAATCGACCTTCTTCTTTCCCATTGTTGTTTCAATGTTATCTTTTGAATGCAATGACTTGTTCATCTTGTAATTTGATTATTTCTGGCACCATAAGTGACTAACTCCATAAACTTGTGTTAGAGGTAGCCATCACCCAACCATGTAATCTTTCTTCTTATGTATAATACATATAATTCCTGTAAGATTTGTTTCCATTCTCATATTTTATTGCATCTTTTGTTTGATTCGCTACCATCTTGTGATGTTTGATCTAAACTATTTCAAAAGAATTAATTTGGGAAGATGTAGAGTTTGGATTAGTGATAAGTCACAAGAGTGGGGAATCATGATAGCAAAACTCATATGTTTTTTCTATATCTTTTGGTTACCATCTCGAGAGAGAGATACCTTTTCATAGAGATCTACCATGGTCTCAAGAGAAGGAAGGTTTTAGATATCTTTTGTGACTGCTTACAAAAATAAGTTGAGAATATATAAAATCGAAGAGTGAGTGGTGCATGATTGAGGCTGGTTTGATTGGTGAAACCCATGTCAAGTTCCCCCTTTATTCATAATCACCATTATGTTTGTTTAAGTCTTATATCTTAGGGTTTTTTCATTAATTAAATTAATTGGTTTGTTAATCAGAGCACCAAATTCAAAGTTTATATGACTAAGCTTAGATAAGTATTTTAGTTTCTTACTAGTTTCCAACCCTTATCCCTGTGTTTGACCCCATTAACTACAATAGACTTTGAATTAAGTTACTAATGTCTCTTAAATTCGTGTATAGAATTAAAATCTTGGTCCTTTCTAACTAGGTAATTGTGTTCATACTTTTGACATGCATTTAAAACCAGTCAACTTTTGGCACCATTTCTGGAGATAAGGCCAAATGACAAACTGTCTAAGAACTTGAAGTCTATGTACTCTTAGTCGTGTGTCTTTGTTTTATAATTTGAATTAAAATTTGCAAACTTCATTCTCGCATTCTTATCTAGATATTCCATTACACATGAGGTACTCATTCCTTTGCTTTAGAAACTTTTTGGTACTTGCTAGTGTTGGTGGATATGCCCAGAGAGCCAATCATATGATGATTGTAATGGAATAAAATGTAAATGGTTTGATTAATAACAAAGGCAAGCTTCCAATTTATTCTATTTGTTCAGTTATGAGATAATGAAATAACATAATCAATATCTAGAGAATGATATTACTCAATGATTTATGTCTTCAAGTACGTGACTTTGAAGAATGATATCATACGGATGTTAAGAGTATAAACATTCTCATTTTTTTCCTTGATTGGTTGTTATTGTGGAAGGTAGATAGACAACAATAACTCATAACATCAGAGTGTGAGTTGGCTAATGACAGAATCTCACTAGTCATGATATGGCAATATAAAACCAAACAGACAGATACATGTTAGAGAAGAGTGTATCGGACAGACACACCATAAGAGTGATATATGGAAACCTTAACTAGGTAAGTTATAATCATATCTTATAGTGATGGTGGTGTTTATGTTCTTAACCTAAAATCACTACACACATCACATGTTGTTCGATACGCTTTCACATCATGAAATGCAATCCTAAAACATGGGTTGTCATAAAGGTGATGATTGGGGGATTGTGACACATGGTGACTGACTGTGAGTGATAGATATGAGATTTGTCCCTCCTACAGGAGTATGATATCCTAGGCATCTTGATTAGTGAGACTGAGAAATGCATAATGCACATGTGAGTCAATATGTGATGTTGAGCTTACATATATCTCAGACAGTCTGCTCCGGTTCAAGACAATAGATTGAAAGATGAAGACGATGCACTACAAGAGAAGAAGGCATTAACGACCAAAATAACGACAACATTAATTTTTTGTTGTAATTGTTATCCTAATTGCGACCATAAAATTTTGTTATCACTATTAACACACTTAATAACGACCAAATATTTTATCTATCTTAAATGCCATGTCTATTCCGTCGTTAAAAAAAAATTTATATACCATATTTTTGTGCTTGTTTTCATTTTTTTTAATACACGAGAATATTTTTCCTGTTCTGAAAAACTATTCATCCCAACTTTGGGATGAAATCTATTCTCCCGCGCCCGCCCACCCCAGCATCATGCGTAGAGTCCGGTATCTAACCGATGACCACGCACCATGTTCCTGATGTAGTCGCCCACAAACAACATCCAGCTCCATCTCCGGCTCCCACTCTGAGCCGTTAACTCTAGACCTAGCCAGCATGCCCTAGAGCAAGGAGAGCCCTGCGCCCACATTGCTCACTCCGCTGCCAGAGGAGAGCCCTGCGCCCACATTGCTCACTCTACTGCCAGCTCCCTGCCACTCCTCTCTCTCCCTCTTTCTTCTGACGGGATATCACGAGTAGGCACCAACAGACGACGGCGTCTAGATTGCAAGGAGACAAGAACGATCCAAGATGGCAGGCTGATGGTTGATCTATTGAAAAAAGAAGAGGTGATCAGTAAGGTGAGTAAGAGGTTGCCACTGTCATCGACCGAAGGTTTCACCTCCATAATAATTCTCAAAAACTTCTTAAAAGTCTCTTGATTAGCGAGCTATTCTATAGTTGGCATGTATTTGGTGGTCTTCACAGATCCAAGGGTCGAATGTATTTGGTGGTCTAGTGCTTATTTGACTAACAATAGTAGAAGAAATCTCAAATTTGATTTGATGCAGATCTTTCTCCAGAAAGAATACATCCTGGCAGTTAATACTTTTGAATGCGTCATTTGCACTGTCTAATATTGATTGGTAATCAACAGACAAATGGAAGTAGTAATTATTATAATCTGGCATAACATAGGGCATTGTATCAAAATGTAGTGATCGCAGTCTTCCTTTTCTGCTTTATCTAGTACCAATCAGTGAATAGAGGGTGATCCAAGGCAAAGGGAAGGGTTTTAGACCCAAGGCAAGAGGAAGGGAGGGCTTGACTAGGAGGATACCACTACAAGACTACGACCAGCAAGATTGATGTTTACTTCTAGCACAACTATAGGGTATGCTATTTCATATTTCTCTTACTTATTTTATCTATTCATGTGAATACACTGACTCAACTTTAATTGTTGTTATGGGTGGGTCTTCTGTGATGTGTCTTTCTGTGGGTTTGTCAGTATTAGAATGTTGACTATCATAACATAGGTTTCTGAGCTTTGAATGTTGACAATCATCAGTTTAGAAATTTTGTAGATTTTGTGATCCATGTGTGCGAGGGAGAAAAAAAAAAGAAATTCGTGAGACAGTTTAGCAGTTGTATAATGTTCAAAATTATTTGACAACTTTAATGCAGTAGCTTCTTCTTATGTAAGTTATCCACGCTCGTTGGTGCTTTTTGTTATTCATGTTATTATTTCTAACACCACATTGGATTAAAAAGTAGTTTTCCTTGACCACTTCATAATCCCTAATAAGCCCATTAGCAGTCGATAACCTTCTTTTGTTATTGCATATTGTTTGTTATTGTGAATTATAGTTGAGATTCAAGAAACAATATATTTGCAAATTAAAACCTTCTTTAATTTAATTTGAAAAACAGTGAAATATTAGGGAAAGGAGGTTATGGGAACATATCATTTAACAATGGTATCATTATGTAATATAATTTTACAGAGATCAGCTACTCGTAACCTAAGTCTTGTCGAATCTCTTAAATTCTAGAACAGGTTCAGTAGAACTGATTGAACTATTTTTTATGGTACTTGTTCATACTAGTATTGTTGTTTAAAGCAAGTTAGGCATGTATGAGGTGAGAGGAGGTGAGAGTTAGGGAGGTAGTCATTTGACTGTCCATGGTGTCTCCTAGTCTAAGGCAAAGTTTGAAGGGGTTTGTATTATGAAGTCCTTGATTCATGTCATGAGTCGTCATGCGAAGGAGTCAAGGACATGTATGCTTCTTTCTTTCATCTTTAGAGCTATTCTCTCTAATGTGCATACAAAACTAGGCTGGCGTGTGGCTGTAGTCCATGATCGAGAAGGTCAAGGTACGGACCAAGCCATGTAAATATGCATCACCAGTCTCTCTTTTTGTCACACTCATAGGAAATTATTTAGTAGGGTGTCATCCTTCCATTTTTGTAGCCATAATATTCTTTCATCCTCTTATAGTTTATAATTCCATACCCATCTACTATTACGTCCAATGCCCTCTCCACTTTAGCATGTTTCTTCCTTCTAATATGCTAGGTCACACCTCAAAATCAGGTCTACCGTCCCTTTCCAACAGTAGGGTTTCTATGCCATATGTTTTCTGTTTCGTCCCTATTAGTCAATCCATAGTGGCGGCATTTTAATGTCGCTCCACCAACATTCTGGTCCAGTCTAATCCCTTTAGGTAACATGTATAATATAGCCTAGCTATATTATACTCTAGTTGAATGGTTGAAAATATAAAACAACTTGTGCATATATAGTAAGCACCGGTATCAGTTAGGCGTCTAAGGGGCTATGCATTGATCTTAGACTCATGAACAAGTTATTTGCCTATAGACTAGAGAAACAACTAAGCTCAAGAAAAAGGATCTTAACTAAATCATAACCAGAAATAGAAATTCAGAATATAAGGAAATATGTACACCAATAATTGATAGGCTCAGGAATACGAAAATAATAGTAGCTCCTACTTTCCTCCATTCTCTGTAACACTCAGAATCACATAGAAAAGGACCCAACTATAGTTGATACTTGATAATATCAATGAGCCAATATGTAGCTAGATACATATTAAAGCTCTTAACTCCATTCCTCATCAGCAGTAGAACATCAAAAGAGAAGATAGAAACCACTAGTCATGACCTACTTCATCCAATAGAGAGAATTGAAAAAGTATTAGCTAAAAGTATTGTGCCTAAGCTCAATTCTGAGAATAAAAGTGGACCTAGGACAATAAGAAACTTATTCACAAGTTAGGATATTATACATATTCATTGCCCATTTTATTATACTTACTCCATGTCAATTTTATTCTATATATTGTACTCATTTACTGCATCAGAAGAGTTAAAAACTGGAGACCTCGTCATTCAAGGAAATGTTCACTAGTCTTTTGGAAAATATAGACAACAACTCTCACTAGAGCGGTTGGTTTAAGATCTAGCTTGCTCCCGACAAGGGCCACAATTATCTTCACCAAAGATATCTTGCTACATCAAGATATTCCCTTTTCAACCTGTGTAGTTGATCCATGCTAAACAGATTGCTTCTCTACTTAGAACCACCGTATGAGACTAATATTCAAACTAGGTGTTTGTGTTTTAACTAAATAGAATACTCCCCTTACATGTCTTTCTCCCAATAAACTACCTAGAGTGCCTCAACCATGGCACTTACCATTGGGCAAGCTCCATGTCACGATGGTCTAGTTACCCATCCAAGACCTTGTTAAACCCATGCTCAAGCTAGCCAAGATCTTCCCACCAGGGGGTTTGTTTTCACTGACTACACCCACTACTACCCCATTCAACCATGGGGAACCAACCTACTATGACATGCAGTCAGTCGAATATATTAGCCATATCGGTTGTCCATGACAATGAGGGGTTCAAGGAGTTGAGGGGTTTGACATCACACTTAGATATAGGTTTTGCATCCATTTCAAATGCTTTCTTGGTAAGGTTTCACACTGCATAAATAGTTTTACTTTTTCTGTCAGACATAAGATACATATTCATATACCCCTCATCGTGGAAAACATACAAATATTACTATGTTGATACCTGTATAAATCCCGATGTCATATCATGATCATGCACTTCTAGTTAAATCCATATTTTAGTGAGACCCAACTATAAGAGTTGACTCCAAACTTCAGTGATACCATTCTCCAATCTCCATAGTCATATTAAGATGGCTTCATATATCATGGAGTATTGAAAATATAATTGAGTCCATGTTTCTTCATGATCAGTCACTCTGTTTGGGTTCTGTGTAGAATAGTCATTTAGAGTTGTTATGCCTATTCTGTAAAGCAGATAATAGAATATAACAAACAAGAATGTGGTATTTTATTCTGTCATCTTAAGAAAATGAATAAAAAATTGATAGAACAAGATTTTTGAATTGTTGCAAGCAGTAGTAAGATACATTAGTTTCTCCATGGTAGCTACAAAGAGGAGATTCTAATTGGGTGTCATTATACGAAGGATACTTCTCAATCCGATGAAAAATAAAAGTTCAATTATTATATCTTAAATTTACATGTATATAGTTGCACATCCCAACCATGAGTCAGTAGTTAGTGACATCAATAGCAATGAATAAGGTAGAGTTACAAGTTCCTTTTCATGAAAGACTAAAGGTGTTACCTTGAACTGTCAGTGAGGTAGGTGGAGGGGGGTCACTGAAAAGGTGAAGTCCAACATTGCCATTTTCCCTTGAAATGAGAATTTGTATAGGGGTAGATGAGAGACTTCTAGGTCTTTCCTGCTGGTTGGAATTCATATTCGGAACTAGACTAGGAGGAATCGGATAGACCCTGACATATGGGATGCTTAGGTTATTCACACCATGGAGCAAATGGTCAACAAAAGCTTAATTAACACGGAGGAATCCACATTGTTATTTTTATTGTGTCTGCTTAATTCTGAATTCTTCTTAATTATGAATTGTGTAGGAGGAAGTTTTTGGGGGCACTGGCTAATGCAAACTAGAATGACCTACCTAAGAAAGTCATGGGTGATTTCAATCACTTGAGGAAATATCATGTGAAGAAGGTAAAGAAACCCATCCTAAAATATATCCTAAAGAGATTAAATAAAGCAATGGATGTTGCTAATTTCTCTGAACTCAACATGATATAAGGTCAGGTCACCTGGTAAAAATAGGTCCCAAACCAGATGCATCGCTAGCAACCTACATCGGGGCCTTACCAATGAAGCTTGGATTTTATTATTTCATAAAGAAAATAAGCATGGGAAGTCACTCAAACATTGACAACACATGTATGTTGATCCAACTAAGACAAACCACGTACTGGAATACACCGTTCAGGTTCCTCAAGTGCTGGTTTGAATGACCTGGATGTAAGGCCACGGTGAAAGAGGTTTGAGTTTGAGATTTGAAGACAACCCTTTGCTTAATATAGTTAGGAAGTTGAAGAGGTCAATGGCCACGGCTTATAACATACCATTCAGATTCAAACTTGATAATGATGACATAAGCTAAAAGAATAAAAAGTAGGATGCATTCGTAGGTTAGTTGTGTCTTCATATAGTGAAATGATCTATAGGGCAAGCCATTGTTTTTTCCAATTTAATGGACCACATCTTGCTTTCATAAAATATCATATTCTAACAAATTGTCTTTGAACATTTCTACAAACACCCATTGAACTAAAAGAACAAGGAGAAATATACAGAACCCTTTTATGTGTATCCACAGATAGGTGAAACAAACTAATCATACAACTTAGTGTGTACTGACTTGCTTAGATGATACCTTTTGCCAATTCAACTAACTTATGTGAGTTGTATTCAGATCAGTTTAGTAGACTCAACACCAAGTGAAACTTGAGAATTGTATCACATAAGCACAGCAATAGGCTTTTTTATGTGTTTAAAGGAGTTCTAGATCTAAACCTTTTTCCCTTATGTTGGATCTCTTTTTTATCTTTGTTGGCTCATATGGAAACCACACCCCCTCTTTGTAGGATTGCTATCCAGGTCATTTGCAATTTTAAGGTCTACTTTTCTGAAAATATCCAGTCCAAGGGTCATACAACTTAAGGAAAATAATAGTTACAAAGGTGATATTGATGTATTATATAACATGGGCAGGAAAAGAGAGAAAGGGAGGAAGGATTGTATTGGTGGTGTCTTCTTTCTCTTCATCCTCTAAGAGCTATCATGGTGTGTCAAGTTGGGCCACCGCTCTCTATCTAGGTAGAGAGTGCATAGAAGGGGGTAGGGAAGACGCCGGAGGGGGGGGGACTAAGAAAGGATTGCATTGGTGGTGTCTTCTTACAGTTTGTCCTCTAACTTTGTTTATGTTCAACCCTTTCCCCTGATAAATCCTCTGTCATACCTCACAAAAAACATGATGTGGGTGGATATAAAACAAGTCACACTCCTCTATGCAATAGTGAATGATATGACTTTTTACTTCATGCATCATGGTCTACAACAACGAAATTGGAAAACTATTTTTACTTCCTGCATCATGGTCGCATGATATAACTGTGTATACCCTATCTTAACTTTCTTATTACTTTTCAAGGTGTTGCATAACCCAAGTACTAAACATTGAATGTATAGATGCCCAAAGGACTCGGGCATAAAGCTGCATGCTACACATCTTGATCTTTTTTTATAAAGGTAACCAATAAGAGAAAGAAATCTTATATTTATCACCAACAAGAAATAATTGTATTATATGGCTTGTAAACAATAACATGAATTCTTCTTTGTAGAAAATGGCACCAGATAAGGAATGGATCAGACTTGTTGATGATAGGATTGATGATCCATCATTTGAAATCGGTGTTGAAGAGTTTCTTACCTATGCTTGGCAAAAAATTGGTGCAGATAAAATCAGATGTTCGTGTGTTCGTTGTGTTAATACTTCTTCTATCCCACGTGATGTGGTGAAAACACACTTGATGGTTTATGGTATTTTGATCAGTTATACTCTTTGGTATCATCATGGTGAGACGGGAAATGAAAGTGAGTCTGATTTAGATACTTTAGTCAATAACGATGAAGGGGATAATGATGTAGATGATGATGAGATGCTATATCTTCTTGAAAAAATGCACCCTAGTTCACATAATTTTGATAGGAATGATGGTGGGATGGGAAATTCCAACCACGATGATCATGAAGAGGAACCTAATACTGAGGCTAAAAGGTTTTTTAGGTTGCTGGACGACCTCAATCAACCTCTCTATAAGGGATCAAAGGGGTCAAAATTATCTGCCTTGGTAAAATTGCTTCATCTCAAGAGCCTTGGAAAATGGAGTAATCATTCTTTCACACTGCTACTTGAATTATTGAAAGATGAACTATTCGCAGGTGATTCAACCTTACCTACCTCTTATTTTGAAGCAAAGAAGACAATTAAAGATCTTGGTTGCTCATATGACAAGATAGATGCATGTGTGAATGATTGTATGTTGTTCAGGAAGGAAGACCGTGGCCTTGATAAATGCAAAATTTGCAATACTTCAAGATGGAAGTATGACAAGCACAATGGGGAAGAGAAATTAAAAGCAAATGGAAAGAAAGTACCAGCAAAGATCTTGTGTTACTTCCCACTAAAGCCCCGCCTTCAAAAGTTGTTTATGTCCTCAAAAACATCTTCACTAATGAGGTGGCATCACGATAAAGAAGATGATGGGAATTTACATCATCCGGCTGATTCCTTGGCATGGAAAAAGCTGAATGAGCTTCATGGTACTTTTTCTGCAGAGCCCAGGAATGTCAGACTAGGCCTTGCTAGTGATGGTTTTCAACCATTCAACAATTGTAGGTCATCATATAGAACTTGGCCCGTTATTCTTATTCCGTACAACTTGCCTCCTTGGATGTGCATGAAGCAAACAAATCTCATTTTGTCCATGCTGATTCTAGGTCCTGATGGTCCAGGTAATTGTATTGATGTTTATTTGCAACCATTAATAGATGAATTATTGGAGCTTTGGAATAATGGTATACAAACATTTGATGTAACTACACATCAAAATTTTAATCTTCGTGTTGTTGTATTGTGGACCATCAATGATTTTCCTACATATGGGATTTTATCTGGATGGAGTACCAAGGGAAAACTTGCTTGCCTGTATTTCCATAAGGGTACTCATTCGATTAGGCTGACTAATGGTAGAAAGGAATGATTTATGGGTCATAGGCGTTATTTGCCTTTGGATCGTCGGTGGAGAAAGAATAAATCTGCATTTGATGGCACGATCGAGAAGGGCACACCCTCTACACCACTAAGTGGTGATGATGTCCTCATTCAAGTGCAAAGTTTTGAAGGGAATGTTCTTAGAAAATGTTCAAAAAAGGTATCTCACAAGAGCAGAGGGGATAATTGGAACAAGAAAAGCATTTTCTTTAAGCTTCCATACTGGAAAGATCTATTGATACGACATACTTTAGATGTGATGCACATTGAGAAAAACATATGTGATAGTATTCTTGGAACTCTTATGAATGTGAAGAATAATACAAAGGACAACTATAACTCTCGTCTAGATTTGCAAGCAATGAATATTAGGCAAGAGTTGCACCCAATGATAATTGGAGGGAAAACAGTGCTGCCTGATGCATCATTCACATTATATGTAGACGGAAAACATAGGTTTTTAAGATTTTTGAAGGATCTAAAGGTACCAGATGGTTTTTCTTCAAACATTTCCCAGTGTGTGAATCTTAAAGAAAACAAACTTTCAGGATTGAAGAGTCATGATCATCATATTTTGTTACACCACATACTCCCTCTTGCATTGCGTGGCCTTGTTCCTAAGGATGTTTACGAACCACTTCTTGAGTTGTCACGTTTCTTCAAGGTTTTGGGAAACAAATGTTTAGATATGGGGGATCTGAAGCAAATTGAATCTCAAATTGCAATTACACTTTGTAAGTTGGAGCAAATTTTCCCACCATCATTTTTTGATGGGATGCTACATTTGCCTATTCATTTATCACATGAGGCTATGTTGTGTGGGCCCGTTCATGATCATTGGATGTATCCGATAGAGAGATATTTTTACACATTGAAGTCCTATATTTGCAACAGATGTTGTCCAGAGGGTTCCATAGCAGAAGGCTTTATAGCAGAAGAATGCATGAATCTTTGTTCCAGATATTTGCATACTGTAGAGACAAGGTTCAAACATCTTGATAGAAACTATGATGATTAAGTCAATGAATGTGCAACATTATCTGTATTTTCATACAAGGGAAGAGGACTAGGATGTGGAACAACAAGGGACCTTGATGCAGTTGAGTGGGAGAAAGCTCACATATACATCTTGAACAATTGTGAGGAAGTTAATCCGTTCATTGAGTACGTGATTCTTGAATTGTGTAGCTTAGCCATTTGCTGATAGATTTTATATTTTGTTTACTAACTTCATCACATGCATTTTCAATTTATTCTAGAGAATATTATCAAGCTCAAGGAGTTGATCCAGACCAAATATCTATTAAGGATTTAAATGAGGATTTCATAGAATGGTTTAAGATGAAAGTAAGTTGGTCTGATTTGTTCAACATGGTTTTGTATACACACTAATTTGATTTAGTTTTTCTACTAACTATCTTTTTTTAGATAGGAAATCAACATGTGAATGATAAAAGTAAGAAGACAGATGAGTTGCTTTCATTATCATGTGGTCCACTCAAATGCGTGAAATGTTTTTATGGCTATATAGTGAATGGTTATCGGTTCCACACTAAGTCTCATGATGAAAGATCAAGGTCACAATGCAGTGGGGTAACCATGGTTGGTGATGATGGTAGTGGAATTAGCAGATATTACTACGCACAACTGACTGAGATTATAGAATTACAATATCTGGGCAGTAAGAGAGTGGTATTACTTCTATGTGATTGGTTTGATGTTGCTAAAGGAGTACAGACTGATGTGTATGGATTCACGAGTGTTGATTGCAAGCGTATTTGGAAAACTGTTGATCCATTTATATTAGCAACTCAAGCATCTCAAGTTTTTTATGCGAATGATCAGATTAATAAGGGGTGGCATATTGTGACAAAGATCGATCCAAGGGACAAGTTGGAGCTAGTTGATGATACAAATGATGCACATGATGATCCAATGCTTATTTCATAATGTTAACTAGATTACTATTCCTCTTTAAGTACTTCTAAATGTGTAACCATTATAATAGTCAAACTTATTTTTTTCGTATCGCATTACAATGTTTCTTTTTTGGTGGTAACCAGCTTGCTCCTCTTTATTGAAACTATGTAAAAATATGTACAAAACAGAAAAGAAAATAACAAAAAAAAGAGTTGTACAGAATGAAACAGCTATCTATACATGCTCTCTGAATCATAGAGAGCAGTATCCCACACTTCCTGGACCTCCCTACTATTATTAAGGAAGACCCTCCTATTTATTTCCTGCCATATGTTGTACATAACAAAACCGATCATTGTTTTGGCTTTGCCACTATGCTGGATCATAAGCTTCTTGTTCTTGTGATGGTGTCAACTTAATTATTCCTTTTTACATTCTATGCAATTATAATTTCATTTATACTGATTTATGCAAGCAATTATATTAACAACTAGCTTGACAGTTTTGTAGGAAGTTGGCTGCTAGCACATCAAGAAATGGGAAAGATCCAATGGCTAAGTCCAATGATAAGAAGTTCATCTCACCACAACAATTGAGTGTAATTGGGAAAGGACGTAATCATGGATTACAAATTAAGAGTCACTTGTTGAATCATATAGGAGGTAGCAAAAGCAATGGTTACATGTAGTCATGTGATAATCATTTATCCTTTTTGAACAACTTGACTTCCAAACAAAGCAATATTCAGGATCAATCTAGAATGGCCCCCATGTCAAAAAGAATTACTCCTCCACCAACTGAAAATGTTTCTCCACCACAAGACTGTGATGCTCCTCCAACTGAAAATGTTCCTTCCCCACAAACTGAAGTTGATCCTACACCTCTTGAAGAAGTTCCTATTGAACCAGAATAGAACGTGGAGACCGAACTGATGTCCACTAATGTCTCCAATGATATTTCAATGTGTATGTTTGCTTTCCTTTATTCATACTAAGCAGATTCAAGGGCTTGAGTCAGACATTCCTTAACTTGTTTTATTTATTTTTTATTACCGAATATAGCCAGTGCCACTGAAAAGGCAGTCAGACGTCGAGGACGTAACAAATGTAAAAAAGTGGCTAGACTAAGAGGAGGTGCCAAGATAGATGTCACATTCTATCAAGGTTTCCCTGTTGAAAAAAATCATAAGGTGTGGAGTAGACATTTGGGCAGGATTGTTCGTGATCGGAATATTTGTCCAATCAAAGTGCATTCTTGGAATGAAGTTATAGATAGACAAAAAGATCACATGTGGGCTGCAGTTATGGTAATATCTTCTACACTTTATTGTTATAATCATTTGACAAACATCCATGATGCATTGATGTTCTTGTGTAATTAAACATGTATTAGGATAAATTCTCAAATGACCACATGGAGGAACACAAAGCTCACACTTTAAGACACTTGAAAGAATTATGGATAAAGTGGAGGGCATCAATGCATCAAACTGTCAAGGGGTTGGACATGCAACAACAACTATCAAAGAAACCTATGGCAATTGAAGTTGATAGTGATTGGGAATGGCTTGTGAAAGAGATTTTTCACAGTGAAAAGTTTATGGTGACCTTTTTATTATAAAACATTACATCAATTCAAATTATTTGTTCTTATATTTCTTTTTTTTTCTTCTATCTATATGCACATTATACTAAATGTAGGCATCAAGTAAGAGAAACTCCATAAATAGAGAAGGACTGAATAATAAGTTACTTCATCTCACTGGTAGCATGCCTCTTAGAGAAATATCATGGTAGAAGGTTGTTTAATTTTCTCTTTATGCTATACTTTGTCTCTAGGTATGCATATAAATTTTTTGTTGTACTATAGGGAGGAAAAGATGGGAACCCACCTGACTTGGGAACAATGTACTTTGAAAGCCACAAGAAGGGTGATACCTTAGCTACTATGGAGTCATCTCAAGTTCATGTAAGTAAGAAAAAAATATCTATTTTTGGTCCATTAGTTACTAACATAAATTGTTGATTCAGGAAAAAATCATAACCATCCAACAAGCAGAGCCATCCCTTCTCCCCGTTGAGGTCGCCGAAAAAGTGTATGGAGAATCAAAGACAAAGAAATACATATCCTGTTATGGTAAAGGTGTAAAGCCAAGAGATGTTAGAGGACCATACAAAACAAAGAATGCCTTACTTGATGAACTCAAAGAAAAAGACCAAGCATTGAAAGACAAGGAGGAAGCTTTGAAAGTTCAAGAGAAATCTCTTAAAATAGTTGAAGATGGAAAGCGTGCCACACAAAAACATTTGGAAAATGTGGAAAATGTACTAGATAGGATAATCAGCAATCAAAAATTTCAGGAACTTTTGGATTTTAGTGAGGATGATGATGGTTGTGCCTTTTCTCCGACTATTTCAGATGATGATACCTCAAATTAGTTATGAGGTCAGTTCACCAATTGATGATGTTTCTTATTGCCATTGTATTATTTATAGTATATATATTTGCATATCATAGTTTTTTATTACACATATATATTGGTGAAATGAAACTGACTGCTTTATTGTTTTATCTTGTAGGAATTGGAGTCTCCAATTCTATTAACCATTTGGATCCCATCAAATGGTTAAGATGGAACATTAGGCTATGAAGGAAGAACTTGTTAATATTTATATTTCGTTGCTGTTTATATTTATTATTCTAGACATTCTCCACCTTTTCTTATGAACAAAATGTACTAGTGTTGCTCTGAGTACAATTTTCTCTGAGTACAACTAATAGTAGGATAAAAAAATATATTCGTGTTGCTCAGCTGTGATGTAGCTAATTTACTAGACTGGTTTGGTGAAGTTTTATTGAGAAAATCAATTATATCTTTTATAAGTATAACACTGGTTTATTTTCTATATATGTTGGTTAGTAGGCCCCACACTTGGTCCCGTGGGAGGTGGCCAATGATAGTGATGTTTAGATTGTGGTTAAGATAATGCCATAGTATGAATGTGGTTGTGTCACTTTGATTACAAATTGGTTGTATGTAACCCATGAGGGGTTGTTATCATTTAGCATTTGTCATTCTTTTCAATCATATGTAATAATGTGTTAACATTTAGTTTAGACATAACTGTACTCTTCAAGATCTAGAAAGCCCACTGCCAATGAGGATGAGTCAGAATGGTGGTGAACCAACTCTGAGTTAATCGCAACAGGTATATTGATGTTCAAATGTATTTTAGTGTTCTATGATTTTGTTGCACCTGATTTTTTTTCCCTTTAATAAGTGGAAATATCTATTCCAAAAACATCATCAGAATGAAGATAAGCAAATTAATTAGATTTCAGTGGTTCTCTTGTGCAGGGACTTTGGATCTTTTCAAGTCTTTCAGTAGTTTACATGCATATATGGGTCTGAAACTAGGCTTCAATAAGTCTGGTAGGTATGTCCAGTTGTTGGATTTGTTTAACATTCTGACATTCTGCAACATCTTCAAAATTCTGAAAACAAAGATTATTGTTCCCTGGAAAACAAATATTATTGTTCCATTCTCCCCCAGTTAGCATGGAGAGGGAAAACCTGAGAGTTATGAACATTTCTTTTTATTGGTTAAACACAGCTTTATAGTGGCTCTTTCAAGCAACTAGGAAATAGTTATAGAATTGGATTGACTCAATAGCACCAAATTCTTACTCACATCATACTCAGACCAACAACCATGAGTGTGAGGATGAATTCAATAGCACCGAATTCTTAGTCACAACATACTCAGAACCAAAATCCATGAGTTCAGTCACATAAGAAATATTATAGTAGAATATGAACGCCACTAGTCATTTTAGTTTCAATTCCTAATAAAATTAAGGCTATGGAATGAGTGTTAATGTTGTTATTTCTTTACAGAGCAGGCATAAGGAGTTTATGTGTTCCCAATAAGTCTGGTAGGTATGTCTAGTTGTTGGATTTGTTTAACATTATGACATTCTACAACATCTTCAAAATTCTGACATTCTTCAACATCTTCATAACTCACCTGAGAGATATGAATATTTCTTTTTATTCAGTAGAACCTGGAGATGGACAACTACCGGATCTGGTCATTTCCTGCCCCGCCTTAGGTTTTTTTTATTTACTTTTCTCACTTGATTCTAGCATCCATATGGTCGATTCCTGCCCCACCTTTTTCATCCAGTTTGATCTGTAGCAGAACATGGGGCAATTCAAGGTTGCAGGTGAACAAAAATGGCCACTCAAGAATGTAGCTAGCAATAGGCTACATCATCTTCATAGACGCCTTAAAGGATGACATGACTGTAGCTTCTATTATGTGAAAGTAAACAAAAATGGCCACTCAAGAATGTAGCATCTATTACGGTGAGAACAACTAAATGTTTGTTGTCTTAGAGATTTGATTTAATTCATTCCTTTCATCTGATGTTGCTTTACTAAAAATTCTTTTTCAAGCTATTGAACTCTTTTAAATATCCATGCTATATGTTAATTATTTATAATGTGTTAAAAATTCCCAAATATCAACATGTTCTAGTGCGCCGTTATCTATCTTGCTTGTGTCATTACAGAGTTGATATCATCCTGCATAAACCAATCAGCAGAAAGTCTCAACATGTCGTTCTTTTGCTGAAAATATGGGAGCAAAATATCCATTATACTTCATAGGGCACTCCGCCTTGTATGTGATGAACTCCATTTCTAAACTGGAGTCGCTTGCTGATATGTAGTTACTGAACTGATATCACTATGCTTGTGTCGTCCCTCCGATCAGAGCTAGGATTTCTCCCTCCTAAGGATCTACACCTTGGCCCCTGGTAGTGACTCCCTTTACCCATTTGCCTTTGGAGTCAAAGAATATAGCTTGTGCTCTGCACCTTCCCAGTATCCAAGATGTTGTCCACATTAATCAGGCATCACCCATTCAGTTGATGAGGCACCATCCATTCATTGTTTCTATCCTTATTAGTACAGGACTACAATATAGGCTTCCATAGATGCATCACCTCAGAATCTATGAGAGAAATGCCGAAGCCACTAATATAGCCAGACCGGATTTACTCCTCTCGTCCACACAAAAAATCCATCACTGTATGATATTTTAGTATGTGCAAAATCCTACTTCTTTGAGCTTATCATATGCAGCCAGTATATCTTCTTTGACTAAAATCTTGGAAGAGTTTTTGGACACAGTATTTGCCTACCGTATACCTTCTAAACAAATATAAAACATTGCATTATCGTGCTTCGACATTAAAGTAAGAAGAACTTATATGACGTTGGTCCCCTAAATCCTTGTCTATGTATTCCTCTGTAGCATTATGAGGGTAGTCATTAGTAGTCACAATGTCGGATCGTTTTAGAGAAATAGGTCTTCTATCCATAGACGGAATGTCAGGATCTGATAATTCGGTTGTCATGTCCTTAATATCAGAGTAGGAAGCTCTACTGCTGGATGTATCTCCATTCAGAAAGAGGCAGACAATAGCACAATCATCAACATGGGATGATGGATATTTGTATTTCCAGGCTCTTACAGCTGACTCAACCAGAAAATGCACAGTAGAGGACTGAGTGGGGGTTGAAGCTACCACATCTGCAACTTCATCGTTTGAAAGCACGTCCCAAACCTGCAGCAAATGTGATTTAGAAGAAATAGATTTATCGATTCATGGACTCAGTTAGAGTGATTGGGGAAAAGATTTACGACTAATCGAGCAAAATCATGGGAGTATCACCACATAAAGTTATTTCTTTTGTCGGATTTATTATTTCTTTGAAGTTCAATATTATTGGTTACAGCTAAACCGTTTCACTAGAGGAGAAGGCTAGACAGTAAATGTTGTGTTCACTGTGTCCACTAACATGTATATAGGGTTACAGAGTATGGATGACTAGACTAATGGGCTAATGCTCAGGGTTACAACTTACAACTCTCTTGATAGCATATGGCTTGTATACTCTCTTAACTCTCCTTTTGCTAGATCACGGAGACAACTATGCTATAAACTGAATATAACTCTTCTTTTTATAATAAGAAGAGGCTCCAGATCTTCGAAGGGGATGCAGATGGTAATTTAGAGCTTCTGCATAGCAGTTCTAATGATGACCAAAGTGGTGTCTATAAGCCGGTTGAATTTGGAAGCTCGTTCTCCTGGATCTGTGTAATAATAAGCTCAAACTGGAGTTATCCCATGTTGCCTCTGATTGTAATTTGGTCTCTGGCAGTACCCAATGCTCAAGTGAGGAAGCAAGAAGTTTGTGGAAAGAATTTGTGCACAACTCGCAAAAGATGCTTCAACCCCTTAGACTCTGCTACTGCTTTTCAGCCATTGTGATTTATTGCCTTACCATGATGTTTGCTTGTTGCTCTAGGTTACCCAGGTCTTTCGTGTCATGTTCATTACATAATTGGAATCGATCATTCCTAATTCATTTGATATCTAATGATCCTCTTCTCGTTGTCATCCATCAAATACCAATTTGAGTATATTTCATGCAATGTGGGTAAATCCACATGTAAATAGAATAAAGAATTAAAGACTTTATCATAATAAATTCATTAGTTTCATCTTTAACTTGCCATCACCATTTAGCACATTTTGGTTCATATCATTTTTTATATTTAGATAAGGGTACCATGTCATTGACTTCTAAAGTAATTATTATAATTAACAAATATCAATATGTCTCTTATGATACTACTCACTTTATCTTGAAGGAATGGATTGGGTTACATCTTCTTACATCATAATCTCTAATCATCCTTCACGATTCATTATTATGTAGCTTGTATAAAAGGATCCTCTTCTCATGTTATCATTGTTGGTGAAGCTGGTATCTCAAGAAATGTTATCATTGTTGGTCTTTCCTTATTTTTTGCTTCACTTTGACAAATGATCAACTAATGGGGATTGGGGAGGGCTCTATTTCTTCAGGAAACCATTTCCTATCTGGGAGCTATACTTGTATGAAAAGTTCTCATAGTTACAGAGAAATTCAGGGAATCAGAATTCAGATCGAGAATCAGAATTCAGAGGAGGTGAAATATTATCGGTGACAGTGAAAATTAACTAAATCCGTAAATTGCAGTGTGACCTTTCATTCTTACTCCACCTTGCAGGATCTCTAGAGGAGGTTGCTGATTGGTGGAGGATATAAAGGTGGAGATGGTATGTCAAACATATGAATCAAACTGATCAGACTTCAGTAACATTATTCAAGTTCTGTAAGTAGTATTGTAGAATGGAAATTTCAAATTAGCTACCAAGAAATATTCTATCAACACTTTAGTCATATACTAGGCAGTAACATAAAAATTACTTATATATACTGAAAACTGAGATTAGGATTTTCAAAGCCTAAGGTTACCAGTTAAGAAATAACTGGGTCATAACACTTCTCTTTCCTCTTCTTTCCTATGTCAACCACCTTCTTGATGTGATATCCAAGAATCTAGAAGCATGCTTGTGAAACAGAATCTCGGTGCAAGCCAGTTGTGATGTAATTTGCCTGTGATCTGCCAGAGAAAGGTGGCTACCCTATGGCTATTGGAAATGTTTTGGCGCCTTCTCTCTAGGTTAGGTTTCGGAATGCTACTTCGATACCCATGTAGAGAAACAAAAGATAGAGATAAGTATCTAAATGGAAACTTTACTCCTCATATTTATAGGGTGAGAATAACATAAATAATGGATCAATTACAATGGACTGCTACCCTGACCCATTGTACATGGCTTAATATAAGATTTAATCAAATTAAGCTATGCTTTAATAGGTTCAACTCAAATCCCACCATTTAAGGTTTCTAAGTTGGTCAACTATCAGGTTTTATAGTTGAGCCGTGGTCTACAAACAACTATCTACTAACCACTCCAAAGAGTTTCGCTTGAAGAATAAGTGTACTACTATTAACCCAACCAAGTTTACTGTATAATGTCTATAATCTTAATCTATGAAAAATTACTGCATCAACCAATATGATGACATGACTTTATATATAAAGTTGCAAAATCTATTTGAGCTCAATTAATATAGAAGTTATTACTCTTCAAGAACAAAATACTCATTTCTTTATCTGGTTGCCTTTATTTTCTCATGTGAGATATATCTTATGCTACATAAGAAATCGTTTTCTTGACCTTGGCTTCTTGGCCGTATGTGTATGTTTTTTGGGTGTGTGTGTGTGGGGCAGGGTAAAAGGTTTATGTGTGCTGGGTTGCATCAGTAATGATGTCCCGGCATCTCGGGCGTTTCCTTACAAGACGTCTAAGAACCACTTGGATGTATGGCTATCTGATCCAGATTACTTTTTCACTATTACATTACTAATTTTATTTTATTCCTTCACTGTGGTAGAAGTATAAGAATATAAGATTCAAGCTCATCTTTGATGAAGACATCTGTCAATCATTTAGGTGCAAATTTGGGGTAGAACTGAGCTTCCTCCAGATCACAGGGAGAAATACCTGCAGTGCCTGCAGCAAGTCCAGCAGCAAGGTGCCAGTAATCATTTTAACATGTCACACCTTTCTGGGACAAGTCAAAAGCAATTACTTGCCCAACAAAGTTCTTTTTTGCAGCAGGTAGTAATTTTTTTTTAGTTTGCAATATATGTCTTTTATTAACATGAAATAGAGTTGACAGATTATGAACTTTAACTGTATTTTTTGAATGCTTACAAAGGTGCAATTCCTTATCCAGCATTATTTATTTCTAATTATCAATGTCAATTGATCTGCAAACTGGCAGCTACACTCTCAAAGTTTGTTGTTGTCATCATCATTTGGTCTTGGGATCCCCCAGCCGGGCCTTTCTCATGTTCTGTCTATTTCTCAATAGCAAACAAACTCTGTCCAACAATTATCTCAACAGAGCACACACTCAAGTGCGCCTAAAGACATAGGTTTTATCTATCTCCCATGCCATTTCTTCTATTTGCTATGCACCTTGTATTAATTCTTAAGCTACTTCTTAAACTTTGGCAGTGATTGCACCGAGTTATCTATCAACTGAACATTAAAGAATATCGGCACCTTTATTTATGCTTTCCTAATTGTCAGTCATAATTTTTTTGTCCTCATTTATCCAGAAATAGGACAAGTGAAAATTGAAGAGCAGCAACACCTATCCAATTCAGCAGAAGATTTGATAGATGAACCCTCTGTAGATTCTGCATTATATAGTGTCCTGATTGAAGATGACATGAAGCCGTCATACACTGTAAGAATTTGCGCACCTCACTCACTTGTTTTGACGAGATTAGTCAAAGGGTGTTAAGAAAAGAACTTGGGTGCTATTAAAAGAAGTGAATTGGCTTGTTACTCTAAATTTGTGTTACACAATTTTCAACTTTTGCCTGTTTTATCAAGCACTTAGCATACCCATTCAGAAAATGGTTTTGAACTTTTCTAATCATGAACATTCCTTTCTTTCTGTATGGGGCTTGTACTATACTATGTGTCACTCACTAACTTGGGTTGTTTGTTTTTTGTAAAGAATAGACCTCATTATTCTATTGCAATGACAAGATATTTCTAGAAGATATAGGGAAATGTGTAAACCCTAATACAAGGCTTGGTTATGAGGGTATGTTACAAATAAGGAAATAATAATTATATATATGAACACTCACAATCAAGATGAATCATGCATATCTTGCTACAAAGCCTACTGGATGCATCTTCCATTGAGAGGTTCAATGAAGATATTTGTTGCTTGCTCCTGTGTCCATAGCAAGGGGTGTAGAGATCTTTTTGAGTATCGAAATATGTATGACAAATGAAAATCAATCCTAGTGCCTTGTCCTCCCACAAAAGGTTGGAGTGTTGACAATGAAGGTAGAGTTTTATTTTCACAAAGCATGGGTGTAATAGTCCCAGTGGGGTATCTTATTTCAACAAGGTCGGTGGGGCTTCCAAATTTAACAATAAAAACTTGTATCTAAAAAAACTTGCAGGTGGTAGGGGCTCTGAGCCTATACACAGATCCAACAGTAGATCTAGGCACAACATTGTTTTTCTTGCTTCTGTAAATCTCTCTGTCATAAGGTTTTCTATGATCAGACTGCAACATCCTGTGGTACACCTATCTATGCAATTCATAATTAGTAATTATCAACCACATGAGATGGCCATTCTTCCTATAAAACAAACATTTAATAGGAGAACACTTCTGATATCAAATAATAGGATAAGCTGCATCCTACTTGACTGCTTAAAAATATGCATGAATTATGTAGTGAGCCATCAACAGAAGAAATATCAAGCCTTGTTTTATTCGGATAGAGAAGTTTCCCAATCAGATACTCGATTTGTGGTTGTCCTCCAATTATGCTGAAGTGTCATCCCAAAGGTTATGTGGTTGATCCATAAGAGAGCTGAAAGACTTGCATCTTAGCATACCACATTTTTTGAAATAGAGTTACCCCAATTATGCTGTGAGCTACCTAAATGCCTGGGAAATTTTGTAGTTTGCCCTAGTCTTTAGCAACGAATGCTTCATCAAATATGTCTTTATATCAATGAAACTGAAAAAGTCACTGCTAGAAGATGTATAATGAGAATGAAATACACAAGTAATTTTTAAAGTAAAGAAAAGCAGAGTTACCACAGTGTGAGTTAAGAAGCCTAAATGCACAAAGAACTTGAAATAGCTTGTCAAACCAAGATCAGAGACTTTGTTTAAGATCACCTTCAGTAATGTGCACATGTTGCCTGAACCCCTTCACCAGCAATACCAAGAGATGAATTCATATAATAGTTTCCTGAAAATCCTCATAGATGAAAACAATTTTCACATTCTACTGAGAGAGAGTCCAGTCATTGTTTACAACTCAAAACACATACAATATTCAAGAAAACAACTGTAGAAACGTTTTAAAATAGTCATCTCTGAATTCCTGAGTTTTTCCTTTTGCAAGTCGGTCAATAGAAAAATTTGAAACAAGCTCTGAAGCACCTTTTGATATTAAGTTACCAATTTCCTCCAATAGCATTTTCACTATGGATTAGAAAGGGCTTCTGCAATTTTCTTATGAATATAAGTGGTAGATCAAGAACTTCAAATATTGTCATCTGATTACTTAATGATAAAATGGATTTTTTTAGAAATATACTACTTTTAAAGAGGAGTGAGGATGTTTGCAAAGAGAAATTGGGAAGTCATACTCAGGTGGATATTGAGGCGGAGTAGGGGATATGATGTAAGAGACTCCGCATGCAATTTAGTATCTCCTATGGGCATATACTCTGACCAGAAGAGGCCGTATAGATTAGGTTCATCAGAAGAAAGCAGAACATGGAAAAGTAGAGAGGTGTACTTGACGTGGATGACTCAATGAACTTGGCAAATAAAGGTGTCTTCAAAGAAGGTGATATGCACACAAATATATGGTGTGTTTAGAAACATGATCAAAACAACATCCCTTCAACATGTAAGAGTACCAAGAAAACAATTGGCTCAAATTAATAAGTTGTCTTCATTTAGTTGAAATTGTGTATAAAGAAGATAAACCCAAAGGCTCTTGGTGATGGTAAAAAAACCAGCTCATGTGGATGTAGAAGTTTGTATCGGACCACATTATGGAGTATAGAGGATGAGACACAATTAATTAGGTAGTTGGCACTAAGAACATGGCACTAAGTTTTGGGAATAGTAATATGAATAAGTAAGGTACAAGCTATTCAAGCAAATTTCAGTTCTTGCGTTTCACATAACCATTTTTTAAATAAGTATATGCATCGCGGTCTAATATCATATAAGAAGTGACAATTTTTAAAAACAATGTTGCATAAAGTTGAGAGCAATGTCACTATTGATGTGTATAAGATAAATTGAAAATTCATTTTGAACTTATTAAAATAAGGTTTGGACTACCATCTAATATTTTAGAATGATCTTTTTAAAGAAAATCCCAAGTGTGTCTAGTGATCTATCATTTACAAAAATGAAAATATTGAATGCCATTGTGGGTAGAAACCTGATATGGGTCCCAAATAATAAAACAAACTTAATTAGAATAGATGAGGACTTCTTCTTTGAACTAGCTTAAAAAATAGACCTACATTGTTTCGTAAGATGACAACTCTCACATAAAGGACTGACTAAAAAACTCAGCTACGATGCAATTTTGCAGTAGATTGTTAAACAAAAACTTAAGGTGCCTTTGATGCTAGGAAATGAGGTTAATTTGGAGACAACCAATTGCAGTAGTAGTCAGCTTGGTTTGTAAGTCGCACAAACCATCTCCACCTTTATATCCTCCACCAATCAGCAACCTCCTCTAGAGATCCTGTAAGGTGGAGTAAGAATGAAAGGTCACACTGCAATTTACGGATTTAGTTAATTTTCACTGTCACTGATAATATTACATTTATGGGAGCTATACTTGTATGAAAAGTTCTCATAGTTACAGAGCAAACGGCTCACTAAAATGTTGTGGAAGGTAGATATTGTTGTTCTAACACCTATATAATGGCAAAATCTACTAATAAACTATTAACTAAATAGGCTATGTTCTAACACCTATATATAGGTAGGCTCATTAGAAGGCACACTTGATGACTGAATCTGTTTGAAGTTATATTATTTGTACTAGTTAGTAAAGTTTGCTAAATGCTTGTGACGTTATCCATTGACTTCTACTAGCTAGTAGAGTTTCAATTTAGTTAGATTTTAATCATTAGGCACCCCATTAGCTATTTATGGAATGAAATTGTTTTTAATACTGGCTGGTTCTTCTTGGCAAGCTGGTACAGGTTAGGTGGCAATAATGCTTCAACATATATTTTCCTGTTTCCACAGAAAGTTTGCTTTCTCAACGATTTTTTTCCTTACGATACATATCATTTTGTATTTGTTTAATTTGGTGAAAAAATGAAGGACATTAAATTTGCAGTTTTAATTGTATGTTTACTTTCTAGTTCTGATATGCACTTGATTTCTCAAACGGGCACACGATGAAAAATGTATATTAGCAATTCAAATCTAAAGACTTGCGAGAATTGCTAAAATTTTGAATACAGTGAAATTTTGTGAAAAAGGTTGTTAATATTAAACTGCATAAACATCTTGATATCTTTTAGTACTCTTTACAAAAGAAGACTGGAGGCCTTATCCAAGATTGAAATTAAATCTTTTTAAAACCCTAAATATATGGCGTATCTATATATGCTAGCTGGAATATGGCCTACTCCTGAGTTCTTCACTGTGTCATGATATGGATTTATGTTGTTAATAGTTCGTTAATCCATTGATTACATCCTTTGATGGTGTTTCTTGTGTCAGTCCAGAAAGGAATAAAAGAATGTTGCCTATTTAAGTGCCTCTTCTGTGTATATTCGATCTTGAACTTGTACAGTCATGTTCCTACATTTCACGCTTATATAACTTATGGCCATCCTTAAGACATATCTCATGATAATTGTTTTTTACTATCATATTTTTAGCTCAATTTTCTTAAAGCATCAATTTGGTGTTGGATACACACTGACAATAGCTAAGGTTTGTAGTTGATCCATTTATTTCTTTCATCTGATACTATATTTTGAAAATATCTTCTGCAATCATATATTTTCTCTTTCCTAATGATCAGTTATATTCTCTTTTCAGAGTGCTCCAACTGCTTCTGTTGCTGCAGATATAGTTCGGTGTCACATTCCATCTGCCACTTGTTTATCTGATGTATATTTCTTATTTTCCATTTTCCTTTATTCGTTGGTATTAGTAATAGCTAATACCCATCTCAGATATATGCTACAAAGAGAATGGAGTTATAAGAAAATGACAATGATAATGTTGATGAGTTCTTATAATATTTTTTTATAGGATCTCAAACTCAGTTTTGGAGTGCTTGGAGTATCGAAATGTCACATAAAATGGCTTCTTGTTTATCTAAACCTAAGGCTTCGAATTAGACTTGGGTTTGGTGTTTCTTGTGACAATAAGCTACCTGCTGAGTTGGTGATACTCTATGTATTCGAGATGAACTTACTGTCAACAATTGCTCTTTTTAAAAATTCTCCAGAAACTTTGGTTTAGATCTTCTTTATGCTGAAGACTTTTTTCCTGTTGATCTTGTATAGATGTGATATTCATTGAGCTGATTTTTTCTGTATTAAATATAGGCCTCCTACCCTATACACACTTGTACATTTTTCAGTTTTAGAGAAAAAGAAAAGGGGGAGTTGCACACTTGTAAGACCAAAACAAGTTACTTGTTGTATTGTATTTGGTAACTTATTGAAGGTGGCAAAGGCCCATGTCCTCCACTGTGTAAATTAACATTTATTAATAATAAAAGAAAAGATTTGTGGATTTTCTATGTATTTGTCCAATTGTGTATCTTAGATGGCTATTATTAACGAGTTATGTTATGCAAGATACGATGCATACATTTTAAAAACTATAGCTCGAGCAATGTATATCGCCAAAAGTATTTACGACGGAAGTTTTTTGTCCTAATTAACCTGATGAAAGTATCGACAAAATGGTCCTTGTTGGTATTTATGACAGAATTATTTCACCGTGATTGTTAATTATGACAAAAAGTTTAAGTTGATGTTATATCCATTAGGGATAAGATACATTATTTGTCATTGTTGATTATAACGATGGAACAAAATATGTTGTCGTTATTAATAATAACGGCAAGATCAATAACGACAACATGTGATGACTTATTTTCCCCCTCCTTAATAGTTATAACGGCGACTTTTTCCACATTTACGACCGACATTTTCCATCATTATTGTTATAGTTTCTTGTAGTGATGACTGATCCATGCCTTGAGTTCAATCTGGATATTAGTGGTAAAGGAACTATACAAACACTATAACACCATACATAGATTTTAGGTTTAAGTTGTTGTCCAACTTTACATTTACTTGGGTTGTAATGATGTGTGACTAGGCACCGCTCATTACTTGTGATGTCATAAGTTGTTATGAACATTCACTGTCGACGTAATATGGGACCTATAGGGTCATACACATAGGAACTCATCTAGAAGAGGAGTTTAATCATGAATAACGATTGAATTGATTACTAAAGTGTTTAGGTATTCAATTCACACAACAAAATCAAGTGACTGGTGAGACGATCATCGCAAGAAGAGTCAAGATTACCCAAAACACTTCCAGAATTATCACTAACTACAAACATACCACAAATCAGGGTAAGTTAAAAGCAATTGCAATTTAATATTTCAAGTGAAAGTATTTTGTAAACAAGCCTTCAAACATAGACCGTTTGTATTTCACATATACCAAAAGATGCTACGTATTAAGTTCGTAGGCTATCGAGCCATATTTGTTACATATTGCAACCTATTCATATGTACATGTGATTTATATACAAACATGGCGCATTCCAAAATCTATGTGTCGGTATACAAAACACAAAATCTCCCCAAAATTGTGAGACTAGAGGGACGACTCGTAGGACTTCTACTACAAAACTCTAACTAGTAGCAAGTCCAACCTTCGACAGTTATTGTTCACTCTGCTGCTCTGCACCTGCACCACAACCTCAACCTCAACCTCCTCGCCCACAACCACCAAAAAGTTTTGAAACCCACGGAGTGAGACCAAATGTCCAAGCAAGAGTTAGAACTCTTTTCCAACATCTATTATAAGCATTGTAATATAAAGGAACAGTAAATAGAACATGTATACTATTTGAGCATTTTAAGCAAATACAACTAAATAGTAGAATATTTTATACCTTTAAAAGGAACATGAAGAACATGTATAATAGCTAATTTCTCTTATCACATTATAATTCAAGAGATTAGTATAAAGCAAAGGCATGGGGTCATCCAATGTGATTCATATTTGACCCTAAGCAATATATACTACACGTATATTTAACCAATTTTATGCCCTAAG
Source organism: Alisma plantago-aquatica (assembly GCA_963693085.1). Taxonomy (NCBI): domain Eukaryota; kingdom Viridiplantae; phylum Streptophyta; class Magnoliopsida; order Alismatales; family Alismataceae; genus Alisma; species Alisma plantago-aquatica. The sequence goes on along the minus strand of OY856412.1, from coordinate 1,161,209,827 downwards.
GATTTGAGATACTAAGTCAAAATTAGAACCATACAAGATCAATGGAGGAGACGGACTCCATGATAATCACCAACACTTACTTTGTCAGTTCAAGTTTGCAATTCTTGACATATAGTCATACTTCTAAAAGACAGCAACCTGTATTCATAGCTACAGTCATGTAGAGACAACAACTCATAGTCAAGGTATGGTCTTGTAAACAACTAGACTGCCTCGGTACATGGCACATCACTATAGAATTGGCTCATACTTGACTGTTCAATAAAAAAAAGTACCACTATTCCAAAATTTGAGGACACAAGGAAATATATCACTTGCACCCTGCATATTCAACAATATGTTGTCTAAGTTTTCTCGTAGGAGTTACTCATTTCACCATCCATCTAGATACTGACATTGCAGATGGATCTATGGTACATGGTAACTACATGATTAGGGTTTTACTTGATTAGACATGCCAATTGAGTATCTTTTAATGCATCAATCAAGTTACAACATATATTAACCCTAATCAAAATCTACAAAAATAGCGAGAAAATGCAACTTCATAAGATATCAAACGTATTAAGTGAAATCTTGTCTCATCCTCACATGACACTTGTAATACTGTCATTTTCAATATTATCATTAACAACACAACACTATGGCATATCAATCCCTCATTTTTACACAAAGCACTTGTTGGATCATTAGACCAATTCATATGATCCTACATATTCAATATCATAGAAGAGCCTCAACATTACTCATAATCACTGTTGTGTATTGTATAGGGCTTACCATAGCATTCACTTAGCTATGCCATTCATTTCACCTTCAAGTTAGTGTTGCACTAGAAGGAGAGAGAAAATACTATACATGAATAACAATTCTTCAAATATAGTGGACACACTTATCTTGATATCATCATATTAGGGTTAGGGTTTATATGTACTCGATTAGGGTTTAGTAGCATCATACCACATCTCAAACCTAATTCCATTACTTCCCTTTTGTTGGAGAATCAAGTATCATTGTTAATGGTTAGCCATTTATACTCTCAACCCTTATTAAATAAACTTTTACTCTAAGTATTGATCATGCTCTTACTTACTTGTGTGTACCTTAACCACCTTTAACACTTCAGTGTTGATCATCCTTGACACATAAGTGTCTACCTATTTAGCAACGGAGTGTCACGGCCTGACCATATATGGGGTGTGTTGTGACCAAAACACAACCCACGTGTTACGACAATAACACATCCCAAGGTCTGGTCCTATCATTACACCTAGTTACAACTGGAACATCATCAAAACATAACGCCATGATCACAACACAAGAAGATGCCAGCATGGCATTGCGACTATGACACCATGGCTATAAAGTGCTATGTCACAACCACAATAAAGTGAGTTGTGACTGTTTCTTTCTAGGTGCATCGTGACCATCAAGCATGGCATCAAGACAAATTCATACAACATGTCATTTTCTTCTTTACAAATTATGTGTTATGACCCAACCTAAACATGTCTCGACTAAAACTAATCTAACCTCAAGCTAATACAACCTACATACCAACTAATAAGCATAGCCACCATCAATACTTAGTCATCTTGGCCGCAATGTCAGCCAACAACTAAATCTGACGATGTATCATGACCCAGCAAGTAGGTAATGACTAGTCTAAGTTTAAGGGGTGTTATGCAACCGAAACCACTCTACCAAGGGGTATTGACCACAACAGAAGTCCAAGGGTTGGTCTCGACCACCTGCAACACCCATATCAAATTTGAACTAGGATCAAAACAAGTGACCAACTCAGAACACCAAGCGTTACAGGGTGAGCATCACCATATTCTTGAGTGATCAAGGAACCCTAACTGTGATGATGAAGTTCATGAAAAAGAGATGTTTTAATGGGGGGAAATCAGATCCTTATACACATATAATTAGATCAAAACTTTCTATTTATTCAACATGACGAATTCATAAAACAAGTAGTAAGATCGAATTTAAATATGCATATAATAGAGATAGGAGGAGTTATAAAACCCATCTGATTTTGGGTGAGGAACAACCTCCTAAGACTCAAGCTTTCAAGACCTTCAATAGAACTCCAACACTTTGTCTAAGGGAAACACATCCAAGAAGAAGAAAAATACATGATCAGAACGAGGTTCATAGAAAGGAAAATAGATCTTGGTTGAACCAAAAAGAAAGGATTATCTTTCACTCAAGTTTACCATAATAACTCTAGCATATGATCTTTGTAAGAAATAGATCTTCAAGAATAACTACCATGGATGATCCATGGCCAAAGAGGAAGAAGAAGACGAAGATTCTCAGAAGAAAATGTGATCTAGAAGGAAAGATCACTTACCAAGAGATGATTCTCCAAGACTCACCACCAAAAGCTAACCTAGCATAAGATCTTCAATCATGCACCAAAGATCGGCCACCCAAAGATCAGGTTTTGCTTCTTCTTGCTCCTAAAGCTCCAAAGGCAGTCTCACGGAAGAAGATGAAGTGGTAGAATGAAAAATATTGCTTGGTTGTAAATAGGATGGTTTATATACCCAAAAGGAGGTGAGAAGTGAAGATCTTTGAGGTGTCAACACCATACCTCACTAAAGGACACATGCCCTCCAAGGAGTTACTTTTCCTCAACTCACATGCAAACATCCATGGTCATGTTTATCTAACAACTATGTCATGACCTACTAGGTTGGTTTCTCTCTTGTTGCAGTCGCAACACCATCTTCATCAACTTGTCTCAGGTCGAGACACTTTAAGGTGAAAATCCTAGGTCACATGTGCATGGCTAAGTTACTAGAAAACAAGGTGTTTCAACCTACCGCTCAGAAGGTTGTTTCGATCACAACCACGCATTCAAGCATGTATCTCAATCACAACCCTCACCATAGGTGGTGTAGAGGTCATAATATCAAACCCTAGGTCAAACACCAAGTCAACCATGCAAACCCTAGAAGCCCTAGGAACCCTAATATCACATGATGATGTCACACCATCATCCATGATTCAAACAAAATGTCCCACATAATATTCTTCTCTCTCATGATATCAAAATACAAGATACACTCTCTTCATGTGACATTTTGCAAATTAACCCTCACTTATGGGTAAATTGCAAATTAGTCCAAAACATACACATATATTGCAAAATAGCTCAAACATTAATCAAATTGGACCCATAATGAAAATATAAGTATGTCACATGATGTTAAAACAACTCAAAAGCTTATATTACCTTCTAAGCATCTCATTATACAAGGTAAACACAATTAAGCATTAAGCTAGTTCAGGAGTCTTAGAACTATAAAACCCTAATAGGGATTTCACCCCCGAAATTCTATACAAAAAGAGATAGATACTTCTTCTGCATCTCATCTTCAAGTTCCCACGTGGATTCTTCAATGCCACGATGATGGCATAAAACCTTAACTAACTCAATGTCCTTTTTCTTCAACTTCTTGATCCTTCTATCTAGGATCAACACACATCCTTATACATAAGACATATCATTATCTAACTCCACCTCCACAAGCTGAAGAGTCAACTCCGTACCAGCGTGACACTTCCTCTACATGGAGATATGAAACACATGATGTAACTTCTGTAACTCAGATGGCAGCTCCAACTTATAAGCCACCTTCCCAACACGTGCAACTACAAGATAAGGTCCCATATATCTGGGAGCTATCTTACCCTTCTTTCCAAACCTTAGAACACCCTTCCAAGGAGAGACTTTACGATACACCATGTCTCCCACTAGGAATTCTAAAGGTCAACGACGGTTATCAGCATAAGATTTCTATCTATCTTGAGCTACCTTTAAAGGTTGTTGAATGACTTTGATCTTTTATAGTCATCTATTGTACTAGCTTAGGACCTACGAGCTGATATTCTCCTATCTCAAACCAACACAAAGGAGATCTACAGTGTCTCTTGTACAAGGCTTCATAAGGTGCCATATCAATACTCCTTTGACAACTATTGTTGTAGGAGAACTGTTACGACCCCACCTTCCGATAACCCCCAATTAAGGGAGACCGAGAGGTTGAGCCGCACCCATTAATCCCGGATCAAAGGTTCGACATATAACCATAAACAATTATTAAATTCTAACAGACTATACTGAAAATGGTAACTAAGTATTTCTTTATTAAGAAATAAATTGAAAATAATGGTAATACGTGGAAAGCAAGTAAAAAGAGAAATAAATGAGTCATCCTTTGTGGGATTTCGTATCCCAAGGATTGCTAATAATAAAAGGGATACCAATGAGGAAAATAAAGGAGAAATAAAGGAAAATCCTCAAAAAGGAGATATTTTAATAAGAAATAAATACAATATGAGAAATTGACTTTTAAAAAGAAGATAAAGGCAAACCAATATTCCCCAATGTGGGAATCCGTGCCTTGAGTTTTCTTGAGGTCCAAGGGACCCAAAATAACGAGATGATTGCAAAGTGGAAAGAGAAAATAGCAAATTTGCAAAATAAAAAGATAATGAGATACATTATTAGTGAATTTGTGATATTGATAAAAAGAAAGTATCTTCCTATTAAATGAAAATAGAATTAGTGCCTTTGGAATAAAGGGCAAATAAATAAAAGAATAAAAGGAGTTATTTTCGAATTCCTAATGTCTAAAGAAGAAAGAAGACTAAGGAAATAGGAGAGAGAGAGAGAGAGAGAAAGGGAGAGGCTTGCTTATCATGAAAGGAATAGAATTCCTAATAGGAGGGAACTTGTTCCCTCTTAGATAGGCCTCCTAGAACGAGGGTTCCTCCCCTATAAGAGGGGTAGACCCCCTGGATCGAGCTCCAGAGAATCCCAAGAATTCCTCTCTATCACCCATCGTCTCCTTACGTATAAACTCCAGTTACAAGAGGAAGAGTTATCCTTGGAAGGACGGGAGCAGCTAGGAGCCAACGGAGGTTTCTGCTGGTAGCCGGATGCTCCACGACGCTGGGGGTTGCTTTATCAACAGAACCATGCCTTGATCTACTCACGACGGCAGCCATAGACCCGCAGCACCTGCTGCAGGTCGTATGTTTTTTCTGCCCAAAACATCCGCGTGGGCCGCGACCTGGGCGATGCCCTAGGTGCGCCTCATGGTAGCGGAGCTAGGGCGGCCAACGGAGGTGATCCCCGAGCTCTGGAGAGGGAGAGGCGCGCCCGCAAAGACTGCAGAACGGCGCCTAGGGCGGCAGCCCTCGACCTGCCCAAGGTTGAAGGAAGGAGAAGCACGATGGACGATACTACCCTTCGATGGATATAAAGCAATCCACTTAACCCGGGGCTATTTCAGTCTTTTCGAAATGTTCTCAAAGAAGGCAATCCGCGTTGCATGGACTAGGTGACGTGGCATCGTGCCATTGGCTCAAACAGGTAATTCATACAAAATTCATATCTCGAGATTCGTAACTTCGATTAGGACAAGTGATATATGAATTTTGATCAGAAAAGTTCAAGGAATCCAATAAAAATATAATTGGAGCATGGTTATGCTTTCAATTCGAAAAGTAATAAAAGTTAGCAACTTTAATGTATTAATGGTAAAGAAACCCTACTTTGATATGATTAATGTGATTAATAGGGTTTAATGAATCATTAGGGTTGATATTAACCTGTTAGATGTAAAAAGGAACATTGAGTTCAAAAAGGAAGAACTTTGCACATGATTAGTTTAATTTAGAGTTTATATGCTTGAAATTGGAAAAAAGTACATAAAGTTATCATATTTACTGGTTTAATTAGTGAAAAACCCTTGAAATTGATGATAGTTGAATATAGTGATGTTCTCTGAATGTTTAGAACAAATAGTAACCTGTGGATAATAAAAGGATGATAATTGCACATAATTGGCTTAAATTAGGGTTTCATATATCTAAGTTTGCATTAATGGGCTTAGAAACCCTAATTTAGGAAGATATGCCTTCTAATAATTTAATTGTGAAAATACATGAATAAAGCAATGTTATGTTGTTAAAAATCCAATTTGAGTACCAAAGATCTTTAATGTGAATTATTTGGATAATTAGTGCTTCCTATTGTATAAAAGTGGAAATAGTGATAAATATGGTTCATAAATGTGAGTTGAACTATAATGAAATATGATTTGTCAATTTGAAAGAAACCGAAGGTGATAATTAGCCTTAATGTTGTGGATATGACCTAAAAGGATAAAGATAATAGTTTTAGTGTAAAAGAAACATATTAGACTTAATTGACATGTAATTGTGCATATGATGCAGAAATTAGGGTTTGTGAATTAAAAGAGCATTAAAAGTGATAAATGCATAGTGAAGGCTAAAACCCTAATAACACCCTAGAGTTGGCTTAGAAATCATAAGGTGGAATCCAAGTTGATCTTGTGGATGTTTGAATAAAACAATGACACTTGAATGTTATGCATTATTTTCAGGATATTGTTGATTGCCTGTTAATTGTGTTGAATGTTAATGCATGGACATCAAGTTACTATGGATCAGGTATGTGGTTACGATTATGAATAACCGCTTTAGGTTTTCCGATGGATTCCCGGATGTTTAATCGCGTTGAATGCAACTAAACTGTTGAATGTTTATTTCTTTCATGCAAAGTATAAAGCGACTATGACTATCACATAATGTATATGCCTTCTAGCTCAAACCTTGATTCCCTCTGTGTCGTAATGGTTGACCTGATAAAAGACTACCTAGAGGGTAGGTACATCAGGTCATGAATGACTTTGACTACCTAGAGGGTAGGGTCATGAATGACTTTAACTGCCTAGAGGGTAGGGTCATGAATGACTTTGGCTGCCTAGAGGGCAGGTCCATCAAGTCACCTTATAGAGGTACCATGTAAGTCCTAAAGGGACAACACAGAGTTGTGAAAAGATGGATTGAGTAGTTTGGCTTAAAATGTAATCTTGGTTGTTAAATGATTAATTGAATGATTACATGGTTATCATAGTTGCATGATTATCTGTTTCCCCCACATACCAGCTACGGCTGACCGACGTTTTGTTTGTCGGCGTTTTAGGTACAATGAAAAGAACAAACAGTAAAGTGTCACATGTGATACTAAATGAGAATTAAAGTGCAAAGTAGGATTAGATAGCTTAGTATCAGTATGGATAGAAGAATAGAGATCCAAGCTTTCAAAAGGTATGTAAAGAAATTTTTTATTACCATTTTCAGTATAGTCTGTTAGAATTTAATAATTGTTTATGGTTATATGTCGAACCTTTGATCCGGGATTAATGGGTGCGGCTCAACCTCTCGGTCTCCCTTAATTGGGGGTTATCGGAAGGTGGGGTCGTAACATTTGGTATCAGAGCGTAGGTTCCTCATTTAACCATTAATAATTATTAAATTTTACAAACTCCATAGAACCCAAGGGAGTTATTAGAGGAGTATCCGAAAGACGGAGGTGTCTAGAAAGGGATCACGACTGGGGGCTGGCAAGATTTTCCTCCGCACCGCTAGTCGGAATACGAGGACTCCCGGACCCGTGTGACCGCCTGGCCAAAGTCTTAGGGTATGAATCGAAATAAGATACCTTTAGGACTTCTCATCTTATTCATCCCTTCTCATCACAAAATTCTGATAAGGACATAAAGGATTATGGTTTCCTTTCTTCTCCTCACCCTCTTGAGGTATGGGTAAGGTTAATAAGGTATAAGGAATCCTCCACTAAATTAATGAAAAACATGTAAATAAGATGTCATGGACATAAGCTTAATAGGTTAAGGGCAAAATAAATAATAGATACATGCTTAGGTCGTATGACATAAGTTTTCCGGTCCTCAGAAGAGACCTGAGGCTAGACCTTCTTGTTAGGAGGATAAGTTAGTCTTGAAGATAGAGATCTCCATTGCAGGAAGAGACCTGGCACATCCTTTGGGGATGATGCTAATCCTAAACCTAAGTGTAGGTTAGAGAGAGATGGGTTGGACCAGGTGTTTGAAAGGACATGCCTTTGGGATGCCATATGACCCATGGGTGCCCTAGCACCTTTGGCAACCCAACCCTGGGAAGGGTCGTGCATGTTAGGGTAAAGGATAGCTCCTTAGGTGATGATGTTAGTGAAGGACCATAGAAATCCTATGGGCTTGAGCAAGTAGGGTATAGCTGACACCTAGGGCATGTCATAGTGCTGACAATAGGAAGAAACCCTGGATAAGGAATTATAATGGGGCATAAAGGGTTATGGATGATCTTGAGCAACCATAAGTTCGAACCTAGGCTTCACCCATGTAGAGCATGCCTTTGAGATTGAACCTTCATGAAGAAAGGACCTCTAATGGTGAGGTTGGATGTGGGGTTAGCTCTAGAGAGAGCAGGAAACCCAGCAAGAAAGTTGGAAGCCTAAAACCCTGAACAATGGATGATAGTGGTTGCTTCATGATCGATCCATGAAAGTTGATGATAACTTGGTTGCCTTTAGAGGGACCCAACCCTAAGTGTTGCTCGAGTTGAAGGATGATAAGAAGTGCATGTCATGCCTTTTGCGTGCTTGGTTCGTAGTTAAGAGATAGAGCATGCAGTTGGACACCTACAATTAAACCTAGGGTTCCTGGGCCTAAGAAGGGAAGTGGTATACCTGATGCTCATGATGAGAAGTTGAGTTCTTATAGAAGCGAGCATGATAAGAGAAGCCCCTGAAGTTTAAGGTGTGTTTGATGAACCCCTCATAGCTAGGTTGATGATAAAGGGAAAGTCGAGTATGACCTAGCATGGTACAGTAAGTGATCTGTTTATGCCTTAATAGCTTGCAAGGGTTAAGTAGGCTCATGTGGATGTAAATCCTAGACATAAGAGATTCTGTGACCTTATGGTCAAGTGATAGTTTTCCTCCCATCCTGGGAGAGGGACCCCTTTGGTAGGGTGTACATCAGTTTTGGTGGTTTAAGGTAACCTAAAGAAGTCTCATAAGATCTTGAGAAGCTAAGTGAAAAGTACATGGTATGAGGATGAACCCATAGACCCATATACATCCATCTCTAAGTGCATGTAGATGTGTTACCATGGAGGTAACCGGTATAGGGCTTGACCAAGGTAGGCAGGTTGCCATGACCCTGATGAAAGGATGGAAGTCAGCCCATAAATGCAGCAAGAGAGATGAAGACTTGGGTAAGGTTCTAAGTGAACATGTACTATGATGGAGAATCCTAAGTCTATCCTAGGGTCAGGTAGGAATAAGACCGATGAAAGTAGGAGTTGCCTAATTCCCCAGTTGCACATGACCGTAGGGTCGGGAGGTAACAGCTATCATTGTCTGAGGGCCATGGGTTAGGAGAATGATCACCTTCATGAACTCATGAGACCCAAAGGGCAGATGCGTAGGGCACTCTTTTGATGCATGAGGGAAGAGGGGTGACCCCAAAAGAGTCGGTACCCTATAGACCTAGAGGAGATGACCAAGGATGTAAACCTCGGTAAGTCCAAAGACAAGTTTGATATCATGATGTTTGTGATGTAGAGACATATGTGGTACGTTGCAACTTAGATTTAAAAGTGTACTGGCAAGGTGGGATGTACCATCTCTACTCTTGGAACAGGAAGAACTCTGTATTTGGACTGCAGCCAAATGCTTATTTCCTCTTGTTATGGGAGTGAGAGATAGGACATTACGCATGTCATACACCAAGGGTAAGAGATGTTGTAGGTTGGAACGTTGCCACGGGTTTTGGGGATAGATAAGATAATCTACCCTGGTAAGGTGAATGATACATGGATGGTTTGTAAACACTAAGAGGAATGGGGTAGTTCCCTTATGAGGATGTTTTTATCATGAGCTATGGGGAACTTACAAGTTATACCAGGTTGAGTTTGATCACCATGATGATGGAATCATAGAGTGTTCTTATGAAGATAAACATATTGTTTGAGGTGACATGATAAGTGAAATGCATGAAAGTGTAATGTTATCTAATACCTAAGGATGTGAAGAGGTAATGGGTGTTCTGGTTGAGATACATCTGACTTGTTTGATTAGAAGCTAGAAGAGGTTGTTTGGCTAACCCTAAGTTTGAAAAGGAGAGGTGTATGGATAACACTCAGATATAACAAGATGTGTTGAAAAGTTAAGGGTTGCCAATCTAGTCCTTGAGGTAATGAAAGGATGGTGGTAGAACCTCAGATGAACTTCTTTGGAAGAGAAGGTGACGAAACCCCGACTAGAGTGGTTTAGGGTTTCAGAGGATTTGATCTTGAAAGTATCATGACATACAGGAAATCATGATACACCATGGAAAATGGCAATAGCACTTTAGATGCTTAAGATGAAGTTGCATGTGGTTCATGATCATGCAAGCCAGGAGGTCAAGGACGAACCCCAGTAACCCAGTGTATCGATATAGAGGACAAAAGAATCCCTGAGAGGGAATGAGAGCTCAACACTATGGATGTTGTGATAGGTCTTCCCTGGATCAAAGAAGGTCGAGATGCAATGTGGGTTATGGTAGTTCGCCTTACCTAGATGATACGAGAAAGAAAGAGTTCTGTTAAAGGACAGATCTAGTTGAACTACCCATGAGAAAGATGGTTCAATTACACCATGAAGCGATTTCAAAGGTTCTTGAGTTTGACCTAAAGGTTCACTTCCATAAAGTGGAAGTAGGTACATGAAGAACTCAATGTTAGTATAGTTATCACCCCTAACTATGTTTAGTATGATTCGGACTAAAGGGTCTGATGAGGGAAGGTGTGCTCGTTCAGGGTGATATCTAGATACAGTTCTTGTCCTATGAAAGATGTGACAAAGACCATCATAACCAGTATCGGGTTTTATATGAAGCTCTGTAAGGGAGGTTGTGTCGGTCACCACTTCAGTAAGGTGATGTTGGTGAAAAGTACCACATGATGGTTAGAAAAAGGGACCCCAGTGCGTGTAGATGAAGTCACTTTGATCGTGCAAGGGCTGAAAGGAGCCTAGAGACGATGAGAGTCATGAGCAGATGCAAAGTAGACGGACATACAATACACTGTGGGGGAAAATGTGACATGAAAATCCGACCCCTCTATGTTATAACTAAGAGAGTTGAATACCCTATACATGTGTCCATTAGAGATGGATGGGTGGAGAAGGTTATGTTTGACCCTACCCCTCAGGATAGAGTAATGTGTGATGAGTTCCATGTTTCTAATTTAGAGCACTATGTGAGGTACCCTGACCATGTGCTGAGCAATGAACCTAGTTAGCCCCAAGGGAGGCTGAAATGGCCTGAGTCACCTGTGTAGTTTATAGACGCCAGGATGAAAGAACTCAGAGAAAAGAATATGTGATGATAAAGGTTCTTTGGAAACGCCATGGGTACGGTAAAGCCACATAGGGGCCAACGATGGACATGGAAAAGTCTTATCCTGAATTGTTTGTTTGCTTGTTTGAATTTTGAGGACAAAATTTCTATAAGAGGGGAAGGATGTTATAACCCCAATTTTTGGGTTCAAATAGTGAGAAATGTAATTTCTCATATTAAAGCTAATTGAACAAATAATGATATGATTTGTTTTGATTAAATGGATTCCTTTCACAATAGCCTTGACTGGTTGCGTTTTGGGCTTTGTTGGCTATTGGGCCCAAATACCGAGGAAATTCAATTAGTAAATGAATAATCGAAATTTTAAGAAAAGAAATATGTGGAAACCTCTAGAAGGCAAATCCAAAGAGGATTTCATGACTCTTGGGTTCCTTGTGTACCAAGGAGTCCAAGGTTACAAAAAGGAAGCAATAAGAAAAGAAAATGGTAACTATCTTGAGCTACCTTTAAAGGTTGTTGAATGACTTTGATCTTTTATAGTCATCTATTGTACTAGCTTAGGACCTACGAGCTGATATTCTCCTATCTCAAACCAACACAAAGGAGATCTACAGTGTCTCTTGTACAAGGCTTCATAAGGTGCCATATCAATACTCCTTTGACAACTATTGTTGTAGGAGAACTCTATCAAACTAAGATGGATATCCCAACTACCCAAAATTGTAATACATAGGCTCTCAATAGATCCTCCAAGGTCTGAATTGTCCTTTCAGATTGTCCATCAATCTGTGGATGAAAAGCAGTACCCATCATTGTATGCAAATGTTACCAAAAGAGACTAGCAAACTGAAGACCTCTATCTGATATTATGTAGTTGGGATACCATGTAAATGTACTATTTTTTTGACATACACCTAAGCAAGCCTCTCAATTGTATATGTTGTCTTTACTGGTAGAAAGTGTGTTCACTTAGTCAACCTATCCACTATTACCCAAATGGAATCACAACCTTTGGATGTCCTTGAAAGTTCAACCACAAAATCCATTATAATATGATCTCACTTCCACTGAGGTATAGGCAATGGTTGCAACGTCCCTATAGGTTTTTGATGTTTGGCTTTAACATACTGACAGACTGCACACTTAGGTACGAACTCATCTACATCACGTTTCAATCCTGGCCACCAATACAGATCTTTCAGATTCTGATACATCTTGGTGCTTTCTGGATGCATATCATACATAGAGGAGTGAGCTTCTTCTAAAACTAAAGTCCTCAAATTATCTTTATCTGGAACGATTGATCTACCAGGATAACACACTATCCCATTGTCAGATTCATGGAAGCCATCACACTTCTCACTGCCCAACTCTACCCAAATTTGTCGTGTCATTATATATTCTGTTGTGTCTCTTTAATATGTTGATTCACGACTTTACTTGTAATTGTGCCAACAAACCTACTAACATGGACACTTCCAAGTGTAGATTCATTCATCGTAAGGAGACCAACATGTCTCTCTTAAAGCACACCAAAGCACTCAACTGTGCTTTATTAGAGGATAATGATGTAGAAGATTTTCTACTTAAGGCATCTTCCACTACATTCTCTTTTCCAGGATGGTAATCTATTGTGCAATCATAGTCTTTAATCGGCTCCATTCAATGTTGTGTTGCATGTTCAATTCTTGCTTGGAAAAGATATATTGTAGGTTCTTGTGGTCAGTGAAGATCTGACACTTCTCTCCATACAAGTAGTGTCTACATATCTTCAAAGCATGGACCACAGATGATAACTTTAGGTTTCTTGAGTTGTCATGAAGAAAAATAAATCACATTCTTATCATGTATCAACACACAACACATACCATTTTTAGAAGCATCACAAAAGACAATGTAACCTTTTCCTTGTCCTGGAAGCACTAACAACAGTGCACTAGTCAATCTCTTCTTTAGAATCATAAAATAATGTTGACATCTATCATCCCAAACAAATGGTACGTCTTTCTGGGTAAGCTTTGTTAGGGGTAAAGTGATTGCACGAAAGTTCTTTATGAACCTTCTCTAATATCCTATCAATCCTAGAAAACTATGAACCTCTATAGGTGTCTTTGGTTGATCCCATTCCAACTTTGACTCTAATTTCTTTGGCTCTACACACACTCCTTTAGCACATATTAAATGTTCAAGGAAAGATACTTCCTTTAACTAGAACTCACACTAAACTTTGCATATAATATGTGTTACCTCAACAAAATCAAAGACTGATGTAAATATTGTTCGTGGTGCTGACCATCTTTAGAGTAGATCATGATATCATCTATAAATACAACTACAAACTAATCTAGATGGGGTATGAATACTCTATTCGTCAAATCCATAAAGGTTGTTGGTGCATTGTTTAGCCCAAACGACATAACCACAAACTCATAATGACCATATCTTGTCTTAAAGGCTGACTTAGGTACGCCATCTGTCTTAATCCTCAACTAATGATATCTCAACCTCAGATCTATCTAGAGAATATTTTGTCACCTCACAATTGATCACACAAATCATCTATGTGTGTCAACGAATACTTATTATTAATCATCATCTTATTCAACTTTTGGTAGTCAATACAAAATCTCATTGATCCATCCTTTTTCCTTACAAACAGAATGGGAGCACCCCAAGGAAATGTGCTCGGCCTAATGAAACCTTTCTCAAGAAGTTCTTGCAATTGTTTTTTAAGCTCCTTCATTTCTGTTGGTGCCATCCTATATGGTGTATGTGTTATGAGTTGGGTTCTTGAAGCTAGATTGATTTCAAAATCAATCTCTCTAGGAGGAGGTACACCTGAAAACTCATTGGGAAACACATCTTCAAATTCTTGTACAACTGGCACTTCCTGAATACTAGGACCCTTTGAACTTGGTATCCACCATGTGTGCCAAAAATGCATCACATTCTTGTCTCATCCATTTCTCTAATGTCATTGTTGAAACCAGACATGTCAAAAGAATCTTCCTATCACCCTGAAAAATCGATGAAACATCACCATGTAAAAAGGTTGCTATCTTGGCACTATAGTCTAGGATCATTTGATACTTTTCCAAAGTATACATCCCAAGGATTACATCAAACCCATGCATACCAAGTGGTAAGAGATCCACTTGAATGCTATGTCACAAAAAAGATAGAACACAAGATAGACATACTTCCCGCAGCATGGAGGAACCAACTAGAGGAGTTTCTAGATAAAGGCTATATGGTCCATGACTGACAGGGAAGAAAAAATTAGCAATCACTTCTCTAGTGATAAATAAATATGTTGTACCCAGGTCAATCAAAACAGATATGAAACATTAAGAAGACAAATTAGAATGTAATAATTCCATTTCACCTATCACAGCCCTAGAGTTGATGACTCCCTCTTGCCAATTCATTGCATAGAATCAATCTATCACATATTTTCTCCCTCTACCTCTGCTAGCATGTCCTGTTGAACCAACATGTAACGGCTGTCCGCATCCTCTACCACTATGTTGTCATCGCTATTGCAAACTTTGTTGACTCTTCCTAGGTTGTTGAGTCATTTTTTCATCCTTTATAGGGCAATACCACTTAGTATGCCCCACTTGTCCACACTTGAAGCAGGTTTTCCCTCATACCATAGCCTAGATGGCCCTGTCACATATACTGAGATTGCATTCTAAGCTCTTGTAGGTGGCAAACTACAGCCTCTACCTCCACTCTGTCTCCACTGTGATTGAGTTACTGACCTCTATTCAAACTATGACACTGAGTACCTGGACTTCTTGAAGCCTCCAAAAGATTGTCCTTAGTACTACATAGGCCTCTTCTTGGCCTTTGATTCATGTTTCTCTATTACATATCTCTCCACTCTCCTAACTTACTCCACAAAAATTGCAAACCTTTCTCTATTCTCTAAGGATGACACTGGAGTTGTAGCTCAGTACTCATTCCTTTCTCAAAGCACTTGATCCTCTCCTTGCCCATTGTTTCCATATGCAGACAAAACCTAAGAATCTCCATAAACTTAGCTTCATAAGCACTAATTGACATGGTTCCTTGTCTAATGTTCTTGAACTATACAATCTTTTCATCTAGGTAAGTTTCTGGAAAGTAATGACTTACAAACTCCCATCAAAATTCTTCCCAAGTAATCATGACACTCGACCTTTTCTCTTCTTCAATGGTCCACCAGTGACCAGCACTTCCCTTTAACAGATTTACAACATGTTTTACCTTATCTTCCTCAGAGATGTTAAGGATCCTAAAGGCCTTTTTCAGCTCAATCATCCACATGTCTGTGTCAGCTAGATCATATGTACCGACATATTCCAATGATCCCACACGTTGGAGTCTCTCAAAAGTCTTTCCAGAACTTTGGTTTTCAACATCTAGGATAGTTGCCCTAGGTTGGTTTACGGGCATCCTGTCCACCATGTGTGTCATAGTGGCCATAAACTGCCCAAACATGTCCCTAAAAGCAAGATTAGCTACATCAGCTGGGTTGACTTGAGGCATCTCAGGTACAGCTTCAGCCCTTTCTTGCCTCCTTACACCACCTCTTGGGGTAGCAACACTGCTTTCTACAACATAATCTTCATGTTCTCTAGACATCTTGTCTTCTCTTCTTCTTCTGCATAAGAAGAAGTTACTACAAGACATACTGGAGGACACTAGAACATACATAAACCCTAGTCATATGTCCTTGTAGTCTCAGTGAACCTATAGCTCTGATACCACTAAATTGAGACGGCCATTGCCACAATAATAGAGATTATTCAAAAAAGTCACAAAATTATAACTAACCACAAACTTACCACAAATTAGGGTAAACTAAAACCAATTGCAATTTAATATTTCAAGAGAAAGTATTTTTTAAAGTAACCTTCAACGTAGACCATCTGTATTTCACATATACCAAAAGATGTTACATATTAAGTTCATAGGCTATCAAGCCATATCTGTTACATATTGCAACCTGTTCATATGTGCATGCCATTTATATACAAACATGGCACATGCTAAAATCTACGTGCCGGTATACAAAACACAAAATATCCCCAAAGACCTGATACTAGAGGGATGACTCGTAGGACTTCAACTACAAAACTCTAACTAGTAGCATGTCCAACCTTCAATAGCTACTGTTCACTCTACTGCTCTGCACCTACACCACGATCTCGACCTCCTCATCCAAGACCACTTAAAAGGTTGTGGAACCCATGGAGTGAGACCAAACATCCAAGCAAGAGTTAGAACTCTTCACCAACGTCTATTATAATCATTGTAATATAAAGGAACAATAAATAGAGTAGGTATACTATTTGAGCATCTTAAGCAAATACAATTGAATAGTAGAATATTTTATACTTTTAAAAGGAATATGAAGAACATGTATAATAATTAATTTCTCTTATAACATTATAATTCAAGTGATCAGTATAAAGCTAAGGCATGGGTTCATCCAATGTGATTCATATTTGACGCTAAGTAATATATACTACATAGTTGTTTAACCAATTTTATGCCTTGAGGATTTGAGGTGTACCACTCAAATCCAATTGATTACTACTAAATCAAAATCAATACCATACAAGATCAATGGAAGAGCCAGACTTCATGATCATTACTAGCACTTACTTGGTCAGTTCAAGTTAGCAATGCAGTGACATATAGTCATACTACTAAAACACAGCAACTTGTAGTCATAGCTACAGTCCTATAGAGACAACAACTCACAATCAAGCTATGGTCTTGTAAATAATTAGTCTACCTAGGTACATGGAACAACACTAGAGAACTGGCTCATACTTGGTCGTTCAATAATAAACAATATATCACTATTCCACAACTTTAGGATAAAAGGAAATATATACTTGCACCCGCATATTCAACAATATGTGCTCTGAGTTTTCTTGTAGGAGTTGCTCGTTTCACCATCTAGCTAGATACTGACATTGTAGATGGATCTATGGTACATGGCAACTAGATGATTAGAGTTTTACTTGATTAGGCATGCCAACTGAGTATCTTTTAATGCATCAATCAAGTTACAACATATTAACCCTAAATAAAATATACAAAAATAGAGAGAGAATGCAACTTCAGAAGATATCAAACGTATTAAGTGAAAACTTGTCTCATCCTCACATGGCACTTGTAATACTATCATTTTTAATATTATCATTACCAACACAACACTATGAGATATCAATCCCTCATTTTTACACAAAGAACCTGATGGATCATTAGAATGATTCATATGATCATGCATATTCAATATCACAAAAGAGCCTCAACATTACTCATAATCACTACTTTGTATTGTATGGAGCTTACCATATCATTCACTTAGCTATGCCATTCATTTCACCTGCAAGTTAATGTTGCACAAGTAGGAGATAGAAAATACTACCCATGAATAACAATTCTTCTAATATAGTGAACAAACTTATCTTAATATATCATCAGATTAGTTTATATGTACTTCATTAGGGTTTAGTAGCATCATACCACCTCTCAACCCTAATTCCATTACTTCCCTTTTTGTTGGAGAATCAAGTATCATTGTTAATGGTCAGCCATTTATATACTCATCCCTTATTAAATAAACCTTTACTCTAAGTATTGATCATGCTCTTACTTACTTGTGTGTACCTTAACCACCTTTAACACATGAGTGTTGATCATCCTTTACACATAAGTGTCAACCTATTCAGCAACAGAATGTCACGGCCCGACCAGACATGGGGTGTGTTGTGACCAAAACACAACCCATGTGTTATGACCATAACACATCCCAAGGTCTGGTCCTATCATTAAACCTATTTAAAATTTGAACACCATCAAAACACAATGTCACGATCATGACACAAGAAGATACCAGCATGGTGTTGCGACCACGACACAATGGCTATGCAATGCTATGTCACAACTGCAACAAATCGTGTCATGATCATTTATTTCCAGGTGTGTTGTGACCATCAAGCATAGCATCAAGATCATGTCATACAACAGGTCATTTTCTTCTTTAAAAACTATGTGTTATGACCCAACCTAAACATGTCTCAACTCCAAAAAAAAAACATCAGCGTCGGTTAAATACCAAAACCCGACAATGAATGCTTAATTGTGTCGGTTGTTTGCTATAAATTGACGCCTATGGTCCGACTGTTGGCATTGTTGGGTTAAATTGTAATTGGGAATGGATTTCTATCGTCGGTTATGTAACTGACGTTGAAGGAGTCTACTTTTAGTGTCACCCACTTGGGTGTTGCTTAAAAACTGATGACAAATGTCTTACTTAACCAACGCTAAAGATGTTATCTATACTAGTGAATGTATGTGCTCTAACTTAGTCCAAGAAGCCTTTTTGATCTTTCTCTATAGATCTTTATCCCCAAGATGTAGGATGCTTCTCCTAAATCTTTCATGGAGAACATATTTCCAAGTGATGTCTTTTTCTTTGGTAAAGTATGGATGTCATTCCCCATCAATAGTATGTCATCCACATATAATGTGAGGAATACAACCATGCTCCCACTAACCTTCTTCTATACACAAGGTTCATCTTCATTTTGAGAAAAGCCAAACTCTTTGACTGTCTCATCAAAATGAAGATTCTAGCTTCAAGATGCTTGCTTTAATCCATATATTGACCTTTGTAGCTTACATACTTTATTTGTATACTTTGGATTTATAAAACCATCAGGTTGTGTCATATACACATCCTCGAGAAGATTCTCATTAAAGAATGCACTTTTGACATGCATCTGCCAAATCTCATAGTCATGATAAGCTGCAATAGCAAGCATGATCCTGATGGACTTAACCATGGCCACTAGAGAAAATGTTTCATCATAGTCAACACCTTGAACGTGTCTGAAACCCTTTGCTACCAATCTACCCTTAGAGGTTTGTACTTTACCATCCATGTTTGTCTTCTTCTTAAAGACCCACTTGCACCCTATGGGTTTTACCCCTTCATGTGGTTTCACTAAGGTCCATACCTTGTTGTCATACATGGATTCCATCTCAGATATCATGGCCTCAAGCCATTTCTCATACTATGGTCCATCAATAGTTTCTAGATAGGTTGTTGGCTCATCATCTATGACCAACTCACCACCTTCCCGAGTCACAAGATATCCAAATCTCTCAGGTTCAAGGCATGCCCTAGATATATGAGGTTCCAGTGTTACTTAAGGAATTTGAGACTCCACAACACTTTGTGATTCTCTTTGATCCTCTTATACATCTATTGGTTCACTATTTTCTTGTTTGTCTCAAACCTCTTTGAGTTCCACTTTCCTCCCATTGATTCCTTTTGAAATAAATTCCTTCTCTAGGAATACAACCTCTCTGGAAACAAACACTTTGTTGTCATATTGGGAATAAAAGTAATATCCTTTGGTATCCTTAGGATATCCAACAAAATAACATTTATCAGACTTAGGGCCAAGCTTTTCAAAAAACATTTTTCTAGCATAATCTTCACATCCCCATTTTTTTATAAAACACATTGGGATGCTTCCCATACCATATATCATATGGTGTCTTTGAACCAATTTAGATGGTACTTAGTTTAGTGTATACATAGCGGTTTCAAAAGCATACCCCGATAAGGTAGTCAGAAGTTTATCCAAACTCATCATTGATCGCACAAAATCCGGCAACATGTGATTCCTTCTTTTTGATACACCATTATGTTGTGGTGTTCCAGGTTGAGTCCATTGTGATATAATACTACAGGCTTACATAAGGTTCTCAAACTCTTGCTTCAAGTACTATCCACCTTGATCAGAATGAAGTGCCTTAATACTTTTACCTGGGTGGTTATGTACTTCATTCAAAAACTCTATGAACTTTTCAAGATTTTTTGACTTATGTTTCATTAAGTAAACATAGCCATACCTACTAAAGTCATCATGGAAGGTAATAAAGTACTGATACCCACCTCTAGCAGTTGTTCTAAAAGGGCCACATACATTAGTATGTATGAGTCCTAGTAGATCACTAGCCTTTTCATTGTTACCAATGAAAGGCGTCTTGGTCATCTTTCCCAAGAAACAAGATTCACATGTCTCCATTGATTCAAAATCAAAAGAGTCCATATAACCATCTTTATGTAGTATAGATATGCAAGTCTCATTTATGTGCCCTAGATGACAATGCCAAAGGTATGTTTTGTTTGAGTTGTTGAGTTTTAGTATTTTGGTATTTACATTCTAAATGCTTGTCTCTAGATCTATCAAGTATAGACCATAAGACATCGGGGCACTACCATAAAAGATCCCATCTTTACTAATAGAATGTCTTACATTCTTTATAAGAAATTTGAATCCATTCTTGTCCAAACAAGATACATATATGATGTTCCATTAATGGAAGGTACATAATAATAGTTTTCTAATTCTATTACAAGCCCACTTGGTATAGATAACTCATAGGTTCCAACTGTGCTGGAAACAACTCTTGCTCAATTAGCAACACATAGTTCAACCTCACTTTTCTCTAAAGATCTACTTCTTTCCAGATCCTTCACATTTAAGCAAATGTGTGATCCACATAAGGTATCTAGTACCCATGATGAGTAAGTAGTAAAGTTAACCTCAATAACATATATACTATAAGTAGAGATCTCAATCCCTTTCTTCATCTTCCTAGGTTCCCTTACCCTTCTCCTTAGTTTGCGTGCAGAAGATTTGGACTTTAGCTTAGCCTTAGAACACTTCTTGGCCTTTCTCTTACCCTTGGACTCAACTCTGCTGATCACCATCACAGATTTGTCCATCTTAATTTGTGCTTGACACTTATCAACATGTCAAGTAACTCTCTTTTTTTAGGAAAGGTCATAGCATATATTAAAAACACATCGAAGCAAGCAAACACCTGCTTATGTGAGTTTCGTACAAGACGAGGAAAAACAATGAAAAAAGGAAATAATGTTTGGGCCTGGTGGAGATAAAGGCTAAGTTCTGATGAGGTGGGGGAGGCACCCTTTAAACAAGCCTCTTAAAGTAATTAAGATGATAATAACCAAGTCTGTTTTAAAAAAGGCAAACAGCTCCCTGAGAAGTGAAATCATAGTTGTTGCTGGACTATGCTAACACCTATTTCGTCATCTACTATAGCTTTAAGGTCGCATAGAAACTTTGCTTCTGATTCTCCTTCATCAGAATCATCATGTCCTCCTTCAGCTTGATCACCTGCATTTTGTTAGAATGTGAAGATCTACATCTATTTGTGATAAAATATTTTGTCTCATTTTTTTTTGTTGTTGAAGGTTCTGTTGTTCCTTTCTTTCCAGAGGTTCCAACTGATGGTGGTGAAAATATCACTACCCTTGAAGTTTTTGTATTGTCTATTTGGTTTGATATGTGGTGGGAATGTTGCTTCCTTGAGATCTGAAATGTAATTGCGAGTGTAGTGTGAGATGATGTTTTGTGAAGTGGTACACTTGAAGAAGATGTGATCAATTGAGTCAGAATTTGTTTCGCATAGTGAACATCTAAAAGGACCAATGAAGCCTTTTTTGGTAAGGTTATCACCTGTAAGCAACTTGTTATGTAGAAGAAGCCATATAAAGTTTTATATTTTTGAGGCCATTTCTGTTTCCATATTTTTGTGGTGGGTGGGGTAAAGCCTCTGTAGGTGAGATAGGAATAGGCTTGCTTAACCGAATAAGTGTTTCCCCATTTCCATGTTATGTTGTTTGAGGTGTTGTTTTCCAAGGAGATTTTTAGATTACTAAATTCGTCTTGACTGAGATGCATGAGGATGCATCTTTTAAGAGAGTTTGGTTTGTTGCTGGTGATAAGTGGGAGAGCTTTATCAATTTTGATTTTGTGTAATCTATTTAGGATGGTCCAGTTTGGGCGAAGATTAAAGACAGAGTTGTTTTCAAATGAAGGATCGAAC
Organism: Alisma plantago-aquatica; assembly: GCA_963693085.1. NCBI lineage: Eukaryota > Viridiplantae > Streptophyta > Magnoliopsida > Alismatales > Alismataceae > Alisma > Alisma plantago-aquatica. The sequence goes on along the minus strand of OY856412.1, from coordinate 1,161,187,637 downwards.
CAGAAGGAGATATTCAGGTGGGAGTGTGGGGGGGTATTGATGATTTGAGTTATTTTTTGGATATTTTTGTTTATGTATTTCCAAAGGGGGGAAGCTGATTTTTTGGAGACTATATGCCAGGGAGGGGATTTTTGGTAGTATTTGTGTTTGATGAGTTGTGTCCATATTTTTGGTTTGTTTTGGAACAGGTTGTTGATAATTTTTGTTATAAGATAGAAGGCATGAGTTTCAATGTTTAGGATACCCCAACCTCCCTGATCTATTGGAGCAGTTATAGTTTTCCAGTTAACTAGATGGTAGTGTTTCCCTGAATTTTTAGTTTTGTGGAAGTTATTCCAAAGAAATTTTCTCCTTATTTTGTCAAGGTTTGATTTTGTTTTTGAAGGAAGAGGAATGCAGCTCAGGAAGTGTGTAGTGATGGGGGTGATGACACTGTTTAGGAGGGTGAGTCTCCCAAAAAGATTGAGGAAGTTATTTGTCCAATTTGAGAGTTTTTTTGTTTATTTTTGTAATAATAGGGGACTAGATAGCATTTGTTATTTTGTGGGGTGTGATTGGTAGACCAAGGTATTTGATGGGAAAATCTTCAATCTTACATCTTAAGAGATCCCTAAATCTCTCCAAAGAATGTTGATTTATGTGAACCCGTAAATGGATGATTTGTGCAGATTTATTTTGAGACCCGAGATATAAGAAAAAATACCAAGGATTCTGAAAATGTTCAGAAGTGATGAGTCGTCGGGGGAGGAGAAAATTATAGTGTCATCAGCAAATTGAATGATGTTCTCTTTGCAATCCCCAGGAGAGTTGATGAGACCATTTTGTTTCCCTAGTTGAATCATACGAGAAAGGATAGTTGTGATGATGATAAACAGGTAAGGGGAAAGTGGGTCCCCTTGTCTGAGTCCATTTGAGTTGTGAAAATAGCCAAAAGGGACTCCATTTATGATTGTGGAAAATTGGTTTGTAGAAATGCATGCATGAATCCAATTTAACCATTTGTCAGGGAAGCCAAAACCCGAGAGGGTTTTAGGTAAGCAGTTCCAGTTGAAAAAATCAAATGCTTTCTCAAAATCTAATTTGATGGCCAGAAGGGGGGTTTTGTTTTTGTGGCAGAGATGTATAGTTTCGTTAACCATCAAATAGGCATCTTGGATACTTCTATTTTTGAGGAAAGTGTTTTGATTGAGAGGGATGATATCTTCCATGTGTGGTTTGATTTTGTTTGCTAGAGTTTTTGCTATGATTTTGTATGAAGTGTTTATAAGGCTGATGGGCCTATATTGGGAGATGTGATCAGGTTGACTTGTTTTTTTATTAGGGTGATAAAATTTTTGTTTAAGAATTTGATGATGTTGTGGGGATTACTACTTTCATGGAAAGTTTTCAAAAAAGCAAAGAAGTCTAATTTGTAATGGTCCCAATTTTCCAGATAGAATTCTATGTTAAGGCCATCGGGTCCAGGAGATTTATTTAGACCTAAGTCGGATATGGCAGCATCCAATTCTCTATGGGAAAAAGGTTTTATAAGATTTTGTGGGTTTTTTATGTTTTCATGACAAATATATGTCCAAGTCAAGTCATTTAGGCAGGAGGGGTTGTTATTGTTGTTGAAAATGTTTTTGAAATGGTTTGTTATGTGAGTTGAGATGGATTGTTTGTGAGAGGTGAGTCTACCATTTATTGAAAGTTGGGTTATGGAATTTTGTCGATAGTTTTGGTTACAGATTTTATGAAAGAATTTTGTGTTTTTTCCGCCTTCCTCCGCCCAAGTTATTTTAGCCCTTTGTCTCCATCTAGTGTCAATACATTTATTTGTGTATTCAAGTTCAGCTTTAATGGAAAGAACAAGGGCGGGGTCAGCTGTTGGGTCCTTATCTACAAAAAGGAATTGTTCTTCAAGATTTTTTTGTGTTTCAAATAGATTGTTTGGGTTTGTGAGCTTCCATTTTTTGATGTGTGTTTTAATGTTTTTGGTGTTTTTAGGATGTGTAATCCTATGTTTTTTTTTGGGAATCAGTGAGTTTCCAATGTTCTAAACAGGTGTTGGAGAAGTTATTTATAGTGAGCCAGCTATTTTCAAATTTGAAAGGTCTCTGGCCCCAAGAGATGGATTTTGTGTCAAGAATGAGTGGGAAATGATCTGATATGGCTCTGTGAGTGATATGAACTGATGAGAGGGGGTGATTATCTTCCCATTTGGTAGAGCATATGAAGTGATCAAGTCTGGCAAATGTTTGATTTCTTGACAAAGTGTAAGATGCATTTGATGGTTTGATGTCAATCAAAGTATGGTTTGTGAGCAACTTGCTAAAAAAATTATCAGCTACAGACATGGTTTGGGGGGAAGTTGTGGAGGTGTGTCTGTATGAGTTTTGAGTTGTCAAGTTGAAGTCTCCACCAATAACCCAGGGAGACGAGTAATATTTTTTTGTGAGCAGATTTAGTTCAGCTTGGAAGGCTGATTTTTTATGCCCTGGTTCTCCATAAACACCAGAGAAAGTCCAGAGATAACCATCAGAAAGATTTTTGAAATCAATGGTAATAGAGAATTTATGTATGGAGATGTTTTGGGTAGTTAATAACTGATTGTTGAAACAAATTAAGAGGCCCCCTTTGAAGCCCTCAGGAGGTAATTGGACCCAGTCAGTGATTCTATTTCCCCCTATTATTTTAAGAGCAAAAGGAGTCAGGCAAGTTTTTATTTCTTGGATTGTTATTAGGTCAATTTTATTCTTGTAGATGTGTGCACGGATTTTTTTTTGTCTATGGAGGTTTGCTGCTCCACAGACGTTCCAAGATGAGAGTTACATAGATTTTGTAAAGGAGTTCCAGAAGGAATGAACAATCCTTGAGAGAATTCAATTTAAGTTATTTTGAGGAGGTCGAAGTTGTTTTTTTCAGAAAGAAGGACCCTTCTATTTGACCAGCCCATAAAGGTTTCTATGTCATCTAGAGATTTTTGAGCTTTTTCTTCGTCATCTAGATGGATTCCTATTTTTTTTTGCAAATTTTGTGAAGCTATTAATGTTTTACCATGAAGCTAGGTCTTCAATATTATCGATATCTCCTTTTGTATCCTTAGATGGGGAAGGAAAAGATAAATTATGAACAGATGATAAGTCACTAAGAGAACATATAGAGGAGTTTGAGAAAATACCTGGCTTTGTCCTGTTGATGATGATTTTGTTTTTTTTTTCTTTTTGACTTGACATCATGATGTTCTGGAGGTAGTTTCTTTCAAGCCTTTGTTGAGGACACTCCTGGTCTAAACTATGCAAAGAGTTTTCATCCTTAAGCTGATTTTTGTTTTGATTTTTTATGGCATTTTGGTTTTGATTTTGAGAGGGGTGGCTCTCCTTTGTTGAGGTTGGAGAAGGGAAGGTGGAACCTACTGGCATGTATGTGTTTTCATGAAAAGATGGTTCAGATGATCTGTTCCTTTTCCTGTTTATGTGAAGGTAAGTGTTGTCTGAGGAGGTGGAGTTTTTTCTGATCCAAGCATGATTGCGATCACCAGAAGATTGGGTATTCAAGGTAGTCATTTTGTCTTTGTTTGGGCAAAGCCAAGAGGGAGGATGTTTTGAGAGATTAGAGAATGTTGTCCTATTTTCTGAGGGATGTTCAGTAGACAGTTTGATATTATAGATAGATTCACCGATTCTAATATTGATGGTAGGCGGTAATGATATGGTTGCTTTGACGGAGAAGAGGCAAAATGCTTTGATGTATTGGGTAGGATGCATGGTTTCAGGGCTGATAAATTGAAGTGTAGCCCCGATAGAATGGGCTATGCCTCTAAAAATCTCAACTTCCCAGAGGTGGGGAGGGAGATTTGTGATTGCAACCCAGTCACAGCCGCCAGCAGGAGCTGGGAAAGCACCTAAGTCAGCTGACCATTTTGATAATCTGGCAGTAATGAAGCTCGATCCACAGGGAACTGTGAGAATTTGGTTGAAGAGATGGTTGATTTTTGTTCCTTCAGGGATAGTGTAGATGAGTTGGGTAGGAGAGAAGATTTTTGGTTTTAAGATGGCTTGTCCAGGGATGAGAAGTGCTAAGGCACGAGTGATGTCTAGGACATTGATGGGGTTGTTATTAAGATTGTTTTCGATTGAGATGAGGATGCTTCTCAAGGTGAGGACCTTGAGAAGACGCATAGAGTTTGCAGGAAGGTCAAGTGCAATCGTGTACTCCAGGTGATCTGGTGTTTTCATGTTTGCAGTAGTAGGTGGGTTGTTTGAGTTATGTGTTGGAGTTGAAGTAGAACAGAGAGGGTTTGGGTGATGGGGTTTTGGTGTTGAAGCTGTATGATTTTTTGGTTTGTGGTAGGGTTTATATATAGGCAAAGCCCTGGTGTTTGTGTTCTAGAAACGAGAAGGGGTAGAGTCTGCATGTTCAGGTGGGAGATTTGCAAGGCATGCAAAGGTATTTTTTGTGAGGGGAGGATATGGAAGGGGTTGTTTTATGCGTCTGTGGTCTGTGATGAGCTTTTTTGGGACTGTAAAGTTTTTGTGAAAAGGCGATCTTATATCTGAGAAAGAGTGTGTGGAGGGGAACGTTGGGTCTGCATGGGATCTGCTCTGGTTTGGGAGGAGGTGTGCTTTACAGAACCTTTTTATGTGGCCTTTTTGTTGACATCCAAAGCAGGTGAGGTGGGAATGGCATCTAGAAGTCGAGTGGTTCTTTCTGAGGCAAAGTGAACAGTGAAGAGCCCGAAAAGGTTTTTTTTTGGGGGGGGCATTTTCTAGGTTTGGGCGGTGGGGATTTTTTCTAGGAGTTTGGTAATAAGTTGAGATGATTTTTCTTGTCCTAATATGGGAAAAGTAGAGTTTAGAAGATCTAAGTCTTTAGGGATGATATCGGCCACTGGGAGGGATAGGGGTTTTAGGGTTTTGTGAAGTGAAGATAAATTGGGAAGCTTTTTCTTCTTAACCATGGGGGAAGGGAAAAGTTTGTACCTTTCAGCAATGGAGTTTTTCTGTTGTTGCGTTGGAGATGTGTCGGCGTCGTCTTCCTCCTCTGAGCCCGAGGAGACAGAGATGGGCCATGATCTTGAACCCAAAGGGGGTTGGTACTCATCCCTAGAGAAGAGCTGGTCCGCAGAGTTTGATGATGAAGAGCTCACTTGGTTGTATCTTTTGTAAAGATATGATAATCTGGGAGGCATATCGTTGATGAAATCATGCACCCAGGCAAGGAAAGTACGATTTCTAGTCGGTTTGATAAAGATTGACCATTCCGGTTTGAGTTTAAGTTTGGTGATCATATCGCTCTAGCCCTTAGTGATGAGAAGGGTGGGGGTTTTTTTACCCCAGGGTTGTTCGGAAGGGGGGGACCATGAAATCGTCACCTCGAAGGATCGGTGTCCAATGTTGATCATGCAAGATCCCAGAGAGATATCAAACTTATGGTAGATCCAAGCTCGCGGTAAGGGAATGCTTGAGGCAAAGGAGGGGTTTTAGAGTGGGCATTCCATGAAGGAGAAGCAGGAGTTCATATCAGTGTGAGCGCCATGAGATCTTGAACCTTTGTCAAGCGTTGAGGGTTTTTTCTTCTTCAGGGCAAGGCTGAAGGCAGTAGGCTTGCCGCATTGTAGAATGTAAGGCTTTTTTATGCATGAGGCCAAGGTAAGCACGCCTCCTGTACGTATGGTGCTTTCATAGCAGGAGTAGGATCTTAAATGATATTCTCTGAGCAGATAAATGTTCCGATTGATCTGACAGCCTAGTGAGTCTTGAGAAAGAACACAGAAGTCGGCAAAGGAGCGTGAAGCTTAGTGAACTTTTTTTAAGAGTGTTTTGGAATTGTTGAAAACCCTTGGAATGACTGGTGAGGAGAAAAAAAAAACCCACCTCAGTGGTTGTGTAAGTCTGGAGTTAAGATAATAACGCCTGCATGTTGCTTTAATCCTTTGGTGGAGCAAGGTTGTCTAAAGCCACAGAATTTATAGCAGAGGGTTGTGAAGGGATGAGGAGTAAAGAGGGTGATACCTGAATTCAACACTGCTTCAGCAGGGCAGCCGACGGAGAGGCATCGAGTGTTGTTTCCCTTTTGCGTGATGGAAAGCATAGAAGCAGGGAGATGATGGAGCACCCTAGGTGGGGGGAAAGTCGATCGCAGAGATGGGGAGAAGCCGCCACCGCCAAGGAGCTGAGTTAAGTCAAGGGGCGTAGAGAGGGTTGAAGCTCCCCAGATTTTCACTAGTGGCGGAGAGCAGGTTGAGGCACGTCGGATGTAGGTTAAAGACACTGAATCAGGGAGACATCGAGGGGATGTTTCTAGAGAGAAGGTGGAGCTTTCTCTCACTTACCTACCATTGCTCATGTCAAGTAACTCTGGCAGCATCTTAGCCATGTTAACACTCGATAAAATTACTATATGATTTAGGCAATGATTGCAAAATCATATCCATGGCCAACTCTTGACCTAAAGGAAATCCCTTCTTTTTAGATGATCCATATGCCCAATCATATGAAGCACATGAGGATCTATTGGATATCCCTCTGTCAGTCTGCACTCAAATAATGCCTTAGAGACATTATACCTTGCATGCTTATCATGTTTTTTATACAACTCATAGTTCACACAACCCAACATAAGGTTAAACCATTCTAATGTAATTCCTTGGAGACACAAGGAATTACCACAACCTAGGGTCTACATCACATGCAAAAATGTGTTGTTGATGAAGATCTATGCTTGCCAATCTCAGTCGATCGGTTTGACCCTTGAACCGGTCATCTCACCTCCTAGATGGTCAATTGGTCTTCACACTGGTCATCTGGCCATCAGTTCCACCATCTTCTGGATCCTCTAGTCGATCGATCAGGTCAGCTGGTCCTCCTTGGTCCTTCTTAGTCCTCGAGCCGGTTGGCTCGCCTTTGAGACGGTCGATTGGTCTGGTGCAAAGTGTCTTCTTCTTCATCGTAATAAGAAAGTAAACTATCTGAATGGTATTACCTATTGCATGATGTAAGAGAAACCTCGAGTTACATTCGATTGGTGCAGGGGTAGGAGAGAATAATACTTTTACACTGGGAAGATAAGGCGAGGCTCAGTACACAGACTAAGATATAAAACACACAACCTCCATGCACGGATAAAGGGGTATTTCCCATAATCACACTACACATCCACCATCAAAACTCGCTTTTAGGTGACATGTATAATTTGCATATATATATACATATATGTATGTATGTATGTATGTATGTATGTATGTATGTATGTATATATGTGTGTGTATATATATGTGTGTGTATATATATATGAGGGACGATCCTATGAGAGCCCTCCTACCGTGAGAGCATGAGAGACTTTTTAATTACTACAAATTTTGCAGTTCTTTTGCAAATCCAACCATATGGATGTAAAAAGCAACATTGTCATTAGCTTCACACAAAAAATTATCATGATCGAACATTGTTTGCTCAACTGTATATACAATTCACATATATTGCATCTAATGGTCATCCCAGAATTCAATATGGAACGTTAAAAACTTCTCTATTACCACAGGGAATCTATAAGTCTGATGTATATGAAACTTTTTGGGTAGGTATATACAGTGATATATTTTCAATCCATATGGTTAAATTAGAAAAAATGGATCATAGTTGGGAGTTATTCAAAGGGCTCTCACGCTCTCACCATCTTAAGGCTCTCACTAGATCATTCTTTATATATAGATATATATATATATATATATATATATAGAGAGAGAGAGAGAGTCAGGCTTGAATACACTCAAGTGTATAGATCGCACGAATACACTCAAGTGTGTTTGCATATCAAGACTATTTTTTGCAAAATGTAAACCATTGATCTTTACCGTCATACCATAACTAGGCTACATACAAATTTTGAGCTCATTTGGATGAGTGTAAGTCACTCATCCAAGGGCAACAAAATTGATGCGTGAAACTAATTTGAAATGCATAATTTTTGCGGTATTTATAACATGACTTATAAATGTCTAAATGTGCTAAAATTTTGTGTATGAGCTATTCACAAGATGTTTAAGAGGATCAACAGATTAGATTTTTGAAAAAATATTGCATCATGAAAATCTACTTGTGTGTATTCTGCTTTGAATATACTCGAGTGTATTCTAGCCTGACTCTCTCTCTCTCTCTCTCTCTCTCTATATATATATATATATATATATATATATATATATATATATATATTGTTTGGGTTCTTATGTGGTGATTAGTCAGACATACATATCAACCAGTTAAATTATTCACATCGTATGCATTAAATAAACATGATAAAACCAAAAATCCAATCATATCAATTATTCCAAAACATTAAAATGGATGTGTCTCTAATACCACTGTAGGGAAATACAACATCAGATAGGCAGCGAAAACAAAACTTTTACTGACATATGTCTGATTAACTAGCAGACCAAGTCAACAACTATGCAATAGGAGGATGGTTTAATAAATATATAACTAGTCCTGGAGCAAGTCCAACATTAATCCTCATCAATATGGTTATGTACTCTTGGATGGTGTCTGTGCAACTCCTGGTCTTCACTACTAATGACTGACTCAGAAGGTGTATGTAGCACTCCTCCATAGACTATAGGCTGACGGTGCCCTCCTAGTGATGGGAAAAGGCCACCTCATCTCTAGAGAAGTCCACAGGGACCAACTAGAACTGATGTCATCGTGCTATAACGGATATGAAGGAGTTATCCCTCCCTTTGGTGTACTAGTCATCAACCTGCTCTCCCACAACAATGATCCTCAGTTGATCTCTCCCTTAATATCCCTCCCTAGTCGGGTAGGACTTGCTTGGGTTTATTTGTTATCACAGCAAGAGAGTACAACAATTGTTAGAGCAACTAATTCTCAATTGTCTATGTTGTTCTCTGGGAAGTCCCCGGTACCCCTCTATTTATAGGAGGGGTTTGGGTTGGTTCCTAGTCTGTGTGGGAGTGGAAGGGACCGGATGATCATGAATTTTTGCAACCTGCAAAACTTGAAATAGTCGTCTCACAATTGAGACAGTCATTTCACATGTAGATGGTTGTTTTGCTAAGCGAGACCATCATTTCACCATGTTTCCCAATCGTATATGAATTTGCGATTCATATGCAATTAATTCTCAACATTACGTCAACACTGATCCTTGCTGAAATTGAATTTATCCACAAATCAATAATCTCACTCTCGTGAGACGGTCATCTCATGACCACGAGATGGTTGTCTTGCTCTCATGAACTGGTCATCTAACAACCATGAAATGGTCATTTCGCTAAGCAAAATGGTTGTTTCGCTCCCCAATTTAGGTAGAACTTAGTCAATTCAGTTTCTAATCAATCAGACACTCCAAGCGGTTCTTTCATCACATGAGCCAATCGTTTGGGAGTCTAGTTGTAAGACTCCTGAACTAGCTTAATGCTTAATCATGTTTACCTTGTATAATGAGATTCTTAAACTATAATATAAGCTCTTGAGATGTTTTAACATCATGAGACGTACTTGTATTTTCATTATGGGTCCCATTTGATTAATGTTAGAGCTATTTTGTAATATAGGATGTTTTGGACTAGTTTGCAATTTACCCTTAAGTGAGGGTTAGTTTGCAAAATGTCACATGAAGAGATGGCATCTTGTATTTTGATATCACGATAGAGAAGAATATGATATGGGACGTTTTGTTTGAATCATGGATGATGGTGTGTCATCATCATGTGATATTAGGGTTCCTAGGGCTTCTAGGGTTTGCATGGTTGACTTGGTGTTTGACATAGGGTTTGATGTTATGACCTCTACACCACCTATGGTGAGGGTCGCGACCACAACAACCCTATGAGAAGTAGGTTGGAACACCTTGTTTTCTAGTAACTTAGCCATGCACATGTGACCTAGGGTTTTCACCTTAAAGTATCTCGACCTGAGACAAGTTGATGAAGATGGTGTTGCGACCGCAACAAGAGAGCAATCGACCTAGTATGTCATGACATAGTTTCCGGATAAACATGACCATGTATATTTTCACGTGAGTTGAGGAAAAGTTATCTCCTTGGAAGGCATGTGTTCCTTGGTGAGCTATAGTGTTGACACCTCAAAGATCTTCACTTCGCACCTCCTTTTAGATATATAAACCATCCTCTTCACAACCAAGCAATCTTTTTCAGCCTACAACTTCATCTTCTTCCTTGAGACCGCCTTTGGAGATTTAGGATCAAGAAGAAGCCAAACTTGATCTTTGGGTGGCCGATCTTTGGTGCATGATTGAAGATCTTGTGCTATGGTTAGCTTTTGGTGGTGAATCTTGGATAATTGTCTCTTAGTAAGTGATCTTTCCTTCTAGATCACATTTTTGTCTGAGACTCTTTGTCTTCTTCTTCCTCTTTGTTCATGGATCATCTGTTCTGGTTCTTCTTGAAGATCTCTTTCTTAGATAGAACATAAGCTAGGGTTATGATGGTAAACTCGAGTGAAAGATAATCCTTTCTTTTTAGTTCAAACAAGATCTATTTTCCTTTCTCTGAACCTCCTTCTGATCATGGATTTTTCTTCTTGTTGAGGTGTTTCCCTTGGACCAAATGTTGGAGTTCAGTTGAAGGTCTTGAAATCTTAAGTCTTGGGAGGGTGTTCCTCCCCTAAAATCATGTGGGTTTTATAACTTCTCCTATCTCTATTATAAGCATATTTAAATTCGATCTTACTACTTATTTTATGATTTCATCATGTTGAATAAAATGAAAGTTTTGATCTGATTATATGTGTATAAGGATCTTGGTTCCCCCCTTTAAAACATCTCTCTTTGATGAACTTCATCATCATGGTTAGGCTTCCTTGACACTCAAGAATATGGTGATGCTCACCCTATGATGCTTGGTGTTTTGGTCTGATCACCTATTTTGATCCTAGTTCAAATTTTCTATGGGTGTTGCAGGTGGTCGAGACCAACCCCTAGACTTCTATTGCGGTCGACACCCCTTGGTAGGGTGGTTTCGATTGCATCACACCCCTTAACTTTAGACTAGTCATTACCTACTGGCTGGGTCATGACACAACGTTAGATTTGGTTGTTGGTTGATGTTGTGGCCAAGATGACTAAGCCTTGATGATCCCTTTGATTTCATCCAATAACAGGCTACAAACCTACAAATATTGACAAGATGTATACAATTATATATTTTATATGTATCATGTGATTCACACACATGTATAATAAGCACATTTAATTTCAAATATGATTCATCACACACATGTAGAAACCTATCGTTCCATTTCATTCTTCCATTTCATATTTCACACACATTTAGCAACATGCAGTTCCATTCATTTCATTCTCTTTTCACATTCACACACACGGAAACATTCATTCATTCCATCTTCACAAACACATGTATATAGATTAGACAATAAAAAAAATCATTCAGACATCGTCTTTCAAAGTTGAACATGTTATTAAAATACTAATTATGACAACAAAGTTTAGAAAATAACATGACAGTAGATAATTAAACAAGGGGGGCTTGTTGTACCCCTAAACATGTGCATATATGGGAAAGTAATTTTTTTGCTAGCTTGGACCTACTTTGTTGATGTTGCTATGTCGCGGAACTCATCGTTGTTAGATGAATCTAAACTGATGGTGATAGGGAAATGGACGGTACCAACAGTAGGAATAGAAGGGAAATTGGGTGTGCTATCCTCATCGAATGAGTCCAAATATGTGTTATCCCCTGTTGAGTACTCAAATCGGACCAAATGATCAGGCGTCTCATTGTTGATGTTAGTTATCCAAACCTTGATGGTATTATGGCCAACCGGTCGAAGAAAAAGCTTGTCACTACGGCCCAATAGAATCTTCCCAACCCACTCACACCAAATGGATGTGGATACAAGATTTCCATAAACATCATACTTAACCTCGATAACATATGTTGAAGTTCCAAAATTTAGGGTCACTTCACCAGCCATGTAGCGTCTTCCATTTAGATAATGCCAATGTTTAGGTATAGTGAGTTGTGCTAATGAACAATCGTCTAGAATGATGTCCAAGTGTTCTTCAATAGGGAATAGTAACATTGGGGTAGAGGCCCAATCCATTATGCCTACAACAATGTAAAATGTTGAGAAAAAGTAATATAAATGTAAGTACTAACAACACACAACAACATGGGTTATTTCACATTCATGACGGAGAAATAATTGATGATGATGATGAGGAGGAGGAGGATGAGGAGGATGAGGATGAGGGATTATGATGAGGATGAGGATGATGATGATGATTGATGATGAGGATCATCATCATCGTCACCATCATCCTCCTCATCATCATCCCACGTCATCATCATCACATGATGATGATGATGATGATGATGATGATGATGATGATGATGATGATGATGATGATGATGATGATGATGATGATGATGATGATGATGATGATGATGATGATGATGATGATGATGATGATGATGATGATGATGATGATGATGATGATGATGATGATGATGATGATGATGATGATGATGATGATGATGATGATGATGATGATGATGATGATGATGATGATGATGATGATGATGATGATGATGATGATGATGATGATGATGATGATGATGATGATGATGATGATGATGATGATGATGATGATGATGATGATGATGATGATGATGATGATGATGATGATGATGATGATGATGATGATGATGATGATGATGATGATGATGATGATGATGATGATGATGATGATGATGATGATGATTAGGATGATGATGATAATGATGATGATGACGATGATGATCATCATCATCATCGTCACCATCATCATCATCATCATCATCCTCAACAATCATCGTGATCATCATCATCATCATCATCATCCTCATCCATCATCATCCTCATCCATCATCCCACATCATCATCAACACATGATGATGATGATGATGATGATGATGATGATGATGATGATGATGATGATGATGATGATGATGATGATGATGATGATGATGATGATGATGATGATGATGATGATGATGATGAAGATGATGATGATGGTGATGATGATGATGATGATGATCGTCATCATCATCATCGTCCTCAACATCATCACCATCAATCATCCTCATCATCCTCATCATCATCTTCCTACATCATCATCATCACATCATGATGATGACAATGATGATGATGATGAGGATGATGATGATGATGATCATCCCCATCATCATCATCATCATCCTCAACATCATCGTCGTCATCATCATCATCCTCATCAGCATCGTCATCATCCCTCATTATCCTCATCATCATCATCCCTCATCATCAGCCTCATCCTCATCATCATCCTAATCAATTAATTCAATTCATTCTTCCATTTTGTATTTATCCATTCATTATTGAACCCTAATTCAATATTAATCAACTACACAATGGTGGCATTATTAACTCTAAGTCAAAATCTAGTACTAATTAAACCACTCACCACACTGGTAGATCAAACTACAGGCTGTGGTGGCGGCACCCCGAGGTGGAGGTGGTCGGCCGAGCTGGAGGTGAAGGTGGTCAGTGCTGGAGGTGCAGGCGGTGGCCTGTGGTAGTGACCGGAGCAGATGAAGGTAGCTAGAAGAAGGCACCTCGCTTCGCCTAGAGCAGGTGGTGGCAGTGACGGGAGCAGGTAGTAGCGTCCGACGACTGGACAGCAGCAACATCTCTGGCATGAGCAGCTTCAAGCTTTTCTGGGCGGCGCGTGGAGGCGGCGAGCAGCTTCAAGCTCGTTGTGGCGGCATGCGGAGGCGGTGAGTAGAGAAGGGAGGTGGCAGAAAATCGCTATACCTAGCTATGGGGGGAGAAGATCGGGAACTAAATACCGAAGGGGAAGAGTCTGGCTCGCGCGGTGCTCATAAGTTAACTATCGACGTCAGTTATACTTCTAAAACCGACGATAAATAAGGGAATGAATTTTTTCTTCGTGAAGTATATTTAGTCGTCAGTTCTTTAACAAAAACAGACAAAATATGAGGGGATAGAAACTTTTGCGGGCTTGGAGCAGAACATGTGTCGTCAGATTTTGCACAACCGATGCCGAATTTAAAAAATTTTAATGCAATTTTTCGCTGAAAAATTGTATTTCGTGGGTGATTTTGGACATCATATGGGTTTATTAACAACATACGTTAAAGAAAAGTGATACTCGTGTCTTTTGTAAATCAGCCGATCTTCACATATAGGTGTCAGTTGAGTTTATACGCCGATGTGGTAGACTATTGGCGTCGATTTTTCTACAACAACCGACGACATCAAATGTGACGTTATACGTCATTTCTGTACTAGTGATTGACAAAGCGTTGAAGAGGTTCAGCATGGAGAACTTAAAGAGAGGAAGACTGTCCATGCTACATGGAGTTACCATCTCTAAAGTTCAATGTCCCCATTCTTGTGAAGAAAGGGAGTGCATGAGTATGATTCCATATGCATCGGTAATTGGATCTATCATGTATGTAATGTTGTGAACCCATCTTGATGTCTCGTATGCTTTGAGCATGATGAGTAGATATCAATCAGATCCAGGTGATTCTCACTAGACAGTCGTCAAGAACACCTGAAGTACTTGAGAAGGACTAAGGATCAATTTTTAGTCTATAGTGGAGAGGAAGAGTTGGTGGTAAAATGTTACAACGATGTAAGCTTCCAGACTAACAAAGATGATTATAAATCATAATCACGATTTATGTTTTGCCTAAACAATGGAGCAATAAGTTGGAAGAGTTTCAATCAAGAGATAGTTGATAATTCTACAATAGAGGTTGAGTATATTGTTGCATCTAATGCAACAAAGGAGGTTGTATGGATCAAGAAGTTTATCTCTGAACTTAGAGTCGTTCCAAGCATCATCGATGCAATCGAGCAATATTGTGACAACAATAGAACTATTACACAAGCTAAGGAACCCAGATCACATCAACGTTCCAAGCATACAAAGGCGGTTCCATCTCATACAAGAGATCATACGATGAGGAGATGTAAAGATTTGCAGAGTACTAACTGAGAGCAACATTATTGATCCCTTGACTAAAGAACTTTCACAGCAGAAGCATGATGGTCATGTTAGGTCACTCAGGATAAGATTCATGGGTGATTGGCTCTAAGTGCAAGTGGGAGTGTGTTGGTATGTATGCCCAGAGAGCCAATCGTATGATGATTGTAATGGCATAAAATGTAAATGATTTGATTAATAATAAAGGTAAGCTTCCAATTTATTCTTTTTTTTTGTTATAAGATAATGAAATAACATAATAAATGTCTAGACAATAATAGTACTCAATGATGTATGTCTTCAAGTACGTGACTTCTAAGAATGAGATCATATAGATGTCAAGAGTACATACATTCTCATTATGTCCCTGATCGGTTGTTATTGTGGAAGGTAGATAGACAACAATAACACATAAGATCAGAGTGTGAGTTGGTTGATGATAGAATCTCACTAGTCATGATATGGCGAGTACCAAACCAAGTGCAGAGATACATGTTAGAGAACAGTGTATCAGATAGACCCACCATAAGAGTGATATATGGAAACCTTAATTAGGTGAGTCAGAATCACATCTTATAGTGATGGTGGTGTATGTGCCTCTTAGACCTGAAATCACTACACTCATCACATGTCGTTTGGTACGCTTTGACATCGTCAAACACAATCCTGAAACATGGGTTGTCATAAAGGTGATGATTTGATGATTGTGACATATGGGGACTGACTGTGAGTGATAGAGATGAGATTTGTCCCTCCTACAGGAGTATGATATCCTAGGCCTCTTGGTTAGAGAGACTGAGAAATGCATGGCCATGCACATGTGAGTCAATATGTGATATTGAGGTTACATATATCTCATACAGTCTGCTCTAGTTCAAGAAACTAGATTGAATGATGAAGAAGACGATTGATCCATGCCTTGAGTTCAATCTGGATATCAGTGACAAAGGAACTATACAAACACTATAGCATCATACATATATGGTAGGTTCTAGCTATTCTCCAACTTTCCATTTACTTGGGTAGCAATGATGTGTGACTGGGCACCGCTCATTGCTTGTTATGTCATAAGTTGTTATGGACATTCACTGCCCGCGTAATATGGGACCTATAGGTTCACACACATGGGAATTCATCTAGAAGAGAGTTTAATCATAAATGATGATTGAATTGATTACTAAAGTGTTTAGGTATTCAATTCACACAATAAAATCAAGTGAATGGACTCCCAACCAACCGGTTCATGTGATGAAATGATCGTTTGGAGTGTCAAGTTGATTAGAAACTAAATAGGCTAAGTTCTTCCTAAACCAAGGAGCGAAACAATTATTTTGTGGTCATGAGATGACAAACTTGTGAGAGCAAGATGATCATCTCATGGTCATGAGACGACTGGCTCATGAGAGCGAGAAGACCCATTCATTGAGAAATTTGATTGCATCAAGGATTAGTGCTAACGTCATGTTGAGCATTAATTATATTTGAATTGTCACTTCATATGTGATTCGGAAACATGGCAAAACAACCGTCTCACTTAGTAAAATGACCATCTCACATGTGAAGCAATCGTATCATTTGAGATACAACTGTTTTGAGTTTCATAGTTTGCAAAAAATAATGATATTTCGGTCCCTTTCCCTCCCACACAGAATAGAAACCATAACCCAAACCCCTCCTATAAATAGAGGGGTATTGGGGGCTTCCTAGAGCACAACACAAACAATTGAGAATCAGATGCTCTGACAATTGGTGTCCTCTCTGGTTATGGAAACCAAGAGAGCCCAAGCAAGTCCTACCTGACTAGGGAGGGATAGCAAGGGAGAGAACAACTGAGAATCATTTTTGTGGGAGAGTAGATTGGTGACTAGTACACCAACGGTAGGGAAAACTCCTTATTGTCCATTCTAGCAGCAAGATAGGAGTTCTAGTTGGTCCTTGTGGACTTTTGTAACATACCTGATCTTGGACACTACCCTGGAACTTTGACCTTTTTGGGTTTGACCAAACAAGGTTGAGGTTAGAGTGATCCTAATAATAAAATGCATGAATAATGTAATCTAATATGTCATATAATTCATTTGGTGATAATAAGATGATAAAGAACTTAATTGGTTAAGTAATAGAGTTAATGGGCCATATGACCTAACACATGTAAGAAAGTCTCAAAAGGGAAAATAGACTTCAAATTCATAATCTACATATCAAAATAAGCTTACGTGTCAATTTTCATCTAATTTGGACCACCTTGAAATAGTAAGGTAAAAGTTTAGGAGAGAGAAAGTTGATAAAATGCATTAATGTTCAATAATGAGTGTAATAACTCCAAAAGTTGGAAATAAAGGCAAATTCAGATTCAGCACACTTAAGTTAACTTGTAGGGGAAGTTTCACCTAATTTGGAGAATCCTAATGTCATTAATGCATGAAGAAAGAGAAACTAAGTTTTGAATAATAAATGTATTAAAAGTTATCATAAGGCAAATCTAATTCCAAAATCAGAATCTACATGTCCTAATTAGTCTAGGTGCAAAGTTTCACCTCAATTGAGTAATGTTTGCTACCTCAATTTATCAAAAAAAGAAAATTCCTAAAAATTAATCCCAATGTAATTCAAACTTTGGTTTTCATTTATTTAATATGTCATGTGGTTCTATTGGTAACCCAATGTAACGCCCGGGCCCACTGCCCTAGGATCTAGTAGAGTTTCAGGAATGACGACTGTCCCCACAGACCACCACTAGCCTTAACTGCGCACTTTGTCCTCACTGACGCGCAAGCCAGGATCAACTTCCTGACTGGTCACCCATCCTAGTACTACTCCAAGCTGAGCACGCTTAACTATAGAGTTCTTTAGTGATGGACTCCCAGAAAAGAAGGTGCACCTTGGTGATATGGGTAGTCCAATCATTCCTTTTAAGATCAAATTATCCGAGGCCTCAAATCCTGGGATGTTACAATCTCCCCCACTTAGACTCTTGACGTCCTTGTCAAGGCTCAACTATACGGCCTCATAATATCTTCCCCATTTCAGTGCAGACCCAGAATGGCCCATGGAAACCCAGCTCCCATCCACGGCTACCAGCGCAAGGGTGGCTCCATCTCGTCTCTACGGATAGCCCTTTCCAACTTGCTCGGACCGCACGGCTCAAGACTGGCATGCCACATGCCCATGTGGGCCCCACCTACTAGAGGGGAATTGGCTCTGATACCATTTGTAATGCTCGGGCCCACTGTCCTAGGCTCTAGTAGAGTTTCAGGAATGACGACTGGCCCCACAGACCACCACTAGCCTTAACTGCGCACTTTGTCCTCACTGACGCGCAAGCCAGGATCAACTTCCCTTCTGGTCACCCATCCTATTACTACTCCAAGCTGAACACGCTTAACTATGGAGTTCTTTAGTGATGGGCTCCCGGAAAAGGAGGTGCACCTTGGTGATATGGGTAGTCCAATCATTCCTTTTAAGATCAACTTATCCGAGGCCTCAAATCCTGGGATGTTACACCCAATTTTATTGGTGATCGTCGGATCAGTTTTAAACGACTCTAATTCTTTCTCCTACCTCTCACTTCTTTGTTTCCTCTTTCGTTTCTTGCGCTTAGGGACTTGATCCATGTGGTCTTTCCTTCTCCGAGTTCTCCCTCTCCTCTCCTCCTTTTCCTCCAATATCCTCTCCTACACCTTCCTTGATCCTTACCGAATGTGAAGACCCTATAAAAGAAAGGATTTGGTTGCTCCTTTCCCGTAGTGGTCGGGCGCTGCTTGGGAGCTCTATTCCTCCCCTACCTCTCCCTTCTCTCCCCTCTCCTCGTTGCTTGAGGCCTTCGGACCTCCAGGAAAACCCAACCGGACTTTCACGACAGCATAGGGATTTGTTCCCTGGTGATACTTTGGCCTCGTCCAGCTCAAAGCTAGTCATCCCTGAACCCACCTTCAGCCGCCAGTGAATCCAGGTTCACCACGGCATCACTGGCCATCGCAAGCCGAGTCAAGGTTTTAGGAGTTTCATTTTGACCTATGAAGCCTCTCCCTCTGTTAATTTAGCCTCGAAGGTACTGATATGGACCTTTCCCTCTTATCCACCCTTGTTTGCTGAACTGCACTTCACGATCACAGCCACGTTGCATCGGAAGGGATGAACCTTGTCTCGCTTCCCTAATCTACCCTCGTATGTTCATGTTTTCTTTATTTTCAAACTAAGGGCATAACAGTCTTTTCACGATGTTTTACTTTGTTTTGAGACAAGCCAACCTGGTCGCTAACCTACGACATGCCCTCCTCTGATTGGGCCAGGTCATGCGTGCTTCTAATTCATCCCTATTTTAGGGCTTCATCTTGTTTCATATTGCTCTTCAATCACATCTATACCTATTAGATTACATGTTATTCCTCCCAATATGCTTATTTGTGTAAAATGCACTTATGGACATGATTTGCATTTTTTCAGGCATTTGGACCACACTTAATGGAAGAGAGAGAGACAAGGAGTGATCCTAGGGTTTCTCTACCCTTAGGGAGACCCAAAGTGAAGTCTGATGCTCCCTCAGCCTACCCCAAGTGGCCAAAGTTCCATTGAATCAAAGATGTCCAAGAAAATCCAAAGAACAAAGTCAAAGTGTTGATCCAGGACCCAGCACGGCTGTGGTACCACAGAACGGTTGTGCTAGGTCACTTGCAAATCAACAGAGTCACCCCCAAGTCAAGATGAAGTCACCATGGCCGTGTTGCACAGCACGGTCGTGCTACATAGAAGCAGAATGGGTGTGGCACATCAACACGGCCACAATCACCCAGCTCACCACGGTCGTGGCAACCAGCACGGCTGTGCTACCCTCAACCCACCACCGCCGTGGTGACCACCACAGCCATGCCAATTTTAGCTCAAAACTGACCAAAACCCTATGATCTTGCCATTTTAATTCCCACGACCATTGTATTCTACCACTTCCATTCTCACCCCTACCCACCATAGCCGTGGTGATCCACCACGGCCGTGCTACTCACAAAACCTACCCATTTTTCCACTGCTTTACCCATTTTGCCTCTACTTAACCTAGTGCTTCCCCCCACACCTATATATAGCTAGGTGGCAGTTGATGCATGAGGTTATCTACCCTACAGGCACTCTAGCCTCCCCATTTTGTCCTCCATCCACTCCCACCTCATTCCACCTCCATTTCACCATTTCCACCATCAAAACCCCACTTTCCTTCCATTTCCACCCTTTTCCACCATACACTCATGCCATTCACCTACCATGGAGGAGGGAGATCGAGCTACATCTGCTAGGAGGTGGAGAAGGAAGAGTCTTCACCGAGCTCATCACGGCTTTTCACTCCTCCACTCATTATTTCTCCTCTCTTTTTGTATTTTGCTTTGTTATGAGTAGCTAGGCCCCTTGGGTGGGCTGTTTGGGGGGAAATTATGTTACTTTCATAGCATGTTGGGGGAAAATGACATGAAAACTTTGTAATTACATTTGTTATGATTACATTCTATTTCTATCTCATTCTCCATGAATTTCTTGTTGGTTTGTGTGTGAAATCACCTAGCAATTTAGGCAAATTGCTTATATGTGTGAATTTTTGGATTTGTCCCTAGGTCCAATTCTTGGATCCCTAGGTTGCCTCCCATCTTCCTACATTCTAATCAATCTCCCTAAACCTAAGTGAGAGATCTAAGTAGCTCGATCAGATAATTCTAGTGCAATTAGCATGGAGCCTTCTCAAGGCTAGAATGTGGGGGAATTGGGGTCCAAAACCCTAATTTCACCTCCCCATTACTACCCTTGGCCCCTAATTTCCCTAGGAATGTCTAATCTAGAAGACTAGGCTTGATTAGACTCTAATTGGATTGAACCTAATCCCTAACCCAATTGAGCCTCTTAAGGGTAGTAGGGGGTGTTAGGGACTAGTTTCCATATACACAACCTAGCATATCCATGATCAGTTCGTAGCTTAGGTTAATTCATTAGACTCTAGCTTATTGTTTGGTTTGGATAATATAAATGGAATCATAATGTTCATATGTAACCCCCTAACTTAAGTGATAAGTTCATACCCCTAAACAACCCATACCTCTCTTTACTGCTTAAAACCCTAGTTTTGTGCTTGCTTAGCTTTGTTAGCTCTTTCCTTGCTCAGTTAGATTCTTGATTTGTTCTTGCCTTGTTCATGATAGTTTATCTCTTTAATTGCTCTTTTGCTTCTCTCTTGCTTGCCTTAGTGTAATTTGCCTTTTCATACCTAGATTAATCCTTTCTTATCTTCTTAGCCTTACTCTAGCCTAGGGTTAACTTAGATTTCATTCTTTCCTTTAGTTGCTTATTTGTCCATAATAGTTTAACAATCAAAACAACCTTCAAACCCTTACCCCTAGTCTTCGTAGTAGGAACCCAATGAAACTAAACCTAGCTCTAGTGCCCCCTCTTTTTCTTGTGGATCGACCCTATACTTGCCACCTTCCTATACTACGACATGACCCCGTGCACTTGCGGGTGTAGTTTTTTTAGTGTGAGTAGGTGTTAAGTTAGGTTTTATAAATATCGAAAGTGAATCCATCGTGTGTGTCTGTCCACGGGGTTGCATCTATTCAATCTCCAATTGAGTAGTGTGTAACACCATTGGCAAAAATGCACCAAGCTTTCTGGCACCGTTGCCATGGATTAGAGGCGCTCGGCCTAGCTAGTTATTTTTTATTTGACTTTTCCTACTTCCCCCATCATTGCTATTCTTTATTCATTATTCTTTGCATTCTTTGTGTATATTGGTTTACTAACTTGCTTTCTTTTGTTTGGTTGTGCTTTGTGCATGTGACAAGTCATTCGGGAGGAAACTAGATGGAAGGCCAAAATGCACTTCACAAGCCACTTCAAGACTACTTCATGCCTAGCAACTACAAATCGCCAATTGCTAGTAGGGTTGAATAGATGCCAGGGGAGAAATTCTCTATCCCTCCAGGTCTTCTTGGGCTCCTACCCATTTTCTACGGCTCGGAGAGTGAGAACCCCTACAAGCACCTAGACTCCTATCTTGAAGTATGTTCCACCATCAGGACACCGACGGCGAGTGATGATACAATCAAGTTGACTTTGTTCTCCTTCTCCCTCAAAGACAAAGCCAAAGAGTGGTATGATTCAAGAAGGGACATCATGAGTTGGGGAGAGATGAAAAATGCTTTCTTGAGAAAATTCTACTCTATAGCAAAGTTGACACAAATGTGGCGTGCCATAGCAAGTTTCAGTCAAATAGATAATGAGTGATTCCACAAGGCTTTGGAGAGATTTCAAAAGATATTGAGAGAATGTCCACATCATGAGATCCCTTTGTGGCAGCTAGTTCAGTCCTTCTACTCCATTCTATCTCATGCAAGTCAAGCTACAGTGGATTCTTCTTGTGGAGGAATTTTTATTGCTAAACCACCTGAGGAGACATGGCCCTTGTTTGAGAGTTTGGCAGAAAGTTCAAGGATAAAAGCTTCTAGTATGGTTAGTGGCAATGACCTATCTTTTGGTGTGACATCTCCAACTCACGATGATTCAAGCCCACAATTGATGAAAATGTTTGGTGAAATGGTGAGCTTCATGAGAAACCAAGTGACCAAACCTCCTTGTCATTCGGTCAATGCTATTGAGTTCTATGGGGAAGAAAAGAAGACACCTCACTCCTATAGCTACCAGGAACCAAAAAGTCCCACATATAGCTCAAGGTTTGAGGAAGAGGTTCTCTCTAGATTGAAAGTATTTGATGATGTTCAAAGAGATGTTGCAAGGTTAGAAGAGAGAATAGAGCAGCTATCTTCCATAATTTCTCTCCAAGAAGAAAAATTGTCTTCAAAACTCATCATGAGCCACCATGAAGCAAGTGGACCTATGCCTTCTTCCCACATTTTCTATAGTCCACCCCCCATGCAAGTACATCCCATTCACTCCTTCCAAGGCTATTCCAAGCCTTACACTCCTCCACCACCTCCCTCACCTCAAATTTCCCAAAACTTCACTTTCCAACCCCAATTCTCTCCTCCCCCCAATTTTCTTCTCCACCTCAATTTCAACCCCAAGTGTCCCCTCCACCTCCTCCACAGCCACAACATGCTCCCCCTATCCACCATGAGCAAGGTAGTGTTGTGACAGTTCTAATGAGTGGAAAAACTCTTGAGCAGCCCACAAGTCAAAGAAAGGTTAATAAAGCAATGCAAAGGAAGCCAAGTGGTGATACTATGATTGATATTGTTGAAGATGGTGTTGTGATACCGCATGTTGAGTTTGGGATTCCATGTGATCCACCACATATCCCCTTTACAGGTCCTACCACCCCTAGTGTTCCGCCTCATGTTCATGCAAGTATGGCAAAAACTAGTGATCCTCCATTCATAGAAGCACTAGATGAGCCACCAAAATTGAAAAGGAGGCAAAAGTTCAATGCTGATATTCTTAAGGTGTTTCGCCAAGTGAAGGTGAACATTCCACTTTTGGACGCTACTAAGCAAGTCCCATCTTATGCCAAGTTCCTCAAGAACCTATGCACTGTTAAAAGAAGGTCAATAGGAAGGATTCCAAAGAAGGTGAGATTAACTAAACAAGTGAGATCCATCATACAACACTCACTTCCCGTGAGGAGAAAGGACCCAGGAACCCCATTCATACCTAGTTACATAGGGGGACATCACATAGACATGTCCTTACTTGATTTGGGATCTAGTGTGAATTTGATGTCATACAATGTCTATGTTGAGCTGGGCTTAGGCAAGTTGAAGTCGGCACATTGCACTCTCCAGTTGGCGGATAGATCCATAAAAGTGGTTAGGGGTAGAGTGGATGATGTCTTGGTGATGATAGACAAAGAAAAAGGTGTGGTGTTCCTGGCGGATTTCATTGTACTTGATATGGAGCTGGAGGATAGGAAGATTCCCATTATCTTGGGAAGGTCGTTCATGTCTACAGCTGATGTCAATATTCATGTGCGTAGTGGCACTATGATAGTCTCATTCATGGACATGAAGATCAACATCAACATGTACAAGACCCCACCCCGGTGAGTCCGAGATAGGGATATTGGACATGATCACTTCACAAGTCCAAATGGGCATTTGAGAGGACGCCAAGGTGAAGAAATTGGTGATGATTATTGTGATGAAAGGGATGAGGAAAATAGATTGAGTGCAAATGGGGGATGCATGTTTTGCAAGAATGGACACATGAGAATTCCAAATGGATGAAAGAAATCCAGAATCAATAAGCCCGGCTAAAAGAGTACAATTTAGTGCTAGTGGAAGGCAACCCACGTGGTTTGAGATTTTCAAACCTTACTTTTTGATACTTTTGTTTTATTTTACACAAAACACACACATGCACACTTGTTCTTGATAGTTTTGGTCTTTAGTTTTGATGAAATGACAGGCCAAACAGGATCAAGTTGAGAATTAAGGCACGTTCAATCAAAGTGGTGGATATAACAACAACAAAGATTGTTCAAGTGGATTAGATGATGAGTTTATAAAATATTTGATGAAATCTAGAGAATTTGAACTGACAGAGGCCAGAATGTCCATGTTGGAGAGGAATGGCCGTGCTGGCTAAGTTAAAAATCAACATATAGGATGAAGTTTTTGGTCGCTGGCAGCACGACCGTGCTGGCATCCAGCCAGAACGGCCGTTCTGGTACGGAACGGTCGTGTTGGTTGAGTTAAAAACAATAGGGAATTTCAAGATTTGGCCGCTGGTAGCACGGCCATGCTGACTAGAATGGTCGTGCCAGCTCCCAACCAGAACAGTTATGCTGGCCCAGAAAAACTACTTAAGTGGCCCGATCCAGCCCGACCTAGCACGACCCCAGGCTCATTTTTTCCACCCCAGAATGGTCGTTCTGCGCTCCCAAGAGACTAGGGCAAGTTCCTACCACCCCCAAATCACCTCCTCTTGCTCCCAAACTCTAGATTTGAGTTTCCCTTGGCCCCTAATCATTTTCCCTAACCTCTAACTTCAATTTCCACCCTCCATCACCATTGATTTCTCCACCTCCAAGCAAATTCTGCCCCTACAACCCGGAACTGCATTTTTGATGTTCTAGTTTGATTTTCGACCAAATAACGTTGCAATAATGAAGGGAATGGGAAAGGTCATCAAGAGGGGTGGAGAAAACTACTAACATCCTCACTGGTGGCAAAATTCGATCCAAACGGGCGCCCTTTTCATAGCAGTCCGATAGCGCCTCCTCGCCGTCCAATTCTAGTTCAAGATCCTTTGAACGATCGGTGTCAATGAGCGCCTCCCGACTCCACTCTTCCTCCAGCGAGCATGCCTCGGATCCAAACTACACCAACCTTGGGTAAGAGGAGGAGGAAGAAGAAGAAGAGTTGGAGAAAATTTTAGATTCAATTGAAGTAAATGCACCAGGTTATGAGAGGAGGACAAAGAAATCTAATGAAGCATCTTCCTTGCACTTACTTCCATGACCAGCTCCTGGGAGGCATTCCACATCGTCGGCCCGACCTAGTGGAATCTATGAGAGAGTGCCCTTGAACTGGGACACAAGTTCGAGGTCACACACCTATGAAGAAGAAGAGGTGGAAGACACAGAGAGTGAGGAAATGGAGGATGAACCGGTGGACATCTTGTCTAGGTTGGAAGAAGACTGGTTGGAATGGTTGGGAAAACAACCACAGGGAACTACCTATGGCAAGGGGATAGCAATAGGGGGTTGTGGCAAGACCTCCCCATCCCGAGTGCATAATAAGGAGGGTGATTCCCACTAGATATGCATGTACGCCTACAATACAATCTCTTGGGATCAACTTTGTGTTCGAGAGGCAAACAAAGCATTGTGGACTGTACAAGATTTTGACGGAAGTTGAAGAGACATATTTGGATCTTACTCATGAATTTTTTGCAACCTTAGAGAAGGTACATTACCAAGGAGAAGATGCCATCAGATTCAAATTGAACTGCTCAACACATGTACTCCAAGCTTCTCAAATTAATGATATCCTTGCCCCCAATTCAAAAAAGGCAAGGAACTTTGATGAAGGAAGGTTTGATAAGAGTGGGAAAGTAGACTATTCTAAGATGTGGAAAGCAATCACTGGTCAATCTACCTTTGCTGCAGGTAAATCCAAGACAAGAAAAATCTACAATCCCTTCATGAGATACCTACAAAAGGTCCTAGCAAACACCTTATTTGGCCATTATAACAATCAGGCATGTTGTTCACAGAAAGATTTGTTTGTTTTGGCCACTAATGCAAGTAGGGGAGTCATCAATATAGGGGCCATGGTGATTGATCATTTGAAGACAATCCCCTCCAAGAGCAAAAATACATTCATCATGGGAGGAATTGTGACATCTATTGCAAAGGCAGTGGGTTGCACTCTAGAGGGACTTACCAAAGTATATGGGAGCAAGTATGTTGATTTAAACTATCTTGCTAGGTCCCAAATGATTTCCCTCAAAGATAACAAAATCTTCTATGTTCTGAACCCTGGGTACCTTGGAATTACCTTGGAGCTCCCATACCACGCCAGACCCCTACTCATGGATGTGGGACCACCAAAGGACTTTTTAGGGTTGGTATCAAAGTATGAGAACGATCATCCTAGAGAGGAATTCAGAGCACATATAGTAGATCTACCCGAAGAAGAGGGAGAAACAAATGTGCTAGAGTAGTAGCATTCACTTGAGCAGCCATGCCACACTAGACCTAGAGTGGAGGATTTTGATGCGCGACCGCCTCCAACAAATGCATATGACATGTCAGCTATTCATGCACAGTTGGAGGGCATTCAAAAGATGCAACAGGACATGTGGTTGGATCAGCAGCAAATGCATCATCAAATCAACCACATGTACCATTACCAGCATGCGCAGGCACAGAGGAACCCCCAATGGCGGGAGGATTTATGGGGATCAAATTCTGGTTACCAGGAGGCATACCCACCTCCACAGGAGGACTACTGGGGCCATTACTACCAGCAACCTCCTCCACAGTATGGCCCACCACAAGACCCCACACCACCTAAGCCATGACTTCTACCTTATCATCCCTAAGCTTTAGTTTCATTCTGAGGACAACATGGTTCAAAAGTTTGGGGTGGTAAGGCGGTAAGCCCTCAGTCTCAGCTTATTTTGACATTTGCCTATTCCACCTAATTGTTGTTTGTTTGATTTTGATCCATCTAGTGTAGATTGTCTTTTTCTTGCATTCATGCATACATGTAGTTTAATTTCATGCATTTTTGCATAATTTTCAAAAACATTGCTCTTTTTGCCATGCATTGCATATCATGTAGATTTTTGGTAATTTTTGCATGTTTTAGCTGGGATTTGCTTGTTTGCTACTTTAAGTTCAATAATATAGACTTAGATGTGATTGGAGGCAACTTGGCACAATTTTGGCCAATTTTGCCCAAATTTGAGATTTCTTGTTTAAAAAGTGTGTTTCGACCCAATTTCTACTGTTTTGAGTAAAAATGATGACCTTTGACAAATGCAAGTGAATTATCATTATTTGTTGCTAAGTGGTATCAATGTTTGACTTTTTACATGTACATCACCTCTCTTAGGATTTGATTGATTTCGTTGAATTGTGAGTTGAGCAATCTTTGAACACTTAGTGTATGTGGAATCACTTGATTGATATATCAATTTCATCTTGTTCATTCATGTGGTGTGATATCTAGGATGAAGTATTGGATTAATTTTCATGCAGGATGTCCTATGTGGGGAATCATACCAATGACCCCTCTTTGACCCGACTATTGACTCACCATCTTCTTACCCCTCCGCCTCATGAAAGGATGCCAAAGTGCACATATCAGTTGTGGCCACCTCCAAAAGTTTGGTGTGGACACATCTACATCTCACCGCTTCACTCTCATCACCATATTCCCTATCTACTCCAAGGGCAATGAAAAAGAAGAAAAAAATGAAAAAAATAAAAATAAAAGGATGCTCCTATTTAAGAGCATTCAAATAAAGAAAAGATGAGTGCTCTATGTAATAACACTCCAAAAATCTTACTGCAACCCTTTCTTCCACTTTCATACCCATTGAGCTAGGAAACATCAAACCCAGCTCATTTTTCCCTTTTCCGTAGCGACGAGGGTCATTTGGTGTGATTTGAAACATAAGGTTGAATGCATGAAGGAGAAACAACACTCCTAGTCATCCTTGATTAACGCCATTATGAAACGGTCTACCCGGAACTACATGAAAGAAATATAGATAGCAAGTGTATTCTATGAGCTATATTTGAAGTTCATATGCTTTGTGCTCTTTTCATGATTGGATTGTGAAAGTAGGAGAGGAGAGAGGTTAAATGCATGTACTCAGTCATCTTTGATCCCATTCAGCAATAATCATCTTTTACATTGCATTTTTCATTTCTTGATTGTGGAAAATTTGTAGAGAGATTAAGTTGGAGCATACTTGAGGACAAGTATGTTTCAAGTTTGGGGTGGTGATTCAGCCCTATTTTAGGGCTTCAACTTGTGTCATATTTCTCTTCAATCACATCTATACCTCTTAGATTACATGTTATTCCTCCTAATATGCTTATTTGTGTAAAAGGCACTTATGGACTTTATTTGCATGTTTTTCAGGCATTTGGACCACACTTGATGGAAGAGAGAAAGAAGGAGTGATCCTAGGGTTTCTCTACCCTTGTGGAATCCTAAAGTGAAGTTCAATGCTCCCTCAACCTACCCCTAGTGGCCAAAGTTCCATTAAAGCAAAGATGTCCAAGAAAATCCAAAGAACAAAGTCAAAGTGTTGATCCAGGACCCAGCACGGTTGTGGTACCACAGAACGGCCATGCTAGGTCACTTGCAAATCAACAGAGTCACCCTCAAGTCAAGCTGAAGTCACCACGACCGTGTTGCACAGAAGCAGAAAGGGTGTGGCACATCACCACGGCCACCATCACCCAGCTCACCACGGTCGTGGCAACCAGCACGACCGTGCTACCCTTAACCCACCATGACCGTGCCAGTTTTGGCCCAAAACTGACCAAAACCATGTGATCTTGCCATTTTAATTCCCACAACCATTGTATTATACCACGAACATGCTCACCCCTACCCACCACGGTCGTGCTTCCCACAAAACCTATCCATTTTTCCATTGCTTTATCCATTTTGCCCCTACTTAACCTAGTGCTTCCCCCCACACCTATATATACCTAGGTGGCGGATGAGGGATGAGGTTAGCTACCCTACAGCCACTCTAGCCTCCCCATTTCATTCTCCATCCATTCCCACCTCATTCCATCTCCATTTAACCATTTCCACCATCAAAACCCCACTTTCCTTCCATTTCCACCCTTTTCCACCATACACTCATGCCATTCACCTACCTTGGAGGAGGGAGATCGGGCTACAACTGCTAGGAGGTGGAGAAAGAGGAGTCTTCACTGAGCTCATCATGTCTTTTCACTCCTCTACTCATTCTTTCTCCTCTCTTTTTGTATTTTGCTTTATTATGAGTAGTTAAGCCCCTTGGGTGGGTTGTTTGGGGGAAATTATGTTACTTTGATATCATGTTGGGGGGAAATGACATGCAAACTTTGTAATTCCATTTGTTAATGATTACATTCTATTTATATCTCATTCTCCATGAATTTATTGTTGGTTTGTGTTTGTAATCACCTAGGAATTTAGGCAAATTACTTATATGTGTGAATTTTGGGATTTGCCCCTAGGTCCAATTCTTCGATCCCTAGGTTGCCTCCCATCTTCCTACATTCTAATCAATCTCCGTAAACTTAAGTGAGATATATAAGTAGCTAGATTAGATAATTCTAGTGCAATTAGCATGGAGCCTTCTCAAGGCTAGAATGTGAGGGAATTGGGGTCCAAAACCCAAATTTCACCTCCCCATTACTACCCACGGCCCTTAATTGCCCTAGGAATGCCTAATATAGAAGCCTAGACTTGATTAGAGTCTAATTGAATTGAACCTAATCCCTAACCCAATTGAGCCTTTTAAGGGTAGTAGGGGGTATTAGGGACTAGTTCCCCTACACACAACCTAGCATATCCATGGCCAGTTAGTAGCTTAGGTTAATTCATTAGACTCTAGCTTGTTGTTTGGTTTGGATAACCTAAATGGAATCATAATGTTCATATGTCACCCCCCAACTTAAGTGATAAGTTCATACCCCTAAACATCCCATACCTCTCTTTACTACTTAAAACCCTAGTTTTGTGCTTACTTAGCTTAGTTAGCTCTTTCCTTGCTTAGTTAGCTTCTTGCTTTATTCTTGCCTTGTTCATGATAGTTTAGCTCTTTAATTGCTCTTTTGCTTCTCTCTTTCTTGCCTTAGTGTAATTTTCCTTTTCATACCTAGCTTAATCCTTTCTTGTCTACTTATCCTTACTCTAGCCTAGGGTTAACTTAGTATTCATTCTTGCCTTTAATTGCTTGTTTGTCCATAATAGTTTAACAATAAAAAAAAAACCTTCAAACCCTTACCCCCAGTCTCTGCAGTAGGAACCCAATGAAACTAAACCTAGCTCTAGTGCCCCCTCTTTTCCATGTGGATTGACCCTATACTTGCCACCTTCCTATACTATGACACGACCCCATGCGCTTGCGGGTGTAGTTGTTTTAGTGTGAGTAGGTGATAAGTTAGGTTTTATAAATTTTGAAAGTGAATCCACCATGTGTGTCTGTCCACGGTGTTGTATTTATTCAAACTCCACTTGAGTAGTGTGTAACCCCATTGGCAGAAACGTACCAAGCTTTCTGGCATCATTGACGGGGATTAGAGGCGCTCAACCTAGCTAGTTAGTTTTTCTTTGACTTTTTCTACTGCCCTTATCATTGCTATTCTTTATTCATTATTCTTTGCATTCTTTGTGTATATTGGTTTACTAACTTGCTTTCTTTTGTTTGGTTGTGCTTTGTGCATGTGACAAGCCATTCGAGAGGAAACAAGATGTAAGGCCGAAATGCACTTCACAAGCCACTTCAAGACTACTTCATGCCTAGCAACTACAAATTGCCAATTGCTAGCAGGGTTGATCAGATGTCAGGGGAGCAATTCTCTATCCCTCTAGGTCTTCTTGGGCTCCTACCCATCTTCTATGGCTCGGAGAGTGAGAACCCCTACAAGCACCTGGACTCCTATCTTGAAGTATGTTCCACCTTCAGGATGTCGATGGTGAGTGATGATACAATCTGGCTGACTTTTTTCTCCTTCTCCCTCAAAGACAAAGCCAAAGAGTGGTATGATTCAAGAAGGGACATCAAGAGTTGGGGAGAGATGAAAAATGCTTTCTTGAGGAAATTCTACTCTATAGAAAAGTTGACACAAATGTGGTGTGCCATAGCAAGTTTCAATCAAATAGATAATGAGCGATTCCATGAGGCTTGGAAGCGATTTCAAATAATGTTGAGAGAATGTCCACATCACAAATCCCTTTGTGGCAGCTAGTTTAGTCTTTCTACTCCGGTCTATCTCATGCAAGTCAAGCTATAGTGGATTCTTCTTGTGGAGGAATTTTTATTGCTAAACCACCAAAGGAGACATGGCCCTTATTTGAGAGTTTGGCAGAAAGTTCAAGGATAAAATCTTCTAGTATGGTTAATGGCAGTGACCTATCTTTTGGTGTGACATCTCCAACTCACGCTGATTCAAGCCCACAATTGATGAAAATGTTTGGTGAAATGGTGAGCTTCATGAGAAACCAAGTGACCAAACCTCCTTATCATTCAGTCAATGCTATTGAGTTCGATGGGGAAGAAAAGAAGACACCTCACTCCTATAGCTACCAGGAACCACAAAGTCCCACATATAGCTCAAGCTTTGAGGAAGAGGTTCTCTCTAGATTGAAAGTATTTGATGAAGTTCAAAGAGATGTTGCAAGGTTAGAGGAGAGAATTGTAACATCCCTGACCTGGGTTAAGCCTTAACCCTAGAAGTTTTGCTTAAGTAAGTCATTTAGATTCTTGTCTTTATCTTTTGAAAAGTAATTAAGACTAAAGGAGAGCTTATGCTTCAATTTTGGTCCTATTTGAATAATGTTGAAACAACGTTTTATCTGTTTTGGACTAAAGTGCAATTTACCCAATTTGAGGGGTTACTTTGAAAATGTTACATGATAAATGTTCCTCAAGTTTTGGAGCATCATAAGAATGAGAATGATGCTGAGGTATGGCTTCCACAAGCCTAAATTCCAAGAAGAAGCTTGTTTGAATAATGTTTGTGCATTAAATGATTTGTTTTGGTGTAATTTGCAAATTACCCAAAACATAGGGTTGGATATGTAAAATACCACCTTTATTATGTCCCTACTATTTTTTGGTGTCATATGGAGAAAATAAAAAGAAAGGGGCGTCTTGTTTGAGCCACATTTGAGGAGAGATAATCTTGATAATAAAATAATCAAGATTTAAGCATAATTGAAACCCTAATTTAATTTGTAGCAAAAATGGCTATTGTTGAAATCCTATAGTGCAAGGACGTTCAAATTCCTTGAGTTGCACCAAAATATCCTAAGTAGGTGAAGAAACCCACTCACATTTGTTAATTAAAAAGTAATGTCCACTAAAAATGAATAATAGTATTATATTAATTAAGGTGCTTAAGTGATTGCTTTTATATCAAGGATAAACGAGAGGATATTGAAGCTAAAGATGGATGTCTTCGAAGGCAAGGAAGGGAGGGTGCATGTGGCAAAGAAAGTGGATGGATTTTCTTCTACTTTCTCTCTCCTAGAAAATAAATTACATATACTTGATTTTCTCTTTACTTGAAAGGCCATTTTGCAAACCACTTTCTTTCTTTGCTTTGGTTGACAACCAAGGAGCTTAGGAGTAGGAGGAAAATGTTCCCCAAGATGAAGTTAAGCTCCATGATCATCTTCAACCTTGAATTGATGGTTGAAATCGGATTTCAATATTGATTTTCTTCTCTTTTCCAACCAATGCTCAACCTTGGCCATTCCTTTGCATCCAAAGAGTTGGAAACGAGCCTTGGCTAGTTGAAGGATCTTCATTCACCATTAGAGATGTGAATATTGAAGCTTTGAAGCTACTTTGAAGGTGGGTTATATAACTTGAACCCATCAATGTTATTATTGATTTCAATTTCTCATCATATGTTGATCCTTTATTTCTTCTTGAATAATTGTTGAATTAATCATATATATTGCAATAGAAATTGGAGGTCTGAAGCTTGATGATGATGACATCATCTTATCACACATCTCAATAAAATTAGAAGTAAACAGTTTCATTGTGTTGGTCAAACAGTTTCAAACCATTTTAGACCAAACGGTTTCAAACTGTTTGGTGCCCAATCAGTTTCAAAACCGTTTGAGGTTAAACGGTTTCAAAACCATTAGAGACTAAAACGTTTTCAATGGATTCAAGGATCAATTGGTCTCATGACCTATTAACCTCAAATAATCAAATTCAATTGATTGCATAACCCTAGCTTAATTGGTTTCCAAAACCCTAGATCAATTGATGTCAAAACCCTAATTTTTGGTCCAAACGGTTTCAATTCTGATTTGACCAAACAGTTTCAAACCGTTTGAGGACCATCTCAAACCATTTGAGGACTAAACAGTCTTAAACTGTTTGGGGTTAATTAATATTCAATTCAAATAGTCTCAAACCATTTAGGGTTAAACATTTTCAGAAATTGATTTGATCAAATGGTTTCAAAACCGATTGAAGATCAAAGGAGTCAAGATCGTTTGGAGGTCAAGCACCTCAAGACCATTTGGAGGTCAAGCACCTCAAGACTGTTTGGAGGTCAAGCACCTCAAGACCGTTTGGAGGTATAAAAGGTTCAAGACCATTTGGAGATTCAATTGAACGAAGACCGTTTAAGGTCTAATGGTCTTTAGACCGTTTAAGGTCTAAATGGTCTCAAACCATTTGAAGTTTATGGGAAAGACTATTTGAAGGTCAAGTAACCTCAAGACATTTTGAAGGTCTAAACGGTCCCAAACCGTTTGGAGGTTCAATTAGTTCAAAACATTTGGAAGGTTCAATTGATTCAATCCATGTAAGTACTAATAACCCCATAAGTGGTTGAAGAGTATCTCAAGGATGATTTCAATGGATGTACTTTTAAAGTACTTAGGTGATTAGTATAATTAGAGTGATTATTACTTGATGTTCATGAAGGTAATAAATTTAATACACCATGATAATCATAGGTGTATGTACTTGGTGAAAGATTAAGTCAACTAATAAGGTATGATGATAATGTTGTGTGTTCCCAAGTACATGGAACATTGATAAGTATGACTTAATACTTAAATAATGCTATGTGCTCAAAGATATGTGGAAGCACTGACTTAGGATTTGGATTAATAAGATAATCATAAAAACCTAACTATTTGATAAAGATCGGAAACCCTAACCCTAATTTTGGGCTAAGGGTTGAGAATCCCTAATATAGGGTGATGTTATGTGAAACCCTAATATAGGGTGAGGTTATGTGAAACCCTAATACATGGTGATGCTATGTGAAACCCTAATATAGGGTGATGTTATGTGAAACCCTAATATAGGGTGAGGTTATGTGAAACCCTAATTGATAATGATGTTATGTGAAACCCTAATACAGGGTGAGGTTATGTGAAACTCTATTTGATAAAGATGGGAAACCCTAACCCTAATGAGGGAATAGTGATGTTATCTTTGTATTGCATATTGTTGATATGTAATTGATATGGTAGTTATCAAGTATACTAACCATGCAGATATCATGAGATGATGAGCATAACCAGGTATGAGTCATGATGTTAATGGGCCTGGAGAGCCATTATTTTATTTGTTGCCTAGTGACAGGTGACAAGAAGTTGAATATGCCTAGTGAACTATGTGAAATGCTTGTGTAACAAGTATCCTGAATACCTTGGTCAGATGACCTGGAGGTAATAGTTACCTGATAAGTGGTAACCATGTTCAGTGTTGAACTAAGGGTTTGAATACCCAAACCCAGAAAACATGATGATAATGATGTTGAGGGATGTGAATTCCCCAGTAATGAGACAAGGGATTGAGATCCCAATGCTTTATAAAATTTTGAAAAGTACTTGAAAGGAGTATTGTTTATTTGTAGCATTTGTCATAATAATTCTTGTTTGAAAACTTGACTGATGCTAAAAGAATATGGTAATGTACTTAAATAATCAAGAAGAATATTATTATGTAGAGCCCTGGCCATAGATCCATCATCGTCAGTAGCTGGTGACGGTGAAACGAGTTTTCCTACTGGTTAATCCGGAGCATATATTGTTGAATATATGGGGTGCTCCTAGCTGAAAATAGGAGGATTAGAGTGCAACTTTGGTTGTAGACTCAAAATATGTTTAAGAGCATGGTGAACAGGCCCATGGCTCAGTGTGATGGAGCATGAATGCGTTCATGGCTCAGTGAGCATGGTGAATTGGCTCGTGGCTCAGATTTACTAGCACTGGGACCTGTACCAAGGTAGGCTAGAGAATGGGTAGCCATGAGAGCTAACCCTATGACTGATGTCACTTAAGCAAGAGATTGCGGTCCTGCTTGTGGTCTCGCACTGACTGAGACATATGAGATCGAGGAGTCCGGCTCTTCCTTTGATCTTGTATGGCACCGGCTTTGAGTTTTCACAATCGAAGGTTGGATTTGAGCGGTACGGCTCACTTCCTCAGGGCATAAGAATGATTGTAAAATGCAATTCAGTCGTGTAGCATATTTGTATAAGGATGAATTATGGAAACTATTGGTTGATGTCACATTGCTTATTGTATCCTAAAGTGGATAAATATTATACATGTTCTTAATATTCCTTATTAAAATGAATAGATGACATTTCTCTATTCTGCTTAATAATGATTTAAATCTTGTTGTTTAATAAAGATTGTTCTGCTCAGTTTATTACTGTCACCTGCAATAATAATGTTTCTGGTGGAGAGTTATATCTCTCATTGGGACAATTTTCAATTGGCTCGCCCCGTGGGATCCAACATTTTTAGGTTGACGAGGACGAGGAGGTAAAAACCCTACAGCAAGGGAAGGACAGCAGCATCAAGGACAGTAGTAACACCTCAGATGGAGATATTGATTGTCGTGTCTTGTAAATATGAGTCCTATGATTCGTCTATGTACTCTCAGGTCCTAGGAGTCAGTAGTTAGTTCTTTAATGATCGATCTAAGGTTTTGGCATTGAATTCCTCGAGGTTTTAAGTTGCTCATGTGTAGATTTAACAAAGCAATTGTTGCATGAAATCCTCGAGAAGAAAAGGTACATGGTATGTACTTTGTGGACCACAATCTATATATAGTACTTTGGTTCTTTTTATAAGAGTTTCCTGGAGTTGGATCTCGTTATAAAAAGGTTTTACTTTTTAGTGATTTTTTTTAGTAATCCCTTGCTAATGTTTTCTTCCACATTTAATCAGTAACGGTTTATGTCGATGAGTCATGACAAGAATATAGCAACTATCTTCCATAATCGCTCTCCAAGAAGAAAAATTGTCTTCAAAACCCATCATGAGCCACCATGAAGCAAGAAAACCTATGCCTTCTTCCCACGTTTTCTATAGTCCACCCCCCATGCAAGTACATCCCATTCACTCCTTCCAAGGCTATTCCAAGCCTTACACTCCTCCACCACCTCCCTCACCTCAAATTTCCCAAAACTTCACTTTCCAACCCCAATTCTCTCCTCCCCCTCAATTCTATTCTCCACCTCAATTTCAACCCCAAGTGTCACCTCCACCTCCTCCATAGCCACAACATGCTCCCCCTCTCCACCATGAGCAAGGTAGTGCTATGACAGTTCTAAAGAGTGGAAAAACTCTTGAGCAGCCCACAAGTCAAAGAAAGATTGGTAAAACAAAGCAAAGGCAGCCAAGTGGTGATACTGTGATTAATATTGCTAAAGATGATGTTGTGATACCGCATGTTGAGTATGGGATTCCATGTGATCCACCACATATCCCTTTTGTAGGTCCTACCACCCCTAGTGTTCCGCCTCATGTTCATGCAAGTTTGACAAAAACTAGTGATCCTCCATTCGTAGAAGCACTAGATGAGCCATCAGAATTGAAAAGGAAGCAAAAGCACAATGATGATATTCTTGAGGTGTTTCGCCAAGTGAAGGTGAACATTCCACTTTTGGACGTTATTAAGCAAGTCACATCTTATGCCAAGTTCCTCAAGAACCTATGCATTGTGAAAAGAAGGTCAACCGGGAGGATTCCAAAGAAGGTGAGATTAACTGAATAAGTGAGCTCCATCATACAACACTCATTTCCCATGAAGAGAAAGGACCCAGAAGCCCCACTCATACCTAGTTACATAGGGGAACATCGCATAGACATGTCCTTACTTGATTTGGGATCTAGTGTGAATTTGATTCCATACAATGTCTATGCTGAGCTAGGCTTATGCTAGTTGAAGCCAGCACATTGCACTCTCCAGTTGGTGGATAGACCCATAAAAGTGCCTAGGGGTAGAGTGGATGATGTCTTGGTGATGATAGATAAAGAGAAAGGCGTGGTGTTCTCTGCAGATTTCATTATACTTGATATGGAGCCGGAGGATAGGAAGATTCCCATTATCTTGGGAAGGTCGTTCTTGTCTACATCTGATGCCGACATTCATGTGCGCAGTGGCACTATGACAGTCTCATTCATGGACATGAAGATCAACATCAACATGTACAAGACCCCACCCCGGCGAGTCCGAGATAGGGATATTGGACATGATCACTTCACAAGTCCAAATGGGCATCTGAGAGGACACCAAGGTGAAGAAATTGGTGATGATTATTGTGATGAAAGGGATGAGGAAAACAAATTGAGTGCAAATGGGGGATGCATGTTTTTCAAGAATGGACACATGAGAATTCCAAACGGATGAAAGAAATCCAGAATCAATAAGCCCGGCTGAAGGCATAAAATTTAGCGCTAGTGGGAGGCAACCCATGTGGTTTGAGATTCTCCAACCTTACTTTTTGATACTTTTATTTTATTTTACACAAAACACACACACACACACTTGTGCTTGATAGTTTTGGTCTTTAATTTTGATGAAACGACAGGTCTAATAGGATCAAGTCGAGAATTAAGTCATGTTCAATCAAAGTGGTGGATATAACAACAACAAAGATTGTTCAAGTGGACTAGATGATGAGTTTCTAAAAGATTTGATGAAATCTAGAGAATTTGAACTAACAGAGGCCAGAACGGCCATGCTGGAGAGGACAGCCATGCTGGCTAAGTTAAAAATCAACAGAGAGGATGAAGTTTTTGGTCACTGGCAGCACGGCCGTGTTGGCATCCAGCCAGAACAGTCGTTCTAGTGCGTAACGGTCGTGCTACTTGAGTTAAAAACAACAAAGAATTTTGAGATGTGGCCGCTGGCAGCACGGCTGTGTTGAGCAGAAAGACCATGCCAGCTCCCAACTAGAATGGTCATTCTATCCAAAACAACCGTGTTGGCCCAAAAAACCACTTAAGTGGCCCGATCCAGCCCAACCCAGCACGACCCTAGGATCATTTTTCCACCGGAGAACAACCATTCCGCACTCCAGGCGACCAGGGCGAGTTCCTACCACCCCCAAATCACCTCCTCTTGCTCCCAAACACCAAATTTGAGTTTCCATTGGCCCCTAATCACTTTCCCTAACCTCTAGCTTCAATTTCCACCCTCCATCACCACTGATTTCTCCACATCCAAGCAAATTCCGCCCCTATAGCCTGGAACTACGTTTTTGTTGTTCTAGTTTGATTTTCCACCAAATAACCTTGAAACAATGAAGGGCATGGGCATGGCCATCAAGAGGGGAGTGGATAAAACTATGAACATCCTCAACGGTGACAAAAGTCGATCCAAACGGGCGTCCAGTTCACAACAGTCTGGCAGCGCCTCCTCACCGTCCAATTCTATTTCAAGATCCTTTGGGCGATCGGCATTGATGAACACCTCCCGACTCCAATCTTCCTCCAGTAAGCATGCCTTGGATCCAAACTATAGCAACCCCAGGGAAGAAGAGGAATAAGAAGAAGAGTTGGAGAACATTGTAGATTCAATTGAAGTAAATGCACCAGATCGTGAGAGGAGGACCAAGAAGTCTAATAAAACATCTTCCTCGCACTTACTGCCACAACCAGATCTTGCGAGGCATTCCACATCATCGTCCTGACTTAGTAGAAACCATGAGAGAGTGCCCTTGAACTTGGACACAAGTTCGGGGTCACACACCTATGAAGAAAAGAGGTGGAAGACACCGAGAGTGAGGAAATGGAGGATGAAGCGGTGGACATCTTGTCCAGGTTGGAAGAAAACAGGTTGGAATGGTTGGGAAAACAACCACGGGGAACTACCTATGGTGGGGGGATAGCAAGAGGGGTTGTGGCAAGACCTCTCCATCCCAAGTGCATGACAAGGAGGTGATTCCCACTAGATATGCATGTACGCCTACAATGTAATATCTAGGGATCAACTTCATGTTCGAGAGGCAAACAAAGCGTTGTGGACTGTAAAAGATTTTGACGTAAGTTGAAGAGACATATTTGGAGCTTACTCATGAATTTTTTGCAACCTTGGAGAAGGTACAGTACCGAGGAGAGGATGCCATCAGATTCAAATTGAACTTCTCAACACATGTACTCAAACTTCTCAAATTAATGATATCCTTGCCCCCAATTTAGAAATGGAAAGGAACTTTGATGAAGGGAGGTTTGACAAGAATGGGAAAGCAGACTATTCTAAGATGTGGAAAGCAATCACTGGTCAATCTACCTTTGTTGTAGGGAAATCCAAGACAAGAAAAATATACAATCCCTTCATGAGATACCTGCAAAAGGTCCTAGAGAACACCTTGTTTGGCTGTTATGACAATCAGGGATGTTGTTCACAGAAAGATTTGTTTGTTTTGGCCACTACTACAAGTAGGGGACTCGTCAACATAGGGGCCATGGTAATTGATCATTTGAAGACAATCCCCTCCAAGAGAAAAAATCCATTCATCTTGGGAGGAATTGTGACCACTATTGCAAAGGTAGTGGGTTGTACTCTAGAGGGACTAACCAAAGTAGATGGGAGCAAGTATGTTGATTTAAACTATCTTGCTAGGTCCCAAATGATTTCCCTCAAAGATAACAAAATCTTCTATGTTCTGAACCCTGGGTACCCTAGAATTACCCTGGATCTCCCATACCATGCCAGACCCCTACTCATGGATGTGGGACTACCAGAGGACTTTGTAGGGTTGGTATCAAAGTATGAGAACGATCATCCTAGAGAGGAATTCAGAGCACATACAATAGATAAACCTGAAGAAGAGGGAGAAACAAATGTGCCAGAGTAGCAACATTCACTTGAGCAGCCACACCACACTATACCTAGAGTGGAGGATTTTGATGCGCAGCCGCCTTCGACAAATTCATATGACATGTCAGTTGTTCATGCATAGTTGGAGGGGATTCAGAAGATGCAATAGGACATGTGGTTGGATCAGCAGCAGATGCATCATCAAATCAACCACATGTACTACTACCAGCATGTGCAGGCATAGAGGAACCCCCAATGGGGGAGGATTTCTAGAGATCAATTTCTAGTTACCAGGAGACATACCCGCCTCCACGGGCGGACTACTGGGGCCATTACTACCAGCAACCTCCTCCACAGTTTAGCCCACCACAGAACCCCACACCACCAGAGCCATGACTTCTACCCTATCATCCCTAAGCTTTAGTTTCAAGCAAAGGACAACATGGCTCAAAATTTTGGGATGGTAGGGTGGTAAGCCCTCAGTCTCATCTTATTTTGACATTTGCATATTCCACCATATCATTGTTTGTTTGATTTTAATCCATCTAGTATAGATTGTTTTTTTTCTTGCATTCATGCATACATGTAGTTTAATTTCATGCATTTTTGCATAATTTTCAAAAAAATTACTCTTTTTTCCATGCATTGCATATCATGTATATTTTTGGTAATTTTTGCATGTTTTAGCTAGGATTTGCTTGTTTGCTACTTTAAGTTCAATAATATAGGCTTAGATGTGATTGGAGGCAACTTGGCACCGTTTTGGCCAATTTTGCCCAAATTTGAGATTTCTTGTCTAAAAAGTGTGTTTCGACCCAATCTCTACTGTTTTGAGTAAAAATGATGACCTTTGACAAATGCAAGTGAATTATCATTGTTTGTTTCTAAGTGGTATCAATGTTTGACTTTTTACATGTGCATCACCTCTCTTAGGATTGTGATTGATTTGGTTGAATTATGAGTTGAGCAACCTTTGAACGCTTAATATTTGTGGAATCACTTGATTGATATAGCGATTTCATCTTGTTCACTCATGTAGTGTGATATCTAGGATGAAGTATTGGATTAATTTTCATGTAGGTTGTCCTATGTGGAGAATAATACCAATGATCCCTCTTTGACCTGACTATTCACTCACCATCTTCTTACCCCTCCGCCTCATGAAAGGATGCCAAAGTGCACATATCATCCGTGGCCACCTCCAAAAGTTTGGGGTGGCCACATCTACATCTCACTACTTCACTCTCATCACCATATGCCCTATCTACTCCAAGGGCAAAGAAAAAGAAAAAATACAAAAAGAAAATAAAAGGATGCTCATGTTTAAGAGCATTCAAATATAGAAAAGATGAGTGATCTATATAATAGCACTCCAAAAATCTTACCGCAACCCTTTCTTCCACTTTCATACCCATTGAGCTAGGAAACATCAAACCCAGCTCATTTTTCCCTTTTCCGCAGCCACGTGGGTCATTTGGTGTGATTTGAAACATAAGGTTGAATGCATGAAGGTGAAACAACACTCCTAGTCATCCTTGATTAATGCCATTATGAAACGGTCTACCTGGAACTACATGAAAGAAATATAGATAGCGAGTGTCTTCTATGCGCTATATTTGAAGTTCATATGCTTTGTGCTCTTTTCATGATTGGATTGTGAAAGTAGGAGAGGAGAGAGGTGAAATGCATGTACTCAGTCATCTTTGATCCCATTCAACAATAATCATCTTTTACATTGTATTTGTCATTTCTTGATTGTGGAAAATATGTAGAGAGATTGAGTAGAAGCATACTTGAGGACAAGTATGTTTCAAGTTTGGGATGGTGATTCAGCCCTATTTTAGGGCTTCATCGTGTGTCATTTTCCTCTTCAATCACATATATACCTGTTAGATTACATGTTGTTCCTCTCAATATACTTATTTGTTTAAAATGCACTTATGGACATTATTTGCATGTTTTTCAGGCATTTGGACCACACTTGATGGAAGAGAGAGAGAAGGAGTGATTGTAGGGTTTCTCTACACTTGGGGAGGCCCAAAGTGAAGTATGATGCTCCCTCAACCTACCCCTAGTAGCCAAAGTTCCATTGAAGCAAAGATGTCCAAGAAAATCAAAAGAACAAAGTCAAAGTGTTGATCCAGGACCCAGCACGGCCGTGGTACCACAGAATTTCCATGCTAGGTCACTTACAAATCAACAGAGTCACCCCAAGTCAAGCTGAAGTCACTATGGCCATGATGCACAGCACGACCATGCTACACAAAATCAGAACAGGCATGGCACATCACCACGGCCACCAACATCTAGCTCACCATGGTCTTGGCAACCAACACGGCCATGCTACACTCAACCCACCACGGTCGTGCCAGTTTCAACCCAAAACTGACCAAAACCTTATGATATTTCCATTTTAATTCCCACGACCATTGTATTCTACCATGGTCGTGCTCACCCCTACCCACCACGGCCGTGGTGATCCACCACTACCGTGCTACTCACAAAACCTACCCATTTTCCCACTGATTTACCCATTTTGCCCCTACTTAATGTGTGCTTCCCCCCACACCTATTGTAACGACCCCACCTCCCGGTAACCCCCAATTAAGGGAGACCCAAAGATCAAGACCATTATTCAATTAACAGGATCAAAGGTTCAACAAATAATCAATAATAATTATGAAATTCTACTAACTAACTGGAATTTGATACAAAATTAGAACTTTACTTACCTTTGAAAACTTTGGAAATCTATCTATCCAGAGCTTGAATCATTCTAT
The DNA here is from genome assembly GCA_963693085.1 of Alisma plantago-aquatica. Classification (NCBI taxonomy): domain Eukaryota; kingdom Viridiplantae; phylum Streptophyta; class Magnoliopsida; order Alismatales; family Alismataceae; genus Alisma; species Alisma plantago-aquatica. The sequence continues at coordinate 1,161,144,564 of OY856412.1, read as the reverse complement.
CTAATCCTCCTTGCACTTTATTTCTTATTTCCACAATGTTTCACTTTACTGTTTGTTCATTCAATTGTTGTTCCTAAAACACCGACAAACAAAACGTCGGTCACTATATCGAAATATACTAGTATGTGGGGACAACCAAAATTTCACAAATATGGCTAACAACTTAATAATCACAATCAAATTATTTAACAAGACAATTTACATTTTCAATGTGTCAGTCTCCACCGCTTTTGCCCTAACCCTGGCATACCCCTCTAGGGTTTCTCTTTTGCCATTGACTTAAGGCCACCTTCTCAATCCCGAGCTTGGTGCCTGGGAGTCACCACTCGTGGTGCTCCATAGTCATGCATCATAGACCACCTTCTCATTCTCGAGCTTGGTGTCTGGGGTCACCTCTCATGGTGCCCATTGGTCTACCCTCCTGGGCCTGACCTTTATGGCATCTTCCATCAGGGTGGCATGTAGGTGTGAGAATTCACATGTATATATAATTGTGATAGCCATAGTGACTGTATAATTGCAGTATGAACATCCAAACTGTTTAGATTGCATTCAATACGAGGAAACATTCGGAAAACCCTCGGGAAACTAATGTGATTTATCATAATTAACCACATACCTGTTAGGCTGATTTGAGATAGAATAATCCAATCAAGAAAGTACAAGAATCCTAAAATCACATTCAATTCCTTTTATCAAAATCTATCCAAACCATCTTGCTATTTAGGGTTTCTATTCCTTTTTAGGATTTCTACCTCTTTTTAGGGTTTACTTTGCAATTAGGGTTTTACTTCCCATTACTCTTTTAAACCCTAATTTTCTCATCTAACCTTCACGAAAGTTATTAAGGTTCCCTTTTAACAACACATAACCTTAATTTCAGAAACAACACAAATAACCATCAATTAAGTCCATTAAGCTTCTTTTACATTAAAGCTACCATTTTTATCCTTTTCAATCTATGACAAAGTCATTATGCTCATTTATCATCAATTCGTAGTTCATTATGCTCTAATACTCGTATGAACGTTATTTATCATTAATTCTACCTTTTATTCACTAGGAACCCCTAATTTCCATATTAAGGGTATTTAACCACAAATAGGAACTTTAATACTCAAAATAGCTTACGACCATGAAAATTCAGTTCTATAATTATATTTTCGGATTTAACCCAATAAAACCCATATTTTTCCAAATTAGGGTTTCTAAACATAATTATGTGCATAAAACCCTAAAACAAGCATAAAACTACCTTTTTCAAAATTAAATCTCCCTTTTATTCTTAATAGGTTAATATTTCTCAGATTTAGGGTTCCAAACCAAATTAACCCAAAAGAGTCATTCAATATGTGTTCCATATCAAATTAGGGTTTTACCATAATTTAATACATCAAAGGTGACGACTTGGTGCACTTTTTATATTGAAAGTAATATCAGGTTCCAATTATATTTTTATTGGATTCTTCACATTTTTCTGATCAACTTTCATGTATAACTTGTAATTATTGGATAATGCTACATTTAGTTATGATTTTTGCAACAAAAATACCTATAGGCCAATGAGAAGCCGCCACATCAGCAAAGTGGCTCGCTCCTGCAAGGTGGGTCAGAGATGGGGTCAAAGGACAACTTTGCCCTTCTATTCCTTTGTGAGCCTCCAGGGTAAAGTAGCCTTTTCGCCCTATCTCCTTCTTCTTCCTCACGAGCAAAGCTCCGCAGAGTAGCTTCCTGTCGTGGTCAACTCTCTCGTTGACTCCAGGCATCTCTCCTCCTCTGCCTCCGGTGATGGCCGCCCCTTCTCCGCATGCTCCCATATCATCTTGTGACACCCTCCGTATGCTCCAGGTTGGTCCCAAGTAGGTGGTCGATCAGAGCTAGATGGCCGACAGTAGTAGTTCTTCAAGGAGCGGGAACAACCTTCCGCAGGAGATAGAAAGTAGAGGGAGAAGAAGGTAGGGTCTAGTGGACCCTCGCGATGATCTTCATGGTCTCGCTGAGGCCTATACTCCCCCCTTATATAGGCATGGGGTTTAGTTTCTACAGATCATTGGGAAAAGTCCTAATCGTTTAGGGGACTGAGAAAATAGGGGTCCTTCTGGTCCGACTTGCTCTCCCAAGATCAAATATTGAATTTCTAAGACTCCTTATTGATCAGGGAGGGTGTATGTGTGGATCGATTCCTTGCTTTGTTGTTTCCTTTTCTTGTTCCTCACTGAGGTGCAGCCACCGTTAGCTCCAGATCTAACGGCTATCGGGCCCTCAGTAAGAATTGAAATAAATCAGATTGTGACATTTAATACAATCCTTCTCACTTTAGGAAAACTTGTAAAATTCATATATTCCACACTGTTTATCCAATTAATCCCAAATTTTGAGGGAAAGTTAATAATAACTTTATCTACCTCTCTGAGAAAATTGGGCTCATTATCTAAAAGAAAACATGCCTTTCTTTTAGGTGCAAGATATCACTTAATTATATATATTTCTCACCTATTTTCTCTTTCTCTTGCTATTAAATTATTATTATGAGCTCCTTGAACCTCAAGGAACCTTAATGGCTCGAAATACCATCTTGGGGATATATCATAGCCTTTTACTTATCTTTTATCCATTATTTCTCATTATCTTATTTATTTCTTATCGAAATATCTCTTTTTGAGGATTTCTCTTTATTTCTCTTTTATTTTCCTCATTGGTATTCCTATTAATATTAGGAGTTCTTGGGATACGAAAATCCAATAACTCCATTATATCTCTTTTCACTTATTTCCCCACATTTTATCATTATTTTAAATTTCTTTCTTGATAAGGAAATATTTACTTGATCTTTTCTTTTCTTATGGCTTTATCTTTGCAATTTTGGACTCCTTGGGACCCAAGGAACCCAATAGACACAAAATCCACCTTTGGATTACACTCTATTGCCTTCTAGAGGTTTCCACACCTTTCTTTTCTCAAAAACTCAATTATTCATTTACTAATTGAATTTCCTTGTTATTGGGCCCAATAGCCAATAAATCCCACAACACAATCATCAAGGCTATTTTAAATGAAATCCATTTATTCAAAACAAATTATATCATTATTTGTTCCAATATCTTTAATATGAGAAATTACATTTCTCACCAAAGGAACCCAAAGATTGGGGTTGTAACACCTATATATACCTAGGTGGCGGCTGGGGCATTAGGTTAGCTACCCTACAACCACTCTAGCCTCCCCTTTTCATCCTCCATCCATTCCCACCTCATTCCACCTCCATTTCACCATTTCCACCATAAAACCCCCAATTTCCTTCCATTTCCACCCTTTTCCACCATACACACATGCCATTCACCTACCTTGGAGGAGGGAGATCAAGCTACAGCTGCTAGGAGGTGGACAACAAGGAGTCTTCACTGAGCACATCATGGATTTTCACTCCTCTATTCATTCTTTCTCCTCTCTTTTTGTATATTGCTTTGTTATGAGTAGCTAGGCCCCTTGGGTGGGCTGTTTGGGGGAAATTATGTTACTTTGATACCATGTTGGGGGGAATGACATGTAAACTTTGTAATTATATTTGTTAATGATTACATTCTATTTGTATCTCATTATACATGAATTGCTTGTTGGTTTGTGTGTGAAACCACCTAGGAATTTAGGTAAATTCCTTATATGTGTGAATTTTAGGATTTGCCCCTAGGTCAAATTCTTGGATCCCTAGCTTGCCTCCCATCTTCCTACATTATAATCAATCTACCTAAACCTAAGTGAGAGATCTAAGTAGCTAGATTAGATAATTCTTGTGCAATTAGCATGGAGCCTTCTCAAGGCTAGAATGTGGGGGAATTGGGGCCCAAAACCCTAACTTCACCTCCCCATTACTACCCTCGGCCCCTAATTGCCCTAGGAATGCCTGATCTAGAAGCCTAGACTTGATTAGACTCTAGTTAAATTGAACCTAATCCCTAACCCCAATTGAGCCTCGTAAGGGTAGTAGGGGGTGTTAGGGACTAGTTCCCTTATACACAACCTAGCATATCCATGGCCAGTTAGTAGCTTAGGTTAATTCATTAGACTCTAGCTTGATGTTTAGTTTGGATAATCTAAATGGAATCATAATGTTCATATGTCACCCCCCAACTTATGTGATAAGTTCATACCCCTAAACAACCCATACCTCTCTTTACTGCTTAAAACCCTAGTTTTTTGCTTGCTTAGCTTAGTCAGCTCTTTCCTTGCTCAGTTAGCTTCTTGCTTTATTCTTGCCTTGTTCATGATAGTTTAGCTCTTTAATTTCTCTTTTGCTTCTCTCTTGCTTGCCTTAGTGTAATTTTCCTTTTCATACCTAGCTTAATCCTTTCTTGCCTTCTTAGCCTTACTCTAGCCTAGGGTTAACTTAGATTTCATTCTTGCCTTTAATTGCATGTTTGTCCATAATAGTTTAACAATCAAAACAACCTTCAAACCCTTACCCCTAGTCTCCGCAGTAGGAACCCAATGAAATTAAACCTAGCTCTAGTGCCCCCTCTTTTCCCTGTGGATCAACCATATACTTGTCACCTTCCTATACTATGACACGACCCCATGCGCTTGCGGGTGTAGTTGTTTTAGTGTGAGTAGGTGCTAAGTTAGGTTTTATAAATATCGAAAGTGAATGCACCATGTGTGTCTATCCACGGGGTTGCATCTATTTAAACTCCAATTAAGTAGTGTGTAACACCATTGGCAGAAACGCACCAAGCTTTCTGGCGTCGTTGCCAGGGATTAGAGGTGCTTGGCCTAGCTAGTTAGTTTTGCTTTGACTTTTCCTACTACCCTCATCATTGCTATTCTTTATTCATTATTCTTTGCATTCTTTGTGTATATTAGTTTACTAACTTGCTTTCTTTTGTTTGATTGTCTTTGTGCATGTGACAACAAGCCATTCGGTAATAAACAAGATGGAAGGCCAAAATGCACTTCACAAGCCACTTCAAGACTACTTCATGCCTAGCAACTACAATCGCCAATTGCTAGCAGGGTTGATCAGATGCCAGGGGAGAAATTTTCTATCCCTCTAGGTCTTATTGGGCTCCTGCCCATCTTCTACGGCCTAGAGAGTGAGAACCCCTCCAAGCACCTAGACTCCTATCTTGAAGTATGCTCCACCTTCAGGACGCTGACGGTAAGTGATGATACAATCAGGCTGACTTTGATCTCCTTCTCCCTCAAATACAAAGCCAAAGAGTGGTATGATTCAAGAAGGGACATCATGAGTTGGGGAGAGATGAAAAATGCTTTCTGGAGGAAATTCTACTTTATAGCAAAGTTGACACAAATGTGGCGTGCCATAGCAAGTTTCAGTCAAATAGATAATGAGTGATTCCACGAGGCTTGGGAGAGATTTCAAAAGATGTTGAGAGAATGTCCACATCATGAGATCCCTTTGTAGCAGCTAGTTCAGTTCTTCTACTTCGGTCTATCTCATGCAAGTCAAGCTACATTGGATTCTTCTTGTGGAGGAATTTTTATGGCTAAACCACCTGAGGAGACATGGCCTTTGATCCCATTCAGCGATAATCATCTTTTACATTGTATTTGTCATTTCTTGATTGTGGAAAATTTGTAGAGAGATTGAGTTGGAGCATACTTGAGGACAAGTATGTTTCAAGTTTGGGGTGGTGATTCAGCCCTATTTTAGGGCTTCATCTTGTGTCATATTGCTTTTCAATCACATCTATACCTGTTAGATTACATGTTATTCCTCCCAATATGCTTATTTGAGTAAAATGCACTTATGGACATTATTTACATGTTTTTCAGGCATTTGGACCACACTTGATGGAAGAGAGAGAGAGAAGGAGTGATCCTAGGGTTTCTCTACCCTTGGGGAGGCCCAAAGTGAAGTCTGATGCTATAACATCATGATCTCTAGCCCAAGTTAAAACTCATTATTAGAGCTATTCATAAAAACAAGCTTCTCTGAGAATTTTTTTGTAAAATCAATTTTAATATTAAAATAATTCATTTTGATTAGTTTAGAAGATTTTATATATTGAAAATATAATTGCAGTACTTTTGCCAAATTTTGGAAATATATATATATATTAGTGGGTAAGCACACAAGAAGGTAGCTGGGTGGCAAGCAAGTTGCTTATAGAGGCAAGCATGTAGCTGGGTAGCAAGTAGGTAGCTTGAGCAAGCACATTAGTTGGTGAAGCAAGTAGATGAGTGGCATGCTCCTTCCCTTGACACCTAGCACCTCCAAAAGTTGACACCTATCCTACCATGTGTCAACCACCCTTTAATTGCTATCTGGAGATGACACATATGCTTCCATGTGTCATCTAGCAATTCTTGAGATGACACCTAACCATCCATGTGTAACCTAACTAGTAAGCATCCACCTAAAGATGACACCTTGCACCCATGTGTCATCCACACACTTTTTTCTATTAGGACCATGATACCCTTCTCCATTCCTATATAAAGAGCCCCCATCCACCCCACCATAAGCATAACTTCTCTCCTCTTCATCCCAAAGCAAAGGTGAACGTCCCTTCTCCATCCTTTCTCATCTCCTTCACCATAAACCTCCAATCTCTGTCTAGATTAGAAAACCACTCTCTCTCTCTTTCTTTATGTTAGTGAATGGAACCACTTCCCAACAACCCTCTGTATATAGAAACCTACTATCTCCCTCCTCCATTGTAGTAAGCTAATCCAAATACTATATCTTCCACATATATCATGATGCTTTAAGCCATCTCTCTTCAACTATAGTGAGAGAAACCCTAGAAGTTGTTCTAGTTGGGGATGAGGATCGAGGTGATGGAAAATGTGACATAATGCTACTGAAAACATATCAAGACTGGATATATTTAATGATGCTATGGTCTTCTTGTGGAACTATGCATCAATGTACATCTAAAGGTATGATTCCCGCGTTTTGTCATCCAAAAAGTAGGGTTTAGTGTTGTTTAATATGATATTCAATTCCTATTGTAATCTACTATATCAACATCAATAAAAGGTATGGTTCCCACATTTTGTCATCCAAAAAGTAGGGTTTATTATTGTTTAATATGATATTCAATTTCTATTGTAATCTATTATATCAACATCAATAAAAGGTATGGTATAGAATGGTTTGGTATTATATGTAGTAAGAGTATAGTATACTTCATATACTTTCCTAAAGAATGAATAAGTGATCAACTATACACAACATCTTTATTAATAAGCTAGGTATGACTTCCATATATCCGTCCATATTATCCTTTAAAATTGAGTTTAAAGGCTTTAGATGATAATCAAGCATTTCTTTGGATTCTAGTCCTATTGTCTTTTGGTTCCCTTTTCCTTTATTTCTCTCTATTAATTGTGTCATGTGATATTGTTGGAAAGTGGAATTCTATCAGACACTTCTAAGGTGACTAGGAGCATGTTTCACTGATGTTTGTAGCCAATAAAGAGGAAAGGTTATTTAATTGATTCTATGTTCGCACGGGGGGACTCCCTAACCTCTTGCACGCTCCTGGCCATAGACTTGTCTGATTCAAAACCACAATCCCACAAGTTTACATTTTAGGTTTCATAGTGAAATAATAATCAATGATTCATTTACTTGACTACCTTTTGATCTCTCCAACTCTGAATATCCATCAAATAGTTGTATATCATTGATGATGTCCTTTTGATTCTAAAATTCATATTGGGAGATGTGTTGGTAACAGAGTCGACATGTCTTGGTCGGGGATTGATACATTTGGGATCCAGATCTAAGTTCTTTGGAGTCAGGGATGGATGAATATAATGCTCTACCATACTCAGGCCCACACTTGGGTTGGTCATGTAGAATCAGGCATGATCAAGTTAGTAATGGGGAATAATCTCCTGCAAAGATTAAGCATTCTAACTAATGATTATTCAAGTGGCATGTTGTGCAAGGAGCACCCTCTTCTGGTCTTGGAAAGGCGATCGGTGGCTGCATGTGGTAATATGATTCATTGAATAGAGCATGCAGTGTGCACGAGTGGTTGGGGGTGTGCCAGGGTACTTATAGGTGTTTTGGTGACCCTAATGGACTAAAGTCTTGGATAAGCAAGTTTTTGTGGTTTTAGGCCAGTTGCCCAAGGTGAATTGACACCTTCTCTGAGAGTTGTAGATAAACTCATTTATGGAGTAAGGTCTCCCTTTTTGTTATCCTTATAACAATAATCCTAATTATGCTCCACAGTATCCGTCTAACATTTAGATAGAGTTTTCGTATGATAAATGCTTTATGAATATGCATGCATACACATTCCTTATGCTTCATGCTAGTAGATGGTCAATAATTTTGGTTTGGACTTTTAATACTTTGGTAATACATTAAGAGTACAATTATATTAATAGTGTCATGTTGTTTATCTCTATTTGTCCATACTTAGACAATTGTCTAACCCATACTCTCCCACTTGGGCTGCGACATATTCTTCCATGTTGCAGATTATATTATTTGTATGACCTTTCCTTGTGGAAGACTCATCTTGAAAAGATCCTGAAGGGCGTCAAGAATCAAAGGTGGATCAAGCTTAATTTTTAACTCGTGTATCATTTTTTTTATCGATATAGGAGATAATGTAAAAATACCTTTTGTAAGGGTGTAATGTTTTGAAATAAAATATTACTTATCTCACTCTTATGCTTTGATTCTTGATGCCATATTAATGGCTCAGATTTAGCCACTTGATTTTTTAAGGAAGAAAATCAGGTGGTTGAATCGGGGACATTATAGATGCTCTCTCAACCTAGCCCTAGTGGCCAAAGTTCCATTGAAGTAAAGATGTCCAAGAAAGTCCAAAGAAAAACGTCAAAGTGTTGATCCAGGACCCAGCACGGCCGTGGTACCATAGAACGGCCATGCTAGGTCACTTGCAAATTAACAGAGTCACCCCCAAGTCAAGATGAAGTCACCATGGCCATGTTGTACAACATGACCATACTACACAGAAGCAGAATGAGTGTGGCACATCACCACGGCCACCATCACCCAGCTCACCATGGTCGTGCCAACCAGCACATCCGTGCTACCCTTAACCCACCACAGTCGCGCCAGTTTTAGCCCAAAACTGACCAAAACCATGTGATCTTGCCATTTTAATTCCCACAATTGTTGTATTCTACCACGGCCGTGCTCGCCCCTACCCACCACGGTCGTGCTACTCACAAAACCTACCCATTTTTCCACTGCTTTACCCATTTTGCCCCTACTTAACCTAGTGCTTCTTCCCACACCTATATATACCTAGGTGGCATATGGGGCATGAGGTTAGCTACCCTACAGCCACTCTAGCCTCCCCATTTCATCCTCCATCCATTCCCACCTCATTCCACCTCCATTTCACCATTTCCACCATCAAAACCCCACTTTCCTTCCATTTCCACCCTTTTGCACCGTACACTCATGCCATTCACCTACCTTGGAGGAGGGAGATCGAGCTACAACTGCTAGGAGGTGGATAAGGAGGAGTATTCGCCGAGCTCATCATGGCTTTTCACTCCTCTACTCATTCATTCTCCTCTCTTTTTGTATTTTGCTTTGTTATGAGTAGCTAGGCCCCTTGGGTGGGCTGTTAGGGGGAAATTATGTTACTTTGATACCATGTTGGGGAGAAATGACATGTGAACTTTGTAATTCCATTTTTTAATGATTACATTCTATTTCTATCTCATTCTCCATGAATTTCTTATTGGTTTGTGTGTGAAATCACCTAGGAATTTAGGTAAATTTCTTATATGTGTGAATTTTGGGATTTGCCCCTAGGTCTAATTCTTGGGTCCCTAGGTTGACTCCCATCTTCCTACATTCTAATCAATCTCCCTAAACCTAAGTGAGAGATCTAAGTATCTAGATTAGATAATTCTAGTGCAATTAGCATGGAGCCTTCTCAAGGCTATAGTGTGGGGCAATTGGGGTCTAAAACCCTAATTTCACCTCCCCATTACTACCCTCGGCCCCTAATTGCCCTAGGAATGCCTAATCTATAAGCCTATACTTGATTAGACTCTAATTGAATTGAACCTAATCCCTAACCCAATTGATCCTCGTAAGGGTAGTAGGGGGTGTTAGGGACTAGTTCCCCTATACACAACCTAGCATATCCATGGCCAGTTAGTAGCTTAGGTTAATTCATTAGACTCTAGCTTGTTGTTTGGTTTGGATAATCTAAATGGAATCATAATGTTCATATGTCACCCCCCAACTTAAGTGATAATTTCATACCCATAAACATTCCATACCTCTCTTTACTGCTTAAAACCCTAGTTTTGTGCTTGCTTAGCTTAGTTAGCTCTTTCCTTGCTCAGTTAGCTTCTTGCTTTGTTCTTGCCTTGTTCATGATAGTTTAGCTCTTTAATTGCTCTTTTACTTCTCTCTTGCTTGCCTTAGTGTAATTTGCCTTTTCATACCTAGCTTAATCCTTTCTTGCCTACTTAGCCTTACTCTAGCCTAGGATTAACTTAGATTTCATTCTTGCCTTTAATTGTTTGTTTGTCCATAATAGTTTAACAATAAAAAACCTTCAAACCCTTACCCCTAGTCTCCATAGTAGGAACCCAATGAAACTAAACCTAGCTCTAGTACCCCCTCTTTTTCCTGTGGATCGACCATATACTTGCCACCTTCCTATACTACGACATGACCTCGTGCGCTTGTGGGTGTAGTTGTTTTAGTGTGAGTAGGTGTTAAGTTAGGTTTTATAAATATCAAAAGTGAATCCACCGTGTGTGTCTGTCTGCGGGGTTGCATCTATTCAAACTCCAATTGAGTAGTGTGTAACACCTTTGGTAGAAACACACCAGCCCCCCCCTCTCATTTGCTTTCTCGCCAACATATATCTGACGTGGCTTTTCCTTGGTTTCTGATTGGTTGGTTTTGCAAAAATTGTAACTAATTATTTAGTGATCAGAAAAATACAAATAAATAGTCGTTGGTTTCAGAAAAATATTTCCTATATAATGGAATTGGTTTTGTCTCCTAAAACCAATGTTTCATAATAAGTGATTTTAATGGATCTAATTAATGATGAATTAACTTGTAAAAATCATAATTAATTATCTATAAGTCAGAAAAGTATAATAAAATATGTTTTGGAATTCTAATAACCTAATCTATAATGTGGCATGGTTTTCATAACTTAATTCACATAATGATGAAAAAGGTGGTTTTTAGGGTTTTGAATAATTAACGGAAACCTAACCCTAATTCCACATATATGCATCATAGGTTCTTTGGAGGCCTAGGCTTGGACCTAGACTTGGATTTGGATTGTTTGACTCTGAAGTTGAGGTATGTTGTATTCCCTATTATTCTTGATGAGCAATTAACCTATTTTTGTCTTTCTCTTGGTCCTATGGACAATATCCTATACACATTGCTCTTATCTCTTGATATCATGGTTCATGTGATCTATATTGCTTGTTGTGGACTTGGAAATTCTCTTGATATCTATCACGTGCCTTGGTGCATGTTGGTCTTATATAATGTTATGTGCCCACTTTGAAGTGGATGTTTATATTTTTATGTTGTCCATTATGTGATGGAAACATTGTATATATCTGACTATACTTTCTACTTGCCTCTACATTAAACATGCTATGTGATTCAGTAGCACTAGAGTAGTGTAATTGCATTGGCTTTTGTTTATGTCATATGTGTTATTTCCTGCTGAGCAGATGTGATATTTGTTGTTCTTTTGGGATGGAAAGGAACCTCGTACCCAGGGTTTTAAACTTTATGATGGTTGGCCCATTTTATATATATTTGGGAGTTTGGTTATGTGCCATTCTATATCTGGCTTCAGGTTTATGGGACTTGGCTGCCATTTTTATTTATATTGTTCTAGGTCTATGCTTATCTCACATGCATGTAGGTTTATGATGTTTATGATGGGTTATGTGCCCAAATCTTGATATGTGCTTATATGGCACAATCTTTATTGTTTTGATTATGGAAAGTATCTTCTTTTATGATGATGATGATTCTTTTATTTTATGCCCGATTGGGTAGTCCTTATCTCTTACATGGGAAACCTTTATTTTGATGTCCCTCATTCTTTATAAATTGCTCAATTTGCTTTTTAGTATGCACATACCAGCCTTTGCTGATGTCTTCTATTTTTCTCTTCTTGTTGGGGTATGCTTCCAACTCTAGGTGGAGGACTTGGATGACAAGGCATGTTGACCCAGACTTAGATTGTGAAGTTAAATCTTGGAGACAATCTTGAGGTGGTTTAGATTTCCTCTACATGGATCCTTATGATGTAAGTTTAAGATGCTCCCTTGTCTTATAATTGAATATAGTCATGTTTTTATTCTGTTGCTACACTTTGGTTGTTTTGTATACCATTACTTAAGATTTGAAAATTTTACACCCACTCCAAGATATCTTGAAGGTTTGTTTGGACTGGAGGTTCTATTGTTCAAATTTTTAGTAGAGAGGTGGTTTCTCTTCTTTACAACTTCTCTAGAGGCGAGCTGGCCTTTTCCCAGCGCTGGGAGGGCACTGTTAGCCTACAGTCCATGGAGGAGTTGTTGTAGACATCATCTGAGTCTGTCATCTGTGGTGAAGACTAGGAGCTACACAGACACCGTCCAAAAGTGCACAACCACATTGATGATGATTGTTATTGGACTTGCTCCAGGACCAGGTATATCTTTGTTAAACCATCCTCCCATTGCATAGTTATTGACACGATCTGCTGGTTAATGAGAAATATGTCAGTAATTTTTTTGTTTCTACTGTCTATCTGATGTCGTATTTCCCTACATCTACAAGGAAGACATGGAGTGAGGACGATCTCTCTGTTCCTATACTCAATAGAAGGTTAATGAGACCATACATCCAACAATGAGTCCTATTTCTAACATTGCCACTTTTGATATCAAGGGGAGTATAATATCTCTAGCTTGATAAAGGATGTTTGGAGGGAGTTCACCTGATGAAAATCCTTACCATCATATGGATTCTGTCAAGGCTATATGTGACAATCAGAAGATTCAACATGTCATGTAAGAAGATCTATATGCAAAAAAATTTCACTTCTCTATGAGGGACAAGGCTCTCGCATGGTATCTTAGAATCAAGCATTTTAACATTGAAACTTGGAATGATCTTGCCCAAGATTTTGTCAACAAGTTCTTCCCTTCTCAAAGGACCACTCATTATCATAATAAGATTTCTAGTTTTGTTCAAGTTTTAGCTGAGAACCTCTACAAAGCGTGGGAGAAGACAGAGCTCCAACATAATAAATTTGATGAAACCTTTTTGATCACAAATTTCTATAATGGTCTATGTAAGCTGAGAAGAAATCTACCAATACTAGAAATCTATCAATGTCACTTTTAGAAGTGATTTTCTAGAAGAAGAAAAAAAGGAAGAATAAGAATGTACTTTGATCATCAATAATATTGCACTGGTATAGACTATGTAGGACTACAAGATTGGTCCTATCAATAGCAATGGTTCACTAGTGACTATGAAGGAAGGTAAAGCTATTGAATTACTTTCTACAAAATGTAACAAGATTCCCACTGATGTTCAAACTCTCAAATTCCCGCTAATAGATGATGCAATATAATGCTTCTGGAGACCCTCTACACCTAGGTTGACAGTGCATTTATGTTGAGACAACACAAGAACTTGTGGGGGGGATAAATGTCTCTTATGTTAACTATAAATGATCTAATCACTCATGATTCTCTTACAATAGTACTTCATTAGTAGAAAATCCTCACCAGTTGAACCGGCAACCAACTCATTGTCGTTAACCTTATAAACCAAGTGACTTCATCAATGTTATGTGAAATTCTGCCCTAATGTTTCTTAGTTTAGATGGTGATGTACTAGGTCACAAGATGTACATGTAGGTGTATAGTTTATTTGTTTTATAGCATAATGTTTTATATGTTTAGCCCCTATCACAAGTTGAAATAGTTACCTCTATTGTAAATGTCATACATAATGCTACAAATAGTTATCAAATTAGCCATCTAATTAGGGTTTACTTGGATGATTGCACCAAGAGGAGGTGCACCAGGAGGAGGTGCAGGAGACCATGATAGAGAGGAGCCCGTACCTTAACAAACCCAGTTCAATCAAGCTGACATGGGGAACCCATCCCTTCAAGCCATGTTTGGGTAGTTTATGGTTGCCATGACTCACATGACTGATAGGATACAAATACCTGCACCTAGGACATCAGCTCACCATGAGGGTATGGAACCGACAAGACTTTTGAGATACTTCGTCGGGTTGGGGCCATAGATTATGCTGGTACATCTGATCCAGCAGATGCTGATTTGTGGCTGACAGAACTGGAAAAGGCTTTCAGGATCCTTGATATTCCTGAAGATGAAAAGGTAAGACATGTTGTGTACCTCCTAAAAGGGAGTGCTGGTCATTGGTGGATGATAGAGGAAGATAAGAGACCAGGTGATTAAATTGGATGGGAGGTTTTCTGATGAGAGTTTGTCAGTAGATACTTCCCTAAGACTTATCTAGATGAGAAGATATCTCAATTTGAGAGGATCAAACAAGGACAGATGAACGTTAGCGAATATGAAGCTAAGTTCATTGAGTTGTTGCGGTTTTGTCCACAAATGGTAGTTAGTGATGAGGAAAGAATTCAGAATTTTAAGAAGGGTTGAATGCTGAACTAACCACTCATGTATCTGCTTTAGAGAACAGGGAGAGGTTTGCTACCTTTGTGGAGTCGGTAAGGAGGATAGAGAGGTCTGAAATCAAGAAACGACAAACTAGTGGCAAGAAGGTGTACACTCAGACTCAAAATCAAAGGCCCAAAAGTTTTAAGAAGTTGAGATTTTCTGTATCGGCATCATCATCGAGATTCCATACCCAGACACAATGGATGTCAAGTAGGGATAGGGATCGTAGTAATGTTCCAAATAGAGCCTCCAACATAGCATCAACATCAGTAATTGGAACTCACAGACCCTATTTTGCACCGAGGATCTGTTATCAATGTAGACAACCGGGACATCTAGTAAAGGATTGTCCAAGCAGGAATTCAATGATGACTCAACCTTAGGGGTAGAGTCAGCAAGGATCACAAAGGAGGCAGTTTTCTAGTAACAATAGAGGATGTGGACAGACGTCCCAGACAGATCAGATGAAATAAATTCATTCTGATATTGCATTTCCTAATTTTATGTGTTAAAGATATAAAAGTAGTTATTTTTGAACTTCCTTTGACTAGCCCTATAAGGACATAAGGAGGATGAGAATCTACATCTTATTCAGTATTTCTTAAAATGCTTTATAATCTCTCTTATATTTGTGATACAAGATGAGATATAGAAGTGATGCCTGGAGAAAATCTAGGAAATGGAAAAAAATCATGTTTGTATAATAATATGAAAAGTGAGGAATATGATAGCAAATAAAGTGCATACTACCTAATCTCAATACTTATATACCCTAGCCAGGTATATGATTATTGAAGACAAGGCAAGTATGAAACTCTTAGATTATTATCTTTTTTATTACTCTGATCAAGTAGTCATTCTGAAACAATCTAGAGAGTATAATGTAATTAAAAAGGAAAAGCTATGTGAACATTCCCAACTAAAAGGAAGAGCTATGTGAACATTCCCAACTAAAAGGAAAAGCTATGTGAACATTCCCAACTAAAAAGGAAAAGCTATGTGAACATTCCCAACTAAAAAGAAGAGCTATGTGAACATTCTCAACAAAAAGGAAGAGCTATGTGAACATTCCCAACTAAAAGGAAAAGCTATGTGAACATTCCCAACTAAAAGGAAGAGATATGTGAACATTCCCAACTAAAAGGAAAAGCTATGTGAACATTCCCAACTAAAAAGGAAAAGCTATGTGAACATTCCCAACTAAAAAGGAAAAGCTATGTGAACATTCCCAACTAAAAAGAACAGCTATGTGAACATTCTCAACAAAAAGGAAAAGCTATGTGAACATTCCCAACTAAAAGGAAGAGCTATGTGAACATTCCCAACTAAAAGGAAAAGCTATGTGAACATTCCCAACTAAAAAGGAAAAGTTATGTGAACATTCCCAATTAAAAAGGAAAAGCTATGTGAACATTCCCAACTAAAAAGGAAAAGTTTTGTGAACATTCCCAACTAATAGGAAAAGCTATGTGAACATTCCCAACTAAAAGAAAGAGCTATGTGAACATTCCCAACTAAAAGGAAAAGCTATGTGAACATTCCCAACAAAAAGGAAAAGTTAAGTGAACATTCCCAATTACATAGAGTTTGCTAAGTGAAATTTATGAATAAAGGATTACTGAGTGAATTATCTATGTTAGATATATATGTTTTTCCTTTTGATAAATATTCTTGGGTGATGATAGAAGTATGCTCTTTTATGCTTTTTCCTTTCAATAATATGGACATCATATGTTAGGGGTTTATGCTTTGCATAAACATAAACATTGGTAAGGGTGAATTAGTGAAAGGAACTTTGTGTGAATTACAGATCTATGGTATTCCCATAACATCAAGAAGTTAGGTGGAGACTCGAGGGCATGATTAATGAATAACATGTCCCTCATTTTTTTCCTGGGATTTCGGGGATGAAATCCTTATAAGGGGTGGATAATTTGTAACATCCCTGACCTGGGTTATATTCTAGCCCCAGGTATTTTTCTTAATAAGTATGATTAGATGCTTGTGCTTATCCTTTAAAAATTAATTAAGGCTCTTGAGAAACTTATGTTTCAATTTTGGTCCTGTTTGAACAATGTTGAAACAATGTTTGCTTATTTTGGACTAAAGTGCAAATTACCCAAGTTGAGGGGTTAAATTGCAAATGTTGCATGATAATATGTTCCTCTGATGTTGAGACATCATAATAATGAATATTATGTAGTGGTATGGTTTCCACAAATTTGGGCACCAAGATTAAGCTTGTAAAGCAATCTTTGTGCATTAAAACCTAGTTTTGGTGTAGAGTGCAGTTTACCCAAAACCTAGGGTTCAATATGCAAGTTACCACTTCAATAAGGTCCCTAATGTTTCTTGGCATCATGTAGAGCAAATAAAATGAGAGGGGCGCCTCATTTGAATTAAGTTGGAGGAGATTGAATCTTGATATTAAAATAATCAAGATTTAATCCTAATTGAAACCCTAATTCAATTTAGGGCAAAAATGAATGTATTAATTAAAGGGCCCTCAAACAAAATTAAATTGGTTGGATTCAGATGTGTTTTTATGATCTTAAAGCCTTGCAAAGGCACGAGCATATCCTAAGGAGGTGAAATTCCACTCACCATTATAATAAGAAAAAGCATTTCCACTCAAATATGGATATTCTTATTATAAGGGTTAAGGTGCTTAATTTCTTTTCCCTTAATTCATGGATAATGGAAGGGAGATCGGTGGGGATAGAGATGCCCTTGCATGCAAGAACCAAGGGGGAAGTGGTGGCAACAATTTTGGAATTAAAAGACTTTTATAAAAAAAAATCTCTCTCATCAATTTTCTTATAAAAGTACCCTTTCCAAGCCAAAACAAAGGCTTTTTCGGATTCTATTCTTTCCCCTTGCTTGGAAAACGACCAAGGAGCTTGGGAGGATCAGGAGGACGACCCCCAACCTGTTAGTAAGGTTCTTGACCTCCTTTCACCTTGAATCCATGGCGAAAATCGAAAATCAATGCATGAATTCCTCATAACTCGATCCCCTCTTCAATTCTAACCAATTCTTTTCACTCAAAGCTTAAGGACGACCCTTGAAATAGTGAAAGGAGTTGCATCCACCATTGTTTCCGTCAGCTTGGAGCTTTGGAGCTCAATTGGAGGCAGGTTTTATAACTTGAACCCTTAATTTTATTATTGCAATCAATTCCTTATCAACTGGTGATCATTTCTACATTTCTGAAATTAAGTTTGGTTGATTGATGCAATCTCCATGGAAATCACAGTAGATTTCGTGAGTTTGGAGCTTGATGGTGATGACATCATCATAATCACACACCTCCCTAAATATCTAGGGCAAACAGTTTCAATGTTGAGTCCAAACGGTTTCACCAAACCGTTTGGTGGTTTGAGTTCCAAATTGTTTGGAATGGTTGACCATTTGAGATGGTTGACCATTTGAAGATATATGTTGTGGTACTTGGATCTTGATCCAATGGTTCCAATTGGTTGACCTTGATGGTTTCAAATATGATTGATTCCTTAATTGCAAGCCCTAATCGTCTAAGTGGTGATTTTGAATTTGGTTGAGATGATGTTTTGGGTTGATTAACCCAAACGGTTTCAAAACTATTTGGGGATCACCCAAACGATCTCAAGACCGTTTGGTGGTCATCCAAGACCGTTTGAGGTCAGGTCATATCATGTGATGATGATAGTTCATTGATTTCAATTGATTTGATTCCACAATGTCAACCATTGATGGATCCTCGATTTCAAACCCTAAGTGATGGTTTCTTGATTATCAAACCTAGTTCAATTGGGTTCAAAACCCTAAATTGAAGGTCTAATTGAATGGTGATTCATTAGTCCAAATGATGAATACCTTAGTGGTTCAATTTATAATTGGTCCATGGATTGAAACATTGAGTCGATTGAGTGTTGAAGTACCTTTTTGGTCCATGCGGTTTTGAGAAGGTTTGGACCAAACGGTCTCAAGACCGTTTGGGACCAAACGATCTCAAACCGTTTGGAGACCCAAAGTGGAAACGGTTTCAATACTTACTTTGTCTAATTGATTTCAAGTACAACTTGTTCAAATGGGTTTCAACCAATTGATTTATGAGAACCAAGATCATTGAGGGTCTAAGTAATTAACATTGTGAAGATCAACATGGTTAATCCATTTGAATATATCATGTAATTGAAAGTCCAATATGGTGAACCTATTTAGATACTTAATGCATTTCAAGATTTCAATGGTTAACTCAATTGATCAATTTGTGGATTTGAAAGTTTAATTGGTCAATTCTTTTGAATTCCTTATATAATTGATGGTTTAATTGATTAGACCATTTGGTCATCTAATATGATCAAAGGTCAATCAGCTTTGTGATTATTAAAGATGTAGACGCATGATGATTGTGAAGGTTAACCCTAGCTATGTGTACTCAAGAGAAGAGTTGACCTAGATCAATCTTGGAGTACTTAACATCCTAAAGAGGACGAGAGAGATAGAATGAGAAGAGATGAATGCTTATATAATTAAGCCCTAATTCTCTCATTTTGAGTAAACTATGTGATAAGGGTTTGATCCATAATAATGAGAATCATGAAACCATAATCAATGAGCCCTAACCCTAATTTAGAGTAATACTAAGTGAAACCCTAATTAGGATGAATAGTGAACCCTATTTGTGGGTTATTGAATGTAGCCCCTTTTCTGAAGTGAAATTTATGTGTGAAACTCTAATTAGAGAAAAGCTATGTGTGAAACCCTAATTTAGGGCATAGCTGAGTGTTATCATAAATCTAGGGTGATGATGTAACCCTAACTTAGTGTAACAATGAAGGAAACCCTAATTTATTGGGAATTATATATCCTAACCCTAATTTGGGTATGAGGTAAGAGAAACCTTACTTGGATGTGAATAGAATACCTTAATCCCTAAAATGGTGTAAGGTGCATGAAACCCTAATATAGGGTAGTGCCACTAATCCTATGTGAGGACCTGTCACTGGGTGATGTGTTGTGAAATTCCTAATTTCACATAATACTAGGTGAATCCTTGATAAAGAAGGATGATTATGTAAAACTCTATTGAAGAGTAATACTATGTGAGATCCATAAATGTATGGAATATGCTATGTGAATCCTCAAATTATAAATATGAAGAATACTATTCCTAATAATGGAATAGTGATTAATGTTATGACAAATGTAACACCTAGAGAGGTTGATAATGAATATCCTTATATTAATAGTTCCTAACTCAAGGATGAGTCCATAGTATTGGCAACAGTTGTATAATCTAAGTGAGTGAATAATGACCAATACTTTACATGATAAATGTGATGAACTGGTGCATAAAGTATTAGGATGGGGAATACCCTAATACAAGCTAAGTGTATGAACTCAAGCAAGATAAGGTGTTGAGGGAAGTGATACATCAAGATATGATAGATATCACATCCAACACCCCAATGCTAGTATACCTTGATGAGTTATAAGTCTAGGATAATTGGATGAATGACACATGAGATGTGTCATGTCAATGGTTACATTGAAATGTAATGGACTCTGTTGAAAGTAGGCTAACATGCCTTATGAAAAGGTTAATCCAAACCTATAAACTATGATGTAATCATATTCTGGTAAAGATGAGAAAGAAACTCAAGCTGTGTGTTGATAATTCATTTAATGGTGAATGATGAGAATAAATAAGTATGATTGAATACTTATGTTATCCATATTGATTTCCTTTCTAGGTAAACCCTAATACAGGGTAATGCTATGTGAAACCCTAATACAAGTTAATGCTAGGTGAACACTAATATAGAGTATTGCTATGTGAAACCCTAATACAGGGTGGTGTTATGTGAAGTTCTAACACAGAGTAATCCTATGTGAAGCTCAAATACAGACTAATGGGTTATGAATGTAGTATGATAAGCCTTGTATTGCATGGTACCTATATGTAATTGTATCATGATTAATAATTATGCAGATATGTTGAGATGATAAGCATAACCAGGTATGAGCTATGATGCTTTACTTATTGAGAATGTTTTATAGGCCTTATAAGCCTTCATATGCTTTGTGTAGTAAAAATCATTGAACTTTGTGTACTATGTGCAATATAATTTGTAGCAAGAATATGATGTCCTTGGTCAGATGATCTGAAGGTATTAAGATATCTAATAAAGTGGTAATTAGTATCCTATGGTGAGTTATGGGTTCAAATACCCAAATGCTATAATCATGATGATGAACTTGTCAAGAAGTGGAATTGTACTTGGTGAGTTGAGGGACTAAGATCCCAACACTTTGTGAAAAGAGTATGGCTACAGGCCATGACTCCACAATGACAATTCCAGGCATTAGATATATGATCTATGCATGAAGAGAGCTAATGTTGTGGTAATGATTCTATAGTGAATAAACATTATACATGTTCTTCATATTCCTTAAAGGGTAAGGACATGTTGTTCTATCAAATTATAGTTGCATTGCTTTTGATAAGAATGATGTTCTAATCTACTAGACATTGAATTAACTGCTGCCAAACGAATATGATTCCTTTGTGTATATTATTCTTCTTAAGATGCAATAATAATGTTTCTGGCGGAGAGTTATATCTCTCGCTGGGGCAATTTACAATTGTCTCACCCCCGTTGGAATCACATTTTTAGGTGGATGCGGACGAGGAGGTAGGAATCCTTCAGTAGATGAAGGACAACAACAACAACAGTAGGGACAACAGTGAAGTCTCAAGTGGAGACACTAGTTGTTATGCCTTGTATAGATGTAAATAGAGTCATATGTGTCTTCTCTGTACTCTCAGGTCCTCGGAGTAGTAGTTAGTGCTTTTGAGATTTTGGCTCAGTGCCTCGAGATTTTCATACTGCCTGTGTTTAGTTTAACAGGGCAGATGATACTTGTAGTTCACAGAAAGAGATGATACAAGTTATGTACTTTTGAAAAACAGAATGTAAATGTATTACTTTTGTTCTATGTGAGAAAGTTTTTACTTGATGGATCTTTTGATAAAAATATTTTAATTTTTAGTGATTTTTGGTAATCCACTGTTTAGTGAACACTTCCGCATTAGTTAATTATATTTTTATGAGTTGTATGCCACAGTTTAGTGGTATCAGAGCTCTAGGTTCGCTGAGTGTACTGAGACATATGACTAAGGTTGTAGAGTCTATTTTAAGTGTCTTCCAGTTTATCTGATAGTATCTTCTGCTCACATAGGAGAAGAAGAACTTGAAGATGTCTGGATCACATGAAGAACATGCTGTTGAGGGCAGTACTGCTGCACCAGGAGGAGGTGCAGGAGACCATGATAGAGAGGAGCCCGTACCTGAACAACCCCAGTTCAATCAAGCTGACATGGGGAACCCATCCCTTCAAGCCATGTTTGGGCAGTTTATGGCTGCCATGACTCACATGATTGATATGATACAAATACCTGCACCTAGGACATTAGCTCACCATGAGGGCAATGGAGCCGGCAAGACTTTTGAGAGACTTCGTCGGGTTGGGGCCATAGATTATGTTGGTACATCTGATCCAACAGATGTTGATTTGTGGCTGATAGAACTGGAAAAGGCTTTCAGGATCCTTGATATTCCTGAAGATGAAAAGGTAAGACATGTTGTGTACCTCCTAAAAGGGAGTGCTGGTCATTGGTGGATGATAGAGGAAGATAAGAGACCAGGTGAAGAAATTGGATGGGGGGTTTTCTGATGAGAGTTCATCAGTAGATACTTCCCTAAGACTTATCTAGATGAGAAGATATCTCAATTTGAGAGGATCAAACAAGGACAGATGAACGTTAGCGAATATGAAGCTAAGTTCATGGGGTTGTTGCGGTTTTATCCGCAAATGGCAGTTAGTGATGAGGAAAGAATTCAACATTTTGAGAAGGGGTTGAACACTGAACTAACCACTCCTGTGTCTGCTTTATAGAATAGGGAGAGGTTTTCTACCTTTGTGGAGTCGGTAAGGAGGATAGAGAGGTCTAAAATCGAGAAACGGCAGACTAGTGGCAAGAAGGTGTACACTCAAGACTCAAAATCAAAGGTCCGAAAGTTTTAAGAAGCCGAGATTTTCTGTATCACCAGCATCATCGATATTCCATACCCAGACACAATGGATGTAAAGTAGGGATAGGGATCGTAGTAATGTTCCAAATAGAGCCTCCAACATAGCATCAACATCGGTAACTGGAAGTCACAGACCCTATTTTTGCACCGAGGATCTATTATCAATGTAGACAACCAGGACATCTAGTTAAGGATTGTCCAGGAAGGAATTCAATGATGACTCAACCTCAGGGGCAGAGTCAGCAAGGATCACAAAGGAGGCAGTTTTCTAGTAACAATAGAGGACATGGACAAACATCCCAGATAGGTCAGATGAAATAAATTCATTCTGATATTGCATTTTCTAATTCTATGTGTTAAAGATATAAAAGTAGTTATTTTTTAACTTCCTTTGACTAGTCCTATAAGGACACAAGGAAGATGAGAATCTACATCTTATTCAGTATTTCTTAAAATGCTTTATAATCTCTCTTATCTTTGTGATACAAGATGAGATATAGAAGTGATGCCTGGAGAAAATCTAGGAAATGGAAAAAAATCATGTTTGTATAATAATATGAAAAGTGAGGAATATGATAGCAAATAAAGTGCATACTACCTAATCTCAATACTTATATACCCTGGCTAGGTATATGATTATTGAAGATAAGGCAAGTATAAAACTCTTAGATTGTTATCTTTTTTATTACTCTGATCAAGTAGTCATTCTGAAACAATCTAGAGAGTATAATGTAATTAAAAAGGAAAATCTATGTGAACATTCCCAACTAAAAGGAAGAGCTATGTGAACATTCCCAACTAAAAGGAAAAGCTATGTGAACATTCCCAACTAAAAAGGAAAAGTTATGTGAACATTCCCAACTAAAAAGAAGATCTATGTGAACATTCTCAACAAAAAGGAAGAGCTATGTGAACATTCCCAACTAAAAGGAAAAGCTGTGTGAACATTCCCAACTAAAAGGAAAAGCTATGTGAACATTCCCAACTAAAAGGAAAAGCTATGTGAACATTCCCAACTAAAAAGGAAAAGCTATGTGAACATTCCCAACTAAAAAGAAGAGCTATGTGAACATTCTCAACAAAAAGGAAAAGCTATGTGAACATTCCCAACTAAAAGGAAAAGCTATGTGAACATTCCCAACTAAAAAGGAAAAGCTATGTGAACATTCCTAATTAAAAAGGAAAAGCTATGTGAACATTCCCAACTAAAAAGGAAAAGTTATGTGAACATTCCCAACTAAAAGAAAAATCTATGTGAACATTCCCAACTAAAAGGAAGAGCTATGTGAACATTCCCAACTAAAAGGAAAAGCTATGTGAACATTCCCAACAAAAAGGAAAAGTTAAGTGAACATTCCCAATTACATAGAGTTTGCTAAGTGAACTTTATGAATAAAGGATTACTGAGTGAATTATCTCTGTTAGATATATATATATATATATATGTTTTTCCTTTTGATAAATATTCTTGGGTGATGATAGAAGTATGCTCTTTTATGTTTTTTCCTTTCAATAATATGGACATCATATGTTAGGGGTTTATGCTTTGCATAAACATAAACATTGATAAGGTTAAATTAGTGAAAGGAACTTTGTGTGAATTATAGATATATGGTATTTCCATAACATCAAGAAGTTAGGTGGAGACTCGAGGGCATGATTAATGAATAACCTGCCCCTCATTTTTTCCTGGGATTTCGGGGACGAAATCCTTATAAGGGGTGGATAATTTGTAACGTCCCTGACCTGGGTTATATTCTAACCCCAGGTGTTTTTCTTAAAAAGGATGATTAGATGCTTGTTCTTATCCTTTAAAAATTAATTAAGGCTCTTGAGAAACTTATGTTTCAATTTTGGTCATGTTTGAACAATGTTGAAGCAATGTTTGCTTATTTTGGACTAAAGTGCAAATTACCCAAGTTGAGGGGTTAAATTGCAAATGTTGCATGACAAGATGTTCCTCTGATGTTGAGACATCATAATAATGAATATGATGTAGTGGTATGGTTTCCACAAGCTTGGGCACCAAGATTAAGCTTGTAAAGCAATCTTTGTGCATTAAAACCTAGTTTTGGTGTAGAGTGCAATTTACCCAAAACCTAGGGTTCAATATGCAATTTACCACTTCAATAAGGTCCCTAATTTTTCTTGGCATCATGTAGAGTAAATAAAATGAGATGGGCGCCTAATTTGAATTAAGTTGGAGGAGAGAGAATCTTGATATTAAAATAATCAAGATTTAATCCTAATTGAAACCCTAATTCAATTTAGGGCAAAAATGAATGTATTAATCAAAGGCCTTCAACCAAAATTAAAATGGTTGGATTACGATGTGTGTGGATGAGCTTAAAGCCTTGAAAAGGCACGAGCATATCCTAAGGAGGTGAAATTCCACTCACCATTATAATAAGAAAAAGAATTCCACTCAAATATGGATATTCTTATTATAAGGGTTAAGGTGCTTAATTTATTTTCCCTTCATTCATGGATAATGGAAGGGAGATCGGTGGGGATAGAGATGCCCTTGCATGAAAGAACCAAGGGGGAAGTGGTGGCAACAATTTTGGAATTAAAAGACTTTTATAAAAGATTTTCTCTCTCATCAATTTTCTTATAAAAGTACCCTTTCCAAGCCAAAACAAAAGCTTTTTCGGATTCTTTTCTTTCCCCTTGCTTGGAAAACGACCAAGGAGCTTGGGAGGAGCAAGAGGACGACCCCAACCTGTTGGTAAGGTTCTTGACCTCCTTTCACCTTGAATCCATGGTGAAAATAAAAAATCAATGCATGAATTCCTCATAACTCGATCCCCTCTTCAATTCTAACCAATTCTTTTCACTCAAAGCTTGAGGACGACCCTTGGAAGAGTGAAAGGAGTTGCATCCACCATGTTTTCTGTGATCTTGGAGATTTGGAGCTCAATTGGAGGCGGGTTTTATAACTTGAACCCTTAATTTTATTATTGCAATCAATTCCTTATCAATTGGTGATCATTTCTACATTTCCAAAATTAAGTTTGATTGATTGATGCAATCTCCATGGAAATCACAGTAGATTTCATGAGTTTGGAGCTTGATGATGATGACATCATCATAAGTACACACCTCCCTAAATATCTAGGGCAAACAGTTTCAATGTTGAGTCCAAACGGTTTCACCAAACCGTTTGGTGGTTTGAGTTCCAAACCGTTTGGAATGGTTGACCGTTTGAGATGGTTGACCATTTGAAGATATATGCTATGGTACTTGGATCTTGATCCAGTGGTTCCAATTGGTTGACCTTGATGGTTTCAAATGTGATTGATTCCTTAATTGCAAACCCTAATCGGCTAAGTGCTGATTTTGAAATTGGTTGAGATGATGTTTTGGGTTGATTAACCCAAACGGTTTCAAAACCATTTGGGGATCACCCAAACAGTCTCAAGACCGTTTGGTGGTCATCCAAGACCATTTCAGATCATGTCATATCATGTGATGATGATAGTTCATTGATTTCAATTGATTTGATTCCACAATGTCAACCATTGATGGATCCTCGATTTCAAACCCTAAGTGATGGTTTCTTGATTATCAAACCTAGTTCAATTGGGTTCAAAACCCTAAATTGAAGGTCTAATTGAATGGTGATTCATTGGTCCAAATGATGAATACCTTAGTGGTTCAATTTATAATTGGTCCATGGATTGAAACATTGAGTCGATTGAGTGTTGAAGTACCTTTTTGGTCCATGCAGTTTTGAGAAGGTTTGGACCAAACGGTCTCAAGACCTTTGGGTCCAATTGGTCTCAAGACCGTTTGAGTCCAAACGGTCTCAAGACCGTTTGGGACCAAACGATCTCAAACCGTTTGGAGACCCAAAGTGCAAATGGTTTCAAGACTTACTTTGTCTAATTGATTTCAAGTACAACTTGTTCAAATGGTTTTCAACCAATTGATTTATGAGAACCAAGATCATTGAGGGTCTAAGTAATTAACATTGTGAAGATCAACATGGTTAATCCATTTGAATATCTCATGTAATTGAAGGTCTAATATGGTGAACCTATTTAGATACTTAATTCATTTGAAGATTTCAATGGTTAACCCAATTGATCACTTTGTGGATTTGAAAGTTTAATTGGTCAATTCTTTGAATTCCTTATATAATTGATGGTTTAATTGATTAGACCATTTGGTCATCTAATATGATCAAAGGTCAATCAACTATGTGATTATTAAAGATGTAGACCCATGATGATTGTGAAGGTTAACCCTAGCTATGTGTAATCAAGAGAAGAGTTGACCTAGATCAATCTTGGAGTACTTAACATCCTAAAGAGGATGAGAGAGAGAGAGAGAGAATGAGAAGAGATGAATGATTATATAATTAAGCCCTAATTCTCTCATTTTGAATAAACTATGTGATAAGGGTTTGATCCATAATAATGAGAATCATGAAACCCTAATCAATGAGCCCTAACCCTAATTTAGAGTAATACTAAGTGAAACCCTAATTAGGATGGATAGTGAACCCTATTTGTGGGTTATTGAATGTAGCCCATTTTCTGAAGTGAAATTTATGTATGAAACTCTAATTAGATCAAAGCAATGTGTGAAACCCTAATTTAGGGTAAAGCTGAGTGTTATCATAAATCCAGGGTGATGATGTAACCCTAACTTAGTGTAACAATGAAGGAAACCCTAATTTATTGGGAATTGTATATACTACCCCTAATTTGGGTATGAGGTAAGAGAAACCTTACTTGGATGTGAATAGAAAACCTTAATCCCTAAAATGGGGGTAAGGTGCATGAAACCCTAATATAGGGTAGTGCCACTAATCCTATGTGAGGACCTATCACTGGGTGATGTGTTGTGAAATTCCTAATTTCACATAATACTAGGTGAATCCTTGATAAAGAAGGATGATTATGTAAAACTCTATTGAAGAGTAATACTATGTGAGATCCATAAATGTACGGAATATGCTATGTGAATCCTCAAATTATAAATATGGAGAATACTATTCCTAATAATGGAATAGTGATTAATGTTATGACAAATGTAACACCTAGAGAGGTTGATAATGAATATCCTTATATTAATAGTTCCTAACTCAAGGATGAGTCCATAGTTTTGGCAACAGTTGTATAATCTAAGTGAGTGAATAATGACCAATACTTTACATGATAAATGTGATGAACTGGTGCATAAAGTATTAGGATGGGGAATACCCTAATACAAGCTAAGTGTATGAACTCAAGTAAGATAAGGTGTTGAGGGAAGTGATACATCAAGATATGATAGATATCACATCCAACACCCCAATGCTAGTATCCCTTGATGAGTTATAAGTCCAGGATAATTGGATGAATGACACATGAGATGTGTCATGTCAATGGTTACATTGAAATGTAATGCACTCTGTTGAAAGTAGGCTAACATGCCTTATGAAAATGTTAATCCAAACCTACAAACTATGATGTAATCATATTCTGGTAAAGATGAGAAAGAAACTCAAGCTGTGTGTTGATAATTCATTTAATGGTGAATGATGAGAATAAATAAGTATGATTGAATACTTATGTTATCCATACTGATTTCCTAGCTAGGTGAACCCTAATACAGGGCAATGCTATGTGAAACCCTAATACAAGTTAATGCTAGGTGAACCCTAATACAAAGTACTGCTATGTGAAACCCTAATACAGGGTGGTGTTATGTGAAGCTCTAACACAGAGTAATCCTATGTGAAGCTCAAATACATACTAATGGGTTATGAATGTAGTATGATAACCCTTGTACTGCATGGTACTGATATGTAATTGTATCATGATTACTAATCATGCAGATATGTTGAGACGATAAGCGTAGCCTGGTATGAGTTATGATGCTTTACTTATTGAGAATGTTTTATAGGCCTTATAAGCCTTCATATGCTTTGTGTAGTAAGAATCATTGAACTTTGTGTACTATGTGCAATATATTTTGTAGCAAGAATCATGATGTCCTTGGTCAGATGATATGAAGGTATTAAGATATCTAATAAAGTGGTAATTAGTATCCTATGGTGAGTTATGGGTTCAAATACCCATATGCTATAATCATGATGATGAACTTGTCAAGAAGTGGAATTGTACTTGGTGAGTTGAGGGACTAAACACTTTGTGAAAAGAGTATGGGTACATGCCATGACTCCACAATGACAATGCCAGGCATTAGATATATGATCTAAGCCTAAAGAGAGCTAATGTTGTGGTAATGATTCTATAGTGAATAAACATTATACATGTTCTTCATATTCCTTAAAGGATAAGTGACATGTTGTTCTATCAAATTATAGCTGCATTGCTTTTGATAAGAATGATGTTCTAATCTACTAGACATTGAATTAACTACTGCCAAATGAATATGATTCCTTTGTGTATATTATTCTTCTTAAGTTGCAATAATAATGTTTCTGGAAGAGAGTTATATCTCTCGCTGGGGCAAATTACAATTGTCTCACCCCCGTGGGAATTACATTTTTAGGTGGACACAGACAAGGAGGCAGGAATCCTTCAGTAGGTGAAGGATAGCAACAACAACAGCAGGGACAACAGTGAAGTCTCAGGTGGAGACACTGGCTGTTATGTCTTGTATAGATGTAAATAGAGTCCTATGTGTCGTCTCTGTACTCTCAGGTCCTCAGAGTAGTAGTTAGTGCTTTCGAGATTTTGGCTCAGTGCCTCGATATTTTCATACTGCCTGTGTTTAGTTTAACAGGGCAGTTGATACTTGTAGTTCACAGAAAGAGATGATACCAGTTATGTACTTTTGAAAAATAGAATGTAAATGTGTTACTTTTGTTCTATGTGAGAAAGTTTTATTTGATGGATCTTTTGATAAAAGGATTTTAATTTTTAGTGATTTTTGGTAATCCGCTGCTTAGTGAACGCTTCCACATTAGTTAATTATGTTTTTATGAGTTGTATGCCACAATTTTGAAGGAGAAAATCATAGGAAAGGCTAATTCAGGGTTCTGTCTTTCTATAGCTTGTGAATTCATATAAATTCATCAAACCTAGTTAGGGTTTCTTGGTGAATATTCTCTGATATGTTTGAAATTCTTCCCTCATATTATTTGAATTAAATAACATCAAATCACCATATTTTCTCTTTCTTTTCCTCCTATTCTCCTTTTCTATGGTTTTTGAGTTGAAAATAGCAAGAAATGGATTCAATCTTTGTGAGTTGGTTAGATTTCTAGAGATTCAGCTTATTTGGGATATTATTAAGGTTCTTAGCATATGAGGTGAATGTTTATCTCCCTCTTAAGAT
This sequence comes from Alisma plantago-aquatica, assembly GCA_963693085.1. Classification (NCBI taxonomy): domain Eukaryota; kingdom Viridiplantae; phylum Streptophyta; class Magnoliopsida; order Alismatales; family Alismataceae; genus Alisma; species Alisma plantago-aquatica. The sequence goes on along the minus strand of OY856412.1, from coordinate 1,161,114,511 downwards.
TTTTCATCATGTGTAAAACCCTAATTCTATCTGGTGAAATTGTTTGAAATTCTTATTTGTGTCTATATGCAATTGGGTAACCAATTGGGAAGATTTTTAGGGAATAAAATACTAATGATTTGGATTCATCTTATTTATTTGTCTTTACTTAGTTCCTAATTGTTGATTTGAGTTACATGGAAGGTCTTATGGATAGAAAACTATATCATTTTACAACAATTTTTCTTAAAAGTCAGCCCAATGGGTGATTTGCTTATTTGACATGTATGTAATCATATTTGAACTCAATAAGCATGAGTTTCTCAAATAAAATTTTGAATCCTTATTTGTATTGAATCTGTTATTTACATGAGGAGCAATATATGAGGGTTTGATATGGAGGAAATCCATGTCTAGGGTTATTGTTGAGGGATGGACTCAAATGAGTCAATAAATCATTATATGCTTGTAAATGATTGTTTGATGGTGTGGAATACAGGCTACGGTTTCCACATGTCTTGAATAGACTCAATGAACCTTGTATACCCTAATGAGATATTAAACAATATGATGCTTATGATGTGAAATTAGCTGACTTCTTAAATCCTCAGAAGTTCAATATTAAGACGAGTATGAGAGATAAAGTGTGAACATGTATCTCATATTGCAAATGTGATGATATGCTCAATTAAAGGTACTATTACTTCAGTTGAAGGTGATCAGTCTTACTATGGTGAAGTAATCCTAATGCATCTATTCAAGTACAACTTATTAAATAAATGAGTAAATACCACATAAATGCAAGCTTTTTTGCTTTATACAAGTCACATAAGTACAAATTGAGATGATGACCAATGACTAAGTAGTAAGAAAATTAACCCTAATCCATTTTACTTCTTAAAGTGAAGTGTCTTATAAGGGAGAAGCAAAATTTTTTTAATTACCAAATTATCAATGGGAATTCAGTAGCATGGTATAACTATCCAAATACAAAGATGGAGAATAGATAAGGTTGAAACAAATTGTGTTGATGAATAATGAATGAAAGATTAATGAAATGAGTACGAGGAAGACTTTCATCAATTTACTCTAAATATATTAGGGTTGATGAAATACACTAAAATCAGACTATTAGGAATTTAAACAGGAAAGAAATCTTATATATTAAGTAAATTTGGAATTATTGATTCCAAGAATAGTACTGAACATGACAGGAAAGAAGTTATGATCAATGATTATCAAAGAAGGAAAAAGGAAGAAAATTAATAGTTGGATCTAATAACCTAACCTTAACCCTAATATGATGATCTATTTGACAATAATGATTAATTTAATAAATTGAGGTATTAAGGAATATGCATAAGTATATTCTAATTCAATTACAAGATAGAATTCAAGGATGCAATTTGATTCATAAGAATGCATGTTTAGATTGTAATTGTCTGTAGAACACTTGTCGAGAATGGTCTAATCTGATGGGTTTCAAATGAGATTACGCATGAGATAGCTGGTAACCCTAATTGAAAATGGTAAATAGTAAATGAGGAGTATTAGGTGCGTTATGCACGTTTATGCTTGAGATTTATTCATATATATAGAAAGTGAATGGAATCAATATATGTTACATTATGAACCTATTCTGGTATGATGAATGACACAAGATGTCTATATGCACATACAGTTGATAGTTCTAATGTCTATGTGAATATTTGATAAGAACCATGATGCGGAACGAACTGATAAGAAACATGTTGAGATTGAATAAACATGTATTAGTAGTTACTTTTGAGAAACCCTATTTAGGATATATGTTGGATGATGATACTATGTCTCGGGCTGAAAGCCCACTGATGATGAGTGCTATGATATGACCTGGAAATGGAGAGAATTATATGTAATGCAAATTTAAAGATTATTATGCTTCTTGTTTTAATAATTGTCTTTCTTGATAAGCCTAATCTGATTCATGTCATTGCAGTTGTGCAATAATATACACATATGATAAATGGTGATTTGAATTTTCTTTAAGATGAGTAAAAATGAATAATAACAAGTGAAATGATGATACATCTAGTTAGGTTCCCTGTAGACCGTGAATTTTCCCTGAGTGCCACACTGGGGAAATGAAACAGATCACATTGTAGAAATTAGAGCATTATGAGAAGGGCTTCTAGAGTGTGGATCTAGATATTGAGGGATAGACCACCAAGATTTAGGGATGAGTTATCAAGAGTTATTCTGCCCCTAAATCCTCTGATGTGAAGTCTATTTCCATGAGGAATAAACTCTGATGCAATGAAAACTATAAAACATGTGAAATAGAATGATATGTGATATTCTGATATGTTGTTATGTTTGTTCCTATCTCCCATACCTGAGATGAGGACATGTGCCTCTTCGGGAAACCTTATGGTGGACTAAGGTTCTATTTTTTATATGTTAGGGTGTCCATCTAAACCCTAAGACAATGACGACGAGTTATTGACACAAGAATCACACACGACAACTTCTAATTGGCAAGGACAAACTAAGTAGTTCAAGGGAAAATGAATAAAATATGACAAGCCATGTAGAACATGAATTGACTGTTGTTACATTCCTTTTATTGTTGCTGATAAATATACTATTGTTGCATGTGTTTCTTTTTGTAGAAGTAAATCATTCTTTTATAAATATTTTTTTTTGCCTTTTTCTTATATGGCTAGTATGGAATCTGATCTTTAATGTTGACAACTAGTTGATTCTAGATTTTAAAGTCCACTACATTTACGATTTGGAATTATTTGTCCTTTGAATAGTCTTGATTGGTAGACATGTTTTATGTGTACTTCAACTTTACGTCTGCATGATGTGTTCCCAGTCCGGTTGGTAGGGTATCACATGGATGTTGATATTATCATATGTTTATTCTAATTGTTTAGATCTTGGATTATTACCCATACTAAATGATTATCATTCTAAAGTAATAACATTCGCTGACTTGTTTGTAGATTTGCTCTTAGAGATATTTAGAAGTTGGGATTTGATTAAATGAACCCCTTATTGATTGATTAGATTAATGTCATAAACTAGTTTTTACTAAATGCTAGAGTTATCAGTTAGATCTTTTAATATCCACAAGTTTCTTTTAAGTTCAATATACTTAATCAGATGTCGATGCATGTACCTAGCTTGAGTTGGAGGTATCCACTCATTGGACTCTATATGAGTCTCATCAGGTTGTTTCAGATGTTTTTAGATATAATGATTTCCAATGAAGACATGTGATAAAGAAAATCTAAATAGAATAATCTAGATTAGAAGTCCATGTACTCTCTCTATCCCAGGATGGGTAGTCCTCTGAGTTTGTACTTCCATGTACATATAAATAATGTAAACTGAATTACATATGAGTAATAACATATGGTTTGGGTTTAATATTTTTGAATGGTATTTATGATAGTTGACCATGTGTTAATCTGATGTGGAATTTGTTTCTCAAGTTTTACGAAGAAAAGGAAAAATTTACTTGTGTTTTTTGTATACTTTGTTAACTGTACTTTTTGAGAAATTGGTGTTTTGTTCCCTAATATGGATTTAGGTTTAAGATTTCTCTCTAATAGTTGGCATTTATGTTGATCAAAAGAGAGGACCCGACTGTAAGATGTTGATATGTTGAATAGAGAATTGCCTTCCTTATGATTAGGATTTCAAAATTTCTTATTTTACCTAATGTGATTAATGCTTTGGGGTTAGTGTTGTTCTAATCCTCAGACTCCGTCTTAATAATAAAAAGAGATTTGTTTATTGAGATCAAGTCCCAAAGTTATGTTCTGTGAAACTGAATCAACTCGTCAAATTTAGATGTTTTGTCCAATACGAGAGTTTTGTGCTATACATTATAGGATCCAATATTATCCATTCCATAATAGCCGCAATACCCATTAATGTTAGCTTGTGATCTTCTCAAATAAAAGCAACACAAGTGTCATCCACGATGCAAATGTGAACTATCTAACCCTTAGGTTAGGAAAGGAAATGGATGTGAAAAGTTTTTTCATTAATATATCTCACTTCTCTCCCTACCAAATTGAGATGAAAAGAAGGAAAAAAACATAAAGACATGGCATGGACTTTGACGTGGAATCTAAATGTTTTGAGAAATTTGCAAACATGGATGAGAAGTGGATTACATTGACTGAAAATATGGAAAAGCATCAGAAAACTTAACAAGATAACTACATATTTGGAAGAAAATTAGAAATCTTAACTGCAATTTTGATTTTTCGTTAATGTCTCTTTGTATATGCATGGCACATGACATCTTTTATTATTATTAGTATGATGGATTCGAGGAGACATCCCTTCTAGATATTGATTTTTATCTGTATAATCTCTTCATCTTCAAAATGATGCTTGAAAGAAAGATGTTGACCCATCGAGGCCTTGAATATATAATTGTCTTTCTTATGAATAAAATTTCCACTTAGCTTGCTTTTGTCTTATGTGATTAGTGCTTTGGGGCGAGTATTGTGCTAAACCTCAAGTGCAGTCTCAATAATTAAAATGGGATCGCATCCCAACACTATGTTGCATGAACCCAAATCAACTTGTCAAATTAAGATGTACCGTCCCATACAAGGTATTACACTCTATACTACCAGATCCAATATTACTAGACACAACACGGATTGGTGCTGCATTGTGATCTTCTCAAATTAAAGCAAGATTTTAGTTGATCTCATACAAAATTGTGGTTCACCATACGAACGTGCTTCTCGTGAGTGACACTGTTTAACCCTCAACAACCTGTTGAATAGGAGGAAAAACACAACAAAGTGAAAAAATGCAATTTGCTGAGGATAGTTAGGAAATAGAAATTAACGAAAAAGATATATCATTAATTTCTAGCCACTCTCTCCCCATCGAATTGAGGTGAAGAGAAGAGACGTAAAACATAAAGACTTGACATGAAGCTCGATACAAAATCTAAACGTTTTGAGAAACCTACAAGAACTTGGAGGGAAGAGGAATAACTTGCAGAAAACATGGATAGGTAGCCGGGAATTTAATAAGATAACCATCATATCCGGAAGAAAATGAGTATTTGTGGAAAATTTGAGCAGAAGTTTGATTTTTCTTTAATGTCTCTTTGCATATGCATGACGACTGACATCTTTTTGTTGGTATTATGGATTCTTTTATATATTTATTTTTATTTTATAGTCTCTTTATGTTTACTAGACCTCCTCTTTCTTCCCTTCTCTCCATTTTCCCATCCTCACTTTCATTCAAAACTAAGTAATAATGAAGGAGACGAAATTTTTTAAAGAAAAATACCTCTTAGATAGAAAAAAAGACAATTATCATTAACCAAACTACCTACTTTAGGATTATATTCATGATCCTTATCGACAACAAATTATCTATGCATGAAGGAGAACATTGGAACTTAAACATGTTCTAATCCTCATACTCCATCTTTATAATAAAAAAGAGATTTGTTTATTGAGATTAGGTCCCAAAGTTATGTTTTGTGAACCCGAATCACTCGTCAAATTAAGATGTATTGTCCAATACGAGAGTTTTATGCTATACATTATATGATCCAATTTTAATAATTCCATTATTAGCCGCAACACCAATTAATGTTCGATTGTGATCTTCTCAAATAAAAGCAAGATTTGGCTGATATCATACACTAATGTGATTTACGATACAAATGTGAACTATTTAACCCTTGACTTAGGGAAAGGAAATGAATGGGAAAAGTTTTTTCATTAATCTATGTCACTTCTCTTCCTACCAAATTGATGCAAACAAGGAAAAAGAACATAAATACGTGGCAAACTTGACGACCGAATCTTAAAGTTTCGAGGAGCTTGCAATTTTTTTTTTGGATGATCGAGAGAACCCACCCCGAGTGAAGCCGACATGGTAAACTCTCGAGACATGAGAGTGTGTGGTCCGGTCACTCCCCTCCCGCGCCTAATCAACGTGGATTGCCATTCGCAAAGTGTCTTTGGTGAAGTTCGAACCCGTGTCCTTCATTGAGACTTACCGATCTCTTACCACCCGGGCTACTATGGCCGGACTGAAGAGCTTGCAAACTTGAATGGGAAGAAGAATAAATTGACTGAAAACATGGAAGGCAGCAAGAAACTTTACAATATAACTACATATTTGGAAGAAAATGAGTGCTTACGGAAAATTTAACCAGAAGTTTTATTTTTCTTTAATATCTCTCTATATATGCATGACACGTGGCATCTTTTATTATCGGTATGATGGATTCAAGGAGACATCTCTTCTATATATTGATTTTTCTCGTTATATCTCTTTATTATTATAGTGATGCTTGAAAGAAAGATGTTGGCCCATCGAGTCTTTGAATATACGACTGTCTTTCTTATGATTCTGATTTCCCACTTAGCTTGTGATTCGTGTTTTGGGACTAGTATTGTGCTAAACCTCAAGTGCAATCTCAATAATAAAAATGGGAATCAGATCCCAACACTAAGTTATATGAACCCAAATTAACTTGTCAAATTAAGATGTTCCATCCCATACAAGGTATTACACTGTATACTACAAGTTCCAATATTATTAGACGCAACATGGATTGGTGCTGGATGGTGATCTTCTCAAATTAAAACAAGATATTAGTTGATATCATACAAAATTGTGACTCACAATATGGACGTGCTGCTCAACAGTGCCACTATTTAACCTCCAACAACCTGTTGAATAGGAGGAAAAACACAACGAAGTGAAAAAAATCAATTTGCTGGGAATATTAGGAAATAGAAATTAACAGGAAAGATGTATCATTAATTTCTAATCACTTCTCTCCCCTCAGAATGGAGGGGAAGAGAAGAAAAAGAAAACATAAAGAGTTGACATAAAGCTCGATACAGATTCTGAGAAAACTTGCAAGAACTTGGAGGGAAGAGGAATAAATTGAAGAAAAACATGGAAAGGTAGCCGAAAATTTAACAAGATAACCATCGAACCTGGAAGAAAAATGAGTACTTAAGGAAAAACTTCAACAGAAGTTTGATTCTTCTTTAATCTCTCTGTATATACATGACACATGGCATCTTTTTATTGGTATTATGGATTCTTTTATACCCTCGTTCCAAGCCATAGGAAATATAATAAAAGACATTAATTCTAAATTGAAGGAAGGAAAGCGTGATTGGAGACGCTTCTTTTGTCGAAAGCGTGCACGATGCCTCTTATATCCTGTTGCAAATATCAACTAAATCATCGTCATCATTACCGCCCATGCATCTCAGTCCAGTCCCCAGGCCAGCTCATCTGTGACTGTGAACGCGACCCCACCTAAACTCCGCCGCGCATCCGACCAAAAACGGAATGGGCGAACAGCCAAAACGGCCATCAGGTACTTGACACGCCGGTGGTCAAATTTCAGATTGAGCCGGCCGCCAGTCGCCTCGCCACCCCCACACCTCCCTGACCTGTCCCGCTCCGCTCTTCTCCGCCACTCAACGGGGGACCAGACTCCAGAGCAGGGGTTGGCGACACCGCTTCCAGTCACAACTCACACGGACCACGCCACCCCTTCCCAAACACAGGCTGGCCAGCTCGTTTCCCTCGCGGTCGTGAGCAGGATGCCACGTGTATAACGAGCAACCTCGACTGACCCTCTCCATTCCCTCCTTCTCGTTTTCCGTACCCTCCCCTTCTCCTTCCCTTTCCTCGATCTCCACCTCACAGAACCAGCACCGCCCGGCGAGAAAGAATCTCGGACGGACTGCCGCCGGTGAAGACAGGGCTTCCGAAGGATGAGTTTCCGAGAGGAGAACAGCAGCGGTGGGGAGGATGGCGGGTCCCGGAAGCCTTTCCTCCACACCGGCAGCTGGTACCGCATGATGGGCGCCGGCGGCGGGTCGAGGCAGTCCAGTATGTTCGATAAGATGGGATCCTCCGCCGCCGTCATCAGGGACTCATCCATCTCCGTCCTCTTCTGCACGCTCATCGTCGCGCTCGGACCTATCCAGTTCGGCTTCACTGTATGCTTCTACCTGATTCGTTCATTGATTGATCCTATGTCTCTTCCCATTCCTGGTTGTTTCTCTTGATGCTTTGGATTTGTGGCCCGGTCGCTAATCCGTTCTCCATTCTGGTAATTTGCCAGTGCGGCTACTCGTCGCCGACGCAGGACGACATCATCCGCGACCTGGGCCTCACCATCTCTGAATTCTCTGCCTTCGGGTCCCTCTCCAACGTCGGCGCCATGGTTGGAGCCATAGCTAGCGGGCAGATCGCTGAGTACATCGGACGCAAAGGGGTGAATGATCCTTTCCTCTTTCATCTATAAATTTCCCAAGTAAATAACGATTTGCCTAAACTTTTTTCTTCCCTTTACTCCCACCTGCAGTCTTTGATGATCGCCGCAATTCCTAATGTCATTGGCTGGCTCGCTATCTCCTTCGCTAAGGTACGTTCACTCGATTCAGCAAAATTCATCATGAAGGAAATAACAATGCATCCTGTACTTCTCGTGTTTGGAGTTATGTACTGTCTCAAAAGTTGCATACTTCTCAATTTCAATTTCAATACAGGATTCGTCGTTTCTATACATGGGTCGACTCTTGGAGGGCTTTGGGGTTGGCATTATTTCGTACACGGTGTGTTTTACAATATCATAAATGCCTTTTTCTGTTCTCCTCCTCTTCAAAGTTGGGGCACCGTTATAATGGATGCCTGGATGTTGTCACTGGTTTCTTCTAATCTCTTGGATTTTGCTCCTGCTAGGTTCCAGTGTACATTGCAGAAATTGCCCCACAGAACTTGAGAGGATCACTTGGTTCTGTCAATCAGGTCGGTTAGCACATCCTTGTCTTGGATATGCTTATTGGATATCCTTACCTTATTTATAAATCTATCTAATCGCAATTGATACATCTGTCTGCTCGTTCAGCTCTCTGTTACTATAGGAATCATGCTGGCCTACCTACTTGGGATATTCATTCCTTGGAGGGCACTCGCTGTGCTAGGTAAGAGTGATTCTTGTACTTCATTTTTGTATAATCAAAACACAGAATGTGAAGAAAACAGTACCGAAGGAAACAATGGATGTGTAGGGTTCCAATCGAACTTCGATAAGAACACATTCGTAGAGCTGCCTTGCCATCATCTTATATGCAGTTCAACCCCTCCACCTAACTACTGACTTTGAGAGACAATGCTTATTGATTTTTTTTCTTCCAGGAATATTGCCTTGCACAATTCTGATACCTGGTTTGTTTTTCATACCCGAGTCTCCTCGTTGGTTGGTAAGCATTCCGAAAAGTGAAAAGCATAATTGTAGTGAATTATTATGCCAGACATTTCAGAAACAAAAAAAAAATGTTCAACTCTCTGTGTGGTGTTTCTGCAATCCAGGCAAAAATGGGAATGATGGACGAATGTGAGGTTTCGCTACAAGTTTTACGTGGATTTGAAACAGATATAACTGCTGAACTAAATGACATCAAGGTATTATTAGTCTGCAATGCGTTTTTGCTTCCTGTGGTTGTCAATCATCTGTTTGTATATGTAGAATTGTGTATATCTTCCTTTATATGTAGCCAATATATTAATCACCGAGATCAATTTGTTTATGCAGAGATCCGTTTCTTCATCTACTAGGAGGAATACAATAAGGTTTGGGGATCTGAAGCGAAAAAGATATTGGTTTCCTCTTATGGTACAATGTTGCTCTCAAAACTACACTCCCACCCCAACAGTTCTTTGTCAAAGTATTGAAGATTGAAATAACGTGTGTTGTTTGTGGGTGCAGATCGGAATTGGTTTGCTTGTTTTGCAGCAGCTGAGTGGAATTAATGGAATCTTGTTTTATGCTGGAAACATTTTTAAAGCTGCTGGTAAATCACATTTACTGTCTCCTACTTATAAGATTTTTCTTCTTCTTTCCAGCTGTGAATTGAAGTTAAATACATGGAATTCCTGTTGTTATATGTAAATCACTCAAGGATGCTGCTGATTACTGGACTCTAGAATCTTAGACATATTACAAAATAAATAGTTGTCTCCATCAATTTGATGATGGTGACGTGAGCACCATCATTTTAGACGATGGTCTGACTGGGAGGAGCTTTGTCGTCAGTCATGGCTTGAGATGTGATTCACTGAGAAGGGGAGCGTGAATAAATGTAGGAGTTACCGTTAAGATGCACTGTGATGAGATAAGAGGATGCCGGTAGGAAGTGCGACATTGCACCACCACAGGTAAGATGCACTGTAATAGGTCTTTGTATAGATTTCCTATCTTAGAAGCACTCACCCATGCACTTAGGGAAGGTACATGTGGAGGTAGAGGGAAGGACGGGATTTGGTTGGCCTTATACGATTTCGTGTACGAAGTTGATGTAGGTAATGAAAGGGAATCATTGTTCCGTCGGTGGAGGACAAAGGCTAGGCTCAAATCACATTGGCGTTGACGATGACTACTGTTCCCTAGATAGACAAACGTATAGGTGATTGGTCATCCTCTTTTACTTCTTGGAGGTCAGCGGCCTGCTGGCCTCTCTGGGGGTGACGATGACTTCCATTGAGGGGTGGTGTTGCCTTTTTTTGCGGAGGGGTGGCGGCACCTAGATTGAAATCTTGAGATTGGGCTTAGACTTGTTTAAGATGCTTTGAAGCCATGAGATAGATCTAGAGCTTCAATTAACCGAAACATGGATACGCCAAGTGCTATATATAGAATAGGTATGAGATAAGTTGTACATGCAAAGTAACATAAGATAACCTAAACCATTAGTAATAGCCTAATGGGCTACAGTAAGGATATTCTCTTTTTTTGGTCGGTAGTAAGGATATTCTCATTGACTCTATTATTAATACTAATACTCTTAACATGATTTGATCACTATGTACTCGGTATAACCTTTATCTTTCGCGGTAAGAACTACTGTAAAAGAGCTTTGAGTGATTTGCAGAGTTTTGAGTTATTTGTTTTGCTGTCTTGTCAAAGGATTTTCCATCTTTCTAGTGCTACCACAAATGCATAGGTTTACATATCTTTTCACTAGAAGAATGGCGAAGAAGATTATTCTAAGGATATTTTTTCTTGAGTTGTAAAGTACTTTTTGCTTGTTTCTTCCAGTGAGGTGTTGAGAAAAACTTTATTTCCAAAAAAAAAATATATATGAGGTGTTTAAAAAATCTTTATTTTTCAATATATAAAACTAATTATGTGTATACTAGAGTGAGCTCAGTTGCTGATATACTATCAATCACGGGTGGACTATAATGGTTGAGGTTGGCTATTGCCTTTTGTATGCAATAAACTTTATCTAATGATCAAGGGTTGTCAGAACTGAACTGAACTGACAGATTGAACCGATTGAATCGTGTACCGATGGCTGGGCTGGATCAGTTCACTCACAAATCCGAAAATGACTTCAAACATGCTAAAATCGATCAACTGACCGATTGAACCAGTTCGGTTTTCTCCGATCGGACATTTTTGACATGTGTATACCTTGAACCCTAGACCCAATTTTATGTTCTTTCCCACTTGCTTCTTCCACATTATCATCCCCCTTCCCTCTTCCACCATAATTTGGCATAGGAAATGCAGTGTTGGGTTGAATTATTATCGTTGTATGCTAAGTTTTGATTTTCTCCTTGATTTCTTTACTTTTGATTGATTTTTCATATATTATAAGAGTTAATATCTCTCTTTATATTCTATTATTTGTAATTTTTATATATTGCTGGACCTCTATGTAATTTCTTCACTTCTATTAATAAAATGGTGAGTGGTCTTGAACCCTCACACACGCTGCATTGCAAGCATCATACATTCACATGGTATCAGAACAAGGTTGCTAGGGTTCATCCGGGCAGCCGTCACCTCTCTCTCTCTCACCTCTCCACTCCACGCTGCCGCCAGCCACAAGGCCAGCCGTCGGCGCCGCCCCTCCGGGCAGCACTCAACGCCGCCACCCAAGGCTAGCCGCCGACGCCGCCCCTCCCGTGCAGCACCCAGCACCGCCGCCGCCGACTGCTAGGAGCGGCAGCAACAGTCGCTGCCCAAGGCCGGGTGTCGTAGCCGCCAGCTCAGGGCAGGCACACTGGCCGCAGCAGCCCCCGGTTCCTCCGGTTGCTTTCGAAGGCAGCGTTAACGCAAAACGGCTCATTAAAATTTCATACCGGAGGCTTCGTCCATACGTAGAAAATTCCTAATCACATCTCCTCCATGTGTGATTAGGGAATTTGGATTGGGGGTTGTGGATGCGTCAGAAACACATCTAATCGTTTGACGTGACGTGTATCTCTCCGTCACTCTCTGTTCTTCTGTGACGTGTATCTCTCCGTCACTCTATCTCTCCATTGAATCATGGAGGACACCAATGCATCTACTATCTATAACGAGATGCCGCCTATCCCCTCCATCAAGCTTAACGGGAAAAATTATCTCTTGTGGATGAATGCTGTCCATACAGTGTTAGATAAGGCAAGACATATTGACTCAGATCCTCCTGCTTCTACTGACAAAGGCTATGCTGAATGGAAGCGTCATAATAGTCTGGTGAAGACATGGCTATGGGGGAGTATGTAACCTGCTATTGCTGCTAGGTTCATGTTCTATACTACTGCCAAAGACATATGAGATGCTGTGAAGAAGCATTACTCTCAGGAAAAGAATGCTCTTCGTCAGTTTATTATATATGATCGCCTCTTCGCCGAACGACAAGGAGACAAGCCTTTAGAAGAATATTTCAGAGTGATCCAAGGTATTGCTCAGGAGCTGAGCTTCTATCATCCAGAGACTGTCTAAGAACAAGTCAAAGACAGAGATGACTTGTGGGGGGCAGCAAACTATGTAAGTACTGCTGAGCCTTCTGAGCCATCTGTATCAAGTTCTGGTTCTTCTGGCATCACACTCACAAAGGGAGAATATGATAGATTTATTCTGGTTACACAACATATGAGTGTGGGATCTTCTTTTTCTGCATCAAATCTGGCTTCTACCGTTGGTAATCAGGCTACCTCCCTACTGGCTTCTGGTTCAACTTCATGGGTGGTTGATTCTGGAGCATCACAACATATGGCCGATATGAGGAGACTACTTCACTCCATTGACTCACATATTCCTCACAAATCTGTGACCATAGCAGATGGTTCAGTGAGGAGAGTGTTAGCAAGTGGACCTGTTTCTCTGACTCCTAAAATTAATCTTAAATCTGTTCACTATGTGCTTGCATTTCCTTTTAATCTTCTCTCAATTACAAAATTAGTTGATACTATGAACTGTATAGTGACGTTTGGGCCTTCTTGCTTTGTATTACAAGATTTCAAGAGTATGAGGACGATTGGTGGGGGGCCTAGGAAAGGTGATTTCTACCTCTTTCACGGTGACAGTCTGCCTCGCCAAGTATCTGCTCCTACTCCGGCTATTCTTTTGAGGGGTTCTCCCTTACTGTGGCACTACAGATGTGGACATCAGTCGTTGCAAAGCTTGATAAAGTTAGAACCTGAGTTATCCCAAGTGTCTTCATTAGAGTGTCAGTCTTGTCAATTGGGAAAACATCATAGATTGTCTTATCCCAGTCGTGTCAATAAATGGACATCTTGTCCCTTTGAGTTAGTCCACAGTGATGTTTGGGGTCCTGTAAAGACCAATAGTTATCATGGTTTCCGCTAATTTTATTTCCTTTATGGATGATTTTCCTCGCATGACATGGATTTATTTATTAAAGAGTAGAGAGTCTGTGTTATCTATTGTCAAGCATTTTCATCAAGACATAAAAGTTCAATTTGATTGCAATATTAAAATTCTTCAATCTGATAATGCCTTGGAATATGTTCAAACAGCTATGGCTGATTTTTGTAGCTCTGTTGGGATGATTCATCGTACGTCTTGTCCTCATACTCCTCAACAAAATGGAGTAGCTGAGCGTAAAAATCGTCATCTTCTTGATATTACCAGGACTATTATGTTTCAATCCAATGTCCCTAAGAGGTTCTGGTCTGATGCTTTACTTACTGCATGTTTCCTTATCAACAGGCAACCCTCTTCGGTGCTTCAAGGACGCACTCCCTTTTCTGTCTTACGTCCAAAAGATCAGCCTTTCCTTGTTCCTCTCAGAGTGTTTGGGTGTACCTCTTTTGTCCACAATTTTGATCCTAAGGCTGATAAATTATCTCTGACGTCTATTAGGACTCTCTTTCTTGGATACTCCAATACTAGCAAATAATACAAGTGTTATTGTCCCAGTCTCCGCCGTATGTTTGTGTCTAGGGATGTAACTTTCCATGAATCCACATCATATTTCTTGAGTGTTTCCAGTAAGGGGGAGCAATTGTGTGAAAGTGAGAGAGTGCCACCATCAAACATCGGTGAGAGAGTGCTACCTATCATTCCTGACTATACTGTCATTCAAGAAGAGTAGCCAGCAGGTGATCCATTGATTCAACAATATCAACATGTTTATAGCAGACGAGGCACGCGGGATCCAGAGGAGGTAGTAAATCCAGTCTCTGAGCCTTCCCCATCTTCCTCTACTCAAGAGATCTCTACAGAACCATCTGACCTTGATGTTCTCATTGCTGTTCGCAAAGGTACTCATTCTTGTACTATTCGACATTCTATTGCAAATGTGTGTTGTTTGTCGAAATTATCCAAGCAGGCCCGGTAATTTGCTCTTGGGATTGATTCTGTGGTCATTCCAAGAACTCATCTTGATGCTATGAAAGATACTGACTGGAAGCAGGCGATGCATATGGAAATATTTGCTCTTCTACAAAACAACACATGGGATCTTATTGACTTACCTCCAGGGAAAAATGTTGTGGGCTATAGATGGGTATTCACAGTAAAACATAATCCAGATGGTTCAGTTGAGAGGTTGAAGGCTAGATTGGTGGCAAAGGGTTATACTCAGACATATGGAGTTGATTTCTTTGAGACCTTTTCACTAGTGGCTTGTCTGAATTCAATACAGATTCTTATCTCTCTAGCTACTACCTTTGACTGGCCTCTATTTCAACTTGGTGTCAAGAATGCCTTTCTCCATGGTGATCTACAAGAAGAGGTGTACATGGAGCAACCTCTTGGTTTTGTTGCTCAGGGGGAGTGTCAGAAGGTGTGTAGATTCAAGAAAGCCATCTACGGGTTGAAACAATCTCTAAGAGCTTGGTTTGACAAGTTCAGTGATGTTATACTAAAGATGGACTTCTCTCGTTCTGTGACTAATCACTCTTTATTTTATTCTAGCTCTTCTGTTGGATCCATCATTATTGTTGTATATGTTGATGATATAGTTATCACTGGCAGCGATTCTACAGGCATATCACGTGTGAAGGAAGGATTGCAGGGACACTTTCATACAAAGAATCTGGGCAAACAGAGATATTTTCGGGGCATTGAAGTACTTAGATCTCATGCAGGTACGAATTTGTCTCAGAGGAAATATGTGTTGGATTTACTGCAGGAAGCTGGCATGAGTGAATCCAAGCTGGTGTCTACTCCTATGGATTATCATGTGAAGGAGATGACTAATGGTACTGATTATCCAGATCCAGGTTACTACAGGAAAATGGTTGGGAAACTGATATACCTGACAGTTACTCGCCCTGACATTTCTTTTGTTGTAGGTGTGGTGAGTCAACATATGAGCTCACCACAACAGTCACACTGGATGGCAGTCTGTCGTATTCTGAGATATCTGAAGGGTGCACCCGGTAAGGGGATCACCTACTATAGACCTAAGACTCCTGTGTCTACTCTCGTTCTTACTGGTTATGCAGATGCATACTAGGCTGGTAATCTGAATGACAGGAGGTCTTTTTTGGGGTATTGCACGTTTCTGGGAAATCACCTTATCACCTAGAAAAGTAAAAAGTAGAATGTTGTGGCTAGATCAAGCACAAAAGCTAAGTATCGAGCAATGGCTCATGCCTGTTGCAAGTTGCAGTGGGTTCAATCTCTACTTTCTAAGTTAAAGATTTCGGTTTCGTCTCCCACCAAGGTCAGATGTGACAATTAAGCTGCTATCTACATTGCCAAAAATCCAGTCTTCCATGAGCGCACTAAACATATAGAGGTTGGCTGCCACTTCATCAGAGATCAGATCAAGAATGGCAAGGTGGTGACTCCGCATGTCAAATCTGAAGATCAACTTGCAGATGCCCTCACAAAGCCATTGATTCCAACAACATTTCAGAGCTTTTGTAACAAGCTGGGCATACACGATGTGTATGCTCCAGCTTGAGGGGGAGTGTTAATATATCTCTTTATATTCTATTATTTGTGATTTCCATATATTGCTGGACCTCTATGTAATTTCTCCAGTTCTATTAATAAAAGGGTGAGTGGTCTTGAACCCTCACACACACTGCATTGCAAGCAACATACGTTCACAATAAGATTTTAAAAACAATTTATGACATTATTATGACGTGAAGCAGTCCAACAATTGGTTGAAGTAGTGAACTGAAAAGCAAAAAGTTCATCGTACGGCTCTGACAACCTTGCAAAAAGCTTTTACAATTATTTTACATTATTTCTTCTTATGTAGCATTGCATGTCAGCCGACCCCAAAATGGTTGGGATTGAGGCTTAAATGATAATGATCATTGTATCATATGTCAATCACCCACCAACATACATTGCAGGAATGGATATAATTGAATAGTTAATTAATAATATAGAGATCTTTTGCTCTTATGTTGCACCATATACAAGAAATTTTCTGAACATTGTTGCATTAAATAAAATTAAAATAAAATGAAAGTTCACATTGCAAGAGAAATCACTTACGCATGACAAGTTTTACTATTTGAGGTCAAGAATGCTTTGAAAAAGATGAAAAATGTGAAAAACAAGCGGAGCATACAATATCCTATTGATGTATGGAAGAGTATGGGGATGAAGGAGCTGTGTAGTTAATGAATTTTCTTTACAAAGATTATGAAGACTAAGAAAACGGCAGATGAGTGGAGAAATCGTACTATTGTCCCCATTTACAAGAACAATGGAGATGTTCAGAGCTGCACAAAGAGGTATCCAGTCACACTATGAAGTTTTAGGATAACATCATTGAGCAAAAGCTAAAGTGTATAACCCAAATATCAGACAACCAATTTGATTTTACTATTTGTGGTCAAGAATGCTTTGAAAAAAGATGAAAAATGAGAAAAACAAGCGGGACAAACTGTATCCTATCGATGTATAGAAGAGTATGGGGGATGCAGGAGCTATGTAGTTGATGAATTTTCTTTAATAAGTTTATGAAGACTAAGAAAATGCTGAATGAGTGGAGAAATTGTATTATAGTCCCCATTTGCAAGAGCAATGGAGATGTTTAGAGTTGCACAAAGAGATCGAGCTGTTGAGTCACACTATGAAGCTTTAGGAGAACATTATTGAGCAAAAGCTAAGGCCTATAACCCAAATATCAGACAATCAGTTCAGTTTCATGCCTGGAAGATGACCAATATATGCTATTATTCTTATACCCAGACTTTTGGAAAAATACAAAGATAACAAAACCAATCTTCATAGGATTTTCATTGATTTGGAAAAGGCTTATGATTGAGTACCCAAGGAACTGTTGAGATGGATGTGTCAGAAGACAAGTAAAGATTGCTTGAGAAATGAGTATCTTAGGAACAAAGTGGGGGTGGCGAACATTGAGGGCTAGTTGCATGAGGGCCGTCTGAAATGGTATGGACATGTATACTGTTGAGCAACTAACAGACCTATTCAAAGCAACACTATTGAGTTGGGCATAGCTAAAAGAATACGAGGCAAGCCTAGATTAACTTGGAAAAAGTGGGGGTGGCGAACGTTGAGGACTAGTTGCATGAGGGCCGTCTGAAATGGTATGGACATGTATACTGTTGAGCAACTAACAGACCTATTCAAAGCAACACTATTGAGTTGAGCATAGCTAAAAGAATAGGAGGCAAGCCTAGATTAACTTGGAAAAAGCTTATACAGTGATTTGAATCCTTACATCTTAATCAAAATATGAACCATAAAAAAGCTGATCAATTTTTCTGATAACCTGACTTTTCGAAAAATACAAAGATAACAAAACCGATCTCTATAGGATTTTTATTGATTTGGAAAAAGGCTTATGATTGAGTACCCAAGGAAGTGTTGAGATGGATGTGTCAAAAGACAAGTAAAGATTGCTTGAGAAATGAGTATATTAGGAACAAAGTGGGGATGGCGAACATTGAGGACTAGTTGCATGAGGGCCGTCTGAAATGGTATGGACATGTATACCACTGAGCAACTAACATACCTATTCAAAGCAACACTATTGAGTTGAGCATAGCTAAAGAACAGGTGGAAAAAGCTTATACAGTGATTTGAGTCTTTACATCTTAATCAAAATATGAACCATAACACAGCTGATCGAAAAATAAGGATACATGTAGGCGACTGCAACATGGTTGGTATTGAGGCGTAGATGATGATGATGATGGATCAAGGAAGCACAGACACGTTTCTAGACATGAACACGGACACGGACACGGGACACAACAAATTTCTAAAATGTAGGACACGGACATGGCATTGGATGACGGGATTTTTTTGAATATATACATATATGTGGGTATATGACGTATGAATTGGAATTTATCTAAAATCTGTCCGTATTCATGTATCTATGTATGTATAATCTTATATGCAGATAGATGTGTGTCTTTATGTGTATGGTAAAAACAATATGAAGTAGAAACCTAAATGTATCTTTCTTATAAATATATGAGTTCATATTACTCATTTAACCAATTTAATAGACTATAATTCGACTTGTAATATCTGATTCAGCTTAGAATTTGCATATTGGTTCTTTTCAACAGATTTGTTTGTAATTGTGAATAGTTCTCAGCTCTATGTTAGATTTTCTCAGTAATAAGGCATAAACATCAGCTGTATATTCAACATTTGCACTCTGAAATAGGCTATTGTAGCAGCAGCAGCTGCAGTGATGTGTCCAGGAAGTGTCTGGGCAGTGTCCAGCTGTGTCCGGGGTGCAAAAAAAGACCAAAATGAACTGGACACATCCCAGCCGTGTCCAAAATATTTCGGGCTGTGTCCGGGAAGTGTCCGTGTCCAAAACGTGTCCGACACAGACACGGGGGCTGTCTAGAAGTGTCCGTGCTTCCTAGTGATGGATGTATACATTGCAACGTGTCCGTTACCACCTCTTTCACAACGACTACTTTACTAATGAACAAAGACATTCTTTCAAATGCTGAAGCTGAGAGTAGAAATTGGAGTTTAATGACTAAATGCATCTCATATGAGATCAATTTACTCCTAAAGATGGGAGGGGTGAAGTGGAGGGATTGTGTAGTGACACATTTAAAACATCACTAACAAGACAAATCTATGAAAAAACACGAATAAACAAAATATACATGAATTATTCATATGTTTTGGGAAGTAATCATATTGTTGGGAAATAGGAGTGATTCACTTGAAACATATAATTGATGGAGTAATTGTTATTTAAGATGCAAATGTTTTCGAAAAGCTGTCTAATGTTGTGCGTATGGTCACACTGATAGGCAGTGTTATACTTAAGTCTCTTTGTCTGCCTTCACTGTAGATAATATATCAACAGTCTCCCTTGGTGTTGCATGTAGGTGGATGCATAGTGACAATATCCTGTATTTTTAGTATAATTCTTGCAACAATACAGCTGGAAATATGTTCAATTTTTTTAATAAGCCATTAATTTATCATCCATGTTGTGTTTCTCATGAATTTACCGTGTGACCATTATCCTGTCTAGGACGTTGGCAATTTTACCCCACTTTTGGAACAATGGCTTGAAATCGTCTCAATTAGACATTCATTTTCATTCTATATATTGATAAAATCTTAGAATGATTTTTTCTACTTAAATCTTCAAATACACATGAATACATCATATTATCAAATATCATCTTGAATTATTCAAGTATTCATTATACATTCACACGTAACATACTTCTCTTGCTCTTTATTTTGTTATACCACAATGACCACGAAATATCAGCATGCCAATGTGAAAATAAATCTGGAATTCTGACTTTGTGACGATAGCTGTGGATAGGTGGTTCAAGGTAGGGCTACGAGAAGAAGAGGATAGTTTAAGATTAGGTAACAATGTCCCTGTACTCGGTTGAATTCACTTGGTTACCAACTTTAATAATAAATTTGCAAACATTATGCAAGATCTGAGGCGGAAATGTTTCAATATATTATGTTTGTTCCAAACTTTCAATTATCATATCTTTTGAAATGGAATATAGAATTTCCCATGTGAGGGATCTGGGTAGAACAGGACAGATGGTCTTACGGTGTAATCATTTGAAGGGATTTTTTGGGATACGTACCAGCAACTAACTACGCTATCTCTATGGACCAAAGGGTAGTGATAGTCATGGTATCAAAAATCATCGAAGTTGGGCGAGATTTCGTTGATTTTGTCGGTGCCACTAGTTGGCGATGTTGAATCCACGTAAACATCCTCATTCCACAACATCCTTGACATTTCTTCAAAGTTGTCGACATCCGCCCGTTTGTCGACGAAGTGGGCCCACATTCATTCAAAATGCCTCAACTTCCTCGACATTAATCGAAGTTGGCGACATTCTTCTGGTGTTTTGTGGAGTTTGTTGTGTGAGGGGAAAAAGTGTTGGATCTTGAGGTAAGGTAATTTGATATTTTTATTATTATTCTAAGCTAATATTGATAGATCTATCCCCTCTCTGCTAGATCTACCATAGATTTCAACATTTTGATGTAGTTTGTTTATTGTCATAAACTTTATATATGGAAGAACTATGTAATCCGGAGATGATGGTATGTAATCGTGTAATTTTCTACATATGTAAACCTATATGTAAACACATATTGTGTTTTTTAGCTAGATTTGATGAAATCTACCGATTTTCATCACAAAATGACTATTTTTAGCTTAAGTTTTGTCGAAGTTCTGTTGTAAAAATCCTCAAAATTTCCTCGATGTTTCCACAAACTTCCACTTCAACACCTGTGGAATTCGACTGTTCTATTGTAAAAATCCTCAAAGTTTCCTCGATGTTTCCACAAACTTTCACTTCCACACCTGTGGAATTCGACTCGAAGTCAAAGTCCTGTTCCATGGTGATAGTGTGTGGTTCAAGGGAGATATTTATTTATTTGTATTTATTATTTATCTTGTATATAGAATATAGTATGGAGAATTTTGCTTCATTAGAATTAGTTTCGCGCTACATGTTAATTGTGTGGTACATAACCTTTAATCAGAAGAAACCTGTTCTCCTTATGGTACTTCCATTTCAATCCCAATTACACCATATCAGTCTGTTTGAAGAAGCTAGCTATCAATGGGATTTTGACTGTCAAATGTGGTTTTCTTCTGCAGTTCATGGAAAATCATTTCCCAGTTTCTCTGTAACGGTACAATTAATCAATCAGGCGCCATGAGCCTGCATACTAAAAAAATCTGTGTCAGTATTGTGCTACTATGTATGAATTCTTTATGTTCTAGAGTCTGTTGCTTGTAATTGTGATCTTGATTCCTCTCAAGAGAATCTCGATGATATTTCTAGCTATTGTATCTACACTATAATTATTATTCAATACGCTTTTATTCTGCTCCAAAACCCACAGAATTTAAAGTGTCACATTTTTATCTATGAGCAGGTGTGACATCAAGTAATGCTGCCACCTTTGGGGTTGGTGCTATTCAGGTATGATGGTTCAGATTTTTTGATGACTTTACTGCTAGTTGTAATAAGATAACATAGTCGGGCAACAACATGTTCGCTGCCATGAAGTTGTCATATTTGATTTTTCCCATATAATAGTTATGTATTCTATGTACATTATAGATTTTGCACAAACATACCTGATCGATATATCGCTTAAATGTAATGCACATGTTTATGCAGGTTGTTGCCACTGGTGTCACGACTTGGTTGCTAGACAGGGCTGGTCGGAGACTTCTTCTCATTGTAAGGACTGGATTTTTTATTTTTAATATCTGAACATCAATAAAAACGTCACAAGCACATTTTTCTTGGGTATCATACAGATCTCATCAGTGGGAATGTCATTGAGCCTTATGGTTGTTGCGGCTGCATTCTTTTTAGAGGTCAGATAGTGGTTTAGTATTTCATTCTTAGGAGAAACTAGTATTAGTAATATTGTTAAAAGATTTCTCTTTGCTTTCCATGATGTTCAATCTTTTTATGTTCATGGGCCTTTTGTTTGATACATTCTTAAAAAGTATTATCATCTATATTTTGCAGGATACCGTATCCAAAGATTCTCATGCTTATCATATATTGAGTGTTCTATCACTTGTTGGGCTCGTGGTATGGATTTCTGTTTCAATTGCATTTATATATATATATGTGTATATATATATAACTGCAAAAGTGTTGATTAACTATAGTCTCTTTTGTCCAGGCTTATGTTATTGCCTTTTCTCTTGGAATTGGAGCCATTCCCTGGGTCATTATGTCTGAGGTCTGCCTTCTTTTTACTAATATTTTCATCTTACTTTGCTAATGATTATAGAGTTAGACTTTTAGGATTACTTATAGGAACTGCAGGATTTGGAATATAAAAATCACCCAATAGTTAAGGTTGTGATGTAAATTCACATGGGAATATTAGATCATACACACGCTAGATACTCCTATATAGTAACAATAGAGATGCATATATATGACGTCAAGAGCTATTTTTCCGGAAATCAAATTACCACTGAAGGTTTGATATATAGGAACTCCTCCATGGATGCAGTTGGTTGTGGAGGAAATCAAGGGCGCACGACGATAAACTATGGTATCTGACAATTGGATCATATCCTCCCTCCTGCCCCTTATTCAATTCGTGACTGGAGATTGTTGTGGTTCGAAGAGACCAAATCCTTTATCCTTTCTGCAGATGACAACGGAGGACGTGGGAAGGCTCATCTCTCCCTGCTTGCCTTCTACCACATGACCCCAGCAAGACAAAACTGAGGCCCTGTGGGTCGTGAATCTCCTCTCTGCCTTCTCTTTCTGCTATATAGGATAATAATAGGACGGTAAAATATGAAGAGAGGGCTACAAGGACGGCCCAATTAGAAGTCGAGGGAAGATGCCACTAACAAATTGCAAGAATGAACTTACAGATATGCTTTGCATTAAGATTCAGTTGTTGTGTGCCATACAAAGCATTCTTGACACCTTATAAATGTTTGGTCATGAATCTCGAAGCAGAGTTTGTTGTAAACCCATTGTGTTCAGTTGGTTGATCATACTGTCACAGTCGATGGAACACAATATGCATCATAAATAAAGGGACACTGTCACTCTGGTGTAGGGTACCCTTGCAGACACCATGTTGAGAGAAGGATACTTGGCTTTAGTGGGTCAAATTGTAGGAAGAAGCATCAGTGAATAATTGATTTAGTTTGTAGCCTAAGCATCTAAATTGCATGTGCTGAATGAGTTTGGTCAATGGTTATTCCATTCCAGATAAATAAGACTACATACATACTTCACATCTGATACAATGAACTGGACTAACACAAATCAGTCGGGGGGGGGGGGTCTACATAAGTCGTGATATTCAACATCAATCACTGAAAATGGTTTCAGAGACATGTAAGACAAGGTGTTGCTGAGTGAATGCTCTTAGAATAGGTTTGTTGAGTTCATTGATTTTCTACAACCTTGAATATTCTGATGTCAAAATGGATCAAAATTTGACTAACTCATGCAAGTGTTGTGATGCTAATGTCAGCCCACATTGGGTGGGTTGTGGATCTACCCGATCTGGAAATGTTGTGTGGTTCTGTAATCCTCTTTGGGGTTACAAATGGCTAACCACCTGGTCATGTGAGCTTGTCAGCACTTCTGTTTTCTTCTTTGACCAATAAGCTCTGAAAAACCCTCCCAAGGAATGTGGGTTGCATCTAACGCCCTCCATGACAGCTTGCATGGTGTCTGGGTGTGGCAGTGATGGTCTGCAGACTATGGCATATGTGCTCTTGTTAGATGGCGGCCTGCTGGCAGAGGTTCTAGCAGGGTGCGGCTTACACTGATGGTGTGAGGGTTAGTGGACTGGTCTGGGTGCATCAGCATTAGAGGCGGGGAGCAGTTTTTCTGGGTATTGTTACTGGTGTGGTGTTGCTTGGCTTTTCTTGAAGGTTGTCAGAAGAGGTGATATTGGTTCATAATTTGGGGAACTTCAAAACAGTAAGGACAACAATGAGGGAGATGTAGTATATTTTCTGGAAATATGGTGGAGAAAGGAAAAGGTGGATCTGAGATGGTATCAACGTTGCTTAATTCACTGATTTCTCTTAGTAGAACTAGTTTAGGAGACAAACTATACTGCGTAACAAATCGTGATGCAACCCGCTTGAAATCAATCTGCATGTACACAATTTCTCAGTTGGCTATAGTTATGCATAGACGTTTCATTATGTAAAATCCTTCTCTGACTCAAATTCGAGGAAAGACTTCCTTACCAAATTCATATAGGAATAGAAGGTCTACTTCCCTATGAATAAAGTAAATTCCCAACTGCAATGAAGCGAATAGTATAGATAATTACTATCCTCCAAAACAATAGAAATCTTCTTGGGGCTTAGCAACATCTGTTAGCCCGTAAACAGGTTGCTACCCCTTAGATTCCATCACATGCTGACAGCTGCATTCAAGTTTGAGACATGCATGAGACTAAGTTACATGCATTAGGCCACACGCTAGAATCCATTGAAAGAATATTGAGTTTAATTTAACGTCTAGACAAGACAACCTACAAGACATGGAATAACCCAAGGAAAGGTGTGGCGTCTATCCCACATGAAAAAGACCTACTTTTTTGCCCATATAGGGATTGACTAGGCCATAAAAATTGGAATGCACCACTGGGCGAAAATGGTATAACTGGAAACTGGTCTCCCTAAGACCGCCTGAAAAAGGTTCAGACCAGTGAACTAGTATGGTCATCAGTTCCTTGAACTGGTCGGCTGAGGCAAGCTAACCCTTATTGCACAACAATTTTGTGTCTGGGGATCGTATGTATATTATGTAACTTATTATTTTGTATGCTCGACAAGAGAACATCATTGAGTGGTTACTGCATCATTCTTGAAATAACTTATAATTTTGTATGCTCGACAAGAGAACAGATGGTTATTTCATCTAGTCGTATGATGATTGTATGTCTTTGCCATTTCTTTTTAACATTTTTCTACAGCTAATATCTTTACATGCTAATTTAGTTCCTGAATTTCTTTTTCAATAATTTTGAGAAAGAAATTACCGGTGATGTCATTAGCAGCAGTGGGTGAACCTACGAACTGAAACCAACCAGGCAATCTATCTTTGTTTCAGTGTTAGAACAATAGTATCAGCATTCAGTATGCTGAGGCCCACCACATGTGGCATGCCAAACTGTGGTCCTTATGTGACAGAATAAATGGAGTGATGTAGGATCTACATCAGGCCCGCAGATAACAGGGGGTACTCACAGATGGCCAGGGCCTAGTAGGGCTGTCAATGGGTAAGGGTAAACCCGTTTACCCTTTACCCATACCCTGTAGGGGAAGGGTAAGGGTAAAGGATTTTCTTACCCTTTACCCGCCTACCCCCTACCCTCTAACCCGCTACTTTAGTGAGTAAGGGTAAGGGTAAGCCATTACCCATACCCTCTAACCCGCTACCCACCAATATTTATGAATAATATATTGAATGTATGGTCATATGTTGTTTGAATCTATGTAATATTTAATTTTATTGGGTCATCATTTTAAATAATACATGATATTCTTTTCTACTTCTTATATAGTTAACTTGGTTGTGTATGCAACACAGTTTTGGAGGTGTAAGACACATGTATATATGTAGTCTATGTTCCATTAAATTATTTGTGGTGTAAGGCAAACATGTATATAATAACAAGATTTAATCTTTAATGTATCATTTAATACATATGTGAAGTAGTGTTATCTATTTTATTTGTGCTTTATTTTTTTGGATGCTACTACATTTTAGAGGGTATAAGATATGCATGTTTCTAAGAATAACTCTCTATGACATATTGTCCTTTAATATCATTTTAACATAGAAGTCTTAATCTACTAGGAATAATTTAATTTTTCACACACCAATGTTAGGGTACTACCATTTGTACATGCATTCAATACAACAATTGTAGAATATTACTTAGAAATATTTTGGATATTTAAAATCCATTATGGAACATCTTGATATTTCACTCAAATAAATGAATGTACTAGCTAGACCATTATTGTTAATATTACCACAAATTTGAAGATGACATATAAATTCCCCACTTAACCCTTACCCTCCCCATTTACCCTGTGGGTAAGAGGGTAAGGGTAAGGGGAGGGTAAGGATATTGGTGGAGTGGGGAATTACCCATACCCTTACCCGCCAGACTTGGTGGGTAAGGGTAAGGGTAAGACCTTACCCTCCCCATTGACAGCCCTAGGGCCTAGCATGTGATCAGGATCATTTTAGATCCAGATAAAAAACCCTGGTCATCATAGGTTTTGCAGCAAGTGTAAGATTTGTATCAGAGGTAAGTAGACCGTACTTGTCATCATCATCATTTTTTTGTCTCCGAGATCCATGCTATTGTTGGGTTCGGCTACATGGTTCTTTCCTTTTCATTAACTCTGTTTTGGGCCATATTCTTATTTAGAAGAGTAGAATCCTGATCTCATCTTATTGGCTCTCACCAAGTCAGTTTACGTTTGCCTCTTCTCTGTTTGGATGTTGACTCAATGACAATACTCAAAACTGGTAATCTTCCCATCAATATTATACATGTGCAAACCATTTAAGGGGACCCTCTCATAGTAAATTTTTGATACTTGCCATTCCCACTATCTCCTATTTCTTATTTAAGTCACTTCTGTAGTGGCCTTTCCTCGACTCCCCACACACCCATGTTAGCATTAATGCTTATATCACCACTGTTATACAACTGGTTGGACGTATAGCTGTTCTAAAATTTGTCTTTCGTTCTGTAGTATCTTATGATCCAATATATAAGTCCCACTCGTCCATTTCTTCCACAACCCGTTTTAGCATTCTCACTCCTACTGTATTTGTACTTGTGAATGCTTGTATCACCACAACCCGACATTTACTGCCATACAACCGGTTGGACCTATAGCTGTTCTGTAAAGCTTGTCTTCATTCTGAGTAGAATCTTATCATCCAATATTTAAGTCCCATTAGTCCATTTCTTCCAACTGCTGTATGAGACGCATTATGATGTACTCCACTTTCCATATATATAACAAAACAACAGCAACAAAACTAATCACATTTTGGGACATTCACTCCCTCCAACTTGGCTCCACTATCTTATGGACTTCTAGAAGTACTAAAATGCAATGCTTAATATCATATGCATATAACATATATCAATATTACCAACAATGCATGTGTTGTCAGTTGAATCATAACTAAAACAAACAATTAGGGACTGAAGGTTGATCCTCAATGTACCCCAACTATTATAAGAATATCTTGATGTGGCTGTTGGTCGGCTGGTTGCCGCTGGACAAGGAAGGCAAGGGCCCGCGAGACTCCTTTGGGGTCTAGCAGCAGCAAAGGACCATCTTGTGAGGCTGCTACGGACATAAAGAGGTGGTTGGCAGGGGAGCTGTGTGATGAGTGGGTCCCTCGAGGCTATCGTGTCCCTCCCAAGGTCAACAGCGCTACAGTAGGGAACAAGACCAAGAAAAATAGGAAGAAAGTGAAGGAGAGGAAAAGTATGAGGGAAGGGTAGTGCAGTTGCTTAGAGGTAGGGATTCAATAGAGGATGATGCATACATGATGAGGAGTGGATGGGCTGGAGGACACATAGATGAGGATGATGGAAAGAACGCGACTTGACGACTGGCTATTATGTGGACTTTCTTAAAACTTTTGAGATAAAGAGTGAATGGGAAGATTTAATCCTAGACCTAAGGTTTACTATAACTCAAGGGTGGATAGGGTAGGCCACACCTAGGATTTTGTCCGTTCCCCGATAGGGGTCCCGAGATTTAGACCTAGGATTTAGATCTTAGGTTCTGATACCAGCTGGTGCAAACTCAATTTGCAAAACCAAAATCATTCATCTAACTCAATTCTACCAAACAATACCCTCGCCATAGGTATAAATCGATAATGCAAGGGTGGATAGGGTTTAGGATCACTCAAGGGTGAATAGGGTGGGCCACACCTAGGGTTTTGGCCGTTCTTAGGGGTCTAGGGATCTAGACCTAAGATTTAGATCTCAGGCTCTGATACCAGTTGGCGCTAACTCAATTTGCAAAACCAAATTCATTCATCTAACTCAACTCTGCCGAACAATACTCTCGGCATGGGTATAAATAGATAATGCACAAGAAGTAAGAAATTACAAGTTCATGAAATTACAGTTAGGTCCTAAAACTGAAAATATCGCATAATGAATCCTAAAACACAATACACTGTAAAAGATGTAATTCAGAGTAACCCCATCCTTTTGCAAACAGAACGTTAATAACTTATACGGCTCTTTTAACACCACACTAGCTACGTCAATAAAAATGTCTTTGAACTTATTGTGAAATTCATGCAATTTATATGGCAAACTAAACTTATGATCCTAACAACACCTGAATTATCGCTCTTGACTGCATCGGTGGGAGGCTTAGTTACAAACCAAGGTATATGTCTTGAATGCGAAGGTTGAAAATACTCTAGCGGAATTAATTATACTACTAAATGGATATAATGTGGAAGGTGCTTGGCTAGGAGATAATCAACAATTATATCAAAGGAGGAGATAATCAACAACGAAAGAGGGCATGGTACTAAAAAAACCCACAAGTTCACTAATACCCTATGATATATTGCGACTACCGTTCTTTGAAGATGTGTGAACAGTATTTATCTCCTTGGTTTTGGTTCATAGTCAATGTTGTTGTATTAAGTTATGTATTTGCTGTAAAAAAAACACAGGCTTGCATAATTCATGTACCTCTCGTAAACTTGTTGAGAATTGAAGAAATTATATTACATTAATTCCTAAATGCCTCTGACATATCCGAAGTAAACATACTTGTTTGGGGATATGTCCTTATCTTAATATCACATTTTTTTATTTGTTACCACAACTTAAAACTGCTACAGTAGCCACTTGTAAACTTATTGGCCACTTTGAAAACAGTAGGTAGTCTTCATCAAAATGCATTACAATTCCTGATTGTAACAATGTCTATCATGGTTTTAAAAATATTACAAATTATGATATACGTTCATGATTTTCATCAAAGCTAACACAAATCTAATTACTAGTTAATAGCCTGACATGGTTGGTTTAATCCAATGTGGTATTTCCTTTGTTGGTGTGCTTAATATCATTGGAAAAGGCCACACAAACACAACAAAATCTCTATCAGACACAATGTTTTAGAAAGTGTAAAGCGTCCGGACAACACCTTGTAACTGCTTAAGTGCTAAGCGGGTGATTTTTTGAAAAAGTGGGTTTTAAATTCCTATTTACTTTTATGCAAAATTACACACACAACATGCATATAAATAAATATATTTTTGAGAACTTTTATACACATCTAAAGTCTAAACACTCCACACAACAATATAAAACACCCAAATAGTTTATAACACAACTATAAAACAATGATGATAGCTGTAATATAATAAACAATAGACTTGTCCTAGATAAAACACCCTACACGAATATTAAACAAGTGTATATACAATTATACATGATACAACAACAATTTTGCATCACATTTTTATATAGCTAAATAGTTAACATTAGACTTATCATAGATATCTTACTGACTTATTATTACATTTACATATTATCAACTAGTCATACATTATAGCGGTACATTTAATCATAGTATGCATTCTAAATTAGATTGTAGTTACATATAATTTACTTGGATAAATTAGGACAGTACCCTATAATTACGGCTTACATACAAAGTATGCATTCTAAATGAGAACTATGGCTTATCATAGACCATTTAATGTATGTAATTCTAATATAATTTAGGCAATCATACTTGGATCATATAATTTAATGTTACAGGCTTACAACAGTATTTATAAAAAAAATCTAAGAAGTGGGCAAAAAGCAGGTAAAGCGGCCAAAAAGCAGCCTATTTTTCATCATTTTAATTGCCGCTGAGGGGCTGTTTTAAGTGGCTGGTGGGCTGGGCTGCATAAGTGGCCACTCAGGCTGTTTTTCATTTAACTGATCAGACGTATTTGTTGATGAACATGAGAATAGCTGGACCAGCCAGCAATGACAGCAAGAAGATAGGGAGTCATCTGAGAATTTATGTTTTTCCTACGTGGTTGGTAGTTAAAGTTCTATTAGCCACATGATAAAAGAAAAACCACACTCAATGAATACAGCTGTGGTTTCTACAATGATTGATGACGTTAGTTTTAGATTATTTGATAATCACAATTCCATATCCTAGTTTATAGTATTCAGTGATGTAGTTGTAGGAGACGAAATGACCCCCATTTCCTTGACAACGAATGAAGATACAGTGCAAAGAGGAGAGGAATAGAAAATACTTGTAACCTAAAAGCTTCCCATCACTACAACCTGACCCTCAATGACAATAATTTATTTCCCTCAATAATTTGAAAGGAAAGGAAGATACCCTTCTGAGACTTCTCATTATTCCCCATTCCCTCTTCTTGGACTGATAAAAAAATGAGCAAAGTAAACCATTTCATCCAGAACAAATCCGACCTGTTCATCTGGATGCCAACACCAACTCCTACACTAGGGCACAACTCAAAGCAAGCGTTGCTAGACAATCTGCTAAGCCCTTATATCTCTGTTTAATACTTTCAAGGCCATTAATGGTTTTGTCCGTCTAGGAGTCAGTTTGGAGGCTTTGCAATGATAACTCCCTCTTCCCATTCAGGGATGGCCTCACTGCTTTGCAAGCTCCAAAATCTCCTGAACCATTCATCTCCTTGTCCTACACTGGCAGTAGAATGATCGCGCTCCTCCACTAACGCATCTTTGAACTTGAGCTATTTCCTATTTCTGCCTCCCTTGCTTCCCGTGCTCTGTTTGCTTGAGCAAGCAGGGTAAAAGCCCTTATCAATTTCTCTGAAGGCACCTATTCCTGAGGTTAGTCTTAAATTTCCTGATCCCTCCTGTTAAAACTGTGATATTTTGTTGATGTAGCTTAGAAAAAAAAACACGAAATGTTTCAGCTGTTGAACCTTTTTAGAAGGAAACCAAACTCTATCACAGTTGGCTGACTTTGTTGTTGGCATCAGTGTCTTTGGGGAAAATGTCAAGATAGTTTGTGATTAATAGGTAAACTAGGAGAATATTTGAGGTATCCCTTAGTGCAATTGTGTTAGGTGTTTTGATATTTCCCTCAGTGGGAAAAATAAGTAACTTATTTGTTGGATTAGTATCTGCTATTTTCCTTTTGTAAAATGAAGCATGAATCTCGTATTGTGTAATCTGACTGGTATTATTATCTCTAAAATTATCAGTGAAGAAAATTGAGTTTTCCTGTGTAGGACATGGCACAAGCAGATTCGAGATCAATCAGCTAAGTTGTGATTATATTAGGAATAACAATAGCTTCAGTATCTATATGACACTGATTTGTTTGTTGTTTTCTTGATTGGTTTGATGCCTTCATACCCATGAGCACCTGTTTTTTGTGGAGTGGAGTTCCTAGACAATATCTAGTCTATTTTTCATTATCTTAAAAAAAAATAGAATGCTTGGAAATGATTTCAGCTTGAAAACCTCTCAAAAGTGGAAATGCAAACTATACCTAATATTTGCCAGAACAAGCTGCGTTTTAGTTGTGATATCTTCTGACATAATATCTCCACAGCTCTGTATTGGCATGTTCGCCCAATGTGGCAACATTTCCTCTGAAGTCTAGACCCTTTTGGAATTTCAACTCTAGTGCCGTTACATGTTAAGGTAAATCCATTTTCTAGGAAGTACTATAAACTTCCCAAGCCTGTAGTTCTTTCCAAGTAAAGTTTGATTCAAAGAAGACTAAATGTAACCTTTCAACGTCTAGGAAGTGCCATAAAACTCCCAACCTGTAGTTCTATTCAAGCAATGTCTGACTGAAGCAGACAAAGATTAACAATGAATTAATATACTTCCTGTATATATAATATAATTTTAAAATATCAATTGCATCAAACCATTTTGCTATTACAAATGGACATATATCTAGCTTTATAAATGTAATAGACAAATGGACAACAATGTATGGTCGCATGTATTTGACACTCAAATTGATCTTGCAAGTGTTTCAGACAAAGCACACAACTCTTTTGTGAGCACACCAATCTATAGGAGACTAACAACGCCATGATAATAATATTATTCTGGAATGGTGCCTGAAAGACATCATTTGTTGTCATTTGCATTGAATCTGTCGCCATGAAAATCATACTTTTCTAAAGGATGCCATAAACATCACGATGCTGTCAGTTGCACTGAAATCAGATTTACAAGAAGCCTCGTCATTCAATTTGAGGTCTTTGTTCATTTTTAAACATGTTAAGCTGAATATGCATATGATTCTCTCTCCTTTGACGTGGCTGGCTAGATTTAAATATATTTGGTCATGTAGTTCCTGTAAAATTTGCATTGCCCTTGCTAGTAGTTTATAGCACAGGACAACCATCATCTCGATAAGATAGATAGTTATATTCCTTTGGTATTTTTAGTTATTATATATGGTAGTTTAAACAATATACCTTTAGGTTATTTGAAAAAAAATGCTTGCAATTGAAGGAAACATGAACATTTCATTCCATAGTAAGCGAGTTTGGAATGATATTTGGTCTCCTCTGAGCTGTTATTATCCACCTTTTTTCTTGACTGATTCTTTTTCATAAACAAGCCAAAAACCTAATACTCGATACCTTGGTAGAAATTTCATCTTTCCTATGTACTACTCGTACCATGTACAGTTGGATTTTTACCAGTGGCTTTTCTCTCTGTTGCTTTATGTATTTAACGTCTCTCTGCTGTGCATTTTCCGCATTTTGAGATCCATATCCATCCTTTTGGCGAGTCGAAATGGTCACTGATTATGATTGTTCCCTGCAGATTCTACCAGTCAACATAAAGGGCCTTGCTGGTAGTGTTGCGACCCTTCTGAATTGGTTTTGTTCCTGGGGAGTTACAATGACAGCAAACCTACTTTTAACCTGGAGTAATGGAGGTACAGATTACATTTGCAACATCATATTTCTCGTCTGAGTGCTTGAGCCTGTCAATATATTGGATGATTAATTCATGTCAACACATTGCAGGAACCTTCTCATTGTATACAATCGTCTGTGCTTTCACAGTGGTGTTTGTGGTAGTGTGGGTGCCTGAAACAAAGGGAAAGACACTTGAAGAAATTCAGTGGTCTTTCAGATAAAAGGGGTGGGGATCGTTGCTGTTAATGGTTGAATCTATATATGGAAGTCTAAGAGCTCTGAATTGCTTATACTGGTGAAGATTGTGTGCTGCATTATACAGGGATGCAGGACCACAATAGAGTAGGACCTAAGAATTGGCGCCTCATTGAAGAAGTTGAAATGGATGAGCATGCGGATCTTTGTCGTCCGTAAGATTTGATTCAAGCAAAATTTCTATTGGATTTGGTATTCTGCACATGCAGAAGAGATCTATATTCTGGAATAATGTCATTGGTTCTTACAAGGCGGATTTTTTTGTTGTATAAATGTTGCTATTCTGTTGGATAAATACATTCTTTCTTGTAAAATAATAGTATAATGGTACTTAGAGATGTGGACAGTGTGCCCTGGCCACCATATGGTCACCGATGATAATGGAAATGATGGAACCCTAAGCACGTCAAAGGGTAATTAACCTTGAGGAAAAAGAATCCCGTTAGAAGCAATTAGGAAGGCTGTTGGCGTTCCAACCAATGTACTCCAAACTGGACTGCTGGTAAGAGAGGGGACCGACCTGGACTCGGTTGAGATGATTGGAACCAACTGGACTGGCAAGGACACCAGTGCAACATTAAAGAAAATTCGGTCCATGAAGGGCACACACATACAGATTTCTTAAAAGAGATAATATGAATTTAGAAAGCTTAGCTAAATATTCTAAACAGTAGTTGTTACTAAATACTTAATGCTTAAACAGAAAATATCACTTCTGCGGCCCGACCACCTGAATCTGCAGTTGACACCCAACTAAGGCTAGTTTGGTTGGCTGTAGTCTGGTGTACTTGTGTGAGTTAGCGATGTAAAAATCATTATAAATTTGTACTTCGTCATCCAACAAAATCTTACCAAACAGACCGTTAAATGTATTACCTACAATACCTTATACGAGCACTACCAAATAGTGAAATATAATCAAAGATGTCATCGATGCACATAACATTAGATGTGTTATATGCCAATGTCTCTCTCTAGAACCTTTGTCGCGCTACCTTCTCTCTAATTTCAGAAGATGTCTTTCCCCCAGCTGATCTTCGCTTGAGAGGACGTTGTGATAACATGTCTCCAGTATAGATCGTGGGGATGCATTTAACGTTTGCTCCGACTCTTTGGAGATTGCAATGTACGATCTCCTTTACTGCGTTTACTCTTTTCTCGACACCTATCTTTTGCTTACTGCTTATTTATCCCTTCTCTCCACCCATCCGGTCTCTTGTTGGTTGGTCGCGGCCTCGTTTTGAGACACAGGGGCAGCCACCACACCGCCAGGGGTGGAGCCGTGTAATATTGGGCGTTGGGGGCCAAATAAACTGTGGGAAAAAGTTGAGGATTCAAGTTGATGTAATCTCAGATGAAAAGTATGTTCCATCGGTTATACTAGCAGTTGTGCATCACGATTCTTCGAAACATAGATGTTATCAATTTCAAACTCCATTTTACTCTCGCAACTCATATAGTAAGCAACTTACGGAATCAATATATGTATTTGGAAAAATAAGAAAAATGATCTCATCCATCACTAAAAGCACAACCTTACTGCAATTGGATAGACGAGAGTTTGATCATTTGCATAGATGAGACTAATAATTGCAGCAGCCACCCGCTCGGCTTCATTTACGATGGCACCAAATTCAGGCAGATTATCAATAAAGTTTTTGGCGACATGGCATGAATCATCGGCGAAACATTAACACTATGTTTGGTACATGGTGAATCCAGGGGAGGGAAAAGAAAGGGAGGGAAGGGAAAGAAGGGAATGGGAGGGGAGAGGACACTTATGTTAGCGTGCGTGTTTGGTTAACATAGGGAGGGGTAGGAAAGGAAAATATAAAAAATAATGTAAATATAGAAACTTTATAGTGACATGAAATGTTGGTGATATATAAATATTTTTATATATAATATTTATATTTAGACATTTATTTACATACATTATTTTACAAAATGTATTTCAAGAGATGTGGACAACAAATATGATTATCAATCTTTTCTGGATGTCAAAGCCTATAGTTCTAAATTTTTTATCATAAGATGTAGTTGAAGGCAACATACATTTTTCATTTGTTGTATCAGAAGTGTCACATAAGAGGATTTTTTAAATATGAAAATTGTTGTTATACAAGTATTTTCCATCATATTTTGTATTTGTAATAAATCCTCTCTTTATATATTTAATTACTTCTCACCATACTCCACCATAATTTCTCAAATTATCTGTCTTTTTTATTTTTATGACTGCATAACAATCCCAAACTTTTTAATTTTTGAAAAAAACTTATAAGTTTCCTTCTAATTTGTTTATAAGAGTTAATTTATTTCCTTTTTTTAATTTTATTCTTTTACAAAAAAAGTTTCTTCAAAGTTTATCAAATACTTTCCAACCTTTCATATATTTTTACTTAGTGACATATCACATACGTGACATACTACTACTCTGTTCACATTAATTGTGGGTTTTATACTAATTGTTCCCCTATGTTATCTATATATTTTTCTTACATTTTATATTTTTCGTTGATCTTTCTATTATGTGTCCCGCCAAGTCTTTCCCTTTCTCTTTGTCTTTCGGACTACCCAGATCATGAAAGAGACCAACATATCCTACAAGGTTTCAAAGGGCACGAAAAAACCCTTGCACAAAGGGGCACCATCCAATTGAGTTTGTAGCAGTGGAGTCATGCCTCCTTGAACAAACTCACTACCTTGCGAATGAGAGAATGAGAGAGAAGTGACTGAAAATATACTAGATTTGTTCCCCTCCATTCTCCTCCCTTCTCCATCACTTTGTCCAGCCAAATAACTCAAACTTTCTCCCCTTCTTTCCCATCCCCTCCCAGCACCTACCAAACATGCCCTAAAAGATTCTGGGCAACAGATGACTACTATTTTAAACATCCAATTAGCCGTCTGTACGACATCATTCCTTCTAGCGACTAGAAGCAACTGACGGCCTCTGCTGAATATAATTGTTTTATCACCAGCGAGTTCCACGCTTTCCAAAGGGAGCATAAATAAACACCTACACAGTTGGAAGATGCTTTTTCACTGCAGATTTTTCTGCCAGTAAACCGTTCAGGCATCAGCGGTAAAAGACTGGACTCTCAGCCGAATGAAAAGCACATGAAATTCCGTTGGGTATGAAACTTTGGCGGCTTCCTCTTAATTAACCGAGGCTAGAAGCGAGAACAATGTAGTTTGTCACGATCCTTTGATTTCCCGATCCGTAACATTCCTGCGATC
Source organism: Alisma plantago-aquatica (assembly GCA_963693085.1). Classification (NCBI taxonomy): domain Eukaryota; kingdom Viridiplantae; phylum Streptophyta; class Magnoliopsida; order Alismatales; family Alismataceae; genus Alisma; species Alisma plantago-aquatica. The sequence continues at coordinate 1,161,077,794 of OY856412.1, read as the reverse complement.
GACGGTAGTGCTACAAGGGACTGAAACAGTAAACATAATTGTTGTCATGCGCAACGTGATGCAGATGTGGAGAACATTAATGAAGGAATGAAAGAGTACATATGCGTGTTATAGTGAAGTTGTTTCCGTCTGTTGATAACGAGAGAGAACTGCAGGGAATCTGGATGAGATTGCGCAGAAATTGGGTATATTACAAGCGGTTTCAGTGGTCAATAAAAGGTTTTGCGGAGATGAAAGTTTAAACCCATTTCTCGAATTAGAATCCTGCTCAATTAAGAAAAAGATAAAATGTGATGTCTAGTCGTTAAGAGTACTACGGCAATAACTCAATGTGATACATTGTTTTAAGTTTATCACGTATAAACAAAATTTTTGATTCACCCCGTTCTCAGTATAACCATATTAATCTTATGCTACCATCATCTACATCTTGTATTTCGTTTTTAGATCTATAGTCTTGTAGGATTGAGGCAATTTGTTGCCCCTACTTCTATAAAGACTTTTATAATTTTTTTTAATGAATGATATTTCTCTTGTCGTAGCCAATTACATGAAACATTACAGTGTAAGCCCGAGTTCAAATCTTACGTTCTAGTTTTATTTTTACTTCTGTTCCTTCGACAAAGCCACTTTGGCTGCCTTTAGTATCGACAAGGGATGAGCATCGGACCGGGTTATATCGGGTTTTGTTTGTCTCAAATCCTAACACACATTTTAAAGTGGGTCTCGGGTCGGATTTGGGCCTAGATTAAATTAAAAAATGGCAGTTTGTATCCAGCCCATATATAAGAATTCTGAGTTTCAGGCCGGGTTCAGATTTGACCATATAACATCTAATCGACTGGATTGCTAACATAAAAACTAAATTATTATGATATATACTTTGTGATCAACCTTATATATATATTTTATGATCTATACAGTCGGAATATGTATACCTTAACTGTGTGATCCTCTACATGAAACGAAATGGATATCAAAGAGTAACAAATCATTTTCTCGCACATGTGAATGTATTAGACTAAAAAAATCAGTGGAACCTACAATACTTTTTGCTTCCACATCCTATATGTATATATAATAAGATGAGTGTTGGAAGGACAAATGATGATTTGTCTCCTACATGTGGGCATATGAGAAAAATATACTATACACTGAGCTAGTTGTTTCTTTATTATTTTTCCTTTAATGAGTTAATGACATGACTTTTGCTAGTATTAAATACATGGTAAATTAAAGTATGGATGCCATATTTTATCCAGTTGTTAAAATGTACATAGTTAAATAACAAAAACCTCTATTTGAATGACACAGTGAGACCAAAACAAAAAAAACCAAATACGTCTATCCATGTCAATGATTGTTTTCTTACTAGTATCAATTCACTAACCACGTTGGTTGACTACGGATTATCCCTGTTGCCATTGCTTGTATACTATCTACATATTGCATCAAGAATTATGTAAATCTTTCTTTCAGGACAAACATAAATGTACATGTATACAATGTACATAAAATCTAACTTGGGAATTTAGGTTTTTAGGACTTGAGTTTACCTCAGTCCGTACCAGACCCTAATAAAATATCGGTTTAAGTTTTAGACCTGGCCCACCCATATTATAGATTAGGTTCGAGTCTGGATCGAGTTACGCAGGCTAGGCGGTGGGTTGGATCAGACCGGTCTGACCCGATGCTCATATCTAGTATCGACCTTTGTTAAGCCATTCTTTGGTCTGCAATAGATGACATGATGAATATAAATTAATTTCTATTTTCACAGGGAAAAAACATTGCAATGTATTTTGCAAAATTGCTCAACTCTTACAAATAAGTTATCAAAAGGACATCAGATCCCGAAAAAACACGGCTCTAAGGCCATACAAACCTCTTAAAGGACATTAAACATGTGTTATATGTATCTCTATGATGGGTATCTGTGGACCAGTGTTGTAGAAAAATCTCAGACCCTTCAGTCTGTAGACAATATGGTAAGTTTGTACCCCAATCTGTTAATCTCTCTCTATACAATCCACAAAGGGCTTTTTGTCCCATCCTGTAGTGCCCCAACAGAATTCTCTGAAATTTGATCCTGCAACCTGCTCTTCACAAGTAGCAGGCTTGACCAGTTGAACTAGCCGGCAAATGCCCAGTTAACCTCTCTGTATGTGTCCAATTGTGACTACTCAAAAAAAGAAGAAATTCACGTAACAAGTTGCTTGTCTTACTATGTGAGTCTTTCCAAACCGTCTAGACCCTAAAACAAGAAACACAATCCCCCTATAGGTATTTCTAGTGCAAATTTATGCACGAGATCCCCCTACTACCCCCGCCCCAATAAAACCCACCACTATCCACACTTTATCATCTATCATGATGCCCCCACTGAGAATTTTAGAGGGCCAAGGCCCGTATTAACCCCTCCTCCTAAGCCACTCTAGTTTCTCCCCATGCTTATTAGTATAAAAAATTCCAGTTACCATCATAAATAATCTTCATTGGCGATTCCAACAAGACTCTCATGCTATATAACAATAAGGACTTCATCCTTCAAGATAGTGCTCATATATCCTTGCTCCAGGGCAACTTAAAAATATACTTCACCACTGGCTATCTATGAGAAGGAGGTTTTTTTGTCTCCTCTTCGTGCCATCACAGTCCAAATATTGAACCGAGATGGGTGGATGTTTAGATCAGAAGCCACCACCAACATGTCTTCTTCTTGTGGCACTCTAACAAACACATGGTGTCAATTTAGGTGTTGAAGAAGTTGATTGAGGATCTCCACCCTCTTGATAATTGGCATTTCTTCCTGATCCAACAAGTGTGGATAAACTTTAAGAGATGATGTTTAATAAGTTGTATAAATTGTTATTTCCCTCCCCCAAAGAAAGAAATATGACAAGTGGTGACATGTTGATTGTTCCTCCTTCTACCATTGGTGACAAAGACACAACCAAATTTATCCACGGTAAGATTTGAAACAAGTTTTTGATACCAAAAACAACAAAGAAATTTTGTTCAAGTAGCTAAAGTTCTCCCAAAACAAACTTTTTCACTAGCAATAAATCCATGAATTTATATCTCTAGAGATCCAATATCACTGCTATGATTGATAATACTTTGGCCATGGCTAGGGCCCACCTCATTGCTACATCATCTGACCCAAAAGGTGATGGAGGAATCTCAAAAGTTGTTAAGAAGGTTGAGTGCTCAATCACCTAAAATTAGGCGATGAATACAAGAAGGGTGGGCAAATGAATGTTTTTTTGATGAACAAAATAAGAAACTCGAATGTCACAATCATTTCATATAACATATTGTATCAGACGACAACAAAATCTTTAGTATAACGTAGCGTTTTGTCTGCACTTTTTGACACTAAAACTTTCAGCAACAATAATTGGATGTATGTTAAAAGGAAAATATGGAAAAAGCCAATGTCGTTCAAAACTCGCTATCATGAGCTAGGCTATATACATTTTTGGATGCCTAAAATAAAAAAATGCATTAAATGTCAAGGATGGGACCATTTTTCTAACGACCCTCCTTTAAAAAGTATGATGAAAAGTTGAGCTTTTGTTATGACCCTTGTCTTAACAAGACACCAAGGGATATTGATAAACTACAAAACACTAACTTTAAATTTTTGGGGTTTAAATACTCAATTTAGACACTCACATAATATCCCCTAGATAATCAAAGGAATAAAAAAAGAACATAGAGATGAAGAGAGAAACACAAATAAAGCCAATAGGCTCTCAACTTTTGGTTCTTGTACGATAATGATGACAGTTTTTGAGGTCATAATTAAAGAAGGCAAGTATAGATTGCTCTATGAGCACCATGAGATTACACTCTGCATTATTAAGGAATGTATATATGAGGTACAAATCAATTGAATTCACGTACGTATCGATGCAACGACCCATAGAAAATGTTGAAATGATGAACTCCCTTCAATATTACAAGCAAGTACCTTATATACTATCAATAGAGAATATTAAAAATTACCTACTCAGAGATTGGATGAGATCCAACTCTTGCATAAATCTTAGTAATAAAAGTGATAAAAAGTAGGATTCTGTCACAAAACTATTTGTTAACCTCATCCTATCCCTAGTGACTATAGATTCAATAGCATTAGGGTTTGGGCGTATGTTTGTAGAATGACACAAATATTTCACATACGCAGTATATATGAAAAGTCCACAACAATATAATGAGATAACACGATACATCAAGAAGAAAAGAGACATGTAACCCTTTATATTTCAAGATAACCTGTTGGTTTTTCATTTCATAGAGTAGAGTCTTGAGTGCAACAGATCTATAAACAAAATATATTAATGCTAAATTATTAAGTACGCTATGAAAGGGCATGCAAATAGGGATTGTTGGAGCTTGAGGAAGCTTCATGGAGCATTTTAGAAGGTCAATGGAGCTTGATCTTTAGCTTTGGAGGCTTGATTAGAGCACATTGGGGTCTCCTGGATGCTTTCTTAGGAGGCACAACCTTGCGGGAATAGGGGATAGTCAGGGTCGACTAAGGGATTTGTGGGATAAACCCTCACTTCACCCCCTTTAATTTTGTTGTGGGCCCTGGTGGGAATGACCTTTTTGGGAAGAATGACCATTCTGGGCATGCCATACTCCCTTTTTTCATTTTTGGTGTAGAACATCTTGGAAGAATGTTTGTTCTACCTCAGAGTCATCATGGCCATTTTGAGTGTAGAATGACTGTTCTATTTGGACTAAATTTGAACTTTCGCTGGTGATTCCCCCATATTTCTCAATTAATTTTGTATGACCATTCTAAACAGAATGAATGTTCTTCTTGGTCATCACTACAACCTTTATATTTGGAACAATCTTTCCATATAAATTTCTTGAATTCTAAAACATTGCTAAACTTTTTTGAATTTTCCACAAAAACAGGGACGACTGTTTTCTTGCCAAAATGGCTGTTCTAGGGCTTTTCTTCAGCTCAACTAATTGATTTCTTGTCAATTCATTCCCAAACTTCAAAATTTTAATTCCTTAACACATATGATGGTATTTATTCTCTCTCACTTCCTTGTTCTCATACACAACTTGAAACAACAAAACCTATGAAAATAGAAAGTCTACTAAAAATGGGTGTTAGTGAAAAGTTCTCAAACCTACATAGCCTGCTACTAGCACTATGTTTATTTCCTTCATCCATGCCTGATGTTACTTCAAGCAATAATCCTCTTGAGAATATGCATGTATCACTTCCATAATAGATATCCTTTTCATATGAATGCAAGAATAATTCCACATCACAAGGTGCTTCTTCAATCAACATCACTATGTCAAAGATTTTATTGGCCTTATCAGGCCCAATCTCCAGAATTGGCTTGAGTCTTTGACCATTGACAACAAATTCTTTGGATACTTCCTTTTCTTACACTATAATTACTCCAGATGGGTATGAATGTTTTGCTTGATATGGATCTTCCCATCTTGATCTTAAGTTCGCTGGAAATAATTTCATTCAAGAATTGTACATCAAAACCCATTGATCATGTTGAAATGCCTTTCAACTTATCAATTTGTCATGAAAAAACTTCATTATTTCCTTGTTGTTATTTGGTAATTCATAGACCTCATGCCTAAAATATTCAAGTTCATTCAATTGAAACTTTCTTCTAATGGTTGCCATGTCTACATCCATGTCGATACCTCTTAATTAGTAGAGATTCTTGTGTTTAAATTCTAACAGCAAGTGGAAACTCTTTCCATAGATGAGCTTGAACAAAGTGATGCAAATCAGGGCTTTGAATGCAACCCTATATGCCCATAAAGCTTCATCAAGGTATAGTGACCAATCCTTGTAGTCTTGTTCTACTATCTTCTCAAGAATGAGATTTATCTCCCAATTGACAAGCTCAACTTGCCCACTTATTTGAGTATGGTGAGGGTTAGCTACATGGTGGTTCACCCCATGTATTTTCAACAAACTCTCAAAACATCTATGCATGAAATAAATTCAACCCTAACTTATCATATCTCTTGGTACTTTGAACTGGCTGAAGAAGTTGGACTTCAACAAATCACATACCATCTTGTGGTTATTTTTCCCCATTACTATGGCATCATCCCATTAAAAACAAATCAACATCCACCAAGATGTTCACAAATCCATAGGAGGGAGGGAAGGAACCCATAAAGTCAATGCCTCAAGCATCAAATACATGTACTGCTAGAATATGAGATACACACATCATGTCTCTCCTTGAGATTGGACCATTCTTTTGTCACATCAAGCAAGATTTAGAATATTCATTAGAATATTTTGAGAAAGGTTTGCCAAAAGAAATCACATTGGACAACTTTTGCAGCTGTTCTCTTCCCTCCAAATGACCTACACATGCACCATAATGACACATGGAAAGTATACCCCATTGCTCATCTTCTAGAATACACCTGCTAATTAGTTGTTTGGGGAAATACTTGAACATTTGTGGGTCTTCCCACAATAATTCTTCACCGTAGAAAATAGCATATTCCTTTCCTCCCTTAGCCATGTGGTAGGCACTCCTCCACTAGACAAGAAGTTGGCTATGTGTTTAAACCATAGTTTTATAAAAAGATACAACAAGCATGAGTTGATCAAGAGGCATTGTTTCCTAGATTGTGTTTAATTGTTCATAAGGCCCCTCAATCTGTGAGAGTAATTGATTGTAGAATTTTCAATTCCCTTTTTGTCAACAGTCTCCATGTCAAAATCTTGGAGAAAAAGAATCCATCTTATCAACCTTGATTTTGAATCCTTTTTTGACATGAGATATTTAAGGACAACTTCATTGGTGAAGACGATGATTTTGTTTTGTAGAACATGAGAGAAGAACCTGTCAAGGGCATATGCTACTACAAGCAACTCTTTTCCAGTGGATCTGTAGTTTCTTTATGCTTCATGTAAGGTTTTTGTTTCCACATTAGATTTCATGATGGATCTGGACATTTCTTTAGACAAGTACAACCCCCACTTCCTTATCCAATGCATCAATTATGATCTTAAACATACTAGAGGAGTAGGAGAGGAGAGTTGCATGATGGGGACACAAACCAATTTGTACCTCAAGTGATTAAAGGCTTCAATGCATTCGTCATAAAAAAGAAATCCACATCTTTCTCAAGAAAATGGAATAATGACCTTGATATCTTGCTAAAATATTTATGAAGCGACGATAAAAACCTGCATGCCCCAAGAAAGAACAAACATGTCTCAAGATGGAAGGAATGGTAAAAGTAGAAATGAGACCCAGTTTTGTTCTACCAACTTCAACCTTGACATTTGACACTAGGTGTCCAAGAAAAATACCATAGGGAACCATGGAGTAACTTTTCTTCCAAGAAAGCACAAATCAAACTTTTACACACCTTTATAGAAAAATAGTAAGGTGTGAGAGACAATCATCAAAGGCTTTCCCACAAATTGAAAATCCATCCATAAACAAATCAAGGGATGCATCAAGCATATCGACAAAGATAGACATAACACATATATGATATGTAGATGTAGCATTCAAAAGACCAACTAGTATCAAATAACACTCAAATTTAGGAGTTTAAACTAAGTATTTATCTATATCTTCATGCTGTTATAGCCTTCATATGCCCAAAATAACTCTAGACTCTTATATTTTTGTAATTTATATCTTTTTAAAGATAGAGTTGCTCAACTAGCCAATTTTGGGACTTGCAGGCACCTAACTCAAGAAGACACCATTTCTCTAGATTTTGCCCCATTAAGCATCATGTTATATGCACCAACTTAGGAGACAGTGGTCTTGCTGGCCCAAGAAACTTTTAATATTTTGGACCCAAATTTTGATGGCTAGCCCATTCATCAACTAGAACCCTCATAAGTGAAAAGTTTCAGTGATGCAGGACCATCGACCTATCATAATAGCCCCCCTCGGAGTGGGTTTGTTCCTAAGAAGCAACACCATTGACTACCCTTAGCCACTGCTAAGAATCAGTGATCTCAATGACTGCTGAGATCCCTAATTTTCAGAGAGTGATGAATCCTCTACGCATCCCATCGACCACCAAGATTCCCAAAGGGCCAATGACCACTGGGACCATATCTCAGTGACCACTCCATCATCGACTGTCGAAGATGCCGATGATTGCTGGAACCATATCTCGGTGACCGTCAAGACCATTCGACACCAACGATCTCTAAAGTTCCCCAATACCAGTGACCGTCGAGACCTTCCATCATCAGCGGTCACTAAAACTCCACATTATCAGCGACCGCCGAGACCCACTATCATATACACTCTGCCTATCACTATAAATACCCACCTACTGCTACCTAGCAAAGGGTTCTTTTTTCCAGTTCCATCCAGTCTTAGAGGTTTCCAGAGTTCCATGAAAGAGTTCCAAGATCCGAGAGGGATGAAGAACACACATTACACCCATCCCTTTAGTTTGATTCCATCCACTTTCATTCACCCACTTCTAGCCATTCCCAACCACCTTCCACCTCCATACATCCACCAAAGCTATTGTTTGAGGTGTAATCTAAGAGAAAGGAGGCCAAAGAGTGTAGAAGATCAAAGAGGACGACCCCAAGGACGATATTCATCCTTCCTGGAGGCTATGGAGCAAGAGCCACCTCTCCTCAATGGGCTAAAACTCTTCTTCGACCCCTTTCTTCTACGCTTCTCCTTCATTTCTATATCAATGATGTTCATCCATCTTTGTTCGTGCCAACTATGCTTATCTATAGATATTTGAGCTCTTTCTTGGCTATGTAGCCCATTTTAGGCATATTTATGTACTTTTACCTTAAGCAAGTAGACTTATTCCAGATCTAGTAAGTTTTCAATTCTATCTTTTCTTTTCGTTCATAATTGCTGGTTTGATTGATATTTCTTCCTCGAACTTCCATTTCTACCTAGATCGAGAGATTAGCTGTAGAAATGGATAAGAGAAGGTAGTTTGGATGCAAATTTGAAAGGAAGACGTACAAGGGAGGATCTATTTCAAGCATCTATAGGAGAGATCCTACCAGAATTGTAGACCCATTCAGGCACAGATGGTAATAGTCAGGTTCAAAAGAACCCAGTTGGGTTCACCTCCACCCTCTTGGGTTCACGTTCTGTGTCTTGTGTAGATTCTCTGTTGTTCCTAACATCTTTAAATATTCTAGACCTGAGAAGGTATCCATGATATTCAGGGGTGTTGATCCGTTATCCTTAAGAGAGGTTTCAGATCATTGTTGGGGTTGTGGTCACATTGTGTGAGAGCGAATGGGATGACCCCCATAGGAGAAGCTACCATGATACATGCTACATTTAGATGTAGGTTTCTTACTAAGGTGTTTGAGGGTTGTCTACGCCCGAGAATGGGTGTATAAACTGCCCAACTTGTGGATTACATAGCCAAGAACTCCTTCTGATTAGTTGGATTCGATAGACTCTGTTTTCTTTACTTTATTTTGTTTTGTTTCGTATCATTTTGCTAGACTAGTTCTAGTTCTTTACATATATCAACTATCATTTTTATTAACTTACACAAGAAAGAGATCTTAAGCATCCTAAACATCCCACAACCATGTGTTCAACCCTGCATATATACTTCAACCTCGTATTGGGTTTATGGGGTCCTTGAAGGTTTCAGGTTATAAATTTAAAAGTCTAATTCACCTTTGGGATCGCATCTCCACTTTCAGGATGTGCTCTCAGGACCGATCAATATCCTCATGCATGCAAATGTCCCTATTGGACATGTAAATATGGTCTTTTCCTGATCACCTAGATCATTACCACTTGAAAGTATCCTAAATATCCATCAAGAAAATAATGGAAACTTTGTCCCACCAATATCTCAAGAATTTGATCAATGAAGGGCAACATGAAATGGCCTTTTTTGTTCCTTGCATTTAGTTTCATGTAATCAACACACATTCTCCACTTAGTCTGCTCTGTCATTGGAACTAGTTCACCACCATCATTTGCTAAAATGGTGGTTCCACCCCTTTTGGGTACAACTCAAATATGTCTTACCAAGAACTTTCAGAGATAGGATATATGATGTCTGCATCAAGGAATTTTACTACCTCTTACGTAATGACTTCTTCCAACTTTGTATTCAAACTTATTTGCATTTTCCTATACTAGTATAAATAATATATGTATCACCAGTTATTTTAGACCTTTGACATCATTTACAAATGACACCTAAGTGGGTGACACTACAACTAAGGATATTATATGTTAGTTTCTAGGGTAAGAGACAACCAAAGACATAAACCCAATGTCGGTTGCTATGAAACGCAAAACCGTCATGACAACAACCACATAACGTCAATTGGACGTAAAGTAACTAATAATGCAATACAATTTTAGAATAGTTATAAGAATGTTTTGGGATTAGACTCATTGGTCGAAAGGAAGAAGCTGATGTTAAAAGAATAGTCTACCTTGTTAATCCTTTAAAAAATGACAATGCACTTCTTTATCACTTAAAATTTTAACCAATAAGGAGAGATGTGTCATCTTTTTTATTGTGAAAAGTCGACTAAGAAGATCTTTATCATTGGATTATCTAATGCAACTGACATTGCATGATAGGGTTTTTTAATAGTATGTCTGCAAACTTGATGTCTAACTGTTTAATAGGATGCAAAACTTGCAAATTGTAGGTTTGCATTTTCTTTGAAGCAAATCTACAAACCTGCTGTTTAGCTATTTAGTAGGATGTAGAACCTGCAGTTTGCTAGAACTACATGTCCCATACTATGTTTAGCTTAACAATAGGACAACATGACCTATAAAACATGTAATAACAAACACATACAGGAGTCCACATCCACACAATTTATTCACACACCTATAATTCCATTTCTCATCCACACATCATTTCATTCTCATGCACATACATACATACACAATTCAAAAAACTAACATGCAATTCCATTATCATCCACATTTACAAATGTAATTCTCATCATATTCATTTATCTTCTTCATTCACATACATATGCATATACACACATCTACATCATTCACATATGCACCAACAATTCACTTGCATCAAATCTAAATTTGCAAGAACTCATTAACATCACATGTTGACCAGTCTAAATCACACATACAAAATGGAGTGAATCTAGAGTAGTCAGACTCTTAGATTTATAACCTAACTCTCAGGTCCCCACAACTATTATATGGAGTCCTATGTAGTAGACTGGGGTCGAACCATAGGGACAAAAAATGACAAGTTCCTAGAACATAGAGCCTTTGACTCAAATACACCAGACAAAGGAGTAGATTAAGATGGTATTCCTTATGGAATGATGTTAATCCAATCAAAGCAAGAAAATCAAAGGTAAGAAAACAAAACAAGAGAATAAGATCAAACAAGAAAGATTAACCAAAGTATGATTGGGAACTTGGGCTGGGTTTCACCTACTAAGATCTCTCACCAATATGCAATACTCACACCCTTTGTACTCCCTTAGCAAGATTACAAGAAATCATCATATATTTCTATTCCCTTATCTCTTGAGCTTATGATAGATCTAGATTATAAGTTTGTCTCTCTCTCTAGATGGAAAAAAAATCACAAAGCAAACCATATGATCATTAGCTTTAGCATTCCAACATTTTCATGCATCCATGCAACTCCATAACACTTAGATAAGATTAATACTATTCTTTTGAGGAGTTAACAATCATACATCACAAGATGGTATCTAATCATTCAAGTGAAGAATTAAGAATAAGAGTATGGAGATAATCTTGGCTAGGTGCACATATTCCATATAGGTGCAAGAATATACATGTTGGGAGGCCTTAGTGGCTACTCCAAACCCAAGTAATGAGTTTAGCCACTCATGTTAATGGGTAACATAACATGGGTACAAAAGTGTAGATACATAAAGACTGGTGAAGAGGATGGATGAATAGAGTGAAGGGGACGATAGATCTAAAGACAGAATAAGGCAATACACCAACAATACTCCTTTAGATGTGGATCTGGCGTTGGCGTAGAGTATGGATGGCAACTCCTCCTTTCGAAGAAGGTCATGGAGGGTCTTATCTATCCTCCAACTTTCATCTTTTAGAGATCCAAGATTGATGGAGGGGCTGATGAGTGAGTTTGGAGTGCAGCAACACTTCGTTGTCCTAATGATCTGATGCCCTTGCATGTGTGAAGTCAGAGCCTATTTATAGGCACTGGCCACTGACTTAACTCTTTGTTATGACCGATACTCATGTCATGGTCAGGAAACCTGTCTCAGTCACACAGTCATAGTTGCTACTCGTGTCACGACCAAGACTATCATCATGGTAGAAGCCACTGTTGCGGTCATGTCTTCTGCAATTGTTTCTTCTTCTATCCCGATCATTACCTTCATAATAATCGTGAAATCTATCTCCGTCATGACCACTATTGGGAAATCACAGTTGTGACAGGCAACTGTTCATCTTACTCGATACAGACGTTGAATCTGTCTTAGTTGAGATTCCCAATTAGTCCTTGTGACTGAGACCCTTGTCTAAAAGGATCTGTCACAATCACAACACTGGTGTTGTAGTAGCAACCGATGGAGAATCTGCATGAAGTAAGCAAAGACATTATCCTGGGTAGTTAAAACTGATTCTTCTTCAAGGGAATCAAAAATAGAAAGAAAAGTTCATAAAGTGATATCATTATAGAAATAAAATGGGTACAAAAAGTTCACAAAATATCATGTTATCAACTCCCCCAAACTTAGAATCTAGCCCGTCCTTAGACTAATAGATTGAATCAAAGCATCGAGTGATGAACCAATGCTATTTTCTTTCTGATGTACACACTACTACAAAATTATTTCATCCTTACAACAAAACCCTTGTGACAAGCTTGGTCCACACATTGAGATCCTATTCCCTCCCCGTATTTCCAGAGTTGCATGACTTTATGCATTAGCCACTGCCTTTTGTAGTAAAGGACTCTCCCTCACAATATCCTCCTTTCCTTGGTTCCTAGCTATACTCATAAATGATACCTACAAGGGGTAGCTTTCACACACTACCTTTATTTTGGTTGTATCTAAACTATTGTGCTGGGGAAGGTTAGGCTTTAAGTGTTTTCCTGCATTTCTCAATTTACCTCAACCATAATGCTGTCGTAAGACAATGTCACCCAATTGGGTCCTGATGTAGTGTTAAGTGGGTTGCCTGAGGTCTTCTTCAAAATGTAGGTGGGTTAAAATTGTCTTCTAGATTTCACTTTCAAGCATGACATATCTGCATTCTTGAGTGCAGAAGTATATCAGCCGTGTGAAACCCTTCATCATCTTTCTGAGCACAACTCTCATGATTTTATCTCTTTTGGCTTTTTATTTTGCTCATTGGCTTGGGAAAAAGGATTGGTAAGGGTTTTCTAGGCGGCCAAGCCTCTTTTGATGCCGAAGCGAGGATATATAGAACTGGATGGGGTAGATATTTTCGTCTTGCTGGAGATGTATAATTTCTAACTAGTACTGTCGGCTACGACAATTGGTTAAGAGTGTGATTGACCAAGTCCTCCTTAATTCTAGGGATTTCATAGACTCAAAAGTGTTCTTCTGCTTTACACAATTTTTGCTGTAAGAATGGAATAAGCTCGTAAGATTGTGCCATTATCTTTTATGTAAATTAGTAGCACATTTGCATCACTCTTGAACTGATTACACTAAAAGGTAGCAGAAGGACAAACAAGTGTAAGAATGGGGTAATTGAATAAATCTTGGAATTGTAGATATCAAAAAGTTTCAAAATTTTTCCTACAATGTAGGGGTAAAAGTAGATATGTACAAGACTTTTAGAGTTAAATTTCAAAACTTTAGAATTGAAATAAGGTGGAAAAATTATATCTCTCATGCCTTTTTATAACTCCCCCAAACTTATCGTTCAGTCCGTCTTAGAGTGTCAAAGGTTAATATTTAGGTATAAATGGGCTTATTTCATTATTGTTGATGTTCAACAACCACCCATTTAGATTGTAGCAACATGTCGGCATACCCTCCTCGAAGTGCGTGATAACATTTATGCTATAGGCTTTCAAGTTTTGCATCCTTTAGGGTGAGGGTTGTCATCCATGCTAGGTAGTAAAAACCACAGTCATTATATAAGGGATCTGTTGGGGACTTCTGTGACTGAATTGCATCACCTTGAAGTCTTTACTTTTTACATATTTGTACCCCTTTCCATGTTTGTAGATCATTTCTATTATCCCTTCCGCACATGTTACTGTCTTTTCTTCAGTTGGCATCTTCAGTGTGGTCATGTTGGTGTACTTGTTCAGTGTGAAGGCTGAGTCTGAATTGTTATATAGAATGGTAGTCTTTGCCTTGATGTTGACTACAAGGAGGGTCCACTGATTATCTTGCAATATTAATAAGAAAATGAAATTGGGTAGGGAGTCTATTAGATGGTCTCAGACGTTCTTTTTCTCCCGATTGCTTGTATTTTAATATGCCATTAACGAGCAAGAAGTAGGCCACATGCACGTGAGATATATCATCACCTATCAGGGATTGGTATGTAGACATGACACTTTTGGATATGTATCCTCCTATCTTCAACATATCACAAAGGTCATCTTTAATCACACAAATTCCACCCCGTTCGAAAATCACTTCCCCCACAATATCATCCTCCCTCAACCTTTCCATTATCAACATCAAGGAACCTTGAGAGACATCTTTGCAGACCCATCAATCGAAGTCATAGAAAGTTTCTTCTATGGCCCCTACTGCCCCATCTGGCTGGATTTACTATAGATCTTCTTCATTGATCTCTCTCACTTCTAGTTTATTAGAGGCTTCTCTTCTTCTTTTTCTTTTGTGGGGGTGACTTGTGTCTTTTCAACAACTTGAGGGCATTGCACCTTGTTCCACGTGGTGTTGTTTGATTGATTTTTGCGTTTCCACCCTGCCTTCCAAGTAGAAGCTCTGGCTGGCTCAGTATGGTCGATCCATAACGTCCTTAATTGCTCTCACCATGAATTTTTTCTGACAGAGGAACTCTAGTATATAATCTGCATGGCACAACATCAGGAGGCATTGTTGGGTCTTTAAAGAAGCATTGATCATATATGATCTCCATAGTGTAGGTGCCCCACAAGCCATGCAAATCTTCAAGGAAAAGGTCTTCTATAGGAATGCCCTTATTTATTGCTGTCACCATATCTGAGTACAATGAAGGCGCAATCCCCCGATCCTTGTTCCTCTTGAGGGACTTTAGTAGAAATGGAGAAATTCTTCCAGTTAGGTTTGTGGAAGTTTCCTACCAATTGAATAGCCCATTGGAGACAAAGAGGTACTTTCAGGATGTCGCATGCCTCTTTGTCTTTGAAGATTAGCGAAGAGCTAGGTAGGTTGATAGCATAATATTTGTAAATACTTATATGTCTATCATACATGTTAACGACAATAAACACCCAATTCTTGACAGTTCTGATCAGCAAGGTGACAAAATGAGTTTCTGCCCTATCCATAGTGCCTTGGAGCTCCTTCACAAATTTTGAACTAAATTTATCTTCATACAACATTCATTCTAGGTGTGTTGTTCCATTAAATACCGGTTGTACTTTATCGGGGTGAACAAATTCTTCTAGCAAAGTTGCACAAAGTACTTTAAAAATACCTTTGTGCACTCGTGCTTTCTTTGGGAAAATCCCTCTGAATTGATCTCTCGTCAGTGTCCTTCCCTTGCTATTGTATAGAATATCTTCCCTGGTATATTATCATTCATCACGATTGCTGATGCATGGACAACCCAGTAGGTGATGCATGATAATGATGTCATGCCCATCCCTTCTAGTTTGTACAGGAGCGGAGGTGTTGCAGCCATTTTGGTTTACTCTACATGTGGACTCTATTCCCTTTTAGGTGTACCAACAAAGAAGGAGGCCATGCCACCTTCATCATCATATGATGTCCCTTTGCCAGCATGATGTGAATTTAAGGTTGGTATAACAGTCGTGGGGGTGCAGTTGGAAACATGACCTTTAGTATTCTTCTTTGGTTCCTCTTTGACTCTGGCTTCCTTCGTGCTTGTGCTAGAAACCTATGGCTTCCTTTGTGCCTGTGCTAGAAACCTCTTCTTCATCTTCATTTGTAGTAGACAATGTCTCGACTACAACTTTATTGAGTTCTACTAGAGTGGTCACCATATTACCATTGTATACAACATCATTGTACTCATTGTGGACTGGTTCCTGGAGGTAAATGTCAACAATGTCCATGTTGATTGTTGTTAAGTCACGGGATGATGATATTTTAGTACTTGCTTCTTCCTTGCCAACTATATCTCTTGAAGGTTGTTCTATCAGATTCTCCTCCCTCTTAGTGGGTTGAGAATTTAAGTCAAGCACATGTACAATGTCCTTTGCGCCCTTGGTAACCTCTTGCTACATAAGACTTGTTTGCTCCTTTTGCTTGGAAACATCTTCTGAATGATCTTTATGTACATTTACATTTTCTTCTTTGTGTGATAGGGGTGCACTCGTTGCTTCGTCACCTTTTTGTTCATCATCATTTGAGGGGCTAGAGGATGCTCTAGATGTTGAAGGGATAGATCTGCATGTGGATGCTTGTTTGGCATGCCATTCCTCTATTTGTTTGTGCTCCTCTTATAGATCTCACATTGCTCCTTTGTAACCCTTGCACATTAAATCTTTCTGAATGCGTATGATGTCCCTTTCTTTCCTAAGGTCCACCATCTCTGCTGACATTATCTTGACGGCTTGCATCATTTGCATTGGTGGAAGAGAACATACCTCATGAATTCTGGGAGGTCGAAGGTCCTCTCGTGTATCTTGGATACCTGCATTGTCAATTCTTGTAGATAAAAAAAATGTGCTTGTAAAGAAGAGTTTTGCATATGTCAGAAGATAGCATCAAATTGACGTCCCAACTCCTCAAATTTCATGATATGTTGTTGTTTGTCTTCAGGTCTCCTCATTGTAGTCATTGTCTAAGACAATGATGCAGCTGGTTGTTCTTGTTAAGGGGAGAACTACTATTTTTTTTCTCCTGGTTGTGCATGATTCTCCTACCCGCATTCGCGCTAGTATTCATTGCTTGTTTAGTGCTTGATGCTACTATTTGACCTGGTATTACTGGTACTGTGTCACTTGGAAGTATTGTGGTTGACTACTTTGAGTTCTCAGGACCATGGCTTGGTTCCTTCTCATCCTCCGAGTACGTTCTTGTTCGGTAGTAGGAGCACTCGACTTATCTCCTTTCTTTGTTATTGGTACCTCCGATACTTTGTCTGTAATAGGGGGAGTGGTGCATTATAGAGCCCTTCATCATTGTGACTTGGTTCATCATCCAGGGATGGTTGTTTTTCATCTTCTACTTAGCTCGACAGAATGCTTAACGCCTCAACTTTGCATTGCCAGATTGCTAGTTTCTTTCTCTTCTCCAACTGTCATTGTTGTTCCTCCTCTAGTTGATCCTCTACATTGTGGATGCTGTGAGGTGATTCTAGATCTAAAGACCTCCTGATTGTGCTCGAGTGAATTTTATCCATTTCATCTATACTTGGTCATAGTTTGTTGGCGTCTTAGTACATCATTTCTGGGGAGGAAGTAGTAGCTTGGATTTGCTTTGATTGTAGAACAACTTTTCCCTTTTCTACACTAGAATACCATCAATTATCTATGCTTAATGTCTACCTTCATGTACCCATCTATCTCCTCATATCTTCTTAACTGCTCAATTGGCAGGAAGTAGGTGGCAATTAGGGTTATTTTCCCTCCCATGCATTGATCTTTTATCTTCCTAGCATCCTGCCCCACATCAGTTGATATTTTTCAATTAGAAACCTCCCTATGTTTATTGGCCTCTTATTCAACATCGACCAGATGAGGAACAAATCTCCCTTGGACACCCCCCTATTTCAGATCTATTTCCATTTTCTATTTCTTACCAATTGAGGGTCCAAACATTATCCAACTTAAGTAATATTTTGCACCTAGGCTAATTGAAGCATGTAGAATCCGACTATTCAATTAGATTTGCCTTTTGAAGACTTTTGATGTGTTAAATAAATCAAATACTATTTTCTTTTACCTTATGCATTAATGACTTTAAGATTCTCCAAATTTTATGAAACTTCACCCACAAATCATATTTAACGTGTTGGATATGAATTTGCCCTTAATTTCACATGTTGAAGTTGTTTTTAGATTTATTTAATATTTTGAAAGTTCTACAGAAGATTGTGTTTGATGTTATCTTCTACATTAACCTGATGAAGCACAAAGTGACAATTGTTGCCTTGGACTTCTTTGGGATATGCTTAGGTTTTCCTGTGAGCTTCTCCCACATTGTGTGGCTACTATATCCTACCATGGTCTTCTCACCCTGTGTTATTGAACATGCTTTAGCCTCTTCTTCATTGTCCGTGAAGATCTTATTTAGGATCACCCTTTGTCACATAATATTCATTACCTCCCATCCTCACTTGTAGCTTGTACTCCCCCCTTCCTATCTTTCCTTGTTATCAACATGGACTACTTCCATAGAGGACATGAACTTGGCAATAAGTTCTATTAGAGAGATTGTCTTGGTTGAGCTGATGTAGTGTAGATTTTCTCCCCTAAGGAAATCCATCACTCTGTCATGGATCCCTAGCCTTTTGAAATCTTTGATGTCGATGTATCTTGTTGGCTTGAATACCTTGGTCCTATTGATCATATCATAGTTGGATTTGTGCACCTGGTCCCTTGGTATGAAAGTCGCAGACAACACTACTGTTGTAGTCTTGACAATTGGTTTTACTTTTTCTATTAGAGCAGTAGAAAGCAACCCGATCTTTACCGTCACTTTCCTCTTCTTTGTCTTTGGTTCTTTTGACACAACAACTTTTCTCTTCCCTCTTTTACTAGGTTCCTCCTCCTCTGGCACATATTTAGAAGTTTCTGTCTCTGTAGTGCCTTGGGACTCCTTGGTCTCCTCTGGTGTCTTGTGGCTAAGAATGTATTCATACTTCTTCTTCAGTAGCTCCAAACAGAGCTTCTTTTATGGTGAACATGTTGGGGTACTCATTCAGTGCCTTGATGATTCATTTGAGAGCTTATTCTACCCCTTTTAGAGAGGTTGCCTTCCTGGTAAAGGTGTCAGAAGTGGAAGTCAACATTCTCTCAGGTTTCAGGGAAATAGCAAGGGAAAAAGGAAATGCGGCAGCACTGATGGTGATGATCTCAAGTGATTGTTATAGTGTCAAATTGCCATCATCGTCCTCCAACCTTCTCCTCTATCTCCAGTTTCGATTGCACACCGATCGATCAACACTTCTCCGTTAGGGTTCATTTGAGCTTCGTTGTAAGGAAAAGAGAAAAAGAAGGGGGTTACTGTTCCATGATCTGCCCCTTTTATATTAGGTTTTAAGGGGATTGTGTCTCAACCATGACTTTTGGGTAGTGTCGCGATTGAGTCATTATCATAGTCAAGACTAGTGTCTGACCCGAAACAAGTTGCGTTCGAGACAACGTCTAAGTGGCGGTCGCGACATGTCCATACCGAAAGATGTAAAAGTGTCACAATCACGACGACTAAGGAATAGGGTGTCGGTTAATACAAGGGTTTTAA
This sequence comes from Alisma plantago-aquatica, assembly GCA_963693085.1. Taxonomy (NCBI): domain Eukaryota; kingdom Viridiplantae; phylum Streptophyta; class Magnoliopsida; order Alismatales; family Alismataceae; genus Alisma; species Alisma plantago-aquatica. Next base: position 1,161,058,185 of record OY856412.1, on the reverse strand, counting down.
AAACAACTAAGCAATATTTGAATTAAACACTACCCTTTCTAATATTAAAGCAATCGAAAATGTAACAACAAAGGTGGCACATCAAATTTGGCTACCTTTTTAAGGGAAATTCGAAGTTACTTAGAGTAGAGAAATTCAAAGTTAAGTTGACAGATACGTACATAGTCTACACTAAATGGATATAAAAGGAAGCCTTGAAATACTAAAGAAAATAGTAAATCCTTGGGTTTCCTCCCAAGAATCACTAATTTATAGTCCTCATCTTGACTTTCTAACAAGGCTTCTTAGGGATCCTTCGGTAATACTGGTTGTGGTTCTTCTAGTCAAGTTATGATCTCCTCACAAAAGAGTCATCTTCATAATATCTTGTTACTCTGTGTCCATTCACCTTAAATGTACCCGTTGTTGTGTGATTTCTATATCATCTTTTCACATACTATCACACACAAATTTGGTTCATTCTGATTTCATTTAGCCTCTTTTCATATTACTTTTTCTATCTTTTTGTTACTTTACTTATCACATAACTTGCATTGCAGATATGTCTCAAAAGAACTGATTTTAGAGCTAACTTCTGCTAAAATAGCAGAATGCACGACGTGCACCACTTTAGCAGAAGTTCCGTTTCACTAAAACAGTAGAATGCACGGTGTGCAGGATAGATGCACGATGTGTACCACTTTAGTAGAAGTTCCGTTTCATCCAGATAGCAGAATGCACATCATGTTCAGGCCTTGAACATGACATGTGAGTTTCCAGAAATGTACAGAAAAGCATGTTCACGACGTGCACTCAACTGCACGTCGGGCACCTGGAGCGTCAAGAAATCAAGAAAACTTTTGGAAAATCGCATAGAGTGCATTTCTCAACGCACGCCATGCGTAATTCATCTAGAGCAGCCCGTCAGTGTTGGTGTACGGTGTACACCCAGAATGCACGATGTGCACCTGGCAATTTTAGGAATTTGAAAAATACGAGTTTGAGTTTAAATGAAGGACAGAACGGAAGGGGCAGTTATGCTCGGTCATTTTGTGTCAGTTCCCTCATCCCAGAGCAAAGCTAGAGCAGAGGAGGGCGATTTAGAGGAGAAAAGAGGTGGTTCCTTGCCAAAGAAGCTCATCTCTTCTTCTCTTCTTCACCATTGTCTTCTCTAAGGTTCAACCAAGCTTCCCCAACTCTATGAAGCTTCTTGGGAAAGGAGTTAGTCCATTTTGGAGCAGCTAAAGAAGGAGAATTTCGTCCCCAAGCTGGAATTCCTCATTCTTGTGGTTACAACCTCCGATCTCTTTATTTTTCCTCTCCTAAATCATGTTTAGAACTGAATTTTCTGTAACAAATATGCAAGGCATGGTTATGGACGAGTAATTCTCTTTTTCTTAGGCATGAGAGAGTATCTCTCATGTCATAGCATGTATGGAACAAGTGATTTCATACTAAATACTATGCTTCTTGTTTTCTACCATGAATGTACCAGTTTATTTATTCTCTTGTATGTATTGCTGGCCATTTTATATGCATGTTTTCTGCATTCTTGCTCAATATGAGAAGATAGGTAAGAATGTATGGAGGTACCCTTCTTAGAAACTCTTTCTCTACCATGGGAGTGGAGAGAAATGAGTTGAGGAATAGGTTGTGATAAAAAATGAAATTTATGCACGAGAGTGCATCTTTGAGTTGCGATTGTTACACTTGCATCGGGAGGTGAAGTGTAACACAAATTTTCCTTTAATAAGAGCTTATGTATGTTTAAATTATCATGTTCCTATGATATGCTATGATATGTGAGTAAAATCCTAACGTCCAAGATCCGTTAATATCTGAACCTAAACTTTTCTAGCAATCTTTTCATTGTTCATTTTTTTAATCTGAATTTTTTGCAATTAGATAAGCTTTACCATCTCTTTTAAATCGATCTAGATTGTTAAACTTTAGTGTTGCTACGCTCATTTAATTGCCTAAGCTCCTTGTGTTCGACCTCAACTACAACTACTCTCGTATACTTGCGAGATATAGCTAGTTGAGTAAAAGATCATTCCTATGATAAAAAAACTCGTTAGTGTAAACAACCAGCACTCGTCTTTTCACTGGTAGTTTCCATTACCCCAGATGGGTAGATTTTCACAACAAAGAATGGGCCAGACCACCTGGACCTAAATTTTCCTAGGAATAATATGATCCTTGAGTTGAACAACAAAAATTTGCCCCCCCTTTGGCACATCATTGTTCTTTATGTCGACATCATGGCACACTTTTGTTCTTTACTTATAGATATGAACATTTTCATAGGTGTGTAACCTCAACTCTTCGAGCTCATGTAGCTGTAGGTACCGCTTCTTTCTAGCCTTGTCGAGATCCACATTCAAACATTTGATGGCCCAAAGGGCACTATGATCTAGTTCTACTGACAAATGACATGACTTTCCATAGATGAGCCTATAGGGAGTAGTCCCTATTGGTGTTTTGTATGTAGTACGGTAGGCCCATAATGCATCATCGAGTTTTATGGACCAGTCTTTGTAGGTCTTGCCAATAGTTTTCTCTAGAATCTCTATAATTTGCTGATTGGATACTTCAACTTGGCTTGATGTCTGTGGGTGGTATGGCATTACAACCTGTTGTTTAAATCCATATTTCTTTAACAGTGCTTCAAACTATCTTTCCCCGAAATGGGATCCTCCGTCACTAATGGCGGTGCGCGGGACCCCAAATCTAGGAGAAATAGTCTTCTCAAATATTCTCACTACAACTTTGGGATCACAAGTGGGGGTTGCCACAACTTCCACCCACTTGGAGACATAATCAATGACCACTAGAATGTATTGGTTTCCCCTTGAATATGAGATTAGTCCCATGTAATCTATTCCCCAGACATCAAAAATTTCCACTTCTACCCAATCAGACATGGGCATCTCATTCCTTTTGGTAATGTTTCCAGCAAGCTGGTATTCTCTACAGGATTTGACAAAAGCCATAAAATTTATAAAAAGGGTTGGCCAATAAAAGCATGACTGCAAGACCTTAGATGTAGTCCTTTATCCTCTGTGGTGTCCACCGTAAGGTGAAGAATGACACTCCCTTAAAATTTGAGGTAGTTCCTTTTTCGGCACGCATCATCGATACATGCTGTCTAAAAATCTCTTGAACAGAAGTGGGTTATCCCAGTAGTAGTTCTTAAAATTAGAAAATAACTTCTTCTTTTGATTATATATTATGTTAGGAGACAATTGTTGGCAAGAAAAATAGTTACAAATATCAACAAACCAGGGTAGGTTAGGTTCAACTATCTTGGCCATCATCAAAGCTTCATCTTCATAATTGTTATTATCTGGCATCTGATTCTATCCATGACCATAATCCTTGATAAGTGGTCAATGACCACATTCTCTATTCCTTTCTTATTGATGTTCTCATGATCGAATTCTTGCAACAACAAAGCCCACCTTAACAACCTTGGCTTCATATATTTCTTTTGAATCAAGTACTTTATAGCCCCCTTTACCTTGGATCCTATCAAGTATGATCTGAATTTGTCAAAAGCAAACACAATTGCCAACATCTCCTTATTCGTGGTGGTGTAATTCACTTGAGCTTCGTCTAAAGTCTGATTGGCATAATAGATTGCGTGATGCTTCTTATCCTTCCTTTGACCAAGGACAACTCCAATGTCATAGTCATTGGCATCACACATGATTTTGAATGAGAGTTCCCAATCTGGGGCTTGTAGGATAGGGACAATAGTCAAAGCATCCTTTAGGATATTAAATGCTTCAAGGCATTTATCAGAGAAATTAAACTCTACATCCTTTACCAATAGGTTAGACAAAGGCTTGGCTATTTTAGAGAAATATTTAATAAATATTCTACAATGCCCGATATGTCCCAGGAAACTTCTCACTCTCATGACCGATTTTGGGGGTGGGAGTTTAGATATAGCCTCAATTTTGCTTAGGTCAACCTGTATTCCTTTCTCAGAGATCTTATGCCCCAATACTATGCCATCTTGAACCATGAAATGAATTTTTTCCCAATTCAAGACTAGATATTTTTTTCACAACGTTGCAAAACTAAGGAAAGATTCTTGAGACATCTATCAAATTCTATTTAGTATATCGAAAAGTCATTCATAAGGACTTCCATTATATCTTCCAAGAAATCTGAAAACATGGAAATCATGCACCTTTGGAAGGTTGCATGTCCATCACATAATCCAAGTGACATTCTTATGAAACCATAGGTGCCATAGATGTAGGTAAATGTAGTCTTTTCTTGATCATCTGGGTGGATCAATACTTGATAAAATCCTAAATATCCATCCATAAAATAGAAATATGCATGATGTGCTAACCTTTTTCAAGACTTGACCAATAAAGGGTAGAGGAAAATTGTCTTTTCTTGTAGCAACATTTAATTTCCGATAATATATTCACATATGCCAACCAGTGACAGTTTACATAGCTACCTCATCTCTGTTATCCCACTTTACAACAATTATTCCCCCTTTCTTTGGCACAACATGAATTAGACTGACCCAATTGCTATCGCTTATCGGGTAAATGATTCTTGCTTCTCACAACTTGATGACTTCCTTCTTAACAACTTCTTTGAGCATATGCTTAAGCTTCCTTAGTAGTTAAGCTAGAGTATTGGTAGTGTCTTCCAAGTTTATGCGGTGCATACAAAGGGCTAGGCTAAGACCCTTGATATTATCTACTAAATATCCTATTGCCTTCTTGTGTTTCTTGAGTTTGTTTAACAACTTTTCTAATTGATCTTCTATTAGAGTGGAGTTTATACTGACAAGATTCTTTTACTTGTCATCCAAAAATTCATATTTCAAGCCTCCAGGGCTCAGTTTTCAGTTCCGACTTCAGTTTGGGTGCTTCTTTTTCTTCAAAAGTTCATTCTAAAGATGCATACTTTATTGTTTCAAGGTTATCTCCTCTTTGTCACTGAAATTCTCCTCTGGTTGATTCAAATGATCTAGAATCTCCACCACCTCAGGGTCTTCTAGATTGGGATCTGGATTATTTAAGGTTTGCATGAGCGGGTCTATGATTGCCTTATCTTCTTTTCACTTCCTCCTAATATTGGTTATAACTGTCCATGAAGTAGACTGACTCAAATAAGGAGGGTCCTCTCATGGCGTCTTGGACATGAAAGTCGATATGGTCATTTCCAACTCTGAGAGTAATGATTCCTTCTGATACATCATGGCTCTACCCATGGCGAGGAAGGGTCTTCCAAATATCATTGGGCATGTCGGGTCCTCTTTGGTGATGATTACTACTATGTCGCAAGGTATAAAGAATCGCCCAACACGAATTGGGACATCTTCCACTATCCCCACTGGCTTGGTAAAAGTGTGATCAACCAACTCAATTCTCATTCCAATCTTTACCATGTCTTTTAGTCTAAGCCTTTGGGATAAGGAGAGAGGCATTACACTTATGCTTGCTCCTAGGTTGGCTAACCCCTTCCTCTCGAGATTGTCCCAAACACAAAAGGGAATATTGAATGCCCCTGTATCCTTCTTCTTCGTAGGAAATTCAACTTGGACAAAGACACTTAACATCTTGGCCAACTGTACTGTCTCGATGTGGTCCCCTTTCCTTCTTTTTGTGATTAGATATTTCAAGAATTTAGAATATGTATACATCTCTTCAATTGCATCTAGAAAAGGAATATCCAAGTGTAACTTCTTTTCCGCCTCCATAAAATTCTCATATCTTTTCTTCAAATGAGCTTTAATCAGTTTGTATGGAAATGGGACTCTTGGGGAATAAGGATCTCTTTTGTTGAAGGCTTCTTTAGTGGGATCGGTCTTCTTAGTTTTTGCACTTTTCGTCTTCTTGTCTTTTTCTTTGCTCCTATCCTCCTTCATGGATTCTTCCCTTACAGATTCCTCCTCTACTATAGTGGATTTTATTTGTGGCTTGGAAACATTTTCTCCTTATTGGTGAATTTATTCTTGTTGCCTCTTCACTACTTTTCCTGATTAGAGATTAGCCATCTTTACCGTCTCCATGTTGGAGGGGATCTTTACTTGGAGATTCTTCATGAGCTTAGAAAGTTGTACGAGTTGTTGGTCAATTTGCCTCTGTTGTATCTGCATGTCCAACATATGAGTCTACATAGTGCTCATGACACCAATATTTGTTATGACACTTTGAGTTAACTATTCTTTGATAGTTGCTTGTCTCTTTGCAAATTCAAAAAGCTCTAACACCATGTCAGGTTTACTATTATTATTGCTCTTGCCTTGACCTTGGTCTTGGTTCTTCTAGTTTGTATTCTTGTTTTGATATGGGCCTTGACTTTTTCCTTGTCCTTGATAATTATTCCTATTCTAGTAAGTTGTAGTTTTGGTGCACTAAGTTTGTCCACCTCTTTTCTCAAATCTCAATGGCAGCTTAGACTAGCCACCCAGTTGATGAGAATTCTCAACAACATATTTGTTCCCATAGTTAAAACCAAGGTGATTTGGTCTTTTAAAATTTGCATAAGAGATGTACTCTATCTCATCTTCCTCATTGCTTTCTTCACTATCTTCGGGTCATGTGTAAATGAAATTATTGACTCCATGACCTCCTTCACCACATGTGACACATTTCATAACTTTCTCAATACATTTATTACCTTTGCCTCTAAAGTCCTTCAATTGTATGACGTCTGTAGCAATCTTCTGAATCTGGGAAGTTATGTTCCCTAGAGCCTTGGCTTCTATAGAGGGTCTGTCAGAGTTAGCCTTATCGGTTGATCCCCTATCACCTCTTTCATACTCCATGCCCTCTTGCAACACAACCATGTTATCAATGATTATCATAGTCTTGTTCGGCTTCTTTTTGAGAAAATCACTTCCAACAGTGGCATTCAATGAAGTTTGCTCCTGGAAGTTAGTCCATTGTAGAATGTCTCCACAAGAAAATCTTTGTCATAATTGTGATGGGGACAATCCCTTTGATACTCTTGGAATCACTCCCATGCTTCAAGAATATTCTCTCTAGGTTTTTTCTTGAATCTAGTGATCTTTTGCCTATTTCAGATAGTCTTCTAAGTGGGATAGAAATTGGTGACAAAAGAGTTAGCTAGAGGCCTCCATCCATTAATAGATCGGTGAGGTAGGCTGAGATACCAGGATAGATCTTTGTCCTCTAGAGAGAAGATGAATCCTTTACAATATATAACTTCTTGTGCCACTCCCCTCTTCTTGATGGAGTTGCAGATATTCTTAAATATGTCAAGATGATGATAATGATTCTCATTCTTTGAGTTATCACTGAAAGGTTTATTCTGGATCATTGAGATGATGTAGGCTTCATCTCAAAATTAACAACATTAAACTGTGGAATTATGATTGGGCATCTTGATACATTAGCTCTTATTGCAGCTAATTCTCTAAGTGACTTATCTTCTTCTTCATCATCTTCTTCCTCATTGTTATGGTTGTTACATTTGCGTTCATGATGATTTCTTCTGTGTATTCTATTGTGGTGGTGTTGATCCTCTTCATCTCATTCCTCACGATCATTGTCATGTCTCTCTTCAGTTCTTCATCCTCATGATGATGATCATCCGAGTGACATTCTTCATGTTCTTCTTCATCTCTAGAGGCACTCTTGCATTTTGATCTTCTGTAGAATGCCCTCCTTCTCTATGAGGCGGCATGTTGATGCAAGAGGAAAGAAAGTTGACAATCACAATCTGCCTCTCTTCAATCTACCTAAATAGTTCACACAGTCAAGTTAGAAAATTAGACATGTATAAGGAAATATTCTAAGCAATCTAGATATGGAAAATTTAGAGTTTTTTTTACATTCATGCTTATCACTAAGCTTGAGGCACATGTTTATGGTGAGTAGAATCATGTTCTTAATAGTACCATTTTTCCTTGTCCCTAAAAATGACACCAAAAAGTTGACCGACCTAAATCACACGTACAAAATGGAGCGAGTCTAGAATAGTCAGACTCTTAGATTTATAACCTGACTATCAGGCCCTCACAACTATTATACGGGGTCTGATGTAGTAGATCAGGGTCAAACCATAGGTACAAGCAACGATAAGAGCCTTTGACTCGAATATACCAGACAAAGGGCTAGATTAAGATGGTGTTTCTTATGGAACAATGTTACTCCAATCAAAGAAAAAAAGCAAAGGTAAGAAAACAAAACAAGAGAATAAGATCAAACAAGAAAGATGTAACCAAAGTATGATTGAGAACCTAGGCTAGGTTTCACCTACTAAGATCTCTCACCAACATGAAATACTCACACCCTTTGTACACACTTAGAAAGATTACAAGCAATCATCATATATGTCTAATCCCTCCTCTCTTAAGCTTAGGATAGATGTAGATGATAAGGTTGTCTTTCTCTAGAGATGGCAAACAAACAATCACAAAGCAAACCATATGATCATTAGCTTTAGCATTCCAACATTTTCATGCATTCATGCAACTCCATAACAGTTAGATAAGATTAATAATACTCTTTTGAGATGTTAACAATCATAAATCACAAGATGGTAGCTAATCATGCAAGTGAAGCATTAAGAACAAGAGTATTTAGATAATCTTTGCTAGGCACACATATTCCAAATAGGTGCAAGTATATACATGTTGGGAGAGCCTTAGTGGCTACTCCCAACCCAAATAACGAGTTTAGCCACTCATGTTAATAGACAACATAACGAGGATACAAAAGTGTAGATACACCAAGACAAACAAAGAGGATGGACAAATGGAGTGAAGGGGATGATAGATCTAAAGAGATAAGAAGACGGTACACCAATAATACTCCTTCAGATCTAGATCTGGTGTTAGCATAGAGGATGGATGGAAACTCCTCCTTTCAAAGAAGGTGATGGAGGGTCTTCTCTCTCCTCCAACTTTCATCTTCAAAGATCTAAGATTGATGGAGGGGCTGATGAGTGAGTGTGGAATGCGGCAACACTTCATCATCCCAATGATCCTATGCCCTTTCTTGTGTGAAGGCTGGGCCTATTTATAGGCGCTGCTCACCGACTTAACTCTTTTTTACGGTCTATACTCATCTCATATTCGTGACATCTGTTTTGGTCACACAGTCGCAGTTTATATTTATGTCCTAACTGCGACCATCATCACAGTCGAAGCCACTATCTCGGTAGTGTCTTCTGCAACAGTTCTTATTCTAACCCGATAATGATCTTTGTAATGGTTGTGACATCTATGTCGGTCACAACCATGTATCACGACCACGACCACTATTGGGCAATCACGGCCGTGATAGGAAACTGTTCATCTTGCTTGAGACAGACATTGAATCTATCTCGATTAAGATACCTGATTAGTCCTTACGGTCGAGATGCTTGTCTGAATGGATCTGTCAGAATCGTGACACTGGTGCTGTAGTAGTTTGATCGATGGATATTCTACATGAAGTAAGAAGGGATATTAGCCTGGGTAGTTTAATTCAATTCTTCTTCAAGGGCATCGAAAATATACAAAAAATTTCATAAAGGGATATCATTATAGAAATAAAATGGGTGCAAAAGTTCACAAAATATCATGTTATCACATGTATATAGAAATCATGACATAAAGGTTTTAAAAATATCATATTTTATTCTAATGAAACAAAAAGTTGACTTCGTTAACAAAGGACTGACTCTTCTCGTATCTCATCCTACTCTTCCTTTGTATAGAACTTTGTCACATCAATAGTTGCAAAGAGAATGACACAAATCACATTTGATTTGATTTTTTTATATTATCAAATAATACTATTTACTTATGATTCAAGACTATACAAATTACCATTTCTAAACAATGGATGTCTAATGCCATTTCATTAATAATTAGGTCCATATACCACATCACATAGTATCCACATACCCAATTGTTATCGTGTATAGGATGACATAAATTTATAATTAGTTAATAGATAAAAGTAAGCATAGTTGACATCTATATGCAGTGAAGTTAGAAAATTACCTTACCATTCTTTCAAGATATTGATTTCTTTTTTATATATACTTCTCCTCCAGTCTATTTGAAAGATTTTATATCGCTATAATTTAAAGTAATACATTAACTTGAGTTTTTAAGTAATTTCATATATTAATATGATAATTATTTTTACTTATTCTACGATTGGCACATTCATTGTGTGCCCCCTCACTCCCGATTTTTCTACTCGGAGGATCAAGATAATGCATAGATAGCATCTTGAGGACAATTATTAAGAACACTTAATGCACTACTGAGTGAAAAGAAGGCAAACAAAAGAAAACTCAAATTCCATAGTGAAATGTAATTCATAAGTCTAAATTTTAAACAAAGAGTCCATAACTTACACAACACTGAAAGGAGCTATAATCATGTTTTTTTTACAGTACCAAAATATTTAATGTGGTAGAGCACACTTATAGAAGTTTGATCTCTATCTACATAGCTAATCAATGATGGAATTAGAAATGCCGCATTAGTTAATGTGAGCTGTGCACTCAGAGTATACAAGTAGATGTAAAGGATATGTATTGATTAGTATATCATGAAATAATTCAACATATATTTTCACATATATAGAGCAAAGTAATTAGGCATAAGATCTCACCGTATCTAAGTTATATCATGGTTGTATTCAACCAATCATATTAGAATAACTCCAAAATATCACTCAATAATACACTAGTATCATGCTCCTTTCCTGTATCATCCTCCACAACAGGGGTCATCATAGTCGACCATTCTTCTATAATGTCTAAACAAAATGCCAAACTCTTGCACTTTGGATCCAACATGTTGAATACGTCCTTTGCAATACAAGTAGGTAATAAAGTGTTTGGAGGAAGATCTAAAGGAGGAACTATAGGGGGATTCTTAGGTACCATATCCTACATGTATTCTCATATAAGCTTTCAATTATATACACAAATAAAAAATAATCACAAATACAAATGCACTGTAAATGTATCATACATTCTCATAGATAACTCTAGCTTTGGGCCACACAACCACACCACCTTTTGCATCTCCTATCCTGTCATGCTCTAGATGACCAAATGGTAGTGGTGTCTGTTTCCATTCTAGATAAACAAGCCTAATACTCACATGAAGAACACTATCGGGCATTGGGAGTACCATGAATGTTGTCACCTACAAGGTGTGGGAAACCCTCACCTTGTTCCACGACATATAATCTAGGTTCTACTAATGTAAGATGACATTCTCCCATCACCTACAATTTTTATATATAATATTATAAATACTCAGACAATATATGATAACTTCACTTGGAAGACTATTATATCAAAAATGAACTTACGTTGGGCATGTCTGGAGGGTCCATGGGATACTCCCAACAATCTATAATTGAGGAGAGTCCACCTCGTAAGAAGAGCAATAAGGCACAACTATTGTCGGAGGAGGTTGAGACTGAGAAGTCTGAAACTATCTCATTACTCCTTGTATTCTCTTTACAACTATGTCCTCCATCTGATCAACATATTATTTTTGCAACTATGTCCTCCACCTCATCTTCTGACAATTTGCCTTTCTTGACATAAATTGCACTATTGCTCAGATGTGCCAAAAAATGATCTTATCCCAACACTAGTTCTAACACCCTTAACACAATCAGGATGCTCTTGAGTACCTAGAGAACTTGTCAATTCATCCCTTTCAACCTCAAGGATGAACCTGCCTTCTTTTCTTCACTCATAGATATCCTGCTAATCATCATGAATAGTAAATGGCCAGTAAAACGTAATATTCAAGGTCAAAAATGAAGATGCACTATGATAGTTGAATTTTACCATCTTTGCAACCACCTCAGCTGTTGCGGGGTTGAATATTTCTCCAAAGCGTCATGTCCTTGCATACGTTCACTCTTCATGGTGAGGTATAGGTACATGAGTAGTAGAAGACTCAGAAGACCCATGAGTAGGATTTTTAGTATAAGACACTTGCTGTCTTTGTTGGAGACGTCAATCGTAATCACTTAGACCCAACTTATGGTCGTGGACATTCTTTGTACGCCTTTATTTTTTAGCATCTCGTATAGCTTGGTTAAACTAAAAGTTATGTTAATGACATAATACATCAAAATTATTTGATGCATCATAATAATGTATTTTAAACACCGTCTTAATATCTATAATTCATCAATTTCCCTGGAAGTAAAAAACACTTCCCACACACTCTTATCAACATATGTCCATTTCTCAGTGGCGGGCTTCTTGTTCTTATTTCTCATTATGTAATCTCTCGCTTAGACTTGTCCTAAAGTTCCTCAATATCCTCCCATAACATTGCAACACATTTTTACGCTACAATTTTTCATCAGGGTCAAATATGTCCTATAGGAGTTCATATACTTAATGCCATATAATATAAAATCGAACTGTACATATCTTTGAAACCCCAAATATTTTGTGTATATTTAAAATAGAATATCTCACATCTACGTCCTTCCATATGAGGTCTTTAATGGTAGGATCAACTTTATGCCAAGATTATACTATTAATTCCACTTTTTACAAATAGCAACCCCTAAATATTGCCTGAAAGAACTATCATTTTTCCTAATAGGATTTTCTGTTGCATCAAAGTCAATATCTATCTTTAGACCTTTGCCCCTTTGTACAGATAACTTTTTCAACAAATTATGCACAAAGAAGAACATATAAGTGATAGTGAATGTAACTCATTCAATTGTGATAGAGAATGTTAAATGCACATCTATGTAACAATATAACTTACACCAGACATCCTCATATTGCACATCCTCACGGTCAGATGCCAACTAAAAAATTTCATATTAAAAATGGTTAAATAATAAAATATAAGTGATAAAGAATGTAAATGCACAATTAGCATATGAAATATATATAACCGTAATAGAGAAGTAAAATGCACATCTAGCATAAAAATATTTAAGGAAGATGCATTCCTCTAGTAATGGTGGGATTGTTGATCAATTAATATTCCTTATGTGTGATCTCCACGTCATATATTCACCAGTGTTAGCTTCAACATTTACACTTCGAACGACAACTGATAATGCACTGGAGCCATCATTGTGACAGTACTCTTCTTTATCCATAGGATACACAATGAACTATCTTTTCCCATGAAGAAAGACATACCATTTTTCATTTGCATAAACATCGATATATAATACTTCTCTTGTGATTCCATTATGAATGATTCATCCTCCTCACCAATCTTTTCAAAATTTACAAATGTGAAATCCAATTCATCCACTACAACTCCTCTTTTTTTATCAACCCAATTACAACTACAGACAAGAGTTCTAAAATCTAAGAAGTCAAACTCCCATATGTCTTGAATGACACTGTAATAAGACATTTTAGCTTCATGTGGACTCTTATCCTTCACAGTAGAAAAACACAATGAAATTAGTTGAAGGTGACCCCACTATTTTGGATAACACTCTATCATCTTGATGTTTTATGTAGTATGACAATCCATTTATGTCAAACCCTTCGTAAGATATAATATTCATTTTTGGTTTGAAGGCAACCCATTTATTACTTTTAAAAACATTGTTTGGTGTTTGGGATAGTTGACAAAAGACTTTATCTTCTAACCACCTAATAAATGTCCTATTATGATAGCAAGCCACACAGAGTTTGCTCGAGAATATTTTGTCTTGATAAAATCAATATTTTTGGTGGTATAAATACTCACTTCGTCGATGTTGTGTAAAATATATAAGTGTTCTTGTTCCCACAAATCATGACTAACTACTTTCACTCTTGCTCGTAGACTCCCTATTTAAGTATAAGCATCAATATTCTTTAATTTCTAGGAGCTTCATTACAACTCAGAAAGTCATTACAAAGTTCATACCTCCATAGACACATAACCCTAAAAAATACTCCCTTCAGGACAATAGTGGTTTTGAACATCACCTTTAAAACAATCATGACCATTAAAAAAGATTCCAATGTAAGAAAACTAGAACCAATATTTTTAATTCCCTAGTCAAATGGACAACAAGATGTAGCATGATACCAAATAATGAAGGAGGAAAATACATATCAACCTGGTATAGGGTAATGATGACTTCTCTTTTCACCTTATAAAGATTTCTAAGATCAATAACTTTGCTGCATAGAGTGTTGAAGAAGAATCAAAACCTGGTGATCGCAAACCTTACATGCTTCAGTCTTATAGTTCCAATAGCCATCAGTAGTATTTTGTGCACTATATTGTGACAATCATGAGATTTAAGACCTATCATCTTTATATCCTTCATTGATACGAATCTATAGATATTTGAAGAGTATCCCTATGTTACCTTAACATTAATCAAGCACTCACAAAAAGCTCTCTTTTCCTATCTAGACATTGTGTAACAAGAAGGAGGAAGATATGTTTTATGATCAATACTAATTTCTATTGTTAATTGTTTCCTTATACCCATTTCGTGTTGGTCCATATGGATTTGATGCCATGTTTAGTCTTACCTGGTATATACAATAGAGTAACAACAACATTATCACATACATTATTCTCAACATGCATGCCATTGATACAATGACTAAATGCCAAAGAACTCCACTAAGGAAGATCTCCTATATTGAACTATTCTTGAATAAAGATTTTTCACTCATTGTGGAAATAGTACTTTGTGATCTCTTACCAAATGCATTGACAAAGTCTTTTACGCAGTATACAGACAAATTCCCATATTAGAAAGTCATTAATAGTGAAAAACAACATAGCATGCAAATGAAATATTTATGTATATGAAGTATCATAGGTCATCACACCTTCTATCTAGAGTTTATTTTAGTCACCAATCATAGGTTCAAGAAAAATAATCAATAGCATATCATGGTTGTTTGGGGCCCGATATCAATAATAATAACATGAGATACTTGTTTTTCATACACAACTAGGGAGGAAGACTGTATATAACAATCATAATTAACAAGCTAAGTTCTATGTTGGATGCTTAATGTTCCATATGGATTCATCCCTATGGTACAAATCCCAAGTCTTAAATTCCTAACTTCTTCTCCAAATCTAGGGTACAATAATTCAATTTCCTTCCATTATAGTGAATCATACACATGTATTAGGATCCCATCATTTTTTTGTTTACCTTTGCATGTCAAGATAAATTTTGTGTATTAAAGATATTTACAAACAAGTGTTGAAACCACACTATTATTGATGGATACCACATCACCTTGTTAGGAGAACTAGTTTTTTATTTACCTAAAGTTATAATTTTTTACCTTGATGTCCCACATTTTGAACAATCTTTCAAATTGATATAGTCCTTTCAAAACAACACACATTAATTTGGGCATGCATGTATATTCTTAGCTTCCATTCCCATTGTGAACAACATTTTTTTTGTTTTATATGTCGACATTCGAAGCTCGTTACCTTCACGAAAAATTTCTTTTGAAAAAGACAACAAAGATGCAAATCTTTTGTCACTCCATCTATTATAGAATTTAGAGTATACAATATCAACTCAACACTCAACTTTGTAAACTTAGTACAACCTAAGTATAATAGACTCTAAACATCACGAACAATGCTTCTAAATAAGGAAGGTGGATCTACAAGATTTATCCCACAATTATTTAACATTGGATCAATGATGTCTACTGGAATTAGTTGGTTCACATGAACATGGTAGACCATTTCTTCTTTAAAACAAGTACTGCTATTGACATCTATTGATCTCATAGTAGGAATCTCTCCATGCATGTAACATTATGTATATCCATGTACAATCCCATTGCACATGACATAACTTTTGATTTCATCAAAATTTTGACTTTCAAGTTGATACTGCAATTCCTACACGGATAACAGAACCTATATCTTGGCCAATTCCTATGTTCCTCCAAAAATCTTATAAATTGATCAAGACCACTAATAAAATCTGGAGTGAAATGATTTAGAATTGGACATGCTGATCAATCAATTCTATGATCGCATAGAAAATGAGTATGTAATCAAGTACTATCTATGTCGAGTTGAATATGGTCTAAGGTTAGGGTTTAGACATTAAGGTTATGGTTTAGTTATTAGGAATTAGCATTTAGTGTTTAGTGTTTAGAGTTTAGGGCTCAAGGATTAGGGTTTAGCATTTAGCATTTATGGTTTAAGGTTTTCTAATGAATGTGTACCATATATTCCATTTTTGAACACCTAATCTCTACTAGTAAGTG
Source organism: Alisma plantago-aquatica (assembly GCA_963693085.1). Classification (NCBI taxonomy): domain Eukaryota; kingdom Viridiplantae; phylum Streptophyta; class Magnoliopsida; order Alismatales; family Alismataceae; genus Alisma; species Alisma plantago-aquatica. The sequence continues at coordinate 1,161,041,982 of OY856412.1, read as the reverse complement.
TATAATGTATATTCAATTTTCATATTTCCATGCAATTCTCCAAGTAAACCGATGTAGATGGGAAAATAACCACCTATACATGTACTACATAACAAAAGGGGAAGTGCTGAGGAAACATCTTAAAAAGCTAATGCACATTATACACTTACATCCTAAGTGAGAATAAGTGTTCAAGAACAGTCCCAAACTAAGGAATATCAAATATTTACTTTTAGTTAGTAAATCTTGGACAAGTTGCTAGGATAAAATAATACATCTATGTTATCATTTATATACATATGATCCTAGTGTCATCATTCATATCCTAGGTGCAAACAAAATTATATGTTAAGTTGTAGAACATAATTTTTAGGATTCAGATAAACGAGATCTAATAGTCATTTCTTTAGGTAGCATGAACAAGCACTTGTTAAAAAACCAACATTAATTGATTTCATTTCAATATGTACACCAAGTACCTAGAGAAAATTAAATTTAATTGAAGATATTAGAGAAAACCAACATTAATTGATTTCATTTCAATATTTGATAGAAATTCATATACTAGAAAGAAGAAGAATATAGATTAAGAAATGACCTCAAGGAGAATATTGATTAAGAAATGAACTCCAGCAACTGGGGGCATCAATGCCAAGGAAAGGAGAAGAAGCAAAAGTGGAGATGGTGGTGGTGTTGAGAAACAACAGGTGTGGTGTTGAGCAGCAACAACTTGGAAACCAACGTCGAGTAGCAATGGCAGTGGTACATCAAGAAAAAGCACCAGTGGTGACCTGTTGACCACCAAAAATAGTAGCAGTCGTCGACCAACAATAATAGTAGAGAATGATGGTGGTTAGAGGAGTGGTGGGGAGAAGGGGAACTAGAGGAAGGGAGATGGATGCGGAAGTAGCACAATAGCATCACCGACAATAACAGATAATGGTAGTGGTTATAGGAGGAAGAAAATGATAACTAGAATAGGTATTAGGGGCTATGCAACAAATATTGGGGAAAAGAAAATTTCGTAGGTTCTTTTGTGTGGAACTTAACGCCAGTTGATATGATAAAATGAACACTAAAAACTATGTTGTCAGTTTGGTCACCAAAACAAACAACATAAGGTTCAACTATGTCATTGGTTGGTCATTCAGAAACCAACGACATACATCCTTTTTTGATAAAAAATACCAGCCCTTCTATGAACTATAGTGTCGGTTACAAGACCAAAATCTATGAAATAACCCAATTTGGGCAGAAATGATTTTTTGTGGGGCATGTGGTGAGAACCCAATATCATTAGTTCCTACATGAGGAACCAACACCACATAATTTTTGGAGGTAAAATTTTCATAGGGCACATGACCTATGCCATCAATCTTTCAGACAATAAGATACACCATTGTCCTTTTAGAGGTTAAATTAATTTCAAGGGAAGGTTTGTGTCATCAGTTCCTTGTCAATCAACATGTCAAATGGTTTACCAAATTGTTTATAGAAAATTGTATTTTATGGACTATCTATGAAGTCGATTCCTCCCAAAGAAACCTATGTGGAAATGAAGTGGTACCTTGTTTTTCTTCCTAAATGTCACATCTTATTCAATTGTATCATTTGTATTTTATTAATCGATGTCATATGTCTTTATTGTTGATATCCAAGATAAGTGATACAAGAGGTAAAAAATGTACTAGTGCTACTAGGGCAAGTATGATCTTTAAAGTAAATGTGGTGCACAAAAATAGATGGATAAGAACATTTCAAATTATTAATTGACAATCCAATTGAATCAATGTTATCCTTAAAAATAAAAATATGAGCAATTTCTTATTTCGGATAAAAAAGAGAAGAAATGATCACCAGGAGGGTGTCATTTGAACCAAGAAAAGCATAATTTCACCCTTCACGGAGAATTTCCAGCTCAAGGTTGGAGGGCTTTTTATGGATGTTTTCAAGGGTCTAGCTTCCATAAAAGGTAAATGTTCACTCTAAACCACTATTTCAACAATGTTGAATTCCTCAACTGGTTCTTTAGGGAATTCAAAAATCATCTCAAGCCCCTCGTCTTTAGTCATAGTTTCAATCCATGTTGGCAAACAATCCTCAACAATTTTGTCAAGGAAACCAAGTAGAAAACAATCCTCCTTAGTGGCACCGATGACCTTCCCTTTGGAATTTGAAAATATTCAATATGATCTTCATGTGAATGGATCTTACTAACATTGTACCAATACTAACATGAATAACAACATCAACAATAGCTAGGAATGACTACCCCAATATTATAGGGATCACCCTTCTATCTTATTCTGTGTACAGAATGATAAAATAAATTGGGAAGATAAAATATGTATCATCATCATTTCTCACTAGCACATCATCTATCCTTCCTCTTGGAATCTTCATAGATCTACTAGCCAACTAAAGTGTGCGATTTTATAGCTTTACCTATCCCAAACCAAGTTCAATGTGCATTTCATATGGCATTAAGTTCACACTTTATCCTAATTCCAAAAGGACATGCTCAGTGTTATTTCCACCATTGCTTCAAGGAAAGACAGGGGCTCTATGATCTTATCTTTTCTTTGGAAACATATGTTGCAAAATAAAACTCACTTGTTCAATGAGCTTCTTTTTGGGGACATCTTCATGTAAATACCTCTTTTATGTGCACATGGACTTGAGGAAAATTGCATATGCATGTATTTGATTCACTACATCCAAGAGGGGTATATTGATTTTACTTGCTTAAATGTTTCAAGGATGTCCACAATATGCTTCTATTTTCTCTTGAAGGGAGATGTATCCTCTAATGAATTAGGGAAAGGAGTCACCTATACAACATGATCAACTGGTGGACCTGCATCATTTGTTTGCAATACAACATGAGTAAATGGTGGAAGTATGCCATTTATTGTTTCATCATCATCAACCACTAGAGTCACAATATAAACTCTATCATCCATCATAGTATCATTACCAAAAACCTACCCTATCCTCTTGATGGTCTTGACACTACTTAATGTAGTAACAACCTATACATGCTCCTAAGAATAGAAAGGGGGGAGGATTATATAATTTATGTGTGTGGAGGGGGTGTTGATTGAACATGTGGGTAGACATACCCTTGGTGAAAAATTATGGGGTGGTGGTGGAGTGAACCAAATTTGGTGGTAGGGTTGTTGCATATAGGTGTGTCCATGGTGATGGGGACTAACTTGGTGGGGTTGATGAGATATGGTTGTGGTGGAGGAGTGGGTTCATAGGAATATGGTGGTGGAGAAGGGGTATTAGTGAAGGGATTGCACTTGCAATTGAGGGTGAATGAGGATTTTAAGGGGAATTCACCAATTCAATGAAGTTGTTTACATTTCCCACGAGTTGGGGAAATGGACTTCTCATTCCACATGGAGAGCAAGTGTTGATGATTGTTGCTCCATTCTCAAGTCTACTAATTATATTCTAATTTTGAGTAGGCATCCTGTTCTTAGCATCATCAAATCCTTGTAGCTTAGAAAGAACTTCCTCTTTAAACCTAGAACTATACCTTGAACCTTGTTGTTGTTGGTTTCTATGAGAGAGATCCTTCACCTCTTCACTAAAATATTGAATAGAATTGAAAGAACAGTTAGGGGCATTTCATATTTTCTTCTTCATCATATTCATAATTTTAATAAGAATATTAATCATTTGTAGGATTGAATTGTTAGGGGATGAAGAAGTCAAACCAATGGCATGTTCATAGTCATTAAACACACTAGAATATCTATGCCTCAAGTTCTCCGCCAAGTGCTAAAACAATGGTCATGAATCTTTGGGGGATTAGCCATGAAAGTAACTCCACAAGAAGAGTCCACTACAACATGATTGAATTGAAAGAGAACAGAATAAAAATATTAGATGAGTTGCTACAAGGGAATCTCATGGTGAGGACACTCTCTTAAAATTTTCTAAAACCTTTCCCCCTTCATTATCCATTTAGGTGAAATTTACTATGGAATGCCTAATGTGTGAACCTTGAACTTTTTCAAGAAAGAAATTTTCTTGTCCCACAATTCATGATTATTATTTTTGAAGCATACCAATATTTGGTTTTGTCCTTTAGGCATTTTCGATTGCAGTTGGTGTTTAGAAAGTTTAGGATGTCTCAATGAAAGCATCCACATCCCTATAAGGATTTTCATGATCTAGAGTATAGAAGACTGGAAGTATATGAACAGCACCTGGAGGGATGGAGAATTCCTGACTGGGCATATCTTCAATACTTGTAGAAATAGGAGAAGTGTAATCTCCTGGAAGAAAGTTGTTTTGGATAGGCTTTGGGGTCTCTGCAATATGTGGTGGTGGTTTTACATCGAGAATCCATATTTTATTTATCTAATGCACACTGTCACCATCACGTTTCAAAATCAAGAATATTTAGTGATATAAAATGCAAGAATCAACACAAAGAAAAATAATAGCAATGGTGAGGGTAATAGGAAAAGACAAAGTAAAATAAAGTAGCTAGGTTAAGCACCACTCTCCCTAACAATGGTGCCATAAAGCTTGATGTGCCTTCTAGGTTGAGGCACACTTGGGCTAACAATACTTGTTGGCCCTAATTAACACTCTCAAATACACAAACCACTTTTCTTGCAAGCGCACAAATTTAGAGTATAGTATAGAGCAGGAAAGTTAGGGGTCGATCCACAGGGAGAGATTGGAGCACTAGAGATAGGTTTATTTTACTAGGTTCCTATTATAGAGTGTAGTGTTTGTAGGGTTTGACTATGGAGTAAAATAAGTTTTTTTGAAAAAGGCACATAACTAACATCAATATATTTTTTCTATAAAAATATTGTAGTTTATCACATCTTTAGTGGAAATATATGACAAGGGCTTACTACTACTAAAACAACCACATATAGCGTATCCACGACCTGCTTAGAGCTACTATTATAAAAAATATTTGTATTTTAGTGCTCTGAGGGTGGTATCAGATCTTATTCTTAGCCGCAACCAAGGGATACAAGTATAATATACTCAACATAATTTTCATTTAAGTTCTTAGTTTGTGAAAGATAAATACATTATATCATCACATTACAAGTATAATGAAAACATATACATCCAATTAACCATTAATAAAATATGCCAAGAAATATTATATATTTGAATTTCAAAGCTTCCAGTAAGATGTATATATAAACATGTACTTGGCCCAAGTGGGTACAAGAACATATCAAAGCAGTTAAACACATACCTTGGACTGTAGTTCCTATAACATGGGGGACACTTGACTTGGTCATACCTGTTCAAAGACATAAAATTACAAGATATACGATATTGTTGTATACAATTATTATGACCATAATTATGAGAGGGGATAAGGGGTGGACACGGTTAACCATCACAAGAGCTAAATCAAAATCTATGACACTCTCAGATTCTATTGGGCCTAAAATTGTTATCGAAGGTCATCAGAAATGCACACAATAGAAGATTGAGTGTAACTTATACATGAAAATACAAGTGATCTACCAAAAAAATACCAATGCACTATATAAGCAAATATTACATGGATTTAATAACAAATCGAGTTACACATTGAACTGTAAATTTCAATTATACATGTACATGTTAGGATTACAATATTGAGAAATCTAACTCTTGTTCACTCCACTTCGTTCATGCATTCCAAGCTATCTCTAAACCTAAATCATAAATAAATAAAAATGTCAACACAAATGAACCAACTATTTGATTTACAACAAAAACATATGTATATGCTTGGAAATAATGTGCGTAATTTTTGGAAAAGGAAAAAAAGTCACACGATTATGTATTTATACCAAAAAAATTTATATTTCTTCACAACTTTAAATAAACTATACTATAATGGTGTGCTAGTACATAAACAAATATATATAGGTCACCAACCTACTCAAAACTACTAGAGAAAGGGAAAACCTCCAAACCTCATTGCCTTGATGGTGTTACTAAATCTTCTTCTTAGTAAAAAATAAGGGATACACCATAACTGTAATATAATCAAATATGTAGTTACATTTTTAGTTCTCAATTTGTGAGAGAAGATTATATTATAGTATCACATACAAAGCACAAAGAAAAGATATAAATCCAAATATTCACTGTTATCATATGCCAAGAAATATCATGTGTTTGAAGTTTAAAGCATACAATTAATAGGTATATATAAAGATGTGGGAATAAGAACCATAAGATTTAAGAACTACCTTGATTCAGAGTTCTTAGAACTAGGGAGTCACATGACTCAATGAGATGAGGTCATATGCATAAATCTTTAAGATATTTTATTCATATATGTAATTATTGTGAATATATGAGGGTTTACATTCATTTAGGGGCATCCTAACTAGCCCATAACCCAAGATTTTGTATAAATGTTAAGAAACATTACTTGGGTCCGAAGGCCTCATATCAACTTATTATTTTCTAGTAACATCATCAAACTAGGTATTGTAGCAATACTCAGGTTGATTAGATATGACATAAAGACATGGAAACATACCAAGCTGAGTGATATTAAGCATCTGTTAATACATAAAAAAGTCAAAAGAGTCATTTTTTATATTTATTCCCTAAATATGTCATATACACACATTATTTACAACTAATCAACATATATACATTCTCTTATGAAAACACTCTCTATAATGTCCAAAACCTAGATCTAAGTCCACATGGTTGTATATTAGATTTTTTTCCTGACTAAATTCATATATCTTTGGCTGCATTTGGACAAACCTTCTATTTCATGATAATCTTGGAACATATACCTCACTTTATCTACTCTAGACACTAGATCCAATGGCTTTAGGTCTTATGATAGTGTTGTGTGTAATCTAGGGTCCAAGATCACGCTTTAGTAGGCTACAAGATGGTTTGAGATGCTGACTATTCCATCTCATTCAACTTGGGCTAGACTGGATGGGTTCTCCCATCATCCCCTCTTTCATGCATTTCACCTTCGACACAACATAACAACGTAAGGCCCCTATCCTTTGTATTTGTCCTATGTCACAAGGCAATGAGTTTGGTAAGCACTTACATGCCCCCTATACCTAAAAGTTTCCACCTAAGGCTCCCATTGGCCTTCCATTGTCACAAGATCTTAGGCAGCCATTGACAAAATCCAACTTTGTGCTTTATGTTTCTTAGAATCATGATTAATTATAGACACAATACCTATATATTTATCTTTCTGACCTTATTTTATAGAACTCTCTTCTAATTGATCATCCTTAAATTTTAGGAGAATGGACTGCATTTGAGGCAACACAATCAATCTCTATCTATTTCCATTAATTGAGGGCCACTCAACTGAGTTATAGTGGTAGACCAATATCATTCAGTAGCCACCAATCAATCAACAATCAAGAAGTATTGGTTGAGGTAAATCTGATCAACATAAACTAACATATGTTGATGGATGTTTCTAATCAAGGGATCGTGATGAGCATGACCATTGACAATAAGCACTCAAACAATTGATTGATATCCTAATATTGAGCACATGGGTGATGACTTCACCAATCGACTCTATAATCACATAAGGATCAATCGAGCATACATCTTAGGACATCATTTTTAGTCCCAAAATTTCACAAGTACCCAAGTAATTGATTGACCCCTAAGGTATACATCAACAATAGTTGAGCATGATGATCAAGGATCAATGTCGATGGCTCACTTCCATGTGAACTAATTAGCAGCAAGTATGACCACAAGTCACACAGGTAAATAGGACCCCATAACTTTAGTTTTGAGGCATCTTGACATTAATTGTAAGAAGAGGCATTTCTCTTCTAAGTCAAAGACCCAAAGTGAATTCGATCAATTTCTAAACTAATCAACCAATCAAATATGCCACCAACCAGTCACTAGTGTTTGATCATTCATCTACCTCGAGAGAGGATATTCTGTGTATATATATTCTTCACCCAAAGACATATTGATTGACCACTTCAATCGATCGACCATCTTGATCGATCTCAAAGATCGATCAATCACATGAGAGGAGCATATTCTAAGCCATAGGGTGGGTAGATATGAGAGGTTCAACCCTTGTTATTAATAGCTTTCCTCAATCTTGTTATTTTATTATTTATATTATAAGGCAATGCCCATTTTAAGTTGTAGTTTGATAATGTTTGTTTGCATCTTCAGTGGCTAATCCTCTTAAACTTGGTTTGGGAGTAGTTGTCAGGTGCTCCCAACCATGTTATTGTCATATATTCCTGTTGGTTTTGCTTTCTTACTCCTATTTTAATGAATCACTTGTACGTTTATCTACCTTCTTGCATTGTTTGATCTGAATAACTTTGAAGGAATAATTGTGGGAAGATCTAAAGTTTGGAATAGTGAGAATCTATAAGAGTAAGGAATCACTAAAGCAATAATCATATGTTTACATTCCTTAGTCGTTTTCTTTCTGTCACAACAAGGAGGCATCATTTGACATAAATATACCATCACCTTGAGAGAGACCAATGTGTTGGATACTATTGATGACTACTTCCAAAATAATATATTCGAATATAAAATGGAGGGTAATGTTTCATGGTCGGGGATTAAGATTGATTACTTAAACCAATCCAATTTTCCGCTTATTGTATCTTAATTTATCTCTTTTAGTTTCATAACTTTATATCTTCTTCCTAGATAATTATTTCCTTCCTTTTCATGACAGTCAATTCAAAATTTCTTTTCCACATAGCTAAGCTAAGGCTATAATTTCTTATATAAATGGCATCACTATCCCTATGTTCGACCATGTTTACTCAATAACCCCATATTTTTTGATGGCATTTCTTAGAGTGTGGTATAAATTTAAAGTCTGGTCCACTTAGATTGAGAAATTTTTCTTGTACTTTTAACCCTCATTTTGAGCCAAGTAGCCACCTATAGAGTCATGGTCTCTCTATATTTCTTTGCCGCTTATCTGATGGTTAGAAAGTTCATGACATGGTTTCAAAATCTAGCCTCAAGGGTTATTAGGATCCAAACATCTTTAAGGGGGCTTACATAGGCTCCTCAAGGATGGATTTGACATAGGAGAGTGACAATGAGTTCTATATGTGTCATTACCAAGCTTCTTTGTCTCCTTATTGTCTGCAACAATGAAGACAGAAGACGCGAGACTACAAATATCTCCCTCTATGAAACACTGCTTGTTACAACCCCAATTTTTGGGTTCATTTGGTGAGAAATGTAATTTCTCATATTAAGGATATTTGAACGAATAATGATATAATGTATTTGAAATAAATGGATTTTGTTTACAATAGCCTTGATGTTTGTGTTGTGGGCTTTATTGGCTATTGGGCCCAAATAACAAGAAAATTCAATTAGTGAATGAATAATTGAATATTTGAGAAAAGAAAAATGTGGAAACCTTTAGAAGGCACATCCAAAGAGGATTTGGTGCCTCTTGGGTTCCGAGGAGTCCAAAGTTGCATAGAGAATGCAATAAGAAAAGAAAAGATCAATTAAATATTTTTTTTTTGGAGAAGTCAGAGGGTTTTTATTCATCTCGCCCCTCTCTTGCAAGAAAAATCTTGGGGATCATTACAACATACATACCCTTCAGCAGAAATAAATATGGTAGTACTACTACCATTACATGAATCTGAATTGACACTATTAACTAGACTACTAGGAGGTACCCTGTATACAAAGGAACCATCCAGGATTTTTTGGTGATGTTTAGCAAGGCCATAAGCCACCTTATTTCTCTCTCTGGGGACATGTCTAAGCTTCCAATTCTCCTTCCACCTATTCTGGATTTCAGTTAACCAGGTAAACAACTTCGGATAATGCTTTAAGTCACCTTGAATAGCCTCTATTGTCTTCTGTGAATCAGTTTCAAAACTGATTTGGTTACAAGAAAGTTCACTTCCCACCTCAACTGCCCAGTGAACAGCTCTGACCTCAGCTTCCAGCAAACTATTGGCATATATTTTCTTACCCCAACCACCTATCCATCTGCCATTCCAGTCTCTACATACAATGGCAATTTTCGAGGGTTCCTTATTGCTCCTGAAGGTCGCATCAATATTGATCTTCCAACAATTCAGATCTGGTGGCTGCCATCCTCCATCCTCCTGGTGTGTGCTATCTTTATTACTTCCTACCGAATTGAGGGATAGCTCAGTTAGATTACATTCCTTTCTTATATGATGATCTATATAGCTGCTAGAATATTTAGTTCATTCGAAGACTTGTGCATTCCTCCCTTTCCAATTTTTCCAGCATCCAATCATGAATATCGTACTTACACCTTTTTTTGTTTTAATAAATTTCTCAAGCCATCTCCAGATATCAGTAATCGAGAAGAAGGTATTCCAGAGCTGGTTACTCAAGGTGGATTTCCAAACTGCCTGAGCTCTGGGACACTCCCTTAAGGCATGGAGAATGGACTCCTCCTGGTCTTCACAGATAGGGCACACATCATTGGTAGTCCAGCCTCAGTTCATCCTCTTCTTGTTCATAAGAATAGCATTATGGCCTACCAGCCATATAAATAACTTTACTCTACTCACTACTTTTGTTTCCCAGATGATATTCCACTTGCCTTGGACTCTAATGTCCTTGTTTCGTCTTAAGAGTTAATAGACACTTTTGATTATAAACTGAATAGTGTCCGAGTGGTCCCAAGCTAGGACATCTTCCTCTTCCGTCTGTCTAGGGATATCTAATATGGTAACTTGATTTACAATATCCTGTGGGAACCATTCAGCAAGGAATTCAGTATCCCATTCATTTTTCAGATTGACAAGGCTCGCAACTTTCAGATCTTGTAACTCCTCAGGGATGGTTTGACGACTATACTGATGTAACTTGCCTTCAATACCACACCATTTGTCATACCAGACATTAATATTCTGCCCATTAACCGGTATCCAGGTAGAGTTATTAGTAATGAAATCCTTATAGTGGAGAGCTGAGCGTCCCAGTCTGGATAAGCTGCTTCCTTTACCTTCTGCATGATTGATATACTTTCGTGCAAGACTTTTACACCAGCTAGAACTCCTCTTTGTAGTGATATCCCAGGCATGCTTAGAGATGAGAGAAGCATTGAGGTCCTTCATACTTCGAATTCCTATACCCCCATGTTCCTTACTGCAGGTGATTTTGTTCCATGCAACCAGAGAAAGTGGGTGACTTTTATGGTTGCCGCCCCATATAAAGCTACAGATTGTGCTGTCAATGTGCTCACATACTTTGGTTGGAACCAGAGCCATCTGCATCACATAGTTGGGTATAGCAGTGAGTGTCGACTTTGCCAGGCAAACTCTTCCAGCCAGGTTTAAACATCTAGAAGACCACACAGCCATAGAAGATTCTACTCTCTTCAACGTAGAGTTATATGTATCCTTTTTAACCCTTCCATGTATAAGGGGAACCCCCCAAATATCTACCAAGGTTGTTAGTTATAGTGAAACCACTTATCCTACCAATTCCGGATTTCATACTTTGGCTCACGTTCCTAGAGAAGAAGATGGAAGACTTCTTAATAGATATAGCTTGACCAGAAACCTTGCCAAACTGTTTGAGGCATCTGAGGATAGTTCACATTTCTCTAGTATCAGCCTTGGCAAAAAGGACCATATCGTCTACAAAACACAGATGAGAAATTTTGGGCCCAGAGTTGTAGAGCTTGAAGGGAGTCCATTTCTTTTCAGAGACAAGCTTATCGATAGATTGGCTTAGCCGTTCTAGGCACAAAACGAAAAGATAGGGTGACAAAGGGCCACCCTACCTCAAACCTCTTGTTGATTTGAAAGATCCCTCTTCCCTACCATTCCAGATAATAGATCTTTCACCTGTTGAGATATACTTTATAATATAGTTGCAGATGGTGTTAGGTATGCCAAATTTTTCAAGAGTATCCTTTACGAAAGGCCAAGTCATTTTATCATATGCTTTGGACATATCGATCTTGATTTCCATCATCCCCTTTCCTGATTTCCTGTTCCTCATAATATGAATGATCTCTTGGGTGATAACGATGTTATCTGATATTCTTCTGACAGGGACAAAAGCGCTTTGCGTTGGGGAAATCTAGTGAGTTAGATAGGATTTGATCCTCTCCACTATAATTTTAGAAGTGATTTTCAGACTGAGGTTGTTAACTGATATAGGGCGAAACTGTTCACATAGTTCAGGCTTTGGAACCTTTGGGATCAAAACTATACTCGATTTGCACATGTCTTCATTAAGGTCACCACCTTGAAGAGCATCGTTAATAGTCAAAAGTAGAGAATGTTTAACAGTATGCCAATTTTTCATAATGAAGCTGCCATCCGCTCCATCAGGCCCAGGCGCCTTATGCGGGTTAAGTTTGGATAGAACATTATGGATTTCTTCCAGAGTAGACTTTAAACACAACATCTGTTGTTCTTGTTCGATCAGTTTATTAAACTGTCCTGAGTACTCCTTGATATCTGTAGCATAAGTGGTGAAAGGTTCAGTAAAAAGATTCTTGAAGTACCTCATTATGAGCTCTCGTATCTCCTCTTCGCTGCTGGTCCATGCACCATTTTCATTTCTGAGCATGGTAATGGTATTATGTCATCTTCTTTGTTTTACATAAGTGTTGTAAAACTTCGTGTTGAGGTCTCCATCAATCAGCCAATTGATATGGCTTTTCTATCTCGCATCTTCCTCCTCCTTTTTCAAAATCTCACCATACCGTGCTTCCATATTTACAATCATGTTGGTAGTGATCTCATCGAAGTTTTCAGTAAGGTTTTTCTGTAAAAGGTTGATATTCCTCAGGATTCTCTTCTTATCTTTTAAAGTGCTCTTCATGTTGTTTGCTGCCCATTTGTTGATATTATCTTGTGATCTTTTTAAAGCTTCATTGAAGTTTAAGTTGGAGTTCCAGCTGGCTTTCACAATATTTTGAAAATCCTCTGAAGCGGACCAGGATTCTTTGATAAAGAATCAGTTGGGGCTGTAAACATTCTTTGTATTCCCTACTGTAACAGGGCAGTGATCTGAGTAAGCCTTTCGAAGATGCTCGACAATATAGGTTGGGTAGGTATTTAGGAATTCAGTGTTGGCTACTGCACGATCAAGCCTCTCCTGCAACCCTCCATGTATATATGTAAACTTCTGACCATTGAAGCTGAGGTCCATCAGGCCTGCCTCCATCAGAGTGTTGCTAAAGATACGAGCTTCATTGAAATTATAATGTCTGCTTCCACTTTATTCCTCTGGCAACAACGTTGTGTTGAAATCACCAATGGCGATCCAAGGAATGGTAAAGCTCCGCCCCATTGAGACCAGGTGTTTCCAGAGCATATTTCTAACAGCAATGTGTGGATGTGCATACACGAAGGTAATCAGAACCTTGTTATTTACCTTATAAGTTATGAATTGTCGGTGGCAGTTAATGATTTGGATTGAACATTCCTCATCCTTCCAACAAACCCAGATACCCCTGGATAAACCTCTTGCTTCACAACAAAAGGATCTATTGAAGCCTAGCATCTTGATTGTGTTTTTAGCTTTAATACCGCTAATGCGAGGTTCCATTAGTCCCACCAAACACACTTTCTTCAAAGAGATTAAATCTCGGAGGACATGACAAGTATCCTTATTGCCGATTCCTCTAAAATTCCATACAATTGTATTTAACATCAAACTACGATAGATGAGGTGGGATGGGTCCAGGTATACCCAAACACTAGTCATCCATAAATGTTTCTTCTTTATCTATCTCATCAGTCTTCTCAGTTTCATTCTCGTCCACCTCTACCTGGATACATGGGCTTTTCCTTCTCTGCTCATAAGGTGGTTTTATTCTAACATATTTCATCTTTGATCCCGACCCTTTCAGCTTCCTCCCTGGTGGTAGTCTGGAAGCTATTGAATTGGGGTCAATGTCTTTTAGTGGGAATCTAGCTTCCGTCTCTTCGCCCTCCCTGTACTCTGGATTCATCGAATTTTCTATAGTAGATTCAATACTCCTCAACAGTTCCTCCTGGTTTGTAGTATTGTTAATGTCCGTCTTTGTCTGATCCATGCCATCAGTGTGGTTTACATTGTCCTTGTTTACTTCTGATGCCTCAAGATCTATAATTTCATCAACTTCCAGATTAACAGCCATGTGTATATCAGCATTGATAGCTTCACTATCCATCATCTTGTTGATTTCATTTAACACTTCTCGTTTGTCATCAGCAGTCTCCATGGTTTTCTTTCTCCACATCTTTGGAGGCATTTTGGATTGTGTTGCATTTTCTTTTCCATCAACAACTGTCTTACCTTTATCATTATTTGATGGGTTCTGATGTTGTTCATCTGTCTAATCCTGTAGCTCTGCCAACTTAGCAAATTTGTTCTTGTTGTTAGCCTCAACATTTTGCTCAGCTACTTGACTCTTTTGTTTCTGCTTATATGTTGTGGTTCTTCTCTTCTGTGTTTGCCATTTATTGCTCTGATTGTCTTCCTGTTCCATGGTAGGGGTTCCTTGTTCCTTGCTAATACCTTCCGTGCTTTCCTTTAGGTTCCCTGCTTTCGGATTGAGTGTGCATTTAGCATCCGTGTGACCTAATTTACCATAGAAATCACATGATTTAGGAAAAGCCTCGTATTCGACCTGGTAAATCACATTGTTTATTGAGATGATATTTATCAACGATTTTGTGGTATCAACCTCAATAGCCAATCTGGCAAACTTGCTCGTTGTCCTGGCCATTGTGTGGCTATCAACCTTAACAAGGGTACCCAAAGCCAAACCTATATAGTCTAGCATGGTGGGTACATAAAGGTGAAGTGGTAGATATAGTATACGAACCCAAGTCACCAAGTACCTAGGTAATTCAGTGGACGCGCAAAAAGTGGGCTCCCATTGCCATACGGCTAAGCACTTACCAAATAACTTCCATGGATCTCCAAAGAGAGAAGTTTCAAAAGCACGTCAACAAGAAAACTGTACAACGTAGTGACCCAGATCTACCTCATATGTGTTGAACCTACCAATGGGGTTCCATAGAGCTTTTAGATGATCCCACATAGTCATGAAACCAACATTGGATCCTATCAATCGAGTGACCACAATATATTACCAAGGATTTGTTAATTCCTCTTCTGCAATCGGGTTGAGTTCCAGGTTCGGTCTTCCATCCATAATTTTTAGCGAGACATCTGTCATTGCAAGTCTATTTTCGAATAATTTCTCCAGGAAGTGATCCTCTTCATTCTCTTTTCCATCTCCCACAAAACAGTCTGTGCATTGTGTAGCAGGTTTGTCGCTGCCTTCAGATGATGTAGTTTTTGGTTGCTCGTGTCTCTTATGTGTCTGAGTGGTCCGATCTTCTGTCTGTGGCCGCCAGGCATCGTTTCCGCCCAGCAAGGGGAAAGCTGAATTGTAGTTTTCCTTCTAGTTAAACTCTTCCTCAATCACGTTACTTCCTTGTTGGTTTGCCCGGCCTCACATCCCAACGTACTGGAATTCAAAACCAGTGTTAGGTATAACAACCCTGACCCCGCTTCCACCGTCTTTGTTATTCAATGGGTCCGACGGGTGTTCCAGATCATCTCGGCGTACTTCACTATCCATCATACCTCCTCCCTTCGAGGTGCCATCATCTTCTCCCCGTCCCCTCCCCCCCCCCCCCCCCCCCGCATTCGTCTGCACCCCCAGAAACCCTAGCCGCCCCCAAGAGGTATAATTGTGAAGAAAGAAAATGAAAATAATGGTAAAATGTGGAAAACAAGTGAAAAGAGGTATAATTGAATTATCCTTGGTGGAATTTCATATCCCAAGGATTCCTAATGATAAAAGGAATACCAATGAGGATAATAAAAGAGAAATAAAGAGAAATCCTCAAAAAGAGATATTTTAATAAGAAATAAACATGATAATGCAAAATAATGCATATAGATGCATCTAGAAGGGTAATAAGTATCCTTGAAAAGGAATTTCGAAATCATAGAGTTTCTTGGGATCCAAGGAGTCCCAATAAAGAAAGAGGAAAGAGAAAATACCAATAAATTCAAATAAGAAGATAATATGATGCATAGTGAATGATTATGAGGTATTGTTAACAAGAAGTATTGTTTCAACAAAAGGAAATATAATTTCGTGGTTAATGGATTAAAATGCAAGAACAATGATAATAAGAGAAGGGATTTTCGTTTTTCCAATTATCTATGAAATAAAGCTTAACAAAAGGTTAACGAGGAGAGAGAAGAACACTTCTCCTAGAAGGAATCTGAATCCTTTTGAAAAGGGGCTCTTTGAGTCGTGTATAAGCCTACCTAGGGCTTCGTTTCTCACCCCTATATAAGGGGCATAACTCTGGTTCGAAGGGAAGGAGAACCCCATGTTGCTCTAACCTCTTCTCCTTCTTCCTTCCGTGCTAACCCTAAACCAGGGGTGGTGAGTTCTTTGGATCAACGGAGAGACATGGAGCTATATTGAAGAAGGCCTGATGAACCCCGATGACCAGTAAGTGATCAGTGAACGTCTTGGAGCGTCAGACTTCACCCGAACACCTGCGGCACACCTGCAGCACGACTGTAGCCAGGTCGTGAACTGTGGGCTTGCAGAGCCTACTCCCGGCCGTTGCGGCCAAACCCAAGGTGGCCCCACCTGTGAGGGGGCACTACAAAGGTAGGGGACTTGTCCCCAAAGTCCGTCAAGGGTCCAGGTGCGAAGGAAGAGCCGTGCAAGACCCTGCTAGGGTGGCAACGCGCTTCGTCGAGAGGAGGAAGAAGTAGCTCGGGGCTTTGGACGGTTTTACCCCTCCGCGGGTAAACGAGCTGGCCACTTAGGCAGGGGCAAAACCGACTTTTAGTTATGTTTTTCAAGCAGACGAGTTCGTTGCATGGAGAGGCCTACATGTCGCCTCTCTATTGGCTCTGGTAAGTGATATCTTACAAAAATCATATCTAATAGACCGTAGCTCAGATAAATACAAATAATATATGTATTTTGATCAGGAGAACGAGAGGAATTCAATAAAATACTTTTAAAGATTGATTCCGTTCCTAATTGAAAAAGTACATTAAGTTGATTATAAAGTGCATGAAACTTAGGTTAAAACCCTAATTGTGATTAAAGATCGGTTCTATGATGCCTAACTAGTTTAATCGAGCACTATTAACCTGTTAGATGATAAAATAAGAATCAAATCTGTTTTAGGTGAGAAGTTTCTTATTTTAGGGTTTTAATCTACGATTAAGCATTTATAAACCCTAATTTAGGGAAAAAGAGGATAAGATCATATATAATTTGAAAGATGTGAAAATATGTGGTTATATGACGGTTCTAATCTATTTCGAGCATTAAAGTTCCTAATTTTGGATAAAAATCCCAAATGTAGTGATTAGGGTTTTCTCATGAATAAAAGGTAGATGGATGGTAAAATGAGTTCATATGTTAATTAGACCCTAATGAACTTTGAATTAATGATAGATGCGTATAATGATCTTGTCATGGATTAAAAGGATAAAAATAGTAGCTTTAATGAAAAGAAGCTTGATGAAATTAATTAATGATTAATGTGCCTTTAATATGGAAATAGAGTTATATGTTGTTAAGATAACCTTAATGTTGAAGAATAGATGAGATAATTAGGGTTTATGAGTAATGGCATAAAATTAGGGTTTAATATGGTAAAAGATGAAGGGAAACCCTAAATGCAAAATGAAACCCTAAAATGGATACAAAAACCCTAGAAAGAGAATCCAAGTCAATAAAGTAGATTCTTGATAAAGTGTGTAATAAATAGAGTCCATATTCTTATCAGGAATTATGTGATTATTGAATTGCTTTCTTAGATTGCATTCTTGGTTGGATTTGCTTAATGCTGTGAAATCATCAAATCAGGTATGTGGTTACGCTTATGAGTAATCGCTTTGGTTTCACGACGATTTCCGAATGTGTTTATTGATTGCTTGAAATTAATTGCTGGATGCCTTTTATTTCATGCAACTATATAGAGTGACTATGTCTATCACTATGAACATATATATAACTGGCTAGATCTGAGTCCACCTATGTGGCTTGTAAAGGCTAAAAAGGGGTAACCTAGAGTAAGGTCTAGGTTATTGAGGATTAGAAATTGGGCTACCAAGTATAGTTCCATGAGACCCATTAGCCTACCATGAGTTAACGAGTGGGCTACTTACGAGTAGTGCCATGTGACTCAACCCTAGAAACTGGTTCACCTATAGGTGGGACCATGAGGGGTTTAATGGGGATCTACCATAAGGAAGGTAGTATCCAGGTCCACTGTAGGGATAGCACAGAGGATAGGGTACTCATGGATCACATAGTTATATTTAAAACATAAACTTGTTTGTTAAATGGTAGTTGGCTACAATACATTATTATGAATAATTTCATGATTATTGTTTCCCCCACATAATAGCTTCGTCTGACCGACGTTTTGTTTGTCGGCGTTTTAGGTACAAGCCAAATGGACAAACAGTAAATCGTCATATTGTGAAATACATGAAGTAAAATGCAAGGAGGATTAGTTAGAGTAGAATACATACATGGATAGATGTTTAGAAATCCAAAAAGTTTCAAAAGGTTTTCAAAATTTTATTACAACTTTTTAGTATAGATTGTTGAAATTTAATAATTGTTCTTGGTTAAGTGCCGAACCTTTGATCCAGAAGTTATGGGTGCGGCTTCGACCTCTCAGTCTCCCTTAATTGGGGGTTATCGGGAGGTGGGGTTGTAACATTTGGTATCAGAGCGTAGATTCCTCACTTAACCATTAATAATTATTAAATTTTACAAACTCCATAGAACCCAAGAGAGTTATTAGAAGATTATCCGAAAGACGGAGGTGTCTAGAAAAGGATCACGACCGAGGGCTGGCAACATTTTCCTCAGCACCGCTAGTCGGAATATGAGGACTCCCAGATCTGTGTGACTGCCTGGCCAAAGTCTTAGGGTATGAATCAAAATAAGATACCTTTAGGACTTTCTCATCTTATTCATCCCTTCTCATCACAAATTCTTAAGGACCTTAAGGATTAGGGTTTTTCTCTCTTCTCCTCACCCTCTTGAGGTATGGGTAAGGATAACAAGGTCTAAGGAATCCTCCACCAAATTAATGAAAAGTATATAAATAAGATGTCATGGATATAAGCTTAATAGATTAAGAAAAAATTAAAGAATAGATACATGCTTAGGTCGTATGACATAAGTTGTCATGTCCTCAGAAGAGACCTGAGGCTAGACCTTCTTGTCAAGAGGATAAGTTAGTCTTGGAGATAGAGATATCCATTGCAAGTAGAGACCTGGCACATCCTCTGAGGATGACGCTAACCCTAACCCTAAGTGAAGGTTAGAGAGAGATGAGTTAGACCAGGTGTTTGAAAGGACATGCCTTTGGGATGCCATATGATCCATGGGTGACCTAGAACCTTTAGAAACCCAACCCTGGGAAGGGTCATGCATGTTAGGGTAAAGGATAGCTCCTTAGATGATGATGTTAGTGAAGGACCTTAGAAACCCTATGGGCTTATGCGAGTAGGGCATAGCATGCACCCATGGTACGTTAGTAGTGTGAGTATAGGGTTGAAACCCTGACCAGGAGAGTATGAATGATGGCTTATGAAATAAGCATAAAGAACTATGGATAACCTTGATCGAACATAAGTTGAACATAGGCTTCATCTAGGTAGGGGCATGCTTTTGAGGTTGACCCTTCACGAAGATAGGACCTCTAATGGTGAGGTTGGTTGTAGGGTTAGCTCTAAAAAGAGAGAGCAGGAACCAAGCAAGAAGGTTGGAATCCTAAACTCTGAGATATGTAGGGAGTTGAGGATGATGCGACCTAAGTGGATGATAGTGGTCGCCACATGCTTGATCCCTAGAGGTTGCTGATGTCTTGGTTTCCATGAGAGGAACCAAACCCTAGAGAGAGGATGAGTCTACTGGTACCTCTGTACCTATGGTATAGATGAGAAGAAGAGTTCCTTAGACCTGGAGAGGTATAGTAATAGGTTATGAGGCCTTGTACCTTGTTGGTTGTCCTTAAGGAGGACCCAACTCTAAGTGTTTCTCGAGTTGAAGGATGACAAGAAGTGCATGTCATGCCTTTTTGCATGCTTGGTTCGTGGTTAAGAGATAGAGCATGTAGTTGGACACCTACAAGTGAACCTAGGGTTCCTAGGCCTAAGAGGGGAAGTGGTGTACCTAATGCTCATGATGAGAGTTGAGTTCCTATTGAAGTGGGCATGGTACTTCTTATGTTGAGAGGAAAGGGAAACCCATTAAGTTTAAGACGAACCCCTCCCAGCTAAGTTGATGACATGGGAAGGTATGATCTTGATCCAGTGTTGAGGAAAGAGAACAAGTATGACCTAGCATGGTATAGTAGGTGGTCTGCTTGTGCCTTAGTAGCTTCTAGGTTAAGCATGCTCATATGGATGTAAACCCTAAGGATTTTTGTGACCTTGTTGTCAAGAGTCGTGGTTTCCTCCCATCCTGGGAGAGGGACCCTTTGGTAGGGTGTATACCAGTTTTGTGGGTGTTGAGGAAACCTAAAGAGGTCTCATAGGATCTTGAGAAGCTAAGTGAAAAGTACATGGTATGAGAATGAGCCTGTAGACCCATAGATATCCATCTCTTAGTGCATGTGGATGTGTTACCATGGAGGTATCTGGTAAGGGGCCTGACCAAGGTAGGAAGGTCACCATGACCCCTATGAAAGGATGGATGTCAGCCCATGTATACAAAGGGAGATGATGAAGGCTTTGGTAAGGTTCTAAGTTGGACATGTACTATAAATGGAGAATCCTAAGTCTATCCTAGGGCCAGGTAGGGATAAGACCGATGGAAGTAGGAGTTGCCTAATTCCCCAGTTGCACATGACCATAGGGTTGGGAGGTAACAACTATCATTGTCTGAGGGCCATGGGTTAGGAGATTGATCACCTTAATGGACTCATGGGAACCAAAGGGCAGATGAGTAGGGCACTCTCTTGATGCATGAGGGAAGAGGGATGACTCCAAAAGAGCCGCACTACTACATAACCGACCTTTAGTGTCGGTTATTTAAGGCCTTTAGTGTCGGTTTCTAAGCAACACCTATGTGGGCGCCGCTAAAAGCCCAACCTTTATGCGTCAGTTCTCAAACCGACACCACAACCCTTCGCGCGCCACTGAAAATGCGCCGACAGGGGATATAGGCATCAATTATCCGCTTAGAAACCGACACTATTGTAAACATATATCGTCGGTTTTATACAGATATCCGACACATATTTTATGGCATCATTAGGGAAATCGACGTCAGTACTAGTATGGAAACTGACACTATAACCGTATGTCGTCAGTTTTATAAAAATAACCGACGCCTATGATTTGATTTTTTTTTCTATTAGTCTGCAGACCTGTTGTGGCTGGTCGCATGATGAGAAACCTGCAGTTCAGTTATAAACTATAGGTTTTATGACATCCATTGATATCAGCCAACAACAGGCCACAAACCTACAAAATTAACATGATGGAAAAATTATTATATATGTGATTCACACTCATGTATAAGAAATTTAATTCATATTATTTTTTTATCACACACATGTAGAAACCAGTAGCAACCTACAGTTCCATTTATTTCATCTCTTTTCACATTCAGACACATGTAGAAGCATTCATGTATTGATGATTTTCACACACATATGACAATTCATAAAAATTCATTCACATTCACATAAAAATAATTATGAGAACAAAGTTATTTTATTCATCACCATCATTGTCATCAAAATCATATTGAAAAATTCCCACTCTTTGTCGGGCTTTTTCCCAATCTTCTCTTACAACATCTAATTCATCTCTCGTATAGGGAGCATGTACATCGAAATGCTTTGCACCTGTGTTGAAGCCCTCAGTTTTAAATACCTACAAAGAAAATGACATGCATACATAATTATAATAATATATAATAAGATTCATATATTTCATATTATCTAACGAGACTATGTAAAATACATGTTGTATGTTATCGATTTCCAATACAACATGTTTGATGATTAGGTCCATAAATCACATCACATAGTAGGCACATGCCCAGCCGTTGTCTTGTGTAGCACACTATAAATTGAAACATACAAAATATTCAAAAATACAAATAAGCACACTTCACATAAATAATATATACATTGGAGTCAGGAAATTACTTTCACATTCTTCCAAATGAGTGTCAGATTTTTTTTTCCTGGGGACCTTTCCTCCAGCTTTTTTGTACTCTTGTAAATCCCTATATATGTTAATGTAACACATTAAATTGCATAATTAAATAGTAATGCAATAACAAATGTTAACAGATATAAAACATAAAATATTTCTCACGAGAATAATGGCCTTTTAATTGTATGTCCATATACATCCAACTCACTCCCCGCAGGATCAAGATAATAGACGGTGAATGTCTTGGGGACAATAACTAATAACTCCCAATGCTTAGAACTACATGTAAGAAAGTAGAAAATTAATAACTCAATATACGCAATAAAATGTAATTTGCTTAAGTCCAAATTACAAGCAAAGAAAACTTACTCGACATTGAATGGAGCTATTATCACCGTCTTATTATTTTTACCAAAATATTCAAAAACATCACAACAGTATGAAGTAACTGAACCAGGGTCTGTATCTACAAGACTAATCAAAGATGGAACCAAAAACCCCACATGGGAAAACCCAAAATCTTTACATGTCTTGTATAAGTGGCTGCAAAACATGTATTACGTATGCATTAATATATAAGAAACCATATTGCTATATATAAAATAAGGTATATGGATGTATAAACTAGATTTCTGTATGCATTAATTAATATCACCATATCCACAACTCTATCATAGATGTGTTCAGCCATTCATACTTAAACAACTCCAAAATATCTTGTATAAATATGTTGTTTCCGAATGTTTGACCTGCATTAATACATATCTAGAACTTCTATTATGTATGCATTAATATGTATGCTAAACTTGTATAAATAGATTGTTATCGTATGATTTACCTTCAACATTCTCTGGAATAGTGACATTTACAGGGAAATTTGGATTATGTTCGCCGATCCATACTGCCACACTCCTACAATTAGGACCTATCGAGGCGTGTAGGTCCCCTGGAAGCCAACTTGGTAGTCGAGGAGGTGGAGGACGAGATGTAGTGGGTCTCGTCTTTTTGACCTGTATATATAATTTGATATCAATTGACTCATATATATACACACACTAACAAAGTAAAGTAATGAAAATTTATCATACAATATCAGTATAGAGGACATCCGCTTCGGGCCACAATATCACTCTGCCTACTGCCTCACTAAGTGTTTCAACATCTGGGTGTGCATGAGGTAGTACAAGATCCGTCCAGCCAGCGTGTATATGTATGGGGCTCACACGTACCATGCCATCTGGTACTGGACTCCCATGAAACATGCACCCTTTAAGGGGTGGGTAAGCCGATGCATCTGCAACGATATATCCTTCACTTTGTAGTTGGTATGACTTCAACCCCTACAAATTTACGTAAAGAATGTTATATTCATATATACACAAACATATCATATTGATTAGAGTAGTTATTATATATGCCATAAAAATACTTACAGAGGACGTGCTAGGTGGGTCTATAGGATTACTCCCAACCTCTACAGTACGAGGAGTAGGAGAAGAGAGGTTCGCCACAGGTACTGTCTGAATGGCAGTCTGAGACGCCTTCCACTTATGAAATGCTTCCTGGAGTCTTTTATCAACTACTTCCTTGACTCTCCTATCAATTCAAGAATCTACCTATACATGGATAAAAGAAATGCTAGTTTCTGATTATTGAATTCCCTTTCGCAAGAACGTTCTAAAATAAGAATAAGTTACCTTAGCTTGTGAAAGTCCTGCTTTTGGGACATGTTTACACTGGGATGGCCCAAAGAACACTTTGATGCCCACACCAGCGCCTGCACCCCTTACACGTCCAGGATGCTCTGGGTTACCCAGAGCAACTGTCAGTTCATCCCTTGTGCCCTGAGATATGAAATAAATGAGTTGCGGTTCACTCCATATGGATTTCCTTCCTGATCAAAATCCACAGCCAATTTGGGTCCATTGCCCCTTTGCTGTATTAACTTGTTCATCATTGTGATGCCCCTCACTTTCTCAATTTTCTTTTGCTGCTCATCAAGTGCTGTAATTTCTTCAAGGGGTACATCACCAACCTAAAATTTGATAAAGAAACACACTTACATAATATAATTATAAATGAACATATAGATAGAAACCTCAGGGATATATTTTTAAAACTTACATTGTCAGGCAGTGCAAGCACGTCCTCACCCTCACGGTGATCATCAGGACGATCCTGATCAACCATCTGATACAAGTATTAATACTTACACTTCAACAATTCATCACATTTGCAACATTATATACAAGTTCTAGCTTTATCACTCATACTCGTCTTAATACTAAACTTCTAGGGTTTTCAAGAAGTCATCCTTTGTTCAACATCATAAGAATTACATAATTCAGTAATCCATCAACACAACCCTAAATAGGGAATATTGGCACCTCACACTGATCCTTATGTATATATCATATTCAATTTTAGTAAGAATCAACAAACACTTTTATAATTCATTCTAATACAATTCAAATATGATTTTATAATGTCAATTCAATTCCCAAGCATATTGACCACAAACCTGATTTTTAGGCAATATTCACATGAAATAGCATAGTCATATCCATAGAATTTCCCATGGATCGTCAATTAATCTAGGGAATACTCAACCGCCACTCCTCTCTATAGAGTTCAAACATCATTAAAAAATTAGGAAAGTTTAACAAGACGTCCAAAATGGAGTTTCCAAAACATAATTAAAATTTCAGATTAATCGGATATACCAATAAAAAGATAAAATTCAAATACTAGACTGCTATATTTCAGTTTGAATACATGGCCGATTGAATTTATCTTGGGTAAAATTGGCCGACAAACAAGTCAAAAAATTCTTCCAACTAATATCTAATATCTCCAAACCATGTACAAATTTCAACTAAATTCTAGTTGTATATAAAATGCTAAAAATCATTTAGTACACGACTATACTGATCAAATTTTGTATTCATATGTTACCAAAACCCTAATTTTTGTCGATTAGGATTTTCAATTCTCAAACCCTAATTATGTGAATCGAATATGTTTAAATCTTCTCATTCATTTTAAAACATAATGATTAGATTACCATAATTAATCAAGCTTTAAACAATGTAATAACGCATTCATCAACTTGATGAATCTACATATCAAAACTTTTGAGTGGTTGAAGTAGTGAATATGTAGCTTAAAACTACCTAGAATTCTAAAACTTGAACCGAGAGAGGATAAATATTGTGTAGAATTGATATGTGAGTATGTTGTAAACGTGAGTAATATTGTGTAGAACAAAATGCAGTTTGTCATAGACCAATACAGAATATTGATGCATGTAAACCACACATATAAAAAGAAAGCACACAGCCACAACCATAGGATTAATGGGCGTGCCTGTGATACAGGAAAAGAAAAAATATGGGGGAAGGTCAGGGGAAAAACTGATAATGGGCGTGCAGGAGGGCTGGTCGTGGAGCAGAAGGGCTCCGGGCAGAGAGCTGGTCACCGGCGTTGGGCAGAAGGTCACCGGGCGGAGAGTTGTGGTCAGGCGGTTGCCGGGCGGAGAGCTGTGGTCAGGCGGTCGCCGGGCGGAGAGTGGTCGTCGGCAGTGGCTTGCGAAAGTAGACGGCGGCGGAGGCGGAGGCAGAGCAGCGGAATCATCGGAGCAATCGTCAGAGCAAAAATCCTGATCAGTGGAAATGAATGAAACAGAAGAGGATGAGTCTGCCTCACACTGTTAAGTTTACTATAGGTGTCGGTTGCTAACAACAACCTACAATAAAAACTATACGTGTCGGTTTGCAACAAAACACCGACACTAAAGGGAGGCGAAAAGTTTCGCGGTTATTCGCGTGAAAACACAATGGCGTCAGTTATTGTCACAAAACTGACGATGAAATGTGAGCAAAATTTTGTCTCACAGAAAACCTTTCGTCGTCGATTTCTGTTTTAAAAACTGACGATGTATGTCAATTTTTGGAGGTAATTTTTTTTGCTGGAAATTTTGGTTTTGGCGGTTACTTTTAGGTGTCAGTTTCTTATTAAGGAACCGACACTGAATAAAAGCGATACCCATGTCTGGTCACCCTTCAGAGATTGATGTCGGCTTATTTTATACACCGACACTGTATGGTTTAGGTGTCGGTGTATGATTACAACCGACACCATTAAAAGTGACGTTATAATCCATTTCTGTAGTAGTGCCGACACCCTATATACCTAGAGGAGATGACCAAGGATATAAACCTCAGTAGGTTCAAGACTAGTTTTCCATGGAGGTAACTTTGATATCGAGATGATTGTGATGTAGAGACATAAGTTGCACATTTCAACTTAGGTTTGAAGGTGTACTGGCAAGGTGGGATGTATTAGCTCTACTCTTGGAATAGGAAGAACTTTGTATTTGGACGGCTGCCAAATGCTTATTTCCTCTTGTTATGGGAGTGAGAGATTGGACAATACACACGCCATACACTAAGGATAAAAGATGATGTGAGTTGAAACGTTGCTACGAGGTATGAGGACAGAGAAGATAACATACCCTGGTAAAGTGAATGATACATGGATGGTTTACAAACACTAAGAGGAATGAGGTAGTCCCTTATGAGGATGTTTTTATCTAGAGATATGAGTCATACAAGGTTGAGTTTGATCACCAAAAAGATGAGCTCAAAGTGTTTTCAATGAAGATAGACTTAGAGTTCGAGATGATAAGTGAAATACATGGAAGTGTATGTCTTCAATGTTACCCAATACCTAAGGATGTGAAGTGGTAATGGATGCTCTGGTTGAGATATATCTAACTTATTTGACTAGAAGCTAGAAGAGGTTGTTTTGCTAACCCTAAGTTTGGAAAGGAGAGGTGTTTGGATAACACTCACATGTAATGAGATACATTGAAAAGTTAAGGGTTGTTTGGTTAGCCAGTCTAGTCCTTGATACGATGAAAGGATGGTGGTAGAACCTCAGATGCACTTCTTTGGAAAAGAAGGTGATGAAACCCAGATAGAATGGTTTAGGGTTTTTGCGGTATTGATCTTGAAGAATAATGACATACATGAGATCATGATTTTAAGATCACCATACACCGTACCACAAAGATAATAAGTGACGGTAGCACTTTGGATGCTTAAGATGAGGTTGTAGGTGGTATGTGGCCATGCATGACAGAAGGTGAAGGATGAGCACCGGTAACCCAGTGCATTGATATAGAGGATAAAGAGTTCCCGAGAGGGAATGGGAGTTCATCACTATGGATGTTGTGATAGGTCTCCCCTGGACCAAGGAAGGTCGAGATGCAATATGGGTTATGGTAGATCGCCTTACCTAGATGACATGAGAAAGAAAGAGTTCTATCAAGGGACAAATCTGGTTGAACTACCCATGAGAGAGATGGTACAACTACACCATGAAGTGAGTTCAAAGGTTCTTGAGTTTGACCTAAAGGTTCCCTTCCAAAAGGTGGAAGTAGGTGCATGAAGGACTCAATGTTAGTACAATTTATCACCCCTAACTAATGGTTAGTATGATCCAAACTAAAGGGTCTGATGAGAGCATATGTGCTCATTCAGGGTGATAGATGGAGACAGTTCTTATCCTATGCAAGATGTGAAGATAACCACCATAGCCAGTATTGAGATTTAAAGAAGCTCTGTAAGAGAGGTTGTGTTGATCACCACTTCAGTAAGGTGATGTTGGTGAAAGGACCACGTGATGGTTAGAAAAGGACCATAGTGTGTGTAGATGAAGTCGCTTTGATGGTGCAATAGCTGAAAGGAGCCTAGAGATGACAAGAGTCGTGAGCAGATGCAAAGTAGACTGACATGTAGTTCGTTGTGGGAGAATATGTGACATGAAAATCTGACCCCTCTAAGTTATAGATAAGAGAGCTGAGTCCCCGATGCATGGGTTATTTTGACATGGTTTGGAGGAGAAGGTTAAGTTTGACCTTACCCCTCAGGATAAAGTAATGTGTGATGAGTTCCATGTGCCCAATTTAGAGCACTATGTGAGGTACCCCGACCATGTGCTAAGCAATGAACCTAGTGAGCCCCAAGGGAGGCTGAAATAGCCTGAGTCACCTGTGCCGTTTATAGATGCCAGGATGAAAGAACTCAGAGAAAAGAATATGTGATGATAAAGGTTCTTTGAAAGCACCGTGGGTAAGGTAAAGCCACATAGGGGCCAATGGTGGACATGGAAAAGTCTTATCCTGAATTGTTTGTTTGCTTGATAGAATTTTGAGGACAAAATTCCTATAAGAGGGGAAGGATGTTACAACCCAAATTTTTGGGTTCATTTGATGAGAAATGTAATTTCTCATATTAAGGATATTTGAACGAATAATGATATAATATATTTGAAATAAATGTATTTTTTTACAACAGCCTTGATGTTTGTGTTGTGGGCTTTATTGGCTATTGGGCCCAAATAATAAGAAAATTCAATTAGTGAATGAATAATTGAATATTTGAGAAAAGAAAAATGTGGAAACCTTTAGAAGTCACATACAAAGAGGATTCTATGCCTCTTGGGTTCCTTGGGTTCCGAGGAGTCCAAAGTTGCATAGAGAATGCAATAAGAAAAGAAAAGATCAATTAAATATTTCTTTGTGAAGAAAGAAATTGAAAATAATGATAAAATGTGGAAAACAAGTGAAAAGAGGTATAATTGAATTATCCTTGGTGTAATTTCATATCCCAAAGATTCCTAATGATAAAAGGAATACCAATGAGGATAATAAAAGAGAAATAAAGAGAAATCCTCAAAAAGAGACATTTTAATAAGAAATAAACATGATAATGCAAAATAATGCATATAGATGCATCTAGAAGGGTAATAAGTATCATTGAAAAGGAATTTCGAAATCATAGAGTTTCTTGGGATCCAAGGAGTCCCAATAAAGAAAGAGGAAAGAGAAAATACCAATAAATTCAAATAAGAAGATAATATGATGCATAATGAATGATTATGAGGTATTGTTAAAAAGAAGTATTGTTTCAACAAAATGAAATATAATTTCGTGGTTAATGGATTAAAATGCAAGAACAATGATAATAAGAGAAAGGATTTTCGTTTTTCCAATTATCCATGAAATAAAGCTTAACAAAAGGTTAATGGGGAGAGAGAAGAATACTTCTCCTAGAAGGAATATGAATCCTTTTGGAAAGGGGCTCTTTGAGTCGTGTATAAGCCTACCTAGGGCTTCGTTTCTCACCCCTATATAAGGGGTAGAGCTCTAGTTTGAAGGGAAGGAGAACCCCACGTTGCTCTAACCTCTTCTCCTTCTTCCTTCCATGGTAACCCTAAACCACGGGTGGTGAGTTCTCTGGAGCAACGGAGAGATGCGGAGCCATATTGAAGAAGGCCTGATGAACCCTGATGACCAGTGGGTGATCAGTGAACGTCTTGGAGTGTCAGACTTCACCTGAATACATGCGGCACACCTGCAGCACGACTGTAGCTAGGCCGTGAACTGCGGGCTTGCAGAGCCTACTCCTGGCCATTGTGGCCAAACCCAAGGTGGCCCCACCTGCGAGGGGGCACTACGAAGATAGGGGACTTGTCCCCGAAGTCTTTCGAGGGCCCAGGTGTGAAGGAAGAGCCGCGCAAGACCCTGCTAGGGTGGAAACGCGCGCCTTCGAGAGGAGGAAGAAGGAGCTCGGGGCTTTGGATGATTTTACCCCTCCATGGGTAAAAGAGCTGGCCACTTAGGCAGGGGCAAAATTGACTTTCAGTTACGTTTTTCAAGCAGCCGAGTTCGTTGCATGGAGAGGCCTACGTGGTGCCTCTCTATTGGCTCTGGTAAGTGATATCTTTCAAAAATCATATCTAATAGACCGTATCTCGGATAGATACAAATAATATATGTATTTTGATCAGGAGAATGAGAGGAATTCGATAAAAATAATTTTAAAGATTGATTCCGTTCCTAATTGAAAAAGTACATTAAGTTGATTATAAAGTGCATGAAACTTATGTTAAAACCCTAATTGTGATTAAAGATCAGTTCTATGATGCCTAACTAGTTTAATCGAGCACTATTAACCTGTTAGATGATAAATTAAGAATCGAATCTATTTTAGGTGAGAAGTTGCTTATTTTAGGGTTTTAATCTATGATTAAGCATTTATAAACCCTAATTTAGGTTAAAAGAGGATAAGATCATATATAATTTGAAAGATGTGAAAATATGGTTATATGACGGTTTTAATCTATTTCGAGCATTAAAGTTCCTAATTTTGGATAAAAACCCCAAATGTAGTGATTAGGGTTTTCTCATGAATAAAAGGTAGATTGATGGTAAAATGAGTTCATATGTTAATTAGACCCTAATGAACTTTGAATTAATGATAGATGCATATAATGATCTTGTCATGGATTAAAAGGATAAAAATAGTTGCTTTAATGAAAAGAAGCTTGATGAAATTAATTAATGATTAATGTGCCTTTAATATGGAAATAGAGTTATATGTTGTTAAGATAACCTTAATGTTGAAGAATAGATGAGATAATTAGGGTTTATGAGTAATGGCATGAAATTAGGGTTTCATATGGTAAAAGATGAAGGGAAACCCTAATTACAAAATGAAACCCTAAAATGGATACAAAAACCCTAAAACGCGAATCCAAGTCAATAAAGTAGATTCTTGATAAAGTGTGTAATAAATAGAGTCCATATTCTTTTCAGGAATTATTTGATTATTGAATTGCTTGCTTGGATTGCATTCTTGGTTGGATTTGCTTAATGTTGTGAAATCTTCAAATCAGGTATGTGGTTACACTTATGAGTAATCACTTTACTTTCACAACGATTTCCGAATGTGTTTATCGATTGCTTGAAATTAACTGTTGGATGCCTTTTATTTCATGCAACTATATAGAGTGACTATGACTATCACTATGAACATATATATAACTGGCCAGATCCGAGTCCACCTCTGTGGCTTGTAAAGGCTAAAAAGGGGTAACCTAGAGTAAGGTCTAGGTTATCAAGGGTTAGTAATTGGGCTACCATGTGTAGTTCCATGAGACCCATTAGCCTTCCATGAGTTAACGAGTGGGCTACTTACGAGTAGTGCCTTGTGACTCAACCCTAGAAATTGGTTCACCTATAGGTGGGACCATGAGGGGTTTAATGGGGATCTACCATAAGGAAGGTAGTATCCAGGTCCACTGCAGGGATAGCACAGAGGATAGGGTACTCATGGATCATGGAGCTATATTTAAAATGTAAACTTGTTTGTTAAATGGTAATTGGTTGCAATACATTATTATTAATAATTGCACGATTATTGTTTCCCCAACATACCAGCTTCGGCTGACCGATGTTTTGTTTGTCAGTGTTTTAGGTACAAGCCAAATGGACAAACAATAAATCGTCATATTGCGAAATACATGAAGTAAAATGCAAGGAGGATTAGTTAGAGTAGAATACATATATGGATAGAAGTTTAGAAATCCAAAAAGTTTCAAAAGGTATGCAAAATTTAATTACAACTTTTCAGTATAGATTGTTGAAATTTAATAATTGTTCTTGGTTAAGTGTCGAATCTTTGATCCGGAAGTTATGGGTGCAGCTTCAATCTCTCGGTCTCCCTTAATTGGGGGTTATCGGGAGGTGGGGTCGTAACACTGCTCCTCATGAATCAAAGACCATAAGGTAGTGTGGGAGGAACCAAACCCAACCCTTATGTTAGGATTGTAATTGATCTCACATTTTATGGAATGATCATATGGGAAAGGTAGTGATTATTTCCCCATCAACTTTGTTGAAAGGTTGTAGATGAGTTGTTGATCCCTTGGGATAATCTTCTCCCTAGTCAATAGATGGCATGCCCAAAGTCTAAAATAGGGGTTAATTTCAATATCTGTCACATAATTTGATAAATTACTCAACCTAGATTCGATTCATCAATAAATCTATCAAATGACAATAAATTATCCTTTTTATAAGCATATTCTTTTAGCAAAATCAGTAAAAGTAACAAAATTTTGACCAATTATATGTATCATGTGTACCCCCTCTTGACCAAAAGGAATACCAAAATAGAAAAGATTTATAAGAAAACTAATTATCCCAAAAGATATATACACAAAGTTCATATTTCTCATAAATACACATCAATTTCATAAATCGATCTTCCCATAATAACAAAATATTTTCTAGATATGTATGGTGTCATTCATGTATCTAAATGAATATGAAATTGGTCACAGGGATCCCAAAATCTCAATAAACCAATAACACATGAATAAATTCCATATTACTTTGTTTTCTAACACATTTCAAAGTGACACTATTACTCTATATTTTAGGAGTCATCAACCCAAAAGTGTCTTAAAATACTACATAGGGATTAGTTTTGTTGTTCCATGTTTACATACACTAAGGTCACTATTAATGTGAAAATCAATTAAAAGAGTGGACAATACAATGCCAAAATTAGGTAAAAAGAGAACAAGAATTACCATGATGATGATGTAAAATTAAAGGCATGTACTACATAAAAAGTTGGTTTCCATGAAGGACAATTGTGAACCACAATTGGCCCTTACAAAAATATGTTATTTGTGAAGGTTAGACCTTCGGGTCCCTATTTCTGCACTAAACTTTAAAAATATTTTCATACACACATCCTTCATAAAAATACCCTCAACTTATTTAGATCACATAAAAATCTATATATCCTTTCATATACATATCATCAACTTCTTGTGATCACTTATCTATGAGTGAAAAATAGATTTGTGCCTTAGTTTATGCAACAATTATGTTGAGATGATGTTTATTGCAAATGATATGTTAATACACTTGGATCGAATTTGAAGACTTTGGGTTCTTGGGGTTTGACAATATGACTCTTACTTTCTTCATGGTGATATGTTATATGGTGTCGGTTTCCTAAGTACCCAGGCTTGGGCCATAGTGAATATAGAGCCAGCACACACTAGTAAAGATGATCCTACTGACATTAGATAATTTTACATTTTAATATAATAGCATCACTCATTTTATTAGGAGCTATCAAGGGAGATGAGATCATTGATAGTATTGGAAATTAGATTCCATAAAGTATACAATTATCTAATCCTATTAAGAGATTTTCATGTTTTGTTTTTTAATCATCAAATCAACTAGTAATTTTAGTAAAAAATTAATCTTTAAATAATAATGATGTCATGATTGTGAACTAGTAATAATAATACTTATTGAACACTGGTATTTGTTAACTATGACATGCATACAATAATAGTGAGATACTAAATATAGTAGGGAATATAATATCTAATGTATTGTACTATTTTGTATTAGCAAAGGCTATAAGCAAGGTATGTTTATATAACTCGTTGAAAGAATATAAATGGTATCATATCATGACTAAATAATACTGTGAGTAATATTACCCATATGAAGCCATATATTTTGTCCACTTTCGAAGATACAAATTATAATACTGGATCCATTTTCACTAATAACCTTCATTCAAATGGAAAACATAGACTTCTCTATAGTGAATTAGGATTGGGGAAAGTAAATACTAACACTTAATATACCGCCAAATACTAGAGGTTTCCTCAAAGACCAAATGTTGTACATCTTATCTCGAGTTTCTTTTATATCAATTTTGTTCCTGTTCATTTCCCCGAAGTAGCAGAACCACATCATCTTTTTATTCATAGAATAGCTTGGGGAAACAAATTTGCATCTAAACATGGTGAATTATTCCTTCTTTGATGTATGTGCCACTATTCGACCAACTTAGTCATAGTTAGAAGGCAAAAACCCAGCTTGACACACTTTTACAAAAATATTTACCAACATAGCACACTTTGTAAAATATTTCCCAAAATAGCACACTTTGGTCTAAATATGCCACTTTGTGTGGAGCTTCTTGTATCTACGACTAGAAAAATGGCACAATAATTGGCGTATTTACTTTTAAATAAAACAATTTCAAAAAAAATTGAAAAATGCCACATGGAGTGGCGCTTTCAACTTGCACTTAATTGTAGCATGAAGTTGAAAGGGCCACTCAATGCAGCATTTTCAAATTTTTTTATTTTTCATTTTTTATTTAAAAGTAAACACACCAATATTTGTGGTATTTTTCAATCTCATGTATAAAAAATGACACTTTAGGTGGCGGGTTCCGCACAAAGTGTGCTATTTTGAGAACTATTTTAAAAAGTGTGTTATGTTGGTAAATATTTTTGTAAAAGTGTGCAAATTATTTTTTTCTTCTTCTAGTTAGAATGACATTCTTTAGAGACTGGCCAGATTTACTAGAGAAACACTTTAAGGAGTCTTGACCAACATTGAAGCTGGTGCAACTTCTCCTGGTATTATGCCTCACTAGAGGAACTTCTTAGGTATGTGACTTTGTCTTGATAGAAGGGAGGAAGAGAGTTGTTTGTGTAGAGAGGAAAGTTTATTGGTATGATGGTGGAGAAAGGATGTTAAGAGGAGAGGGCGACAACTTCCATTTGGTAAAGGGTGCAAAGAAGTGAATTGCCTCTAACGGTCTGGAGTTGGCTTCATTATATAGTGAGGGTGAGGGGTATATGAAGAGATTTGCAGAAGCTTCGTCCAAAAAAAAATCACACGAGATACAACCCAAGCATGCACAACAAAAACTACGACTGCCTACGTCGACAAAGCCAAGAACCACCAAATAAATAACCAAGCAGGGAGCATGATTGACGAATAAGACCGTATAATTATATTAATTGACATCAAGAAGATTACAAGGATTGTCGTTCCCTCACAATCTTGTGCCTACAACAGAATCTCGCAACTCACTCTCGTTCTCTCTCATCTTTGGCTATCCTTTGTGGCTTCCCATTTTGACACATGATGTCGTCCTATGTTGGCACACCCGAAGTTATCACACGTTGAAACTCCACACATCGGCACACCATATTCCAACGGTGTCTACTAGGAACTCCCGGTTAGACAGTACAAGAGGATACAACTATTCTATAGGGATTAGGAAACGACAATACAAAAGGATAAGGAAATAATGTCTTGGACTTCTAGTCTCACATTAATTTGAGCTTTCCTAATATTGTTAGATATGATTTCTTATCCAGAGACAAAATCCTAAGAGTATAGTTGTCCTAGAGGTAAATGGTCGGACTTTAATGCACGGATGGCACATGAAGTACATGTGACATGAAAGGGGGTTTATGTGTCCTGATAAATGAGACATTTACTGGCTAGATGACACTTTGTAGAGACTGTAGAGAAAGTAAGGTGGCAGGGTTCAAAAGAGATAAAGTTCCCACACGCCTAGTTGCTTGACCATAAGCAGCTTGCTCGACACCCAGTTTCCTGCTTGACACCTGAAGCAACATTCTCGTCACCCAGTTAGTTTTTCTTTTACACACAACCCAACTGCCCGCTTCCATAAAACTCCTAAAATGCCATCTCCATTAAATTAAAGCTTTTAGCACGAACAATTCACTGTTCATGGTCTCAAAATTCTACTTTGTTACATCATGTATGCCATTTGGAAGGGTGTGCGTGTTGGGTGGGGGATGGACATGTCCCCTATCTTTTATATACAAGAAATGGGATATGAGCAAATGTTAAAGTTGCACGATTCACATACGAGGTTTTGAGTTGCCTAATACTCCACACGGTAGAGTATAAACCACATCCCGTGAATCTTAAAGAGGTTCATGACATCAAATATTAGGAAGCGTTCTAACAGAAAATGTTCCGAGTACATCTTAAATATAAAGCTGGAGGTCTTTGCTTAATGGAATGAAAGAATCAATGTCTCATTCACCACTTGGGGGTATACGTTGAGAGTGTGACGACAAGAATTTGTTGAGGCAGTCCGCAAGCAAAAGCAACGCAAGTATTTTCCCTCATCTACTACCCCACAGTAATTGTGACAGTCACGTACTCAGCGTGAGAGACAAGGGGGTGGAGCTGGTTTTAATTTTGGATGTAAATCCCAGTTTGATAACCACAGTTTTGTCTCTTAATCAGCAATTATCCGCATCCAACCAAAGATCCCCATCACACGCGCGATTACTTGGCCCGGTCCTCAGTAATGCATCTTGCTTGCACGGATGAACTAAACCCGCGAAGGTTTCTGGCCGAGGTTGTCTCTAGATGTGGACAAAGAGATATGGAAACCCTACCATCCGAGCACGCCGCAGCAGATTTCGGGTGTCGAGAGTGTGTGTTTGTATTGGAATGTTGCTGCATGATTGGGTCTTGCAGACATTAGATTGGACCATGTGTGTGTTAGCTAGTTTGGGTTGGGTGTTTTTTGGTACTGAGATTAGCTAGTGTGGTAGCTGCTACTATATAACTAATTAGTTTATCCGTTGAGTACGTACAGTCTTCCAAGTTGTAACTAGTTTATAGATGTGTACCAGGGCAACACACACAGTTCATTCCAAACCTGCCCATGCGTCTACAATAATTCGCTTGCCTGTCACTGAACAGTGACCGTGATATAGACTAGTTTAGTGCGCTGCTTTACTTGCCACAAGGACGTACAGAAGACTAAATACCACCCAGCTCGACCCAAAACCAAACCCCACACACATAATTGCATGCCGCAGAAGTGGTGGATATTAGATATATATGTGGTATGATCATAGATTGGAGGTTGGTGTCCTCAATTAAAGGCAAAGGATGTAGTAGCCCCACTGAATTAGATACATATCGTGTATGTGACCAGTGAACCCAACCCTACACCCACCACCTTCATCTCATTGATTGCCATGCGCAGCAAATCAATGGCATGACATTAATATAAATGTTCATAAGTAGAGATGGTGGTCTGGTCTGGTCTTAGTCTCAAACGCACTATATGTAGACAAACTAAAGGGCCGACCAACCCTTACCTAACAGACAACCAAAGGCAGGAAATTGACAAACCAAAACCCTAGAAATCAGGGCCGCCGTGGGATGCAGGGGCCAGGAATGCGTTTCCAAACTACGGCTGCTTTGCAGTGCGCTGCAATCTGGGTTAAGTTGCGAAATTTTGCTGATTATCATGCATGGAGATCATATGAAAGAGGGTGTGGTGTAGCTAGCAGCTTACTCCTGCTCCACTTATAACTCAGAATAACATATGCATTATTTGCTTGCTGAAGCAAGCAGCTAGCGAGCAGCTGCTGGGCCCTTCTTCTTGTTGTCGTTCTTGCTTCCCACTCCACGGCTCTATCCCGGCCCACCTCTGGCTCTCGCTAAGTACAAAACCATGTATGAAACACCTGCATCACGATCATTTCGTCGGTCTAGAACATGGTCATACAGGTTAACGTTTGTCATTTCTAACACTTGTTGGGTTCTGTCCGCAGTTTGTCATCAAGAGAAGAAAAAAGACTGTAGTCTGTGGCTTAATCGCGCGCTCACCTGCCTGCAACGTGCCGTCAGATCAGATGGGGTTGCGCTGTCCCCCTTCTGCAACCCAAAGCTTTTACTTGCGCACAAGCCAATCATGGTGGGCCCGAGTAGAGCGGGGTCTTCACACGTTGTTACCAGCTATAGCTCTCAGAACGAGGAGCAACGGTCGTTTTTGTTGGG
This sequence comes from Alisma plantago-aquatica, assembly GCA_963693085.1. Classification (NCBI taxonomy): domain Eukaryota; kingdom Viridiplantae; phylum Streptophyta; class Magnoliopsida; order Alismatales; family Alismataceae; genus Alisma; species Alisma plantago-aquatica. Next base: position 1,161,004,283 of record OY856412.1, on the reverse strand, counting down.
GTGGCGTGGTTCCCGTGATCACACGGCCCATACACGAGTCAGATGATGACAGGTGGAGAAATATATTTACATGGATTTATGTCATATATGGACAAGTCGTTTGTGTGGATCAAACACCAACCAAGTGATCTCTCTCATTGGTTTCACGTATGACATCGTGGAGTAAAACCTGTCATTTCAGCGACTCTTCTTCTTCTGAGATATAGGACGAAAATTGACATGTACAAGGAACTTCAATGATAGCTTTTATGCCACCATGTGACGTTCTTTTTCTTTGGGGCTGTGGGATTGGGGATTGACGATTGGGAGGGTTTCATCGACCTTAATAGGAGGGAGGTACTCCACGAAGGTATGGTGTCTTCCACACCCCAACCGATGTTATCTTGTGGTGAGAAGACGATGATGGTTGAACGATCATCACATATAGACGTACTCAAAGGGTGAATGCTGAATCGAGTGTAGGTAGAGTAATTTGAGGTAAGAGAATCATGGAGATAACATGAATTGATGGGGACAGGTTCTTCAAATGCATCACCACATGGCACTGTATGCAAGGGCTGGAAATGCTTCCTATTTTAACCAAGACAAGATTTGTCCCCATCAAAGTTAAGGGAAGTACTCCATGAAGGTATGTTGTCTTCCACACCCCAACCAATGTTATCCTCGGGAGAGAAGACGAGGATGGTTGATCGATCATTACATATAGACGTACTCAAAGGGTGAATGTTGAACCGAGTGTAGGTAGAGTGATTTGAGGCAAGGCAATCATGGAGGTGACATGAATTGATGGAGATAGGTTCTTGAAATGCATCACCACATGACACTGTAGGGCCGATTGGTGCAATGGTTGGAAACGCTTCCTACTTTTATCAAAGACAAGACTCGTACCCATCAAAGTTAAGCGTAGACATTGGCTTCGAAAGAAATGTATGGGTACATGTTATAAACGTGAGAAAATAAAGAGAACATATGTTATCGACACATTATCCTTAACAATACTTCACCACTACTGTTACAATCCCAATTTTTGGATTCTTTTGGTGAGAAATGTAATTTCTCCTATTAAAGATATTTGAGCAAATAATGATGTAATTTGTTTTGAATAAATGGATTTCATTACAATAGCTTTTTTTATTATTTTGTGGGCTTTATTGACTATTGGGCCCAATAACAAGGAAAGGAAACTCCATTAATAAATGAGTAAATAAGAAATGGAGAAAAGAAAGATGTAGAAACCTCTAGAAGGCAAAAGAATATAATCTAAAGTTGGATTTCGTGTCTCTTGGGTTCCTTGGGTTCCAAGGAGTCCAAAGTTGCAAAGATAATGCAACAAAAAAAGAAAAGATCAATTAAATATTTCTTTATTAAGAAAGATATTGAAAACAATGATAAAATGTGGAAAATAAGTGGTAAGAGGTATAATTGAGTTATCCTTGGTGGATTTTCGTATCCAAAGGATTCCTAATGTTAAAAGAGATGACAATGAGGAAAATAAAAAGAAAAATAAAGAGAAATCCTTGAAAAGAGATATTTTAATAAAGAAATAAACAAGATAATGAGAAATAATAGACATAGATGCATCTAGAAGGATAATGAGTATCCACTAAAAAGGATTTCGAAATATTAGAGTTTCTTGGGGTACAAGGAGCCCCAATGGAGAAAAAGAAAGAGAAAAGGCAAATAATAACAAAATTAGAGAATAATGTGTTACATCATTAATGACTTTTTGATAATATCAAAAAGAGATGTTATTTGCTTTAGGAAAATAGATTTTCATGGCCAATAGATTAAAAGGCAAGGCTAGAGATAATGAAAGAGATAATTTTTGTATTTCTAATTATCCATGAAATAAGGAATACTAAGAAGATAAATGGGAGAGAGAAGATTACTTCTCCTTGAAGGAATATGACTCCTATTGGGAGAGGGCCTTGTTAATTTGTGAATAGCCAACCTAGGGCTTCGTTACCCACCCCTATATAAAGGGTAGAGCCTTAGTTCGAGTTCTAGAGGGATCCCACACAACTCTCTCTCTCTCTCTCTCTCTCTCTCTTCTTCATCTTCTTTGTCAAAACCCTAACCAAGAGAGCATAGGGTTGTCTCGGAGGCAACTGGCGGCTATGGCGGGATCACGATGGAGGCACGATGCAACCCCAGAGATCTAGGGTGGTCAACTACCTTCCCCTTGCTCCCATCTCCGCTCAAAATGCCCAGCGGACTTGCAGGTTTTGGTGCGGTGGGTGCAACTGCCAGCCCGACTCCGACCACCTCAGCCACAGCTGGTGACCTCCACAGGTGCGGCGGAGGGCGGCGGAGGCCAAGGAGCCATCGCCAGTGCTCTAGGGGTGTAGGGAAAGGGAGGAAGAGACCCCACAAGCTGCTGTAGTCGGCCACAGCTAGGGCTCGCGAGGTTGAAGATGACGAAAATGAGTTGGATGATTATGCCCCTCTAAGCATTGAAGATCCGGGAATGTAACCAAGGTTATAAATGTCATTTGATTATGTTTTCAAGTAGTCGAGATACGTTGCATGGAAAGGGACACATGGCACTCTCTGATTGGCTTTGGTAAGTAATATATTGTAAAAATTGTATTTAAATATTGGTAGCTCGGATGGATACACATAAAATATGAAAGTTTCTTAGAAAAATGAGGGGAATCCATTAAAAATTGTTTTAGAAGCTAATTCCTTTTACAATTTGAAAAGTAATGGAAGCTATCGACTTTAATGTATTAATGATTACAAAACCCTATTTTGAGATGATTAATGTATTTAGTAGGGTTTAATGGATGATTAAAGTTGATATTAACCTGTTAATTGTAAAAAGGTACATTAAGAATAAAAAGGATGAACTTTGCAAGTAATTGGTTTAATTTAGAGTTTCATATGCATAAATATGCTTTAATGGGCCTTGAAACCCTAATATTAGTTTTTGATGATTCTGAGCTATTTTGACTATAAAGGTTCCTGATTGTGAATAAATACCCTTAATATGGAAATTAGGGTCTTCTAATGGATAAAATGTTGAATTAGTAATAAATGGAGTTCACAGGTGAATTAGACCACAATGAACTATGAGTTGTTAATGTGATGCTAATTGGGCATAATGATCATGTCATGAATTGAAAGGAAAAAATGGTAGTTTTAATATAAAATAGGCGTAATGGACTTAATTGATGGATAACAACACCTTTAATCTGAAAATAAGGTTATATGTTGTTAAAAAGTAACCTTAATATCTTTCGTGAAGAATAGATGGGATAATTAGGGAAAATTAGGGTTTAAAATAGTAAAAATAAAGTGAAACCCTAATTGTAATGGAAACCCTAAAAGTGGACTAGAAACCCTAGGAAGTGAGCTAGGTTTAATAGATCGTGATGGCATGATCAATAATAGGAAATTGTATGCATATTTCAGGATCTTATTGCGTGCTTGCTTGCCTATTTGCAATTCTTGATTGATTGGATTATTCTGTCTCAAATCAGCCTGACAGATATGTGGTTACACTTATGGATAATCACTTTAGTTTCACGGTGATTCCCAGAAGTTTTATCGTTTGCCTGAAAATAGCTACTTGGATGACTTTTATTTCATGCAACTATAACGTGACTATGATTATCACTATAGATATGCATATATAACTGGCTTAGATCCGGGTCCTCCTCTGTGGCTTTGCAAATGCTAAAGAGGGTAACCTAGAGTAAGGTCTAGGCTATCATGAGTTAGAAATTGAGCTACCCACGTGTAGTACCATGAGACTCCCTAGCACACCATGAGTTAAGGAGTGGGATACCTACGGGTAGTGCCATGTGACTCAACCCTAGAAATCGATTCACCTGTTAGGTAGGATCATGAGGGGTTTAATGGGGATCTACCATAAGGAAGGTAGCATCCATGTCCACTGTAGGGACAACGTAGAGGATATGATATGTATGGATCACGTAGTTATATTTAAAACATAAAGTTGTTTGTTAAATCATAGTTGACTGCAATATGTTGTTACAGTTAATTGCACGATTATTGTTTCCCCCACATACCGGCATAATTCATTTATGTTGACTGACGTTTTGTTTGTCGACATTTTAGGTTCAAGTGAAAAGAACTAACAGTAAAGTGACATATGTGGAATTAAATGAGAATTAAAGTACAAAGGAGGATTAGTTAGAATAGACTCCAGATGTGGATAAAAGTAGATATCCAAGTTTTTGAAAAAGGTATGCAAAGTTAAATTTTATTACAACCTTTCAATTTCGTTTAGTAGAATTTGATAATTATTATTGATTATTTGTTGAACCTTTGATCTGGAAATTGGGATAACGACTCTGACCTCTTGGTCTCCCTTAATTGGGGATTACTGGGAGGTGGGGTCATTACATTTGGTATCAGAGCATATGTTCCTCATTTAATCCTTAATAATTATTAAATTTTACAAACTTCATAGAACCCAAGGGAGTTATTAGAGGATTTTTCGAAAGACAATGGTGTCTAGAAAAGGATCACATCCGGGGGCTAGCAAGATTTTTCTTTGCACCGCTAGTCGGAATATGAGGACTCCTAGATTAGTGTGACTGCCTGGACAAAGTCTCAGGATTTGACTCGAAATAAGATACCTTTAGGACTCTCTCATCTTGTTCATCCCTTCTCAACTCAAATGTTGTTAAGGACCTTAAGGATTAGGGTTTTCTCTCTTTTCCTCACCCTCTTAAGGTTTGGGTAAGGTTGATAAGGTTTAAGGAATCCTCCACCAAATTAATGAAAAACATGTAAATAAGATGTCATGGACATAAGCTTAATAATTTAAGCGTAAAATAGATACATGCTTAGGTCGTATGACATGAGTTGTTATGCCCTCAGGAGAGAACTGAGGCTAGACCTTCTTGTCAGGAGGATGAGTAGAGAGAGTTGGTCATTGAGGCTGAGATCTCCATTAAAAGTAGATACCTGGCACATCATCTGAGGATGATGCTAACCCTAACCCTAAGTGGTGGTTAGAGAGAGAGATGGCATGATGAGTTAGATGTCATGATAGACCAGGTGTGTGGACGTGCTTTTGGATGCCCATGATGTTATGAGCCATGTGAGGTTGGATGACCTAGTTCCTTTGGCAACCCAACCCTAGGAAGGGTCGTGCATGTTAGAGTGAAGGATAGCTCCTTCAATGATGAGGTTAGTGAAGAACCTATAGAACCCTATGGGCTTATGCGAGTAGGGCATAACATGCACCCAGAGTACGTCAGTAGTTCGGGCAGTAGGATGAAACCCTGGCCAGGAGAGTATGTTTGATAGTTTATGAGATAAGCAAGAAGAATTTTGGATAATCTTGAGCAAAAATAAGTTTGAACATAGGCTTCACCCATGTAGGGGTGTTCTTGTGAGCTTGATCCACCTTCATAGATAGAGGACCTATAGTAGTAAGGCTGTTTGTAGGGTTAGCTCTGGAAAGAGAGAGAGTAGGATCCAAGCAAGAATGTTGGAAGCTTAGACTCTGAGATATGAGGAACATGGGGGAGTTGAGGATGATGCGACCAAAGTGGATGGTTGTGGCTGCCACATGCATGATCCCTGGAGGCTGGGGATATCTTGGTTTCCATTAGAGGAACCAAACCCTAGAGAGAGGATGATGCTTCTATTACCTATGTGCCTATGGTATAGGTGTTTACCTGCTGAGATGAGACAAAGAGTGCCTTAGGCCCTAAGGAAGTTTGAGTAACCAGTTGTGAGGCTTTATACCTAGTTGTTTATCCTTGAGGAGGACTCAACTCTGAGGTGTTGCTCGAATAAAAGGATCACGGGAGTGCATGACATACCTTGGAAAAGTTTGTTTCGTGGTTAAGAGGTTGATCATGTAGTTGGACACCCAAAAGTGAACCTAGGATTCCTAGGCCTAAGAGGGGAAGTGGTGTACCTATGGCTCTTGATGAGATTTGAGTTTCTATAGTTTCAAGCATGGCACTCCTCATGATTAGAGGAAAGGGAAACCCCTTAAATCAAAAGGTATGTTTGATGAACCCCTCACAGCCAAGGTGGTGGCATGAAAAGGTTTGTTCTTGGCCCAATGTTGATGAATGAGAACCAGTATGACCTGGCATGGTTTAGTAGGTGGTCTGCTTGTGCCTTAGTAGCTTGCTAAGGTTAAGCATGCTCATGTGGATGTAAACCCTAGACCCAAGGACATTTGTGACCTTTGTTATCAAGATGTAGTTCCTCCCATCCTGGGAGAGAGACCCTCTTGTAGAGGGTATACCGGTTTTTTTTGAGGTAACCTAAAGAGATCTCATAAGATCCTGAGAAGCCAAGTGAAAGGTACACGGTATGAGAATGAACCTGTAGACCCATAGATAACCATCTCTGAGTGCATGTGGATGTGTTACCATGGAGGTAATCGGTATGGGGCCTGACCAAGGTAGGCAGGTCACCATGACCCCTATGAAAGGATGAAAGACATCCAATGAATGCAAAGAGAGATGATGAAGGCTTGGGTAAGGTTCTATGGCATACAACTCACAAAAACATAATTAACTAATGCGGAAGCATTCACTAAGCAGCGGATTACCGAAAAATCACTAAAAATTAAAACCTTTTTACCAAGAGGTCCATCAAATGAAAACTTTCTCACATAGAACAAAAGTAACACATTTACATTCTGGTTTAAAGGTGCATGTCTTGCATCATCTCTTTGTGAAAGTTACAAGCATCAACTGCTCTTGTTAAACTAAACACAAGTAGTGTAAAATCTCGAGGCACTGAGCCAAAATCTCGAAAGAACTAACTACTACTCCGAGGACCTGAGAGTATAGAGACGACACATAGGACTTTATATACATCTATACAAGGCATAACAACCAGTGTCTCCACCTGAGACTTCACTGCTGTCCCGGCTGCTGCTACTGTTACTGTCCTTCTTCTACTGAAGGATTCCTGCCTCCTCATCCACGTCCACCTAAAAATGTGGTTCCCACGGGGGTGAGACAATTGTAAATTGCCCCAGCGAGAGATATATCTTTCTGCCAGACATATTATTATTGTAGCTAAAGAAGATAAATATGAACAGAGGAATCATATTTGTTTGACAGTAGTTAATTCAATGTATAACATATTGGAACATTATTCTTATTAAAAGCATTGCAGCTATAACTTGATAGAGAAATATGCCACTTATCCATTAAGGAATATGAAGAACATGTATAACATATATTCACTATAGAATCATTTCCCCAACATTAACTCTCTTCAGGCGTAGATCATATATTTAATGCCTGTCATTGTTATTGTGGAGTCATGGCCTGTAGCCATACTCTTTTCACAAAGTATTGGGATCTTAATCCCTTAACTCATCAAGTACATTTCCATTCCCTAACAAGTTCATCAACATGATTATAGGATATGGGCATTTGAACCCTTAACTCATCATAGAATACTTGTTACCTCTTATTAGGTAACTTCATACCTTCAGATTATCTGACCAAGGACATTATGATTCTTACTATACAAGGTATTGCACATAGTACACAAAGCTCAATGATTCATACTATACAAAGCATATGAAGGCTTATAAAACCTATAAAACATTCTCAACAAACAGAGCATCATAGCCCATACTTGGCTATACTCTTCATCTCATCATTCCTGCATAATTAGTAATCATAACAACAATTTTAATGCTTTCATATCATCACCATACAACACTAAGTAATACCACTATTCCCTCTTTAGGGTTCATGGTTTCCTTTTTCATATCAGCACCCTCCATTAGGGTTTTTTTATAAATAACCACTTAAGTTCTTAGGATCATATTATTAATGATCCAACCCTATATCATTGCTTCACTCATATAAGAGCCAATATTGATAACATAAGTATTCAATCATACTTGTTTATTCTCATCATTCATCATTGAATGAAGTATCAACACAAAGTATGAGTTTCTCTCTCAACTTTACCAGAATAGGATTGCATCATAGTTATTGATTTGGATTAACCTTTTCATAAAGCATTTTTAGCCTACATTCATCAAGGTGCATTACATCTCAATGTAACAAATGACATGACACATTTCATGTGTCACCTATCCAATTATATTGGATTTAAAGCACATTAAGGTATTTTAGTATTGGGGTGTTGGATGTGATATCTATCATATCTTGATGTATCACTTCCCTTAACACCTTCATCTTACTTGAGTTCATCCACTTAGCTTGTATTAGGGTATTCCCCATCCTAATACTTTATGCACCAATTCATCACATTTATCATGTAATGTATTGGTCATTAGTCACTCACTTAGAATATACAACCATTGCCAATAATATGGACTCATCCTTGAGTTAGAACTATTAATGTAAGGATATCCGTTATCACCCCTCTAGGTGTTACATTTGTCAATACATTAATCACTATTCTATTAATAGGAATATGATTTCCACAATTATAATTTGAGGTTCACATATTATCACACATATATATGAATTTCACCTAGTATCACTCTTCATTAGAGTTTCACATAACATCCTTCTATATCAGGGTTTCACCTAGTATTATGTGAAATTAGGATTTCACAACACATCACCCAGTGATAGGACTTCACATAGAGTTAGCAGTACTACCCTATATTAGGGTTTCATGCACCTTTACCACATTTTAGGGATTAAGCTTTACCATTCACATCCAAGTGGGGTTTCTCTTACCTCATACCCATATTAGGGTTAGGATGTACAATTCCCATTAAATTAGGGTTTCTTACTTTGTTACACTAAATTAGGGTTACATCACCACCCTAGATTATGATTTCACTGAGCTTTTCCCTAAATTAGGGTTTCACATAACCTTGCTCTAAAATAGGGTCAAGGTACATATAATATAAATGAGTAAATAAGAAATGGAGAAAAGAAAGATGTAGAAACCTCTAGAAGGCAAAAGAATATAATCTAAAGTTGGATTTCGTGCCTCTTGGGTTCCTTGGGTTCCAAGGAGTCCAAAGTTGCAAAGATAATGCAACAAGAAAAGAAAAGATCAATTAAATATTTCTTTATTAAGAAAGAAATTGAAAACAATGATAAAATGTGGAAAATAAGTGGTAAGAGGTATAATTGAGTTATCCTTGGTGGATTTTCGTATCCAAAGGATTCCTAATGTTAAAAGAGATGTCAATGAGGAAAATAAAAAGAAAAATAAAGAGAAATCCTTGAAAAGAGATATTTTAATAAAGAAATAAACAAGATAATGAGAAATAATAGACATAGATGCATCTAGAAGGATAATGAGTATCCACTAAAAAGGATTTCGAAATATTAGAGTTTCTTGGGGTACAAGGAGCCCCAATGGAGAAAAAGAAAGAGAAAAGGAAAATAATAACAAAATTAGAGAATAATGTGTTACATCATTAATGACTTTTTGATAATATCAAAAAGAGATGTTATTTGCTTTAGGAAAATAGATTTTTATGGCCAATAGATTAAAAGGCAAGGCTAGAGATAATGAAAGAGATAATTTTCGTATTTCTAATTATCCATGAAATAAGGAATACTAAGAAGATAAATGGGAGAGAGAAGATTACTTCTCCTTGAAGGAATATGACTCCTATTGGGAGAGGGCCTTGTTAATTTGTGAATAGCCAACCTAGGGCTTCGTTACGCACCCCTATATAAAGGGTAGAGCCTTAGTTCGAGTTCTAGAGGGATCCCACACAACTCTCTCTCTCTCTTCTTCATCTTCTTTGTCAAAACCCTAACTAAGAGAGCATAAGGCTGTCTCGGGGGCAACTGGCGGCTATGGCGGGATCACGATGGAGGCACGATGCAACCCCAGAGATCTAGAGTGGTCAACTACCTTCCCCTTGCTCCCATCTCCGCTCAAAATGCCCAGCGGACTTGCATGTTTTGGTGCGGTGGGTGCAACTGCCAGCCCGACTCCGACCACCTCAGCCACAGCTGGGGACCTCCGCAGGTGCGGCGGAGGGCGGCGGAGGCCAAGGAGCCATCACCAGTGCTCTAGGGGTGTAGGGAAAGGGAGGAAGAGACCCCACAAGCTGCTGTAGTCGGCCGCAACTAGGGCTCGCGAGGTTGAAGATGACGATAACGAGTTGGATGATTATGCCCCTCTGAGCATTGAAGATCCGGGAATGTAACCAAGGTTATAAACATCATTCGATTATGTTTTCAAGTAGTCAAGATACGTTGCATGGAAAGGGACACATGTCACTCTCTGATTGGCTTTGGTAAGTAATATATTGTAAAAATTGTATTTAAATATTGGTAGCTCGGATGGATACACATAAAATATGAAAGTTTCTTAGAAAAATGAGGGGAATCCATTAAAAATTGTTTTAGAAGCTAATTCCTTTTACAATTTGAAAAGTAATGGAAGCTATCGACTTTAATGTATTAATGATTAAGAAACCCTATTTTGAGATGATTAATGTATTTAGTAGGGTTTAATGGATGATTAAAGTTGATATTAACCTGTTAATTGTAAAAAGGTACATTAAGAATAAAAAGGATGAACTTTGCATGTAATTGGTTTAATTTAGAGTTTCATATGCATAAATATGCTTTAATGGGCCTTGAAACCCTAATATTAGTTTTTGTTGATTCTGAGCTATTTTGAGTATAAAGGTTCCTAATTGTGAATAAATACCCTTAATATGGAAATTAGGGTCTTCTAATGGATAAAATGTTGAATTAGTAATAAATGGAGTTCACAGGTGAATTAGACCACAATGAACTACGAGTTGTTAATGTGATGCTAACTGGGCATAATGATCTTGTCATGAATTAAAAGGAAAAAAATGGTAGTTTTAATATAAAATAGGCTTAATGGACTTAATTGATGGATAACGACACCTTTAATCTGAAAATAAGGTTATATGTTGTTAAAAGGTAACCTTAATATCTTTCGTGAAGAATAGATGGGATAATTAGGGTTTAAAATAGTAAAAATAAAGTGAAACCCTAATTGTAATGGAAACCCTAAAAGTGGACTAGAAACCTTAGGAAGTGAGCTAGGTTTAATAGATCGTGATGGCATGATCAATAATAGGAAATTTTATGCATATTTCAGGATCTTATTGCGTGCTTGCTTGCCTATTTGCAATTCTTGATTGATTGGATTATTCTGTCTCAAATCAGCCTGACAGGTATGTGGTTACACTTATGGACAATCACTTTAGTTTCACGGTGATTCCCAAAAGTTTTATCGTTTGCCTGAAAATAGCTGCTTGGATGACTTTTATTTCATGCAACTATAAAGTGACTATGATTATCACTATAAATATGTATATATAACTGGCTTAGATCCGGGTCCTCCTCTGTGGCTTTGCAAATGATAAAGAGGGTAACCTAGAGCAAGGTCTAGGCTATCATGAGTTAGAAATTGAGCTACCCACGTGTAGTGCCATGAGACTCCCTAGCACACCATGAGTTAAGGAGTGGGCTACCTACGGGTAGTGCCATGTGACTCAACCCTAGAAATTGATTCACATGTTAGGTAGGATCATGAGGGGTTTAATGGGGATCTACCATAAGGAAGGTAGCATCCAGGTCCACTGCAGGGACAACGTAGAGGATATGATATGTATGGATCACGTAGTTATATTTAAAACATAAAGTTGTTTGTTAAATCATAGTTGACTACAATATGTTGTTACAGTTAATTGCACGATTATTGTTTCCCCGACATACCGACATAATTCATTTATGCTTACCGACATTTTGTTTGTTGACGTTTTAGGTTCAAGTGAAAAGAACAAATAGTAAAGTGACATATGTGGAATTAAATGAGAATTAAAGTACAAAGGAGGATTAGTTAGAATAGACTCCAGATGTGGATAAAAGTAGATATCCATGTTTTTGAAAAAGGTATGCAAAGTTAAATTTGATTACAACCTTTCAATTTATTTTAGTAGAATTTGATAATTATTATTGATTATTTGTTGAACCTTTGATCTGGAAATTGGGATAACGACTCTGACCTCTTGGTCTCCCTTAATTGGGGGTTACTGGGAGGCGGGGTCATTACATTTGGTATCAGAGCATAGGTTCCTCTTTTAATCCTTAATAATTATTAAATTTTACAAACTGCGTAGAACCCAAGGGAGTTATTAGAGGATTTTCCGAAAGACAGTGGTGTCTAGAAAAGGATCACGTCTGGGGGCTAGCAAGATTTTCCTCTGCACCGCTAGTCGGAATATGAGGACTCCTAGATTAGTGTGACTGCCTGGACAAAGTCTCAGGATTTGACTCGAAATAAGATACCTTTAGGACTCTCTCATCTTGTTCATCCCTTCTCAACTCAAATGTTGTTAAGGACCTTAAGGATTAGGGTTTTCTCTCTTTTCCTCACCCTCTTAAGGTATGGGTAAGGTTGATAAGGTTTAAGGAATCCTCCACCAAATTAATGAAAAACATGTAAATAAGATGTCATGGACATAAGCTTAATAATTTAAGCGTAAAATAGATACATGCTTAGGTCGTATGACATGAGTTGTCATGACCTCAGGAGAGAACTGAGGTTAGACCTTCTTGTCAGGAGGATGAGTAGAGAGAGCTGGTCATTGAGGCTGAGATCTCCATTAAAAGTAGATACCTGGCACATCATCTGAGGATGATGCTAACCCTAACCCTAAGTGGTGGTTAGAGAGAGAGATGGCATGATGAGTTAGATGTCATGATAGACCAGGTGTGTGGACGTGCTTTTGGATGCCCATGATGTTATGAGCCATGTGAGGTTGGATGACCTAGTGCCTTTGGCAACCCAACCCTGGGAAGGGTCGTGCATGTTAGAGTGAAGGATGGCTCCTTCAACGATGCGGTTAGTGAAGAACCTATAGAACCCTATGGGCTTATGCGAGTAGGGCATAACATGCACCCAGAGTACGTCAGTAGTACGGGCAGTAGGATGAAACCCTGGCCAGGAGAGTATGTTTGATAGTTTATGAGATAAGCAAGAAGAATTTTGGATAATCTTGAGAAAACATAAGTTTGAACATAGGCTTCACCCATGTAGGGGTGTTCTTGTGAGCTTGATCCACCTTCATAGATAGAGGACCTATAGTAGTAAGGCTGTTTGTAAGGTTAGCTCTGGAAAGAGAGAGAGCAGGATCCAAGCAAGAATGTTGGAAGCTTAGACTCTGAGATATGAGGAACAGTGGGGAGTTGAGGATGATGTGACCTAAGTGGATGGTTGTGGCTGCCACATGCATGATCCCTAGAGGCTGGGGATATCTTGGTTGCCATTAGAGGAACCAAACCCTAGAGAGAGGATGATGCTTCTATTACCTATGTGCCTATGGTATAGGTGTTTACCTGCTGAGATGAGACAAAGAGTGCCTTAGGCCCTAAGGAAGTTTGAGTAACCAGTTGTGAGGCTTTATACCTAGTTGTTTATCCTTGAGGAGGACTCAACTCTGAGGTGTTGCTCGAATAAAAGGATCATGGGAGTGCATGACATACCTTGGACAAGTTTGTTTCGTGGTTAAGAGGTTGAGCATGCAGTTGGACACCCAAAAGTGAACCTAGGATTCCTAGGCCTAAGAGGGGAAGTGGTGTACCTACGGCTCTTGATGAGATTTGAGTTTCTATAGTTTCAAGCATGACACTCCTCATGATTAGAGGAAAGGGAAACCCCTTAAATCAAAGGTATGTTTGATGAACCCCTCACAGCCAAGGTGGTGGCATGAGAAGGTTTGTTCTTGGCCCAACGTTGATGAATGAGAACCTGTATGACCTGGCATGGTTTAGTAGGTGGTCTGCTTGTGCCTTAGTAGCTTGCTAAGGTTAAGCATGCTCATGTGGATGTAAACCCTAGACCCAAGGACATTTGTGACCTTTGTTATCAAGATGTAGTTCCTCCCATCCTGGGAGAGAGACCCTCTTGTAGAGGGTATACCGGTTTTGTTTTGAGGTAACCTAAAGAGATCTCATAAGATCCTGAGAAGCCAAGTGAAAGGTACATGGTATGAGAATGAACCTGTAGACCCACAGATAACCATCTCTGAGTGCATGTGGATGTGTTACCATAGAGGTAATCGATATGGGGCCTGACCAAGGTAGACAGGTCACCATGACCCCTATGAAAGGATGAAAGATATCCCATGAATGCAAAGAGAGATGATGAAGGCTTGGGTAAGGTTCTATGGCATACAACTCACAAAAACATAATTAACTAATGCGGAAGCATTCACTAAGAAGTGGATTACCGAAAAATCACTAAAAATTAAAACCTTTTTACCAAGAGGTCCATCAAATGAAAACTTTCTCACATAGAACAAAAGTAACACATTTACATTCTGGTTTAAAGGTGCATGTCTTGCATCATCTCTTTCTGAAAATTACAAGCATCAACTGCTCTTGTTAAACTAAACATAAGTAGTGTAAAATCTCGAGACACTGAGCCAAAATCTCGAAAGAACTAACTACTACTCTGAGGACTTAAGAGTATAGAGACGACACATAAGACTTTATATACATCTATACAAGGCATAACAACCAGTGGCTCCACCTGAGACTTCACTGCTGTCCCGGCTGCTGCTACTACTGCTGTCCTTCTTCTACTGAAGGATTCCTGCCTCCTCATCTGCGTCCACCTAAAAATGTGGTTCCCACGGGGGTGAGACAATTGTAAATTGCCCCAGCGAGAGATATATCTCTCTGCCAGAAATATTATTATTGTAGCTAAAGAAGATAAATATGAACAGAGGAATCATATTTGTTTGACAGTAGTTAATTCAATGTATAACATATTAGAACATTATTCTTATTAAAAGCATTGCAGCTATAACTTGATAGAGCAATATGCCACTTATCCATTAAGGAATATGAAGAACATGTATAACATATATTCACTATAGAATCATTTCCCCAACATTAACTCTCTTCAGGCGTAGATCATATATTTAATGCCTGTCATTGTTATTGTGGAGTCATGGCCTGTAGCCATACTCTTTTCACAAAGTATTGGGATCTTAATCCCTTAACTCATCAAGTACATTTCCATTCCCTAACAAGTTCATCAACATGATTATAGGATATGGGTATTTGAACCCTTAACTCATCATAGAATACTTGTTACCTCTTATTAGGTAACTTCATACCTTCAGATTATCTGACCAAGGACATTATGATTCTTACTATACAAGGTATTGCACATAGTACACAAAGCTCAATGATTCATACTATACAAAGCATATGAAGGCTTATAAAACCTATAAAACATTCTCAACAAATAGAGCATCATAGCCCATACTTGGCTATACTCTTCATCTCATCATTCCTGCATAATTAGTATTCATAACAACAATTTTAATGCTTTCATATCATCACCATACAACACTAAGTAATACCACTATTCCCTCTTTAGGGTTCATGGTTTCCTTTTTCATATCAGCACCCTCCATTAGGGTTTTCCATAAATAACCACTTAAGTTCTTAGGATCATATTATTAATGATCCAACCCTATATCATTGCTTCACTCATATAAGAGCCAATATTGATAACATAAGTATTCAATCATACTTGTTTATTCTCATCATTCATCATTGAATGAAGTATCAACACAAAGTATGAGTTTCTCTCTCAACTTTACCAAAATAGGATTGCATCATAGTTATTGATTTGGATTAACCTTTTCATAAAGCATGTTAGCCTACATTCATCAAGGTGCATTACATCTCAATGTAACAAATGACATGACACATTTCATGTGTCACCTATCCAATTATATTGGATTTAAAGCACATTAAGGTATTTCAGTATTGGGGTGTTGGATGTGATATCTATCATATCTTAATGTATCACTTCCCTTAACACCTTCATCTTACTTGAGTTCATCCACTTAGCTTGTATTAGGGTATTCCCCATCCTAATACTTTATGCACCAATTCATCACATTTATCATGTAATGTATTGGTCATTAGTCACTCACTTAGAATATACAACCATTGCCAATAATATGGACTCATCCTTGAGTTAGAACTATTAATGTAAGGATATCCGTTATCATCCCTCTAGGTGTTACATTTGTCAATACATTAATCACTATTCTATTAATAGGAATAGGATTTCCACAATTATAATTTGAGGTTCACATATCATCACACATATATATGAATTTCACCTAGTATCACTCTTCATTAGAGTTTCACATAACATCCTTCTATATCAGGGTTTCACCTAGTATTATGTGAAATTAGGATTTCACAACACATCACCCAGTGATAGGACTTCACATAGAGTCAGCAGTACTACCCTATATTAGGGTTTCATGCACCTTTACCACATTTTAGGGATTAAGCTTTACCATTCACATCCAAGTGGGGTTTCTCGTACCCCATACCCAAATTAGGGTTAGGATGTACAATTCCCATTAAATTAGGGTTTCTTACTTTGTTACACTAAATTAGGGTTACATCACCACCCTAGATTATGATTTCACTGAGCTTTTCCCTAAATTAGGGTTTCACATAACCTTGCTCTAAAATAGGGTCAAGGTACATGTAACATACCAGATCTCAAACCCTACCCTAGAAGTTTAACCTTTTGGACTTAGCCAAACAAGGTTGAGGATAGAGAGATCAAATAATCTAATGCATGAATAATGTAATCTAATATGTCATATAATTCATTTGGTGATAATAAGATGATAAATAACTTAATTGGATGCATAATATGGTTAATGGGCCTCTAATGGGCCATATGATGTAATCCACGTAATAAAGCCTCAAATTAAATAATATACTTCAAATTCGTAATCTACACATCAAAATAAGCCTACATGTCAATTTTTATTTAATTTGGACAACCTTGAAATAATATGGTAATTTAGGAGAGAGAAATTACCTAAAAGGTGTAATAATAAATAAATATAATAATTAACTCCAAAAGAGGAAAATAATGTTATATTTGTGATATACATAATAAATATAGCCTTTGGGTGAATTTTCATCCAATTTGGAGAAAGTTTTCTTAAAAGGTAAAATCAGGATAAAGAAAGTGTGTAAAACCTTCAAGATATTAAATAAATATGAAAATATATCCAATATGTAAAATTGATGGCAAATTCGTATCCAACACATTAAATATGACTTGTGTGTAAAGTTTCATAAATATTGGATAATCCTAATACCATAAATAAAAGAGGAAAGAGAAAATATGTTTTGATTTAATTAACACATTAAGAGTTTCCAAAAGATAAAACTAAGTGCATAATCGGAATCTACATGCTTTAATTAACCTCTGTGCAAAATTTTAACTAATTTGGGGTTCGTTTGCACCCTCAAATAAGGAAAGAGAGAAAAGGAAATAATGTTAATTTCCACTTTAATCGAATTGATTTTGGATAATGTTTTCCCTGTCACAGGGGTCGTGATTTTATGATTTGTCTCTGACCATCGGATTTAGATCGTGCGGCTCCTGACCTGTCTCCTACCTCGGTTAGGAGATGTAACCGGAGAGCTACAGTAACCAGTTTCCTTTGAATCTTCCAACTCGATTTTCTTGGTCATCCCTCGATGGTTTCTCGAGATTCTTTTCCCATTGCGATCGGGAGATCTTTCCGCAGCTTTTGATCCCTGGTACATGGGTATTTATACCCCGTGTCACCCAATCTGTTGGTGCCGCCTCCTCTCTCTGTTTCCGCCCCTGTTTCTCACTCCGAGGCATCTCCTCACCATCTCAGGCGATCGGACTGCAAGGGAATTGTTCCCTCACCATCTTCGTGCTCCCCGACTTCTGTTGGTTGGGTTGGTTCGGGCTCTATCGGCTCCGATCTTGTTCTCCCTTCTCACCTGGCACCGCCTGAAGCTGTAGAGGTAGCGGCGGGTCTCCGTGGTACAGATGGTGGCCGCGAGGCCAGGGGATGACTTCGTAGCTTCCTTTGAGTTCTCAGGTTGCCCCCGACACCGTCAATTGCCCCTGCAAGGGTACATCTCGCTTTTCCCTTTTTTTATGCTTGATTGCCCCAAACTGTTGCACTGGTATTGTGAGTTTTGGTCTCCACCGCGTCCCTCGGTGGACTCTCAGGTTCGGTTATGCTCCGCGAGCAAGCTGCTAGCTTCTCCATGGTTTTGGATCTATTGATTCACAAGTTTGGCCTTTGAATCCTGGTTTGATTCACCATCATTTGCTAGCTGGTTCATCGATGAACAGGTTGAAGATGACTCCTTTAGTTTTCCCTAAACTACCCCCTTTTCCCTCGTTTCTTTCTGTTTTTCGACCAGGGGTATTTTAGTCATTTCGCGCTCATATCCTTTGTTTTGGACAAGTTAATCTCGAGTGCTGACCCGATGACTTGGCTGACACTCATTGGGCCATGTCAGGTGGGCCCAGCCTGTTTCTTGCAAGCTTTCTTCGCCTATGTGGCATTATCGGATTTTCTGATAGGTCCGTTTTGTAAAATCAATAACTAATTAATTACTGATCAGAAAAATATAAATAAATAGCCGTTGGATTCAGAAAAATAAGGGCTTTCTTATGGAATTGGTTTTATCGTATGAATCTGATGTTTTAAACATGTGTTTTTAATGGATCTAATTAATAATGAATTAACTTCTAAAATTCATAACTAATAATTAATAAGTCAGAAAAATATAATAAAATATGTTTTGGAATCCTAATAACTTAATATAAAATATGACATCATTTTGGAAACCTAATTCATATATTAATAAAAAGGTGTTTTTCGGGTTTATGAAATCGATATAAAACCTAACCCTAATTCCATATATATGCTCATAGGTGCTTTGGAAACCTAGGCCTGGACCTAGAAGTGACTTTGGATCTGTTTGACTCTAAAGTTGAGGTATGATTGCATCCCACATTATTTCTATATTGAGCAATTCTTGTATCTTAATGTATGTTGTATCCCCTATTACTCAATGATGAGCAATTAACCTATCTTATCAATCTCTTGACTTTAACCTACACTATTGTCTAATCTTTTGAAATCATGCTTCATGCGAAGTATCTTATTTTATTATTGATCTTGTGATCATAGATATTCTCTTGGAATCTTATCTTGTTGCCTTGGTGCAATTTGGACTTTTGATATTATATACCCACTGTGATGTGGATTTTACTTGGTGATATATGCCCACTTGAAGTGGATTTGTTTATATGTTTGAGTTGTCCATTGTGTGATGGAAACCTTATTAATTCTGACTATACTTTCCTACTTGCCTCTACATTTAACATGCTATGTGATTCAGTAGCACTAGAGTAGTGTAATTACATTGGTTTTGGGGCAGTATTCCCCTATTGTTTATTTGGAGGGTGGCAGTATACCATTCCTCTGTAAATCGAGTGTGGCAGTAATCCATGCTCAAATTATATATATTGGGAGATTGGCAGTATTCCTTTCTCTATCAGGTTCAAGTGTGTGCTTGGCCACCAATTGTGTTTATATTGTTCTAGTGTCATGCTTATCTCACATGCATGCAGGTTGATGATGATATGTGCTTTGTTTCCCACCATGGTAGTGGATGTTTATATTGATAGCACATTCTTATTATTTGTTGGTTATGGCAAGTATCTCTTTTGTTATGATCTTTTCTCCTGATACCCGTTTGGGTGATACTTATCTCTTGCATGGGAAGCCTTTACATTTGATGTCCTTTATTTCCTTATATTGCTCAAAGTTTTCTTTTTAGTATGCACATACCAGCCTTTGCTGATGTTTCCTTTTGTTTCTTCTTTTGCTGGGGTATGCTTCCAACCCTAGGTGAAAGACATGGATGCATGCCATGTGGTCCTGGACTTAGTTTGTGATGATGAAGCTTGGAGACAATCTTGAGGTGGTTTAGATTTCCTCTACATGGATCCTTGTGATGTAAGTTTAAGTTTGTACCCCTTTGTTTTATAATTGAATAGTCAAATATTTTCTTCCGCTGCTATACATTGGTCTTTTGATTACCATTATAAAAAGATTTGAAAATTTTACACCCACTCCATCTCACCTTTTGAGTGTGTTTGGATTGGATGTTCCATTGTTCAAATTTTTAGTAAGGAAGTGGTTTCACTTCTTTACAGCATGGTATCAGAGCCCATGGTAGTCGGAATCGACTATTTCAATTTTGTCTCCCCATTAGAACCCTTAACTTTTCTAGATAGCTTTAAGTCAGATGTTGACCATAGAATTTATCAATGATGATCTTTGTATGCAATAAGGTTGGTTTTGAGGATGAGAATATGTTAGGAGATCTAAATATGGAAATATTGTGACTTGGTTTCTCGCTTTGATTTTGGGCCCTAAATTTCAGTTTTCAATCGTAAAAAGTTTTTCACAACAAATTATTTTCAATTATACTATTATATGTACAAAAGTTTTCTCAGATTTATCGATGTTTCTTGAACTAAGTCACAATCAATAGAACTCTGGTTGATTAGAATTTAACTCTAGTTTTGTGACTAGGATTGATATAATGGTATAGATGACCTACCCTATGACTTTTTGGATGATCCTGTAGGGTTGATATGTTAGAGACACAAGGACCTAAAATCTCAACCCTAGATGGTGACTATAGTTGGATACATAAATAATAAAAGTATCTAGAACTTTCAAAACTAAGAGATGTGGGTAGCTCTAAAAAGTTGTTTAGTTTGACTTATTAGGTTGAACCCTTTAAGGGGTGGAGAGTAGTTAGTTGTTGATGTTTGAATCTATAGATTTCGAGGACGAAATCCTTTTTAAGGGGTGGAGTGCTGTAACATACCAGATGTCAAACCCTACCCTAGAAGTTTAACCTTTTGGACTTAGCCAAACAAGGTTGAGGATAGAGTGATCAAATAATCTAATGCATGAATAATGTAATCTAATATGTCATATAATTCATTTGGTGATAATAAGATGATAAATAACTTAATTGGATGCATAATATGGTTAATGGGCCTCTAATGGGCCATATGATGTAATCCATGTAATAAAGCCTCAAATTAAATAATATACTTCAAATTCGTAATCTACACATCAAAATAAGCCTACATGTCAATTTTCATTTAATTTGGACAACCTTGAAATAATATGGTAATTTAGGAGAGAGAAATTACCTAAAAGGTGTAATAATAAATAAATATAATAATTAACTCCAAAAGAGGAAAATAATGTTATATTCATGATCTACATAATAAATATAGCATTTGGGTGAATTTTCATCCAATTTGGAGAAAGTTTTCTTAAAAGGTAAAATCAGGAGAGAGAAAGTGTGTAAAACCTTCAAGATATTAAATAAATATGCAAATATATCTGATATGTAAAATTGATGGCAAATTCGTATCCAACACATTAAATATGACTTGTGTGTAAAGTTTCATAAATATTGGATAATCCTAATACCATAAATGAAAGAGGAAAGAGAAAATATGTTTTGATTTAATTAACACATTAAAAGTTTCCAAAAGACAAAACTAAGTGCATAATCGGAATCTACATGCTTTAATTAACCTCTGTGCAAAATTTTAACTAATTTGGGGTTCGTTTGCACCCTCAAATAAGGAAAGAGAGAAAAGGAAATAATGTTAATTTCCACTTTAATCGAATTGATTTTGGATAATGTTTTCCCTGTCACAGGGGTCCTGATTTTGCGATTTGTCTCTGACCATCGGATTTAGATCGTGCGGCTCCTGACCTGTCTCCTACCTCAGTTAGGAGATGTAACCGGAGAGCTATAGTAACCGGTTTCCTTTGAATCTTCCAACTCGATTTTCTTGGTCATCCCTCGATGGTTTCTCGAGATTCTTTTCCCATTGCGATCGGGAGATCTTTCCGCAGCTTTTGATCCCTGGTACATGGGTATTTATACCCCGTGTCACCCAATCTGTTGGCGCCGCCTCCTCTCTATGTTTCTGCCCCTGTTTCTCACTCCGAGGCATCTCCTCACCATCTCAGGCGATCAGACTGCAAGGGAATTGTTCCCTCACCATCTTCGTGCTCCCCAGCTTCTGTTGGTTGGGTTGGTTCGGGCTCTATCGGCTCCGATCTTGTTCTCCCTTCTCACCTGGCGCCGCCTGAAGCTGTAGAGGTAGCGGCGGGTCGCCGTGGTACAGATGGTGGCCGCGAGGCCAGGGGATGACTTCGTAGCTTCCTTTGAGTTCTCAAGTTGCCCCCGACACCGTCAATTGCCCCAGCAAGGGTACATCTCACTTTTCCCTCTTTTTATGCTTGATTGCCCCAAACTGTTGCGCTGGTATTGCGAGTTTTGGTCTCCACCGCGTCCCTCGGTGGACTCTCAGGTTCGGTTATGCTCCGCGAGAAAGCTACTAGCTTCTCCATGGTTTTGGATCTGTTGATTCACAAGTTTGGCCTTTGAATCCTGGTTTGATTCACCATCGTTTGCTAGCTGGTTCATCGATGAACAGGTTGAAGACGACTCCTTTAGTTTTCCCTAAACTACCCCCTTTTCCCTCGTTTCTTTGTGTTTTTCGACCAGGGGTATTTTAGTCATTTCAAGCTCATATCCTTTGTTTTGGACAAGTCAATCTCGAGTGCTGACCCGATGACTTGGTTGACACTCATTGGGCCATGTCAGGTGGGCCCAGCCTGTTTCTCGCAAGCTTTCTTCGCCTATGTGGCATTATCGGATTTTCTGATTGGTCCGTTTTGTAAAATCAATAACTAATTAATTACTGATCAGAAAAATATAAATAAATAGCTGTTGGTTTCAGAAAAATAAGGGCTTTCTTATGGAATTGGTTTTATCGTATGAATCTGATGTTTTAAACATGTGTTTTTAATGGATCTAATTAATAATGAATTAACTTCTAAAATTCATAACTAATAATTTATAAGTCAGAAAAATATAATAAAATATGTTTTGGAATCCTAATAAATTAATATAAAATATGACATCATTTTGGAAACCTAATTCATATATTAATAAAAAGGTGTTTTTCGGGTTTATGAAATCGATATAAAACATAACCCTAATTCCATATATATGCTCATAGGTGCTTTGGAAACCTAGGCCTGGACCTAGAAGTGACTTTGGATCTGTTTGACTCTAAAGTTGAGGTATGATTGCATCCCACATTATTTCTATATTGAGCAATTCTTGTATCTTAATGTATGTTGTATCCCCTATTACTCAATGATGAGCAATTAACCTATCTTATCAATCTCTTGACTTTAACCTACACTATTGTCTAATCTTTTGAAATCATGCTTCATGCGAAGTATCTTATTTTATTATTGATCTTGTGATCATAGATATTCTCTTGGAATCTTATCTTGTTGCCTTGGTGCAATTTGGACTTTTGATATTATATACCCACTGTGATGTGGATTTTACTTGGTGATATATGCCCACTTGAAGTGGATTTGTTTATATGTTTGAGTTGTCCATTGTGTGATGGAAACCTTATTAATTCTGACTATACTTTCCTACTTGCCTCTACATTTAACATGCTATGTGATTCAGTAGCACTAGAGTAGTGTAATTACATTGGTTTTGGGGCAGTATTCCCCTATTGTTTATTTGGAGGGTGGCAGTATACCATTCCTCTGTAAATCGAGTGTGGCAGTAATCCATGCTCAAATTATATATATTGGGAGATTGGCAGTATTCCTTTCTCTATCAAGTTCAAGTGTGTGCTTGGCCGCCAATTGTGTTTATATTGTTCTAGTGTTATGCTTATCTCACATGCATGCAGGTTGATGATGATATGTGCTTTGTTTCCCACCATGGTAGTGGATGTTTATATTGATAGCACATTCTTATTATTTGTTGGTTATGGCAAGTATCTCTTTTGTTATGATCTTTTCTCCTGATACCCGTTTGGGTGATACTTATCTCTTGCATGGGAAGCCTTTACATTTGATGTCCTTTATTTCCTTATATTGCTCAAAGTTTTCTTTTTAGTATGCACATACCAGCCTTTGCTGATGTTTCCTTTTGTTTCTTCTTTTGCTGGGGTATGCTTCCAACCCTAGGTGAAAGACATGGATGCATGACATGTGGTCCTGGACTTAGTTTGTGATGATGAAGCTTGGAGACAATCTTGAGGTGGTTTAGATTTCCTCTACATGGATCCTTGTGATGTAAGTTTAAGTTTGTACCCCTTTGTTTTATAATTGAATAGTCAAATATTTTCTTCCACTGCTATACATTGGTCTTTTGATTACCATTATAAAAAGATTTGAAAATTTTACACCCACTCCATCTCACCTTTTGAGTGTGTTTGGATTGGAGGTTACATTGTTCAAATTTTTAGTAAGGAAGTGGTTTCACTTCTTTACTATACATCAATCTTTTCAATGGAGATTTCATGATCTCATATTATGGATCAAACCTTAATTACATATTGTTTCATAATGAGAGAATTAGAGCTTATTAAATAAGCCATCATCTCTCCCATTCTCTCTGTTGGCTAAATGGACATCTATAAATCCCTTTGTTTTGATTATGACAAACATTTCATTCTTATTAATCTAACGAGCTACTTGAGTGTGCAGGATGACAAAGCAACAAGGGAAAATCTACAAGCTTACATATTTATATTTTCATGCAATGTAATCACTGTTGTAAAAACTTGTACAAAAATATAATGTACAAGTACTTAGAATTGCATGTAAATCAAGCGTTAGATTCTCCCTAGCTAAACACCACAGTTAGACAAGTCATCCCATTCAAATAGGATTACTTATGCACACTTACACACATAATTAGTGCCTAAATTGAAACCTTGAAACATGATCAATCTCGGTCGACAAACTCCTCGACCGAGACACTCTCGGTCGACAATCCTCTCGACCGAGAAAGATCCAAAGTAGCCGTTAGACATAACAGACAAGTTAGTTGGCAGTTGAAGAAAGACGTTGCAAATCACTTGTTCCAGAGAGCCTGTCGGTCGACAAAAGTTCGACCGAGTAGGTGTCTCGGTCGACCATTTGTCGACCGAGATGGTCTCTGACAGCAACTGCAGAATTAATTAATTAGCCGTTGTTAAAGCAACAACTTTGTACCTAACGGCTAGTTAAGCACTTAGAAACCCCTAGAAGTTGTCTAGAACGTCCTTAAGCTTCCTTAGGCCATTCCTATAAACAGGACAAGCCATAGGACACCTAAACACACTGGTTTTACACTTGCTACACTTGAGAAAATACTTGAGCATACTTGAGCAATCTGTTGCAAGCAAATTGAGCACTGTGATCATTGGCCTACTTTCTCCTTAGCTCAAATTCGTGTCCTATAGGCTAGTATCTCCTATCCACTACAATCACAAGTTCACATACTTGGTTAGGAGATCTATACGCTTGATCTAGGCAAATCAAGCCTTGGGCTTCAAAGGATAAGTTGTAATTTCTATTTTCCTTCTTGTTCCCTTTTATTCTTTGTATTTCTCCTTGCTACTCCTAGGGTTGGAGGCTGCGGATTGGAGAAGGTTCTTCTCAGGAGGAGAAGGTGGACTTCAAGCTACTTCAAGAAGGCTATCGCACGGGAAGCTACTTCAAGAAGGCTATTGCAACGGGAAGCTACTTCAGGAGGAAGGCTGCTTCAAGGTGGTGCAATTACTTCTAGGTGAAGGCTGCTTCAAGGTTGGGCGATTACTTCTAGGTGAAGGCTGCTTGAAGGGTTTAGGGAGAGAAATTGTAATTTTATGTAAAGTCCTTGTGAGGTAATAAAATTAATTTCTTTCCAAATCCCGGTTGGGTAAGCAACCGGGTAGTGGACTGACAACTTTAGTATTTGCTAAAGTTGGAACCACTCTAAATCCTTGTCCCCTTGTCCAATATTTTTGTGGTTGGTTGCTTGAGTTTAATAATTGTTAAAATTATCTATAAAACTCTATTCACCCCCCCTCTAGTAGTTTTCAATTGGTATCAGAGCAAGGCTTCAAGGAACCCTAACAAGGTCTTGAAGAAATGGGTGATGGAGTGCTCAACAACCTCAACATTGAAGGGACACTTGTTGCTAGGCCTCCAGCGTTCGATGGAACAAACTACCAATATTGGAAGAGAAGGATGCAATTCTACTTCCAAGGAATCAACTGGGATCTATGGAGAATGGTGTCTACTCCATATATGCTTCCTCAAAATGAATTTGCGGAATGGGATGCAAACACGGTAAAGCTGGCCCAAATGAATGCAAAAGCTGTAAGTATCTTATATTGTTCTATTTCGGTAGGAGAATTTAATAGAATATCAAATTGTGATACAGCTTATGATATTTGGCATAGACTGTCCATAACCTATGAGGGTACAGTCCAAGTCAAAAATTCCAAAATTAGCTTGCTTAAAACGAAGCTTGAACATTTTCGTATGGATCCTAATGAATCTATTAGTGAAATGTTTTCAAAATTCTCTACTATTGTTAATGGTTTAAGTGCCCTAGGAAAACCTGTCCTTGAGGAAGACCAGGTATCAAAAATCCTTCGATCACTTCCTCCAAAATACAAGCCAAAGGTGACAGCCATTGAAGAAGCAAACGACCTCACTCGACTCAAAATGGAGCAACTCATCGGCAATTTAGAAGCTCATGAGGCAGATCTAGAAGAGGAAGAAAGAAGAGAACGTGAACGTCAAAGTGGGAAGAAGAAGGATGTGGCTCTCAAAGCTTCAAAAGTCATCACACAAGAAAGTGAGGAGTCAAGCGAAGAAGAAGGAGAAGAAGCCTTGATCGTCAACGGTAAGAAATACAAAAGGTTTAAATCTAACAAAATTTCTAGTTCTTCTACCCCTCCCAGATGCTTTGAATGTGGGAAGAAAGGACATTTCAAAAATGAATGTCCCAAAGCAAAGAAGGGAAAGAAAAGCTCACACAAGAAGAAAGGAGAAAAAGCCTATAAAGCTGCATGGGATGAGTCAAGTGAGAGTGAAAGCGGAGAAGAGGTGGAATGTCTAATGGCAAGAGAAGAAAATGAAGACTCTCAAGAGGTAAGCCTAATTGATCTTCCTAAAGAAGAGTTAGTTACTAATTTACAAGAAACTCATGATAAATATATTGATGCCAAGAAGAAACTAAAGAAGGCTATAAAATCGAATGATGAGCTCATTGCCAAATTAGATAAACTTTCATCTGAAAAGAACAACACTGATCTTGAGAATTTATCTTTAAAAACATCTTTAGATGATTGTACTAGAAAGCTACTCACTTTAGAAACAAATGTTGATCTTCTTTCTAAAGAAAAGACTGAATCATTAGCTAAACTACAAGATTTTCAAACTCAGCCTATTTTGTGTAACCATTCGGACTATGATAATCTTGTAAAGGAAAAGGACTCATTGTTTTCTGATTTAGATCAAGCAAGAAAAGATCTACACAAGAAAATGAATGACATTGCTATGTTGCAAAGAGAACTTTATGAGTTAAGAAGAAAAGATATACTTGATAACATACTAAGAGTTGGCACTGTTTTCAATGGAAGAAAAGGTTTGGGATATGCTCCAAAGAAAAATAAACCCAAAAGAACTCAAACTAGGTTTGTACCTAAGAACACAATGGCTAGAAAGAGAAATGAAGTTGATTCTATTACTTGCCATTTCTGCTTACGTCTTGGACACTATTCCTTTTCATGCCCCTACAAGACTAAGGAGTCTGACTTAGTTTGGATCCCAAAACCCCAAACTTAGTAGAGTGGAAAGTAGTTGAGATATGACCAAATGCTTTATTTTGCTATTTATATTGTCTTAGCTCAACTAAAAGGTGTCATGCATATTGTTATTATTTTTCTGCATTGTTGTTCTGAAACAGAAACCTTGTCGGTCGAAGTATTGTCGACCGAGCTTTGGATCGGTCGAAGTATTGTCGACCGACTGGATGTCTTTAACAAATCAAAATTTACAGCACCTATTTCGGTCGAAAATTGGTCAACTGAGCAAATTTCTGCGTTTCTTTGCTTGTAATACAGTAACCTTCTCGATCGACAAATTGTCGACCGAGACAGATATCGGTCGAACAATTGTCGACCGACTGGTTTTCTGTATCAGAACTTTTATACAAGTATGTACTTAAAAAGTTTCTAACCATATCGGACCATCACATGGGTACCAAAATCTACATTTTAATGCAGGAATGGGTAGTTGACAGTGGATGCTCCAAACATATGACCGGGAACAAGGATGCATTTCAAACTTTTGAAGAAAAGAAAAGTGGAACGGTCACCTTTGGAGACAATGGTAAGGGCAAAATCGTTGGAATAGGTAATGTTGGAACAAACCTTGAAATTAAGAATGTTCTACTTGTTGATGGTTTGCATCATAATTTGATAAGTGTAAGTCAATTATGTGATAGTGGTTATGATGTGTTATTTAACAAAACCTGCTGCAAGTTATTGATAGAAAACACCACAAATGTTGTTTATGAAGGAAATAGAGTTGGAAATCTTTATATTCTTAAACCTAACTCTATGAAATCAGTAGTAGGAAAATGCTTGCTTGCAAATGAAAATACCTTACAACTATGGCATAAAAAGCTGGGACATGCTAGTTCACATGTTATTAAAAAATTAGTGAAATATGATCTTGTTCGTGGATTACCTACTTTGTCTTTTGATCAAGTGGAAAACTGTGAACCATGCACAATGGGAAAGCAAACTAAAACATCTTTCAAATCAAAACATGTACTTAGCACCAGTAGATCATTAGAATTAATTCATATGGATTTATTTGGACCAATGAGGACACAATCAATCGGTGGTAAGAGATACTGTTTTGTTATTGTTGATGATTATAGTAGATATACATGGGTACATTTTATTGCAACTAAAGATGATACTATTCATGTTTTTATGCAATTTTGTTCCAAGATTGAAAATCTCTTACAAAATAAAATATGTACTATTAGAAGTGATCATGGTGGGGAATTTGAAAATCATACATTTGAAGAGTTTTGTACATCTCAAGGATACACTCATAATTTTTCTGCTCCACGCACCCCACAGAAAAATGGTATAGTTGAAAGAAAAAATCGATCACTACAAGAAATGGCTAGAACTATGATGCTTGAACATAACACACCCAAAACCTTTTGGGCTGAAGCTGTAAACACTGCATGCTATGTGCTAAATAGAGTAACTGTTCACTCTCATTTAAAGAAAACCCCATATGAACTAATACATTCTAAGAAACCTAGAGTTGACTATTTTCATACCTTTGGCTCCACATGTTATATTTTAAATACCAAAGACGATAAAGATAAGTTTGACTCAAAATCACACAAAGCATTCTTTTTGGGATATTCTACTTCTAGCAAAGCTTTTAGAGTATATAACACTATATCTAGAAAAGTTGAGGAATCTATTCATGTTTCTTTTCATGAAGAATCCCCATCTGAAAATCTAGAAATCATAGATCTCACTAATCAATTAGAAAATTTAAACATACCAAACGATAGTGAGAAAGGTGCTACAAATAATCACCAAACTGAACCACAACCTACACCTAGACTTATTAAAGATCATCCTCAAGAATTAATTATTGGAGATCCTAATGATAAAGTCAAAACTCGTTCTTCCTTTAAAGATGTTGCAAACATGGCTTTTGTTTCTATCATTGAACCTAAAAAGATATCTGAAGCTCTTAAAGATGACTATTGGATAATAGCCATGCAAGAAGAATTGAATCAATTCACTAAAAATGATGTATGGGATTTAGTTCCTAAACCACAAGATAAAACCATAATAGGAACTAAATGGGTTTTTAGGAACAAGCTAAATGAGTCAGGAGAAGTAATAAGGAATAAAGCTCGGTTAGTAGCACAAGGATATAATCAACAAGAAGGAATATATTTTGATGAAACATATGCACCCGTAGCTAGACTTGAAGCCATTAGAATGTTACTAGCTATTGCTGCCCATAAAAACATCAAACTCTATCAAATGGATGTCAAAAGTGCTTTTCTAAATGGCATCATTCAAGAAGAAGTTTATGTTGCCCAACCACCTGGTTTTGAAATTCCAGAAAAAGGTGACTATGTTTATAAACTTAAGAAAGCACTTTATGGTTTAAAACAAGCACCTAGAAATTGGTATGAAAGGCTCAAAACATATCTTTTTGATAATGGTTTTTCTATTGGAAATTCAGATTCTACTTTATTTTTCAAAACATATACATCTGATTTCCTAGTTGTGCAAATATATGTTGATGACATTATTTTTGGAGCTTCAAATGATTCATTGTGCACACAATTTAGTGATATTATGCAAAAAGAATTTGAAATGAGCCTCATGGGTGAACTAACTTTCTTTCTAGGTTTTCAAATTAAGCAAACATCTGCCGGAATATTCATAAGCCAAGAAAAATATACTAAAGAACTCTTAAAACGTTTTGGGATGGATCAATGCAAACATGCTACTACTCCTATGGCTACTTCTGTCAAAATTGATAAGGATGAAAATGGGGAACCGATTGATGATTCCTTATATAGAGCCATGATTGGTAGTTTGCTTTACTTAACGACTTCTAGACCGGACATTATGTTTTCTGTTGGTCTTTGTGCTCGATTTCAATCACAACCTATGCATTCTCATTTTCTAGCCGTTAAACGAATTTTTTGTTACCTAGCCGGTACTACTTGCTTTGGTTTATGGTATCCAAAAGGACAATCCTTGGATTTCAAAGCTTATACTGATGCGGATTATGCTGGTTGTCGACTTGATCACAAGAGTACTAGTGGTGGCTGTTTCTTATTAGGGAGAGATTTAGTATCTTGGTTTAGCAAGAAACAAAATACGGTTGCCCTATCTACAACTGAAGCTGAATATATGGCAGTTGGGTCTTGTTGTGCTCAAGTGCTTTATATGCAACAAGTGTTAAGCGATTATGGTTTTAATCTTTCATCTACGCCTATTTTTTGTGACAACACAAGCGCCATAAACTTAGCACACAATCCTATTTTACACAGCCGAGCTAAACATATTGAAATCCGTCATCATTTTTTAAGGGATCACATCTCCAAAAATAATGTTTCCCTTCATCATGTTGATACGGAAGATCAATTGGCTGATATTTTTACAAAACCGCTTCCACTAGATCAATTTAACAACATTAGGAAGCAATTGCTTATCACTCCTTTGGAGGATGTTTTCTTTGATATTTGTGCTATTTAAATAAAAAAACTCTTATTTACATTTTTGGCTTTTAAATGGACATCTTTTTCATTAGATTTGATGGGATATCTAATTAAGGGGGAGTTTTTATTCTTAACGGTTATCTTTTTGAAATGACAAAGGGGGAGAGATAAATATAAAACTAAAATTTAGTAAAACTCAATTAATGAGTTTCATAAATAAACTCTTGGCTTTACATTGAAAGTTGCTACATTCCCAAATGATCTGGATTTCATGTTCCATAATTCATGGGGAATAATAAGCACACATTTTATACACAAGAGAAAAAGCTACAAAAGGTAATCTAAAGGTATGAAACTCATATGTTTTATATTTCCTTTATTTATATTTTGGAAATGTTTGTCATCTTCAAAAAGGGGGAGATTGTTGGCTAAATGGACATCTATAAATCCCTTTATTTTGATTATGACAAACATTTCATTCTTATTAATCTAACGAGCTACTTGAGTGTGCAGGATGACAAAGCAACAAGGGAAAATCTACAAGCTTACATATTTATATTTTCATGCAATGTAATCACTGTTGTAAAAACTTGTACAAAAATATAATGTACAAGTACTTAGAATTGCATGTAAATCAAGCGTTAGATTCTCCCTAGCTAAACACCACAGTTAGACAAGTCATCCCATTCAAATAGGATTACTTATGCACACTTACACACATAATTAGTGCCTAAATTGAAACCTTGAAACAGGATCAATCTCGGTCGACAAACTCCTCGACCGAGACACTCTCGGTCGACAATCTTCTCGACCGAGAAAGATCCAAAGTAGCCGTTAGACATAACAGACAAGTTAGTTGGCAGTTGAAGAAAGACGTTGCAAATCACTTGTTCCAGAGAGCCTGTCGGTCGACAAAAGTTCGACCGAGTAGGTGTCTCGGTCGACCATTTGTCGACCGAGATGGTCTCTGACAGCAACTGCAGAATTAATTAATTAGCCGTTGTTAAAGCAACAACTTTGTACCTAACGGCTAGTTAAGCACTTAGAAATCCCTAGAAGTTGTCTAGAACGTCCTTAAGCTTCCTTAGGCCATTTCTTATAAATAGGACAAGCCATAGGACACCTAAACACACTGGTTTTACACTTGCTACACTTGAGAAAATACTTGAGCATACTTGAGCAATCTGTTGGAAACAAATTGAGCACTGTGATCATTGGCCTACTTTCTCCTTAGCTCAAATTCGTGTCCTATAGGCTAGTATCTCCTATCCACTGCAATCACAAGTTCACATACTTGGTTAGGAGATCTATACGCTTGATCTAGGCAAATCAAGCCTTGGGCTTCAAATGATAAGTTGTAATTTCTATTTTCCTTCTTGTTCCCTTTTATTCTTTGTATTTCTCCTTGCTACTCCTAGGGTTGGAGGCTGCGGATTGGAGAAGGTTCTTCTCAGGAGGAGAAGGTGGACTTCAAGCTACTTCAAGAAGGCTATCGCACGGGAAGCTACTTCAAGAAGGCTATTGCAACGGGAAGCTACTTCAGGAGGAAGGCTGCTTCAAGGTGGTGCAATTACTTCTAGGTGAAGGCTGCTTCAAGGTTGGGCGATTACTTCTAGGTGAAGGCTGCTTGAAGGGTTTAGGGAGAGAAATTGTAATTTTATGTAAAGTCCTTGCGAGTTAATAAAATTAATTTCTTTCCAAATCCCGGTTGGGTAAGCAACCGGGTAGTGGACTGACAACTTTAGTATTTGCTAAAGTTGGAACCACTCTAAATCCTTGTCCCCTTGTCTAATATTTTTGTGGTTGGTTGCTTGAGTTTAATAATTGTTAAAATTATCTATAAAACTCTATTCACCCCCCTCTAGTAGTTTTCACTCTCTCCCTCTCATCCTCTCTAGGATGTTAAATAATCCAAGATTAATCAAGGTCAACTCTTCACTTGAGTACATATAGCTAGGGTTAACCTTCATAATCATCATTGGTCTTCATTATTAATAGTCAAATATCTAATTGACCTTTGATCATATTAGGTGTAAAAGGGTTTAACCAATTTAACTTCAAAAGGTCTTAACCACTTAGACCTCAAACGGTCTTGGTCACTTAGGCCTCAAACGGTCTTGATCCATTAAGTTCAAACGGTTTGAAACCGTTTAACAAAGTTAGTTCTTGAAACCGTTTAGACAACACATCTTGAAACCGAATGGACTTGAGTCTCCAAATAGTTTGAGACCGTTTGGTCCCAAATGGTTTTGAGACCGTTTGGACTCAAACAGTATTGAGACTGTTTGGTCCAAACCCTCTCAAAACTAAATGGACCAAAAAGGGTCTTCAACACTTAATCGATTCAAGGTTTCAATCCATGAACCAACTATCAATTGAACCACTAGAGTATTCATCAATTGAACCACTGAATTACTATTCAATTAAACCTTCAATTTAGGGTTTTGAGCCCAATTGAACTAGGGTTGATAGTCAAGAAACCATCACTTACGGTTTTGAAACTGAGGAACCATCAATGGTTGACATTGTGAAACCAATTCAATTGAAATCAATGAACCATCATCATTATATGGTATGACCTGACCTCAAACGGTCTTGAATGACCCCCAAACGGTCTTGAGGTCGTTTGGATGATCTCCAAACGGTCTTGAGACCGTTTTCCCATTTCATCATCAAAATCCATAACATCCAATTAGGGTTTGGATCATTGGATTGATTATCAAATCAACAATTGATTGCATTTCAATTTGGTATCTTTGGATCTTCAAATACCCAACCATACTCAACCCTAGACTTCCAAATGGTCTTGGTTGACCTCCAAACGGTCTTGAGACCGTTTGGGTGATTCCCAAATGGTCTTGAAACCGTTTGGGTCAACCAACCCAAAACCTCAACTTAATCAATTGAAAATTTAGCACTTAGCCGATTAAGGTTTGCATTTAAGGAATCATTCACAATTGAAGCCTTCAATATCAAACCAATTGAAACCATTGGATCAATATCCAAGTAAAACAACATATTTCCTCAAACGGTCAACCATCTGAAATGGTCAACCATTCCAAACAGTTTGGAACCCAAACCTCCAAACAGTTTGCAAACCGTTTGGTCACCAAACGGTTTGGTGAAACCGTTTGGACCCAACCTTTGAAACCGTTTGCCCTAGATATTTGAAGAGGTGTGTGCTTTGGATGATGTCATCATCATCAAGCTCCAAACCCACGAAGTTTTCTATGATTTCCATGGTGGTTGCATCAATCAACCAAGATAAATTTTGGAAATGCAGAAATGATCACCATTTGATAAGGAATTGATTGCAATAATAAAATTAAGGGTTCAAGTTATTAAACCCACTCCAATTGAGATCCAAATCTCCACGCTCATGCCAACAATGGTGGATGAAACTCCTTTCACTATTCCAAGACTCGTCCTCAAGCTTTGAGTGAAAAGAATTGGTTAGAATTGAAGAGGGGATCGAGTTATGAAGAATTCATGCATAGATTTTCAATTTTCACCATGGATTCAAGGTGAAAGGAGGTCAAGAATCTTACCAACAGGTTGGGGGTCGTCCTCCTGCTCCTCCAAAGCTCCTTGGTCGTTTTCCAAGAAAGGGGAGGAAGTGGAAACGGAAAAGCCTTTATTTTGGCTTGTAAAGGGTCTTTTTATAAGAAATTCAAGGAGAGAGAAAATGTCTTATAAAAATTCATTTATTCCCAAAAATGGTGCCGCCTCTTCCCCCTCAACTCCTTGGATCCGAGGATATCTTGTTTTCCTCTTATTCCTCTCAATTATCCATGATTTAAAGAAAAGAAAATCAAGCACCTTAAATCATATAATACTAATATCCATAAGTGAGTGGATATTTCTTTTTCTTATAATAATGTGAGTGAGTTATCCACTTCCCTTGGATATTTTCGTGGCCTAGGAAAGGTGCAAAGGTGTTCACACTTGAGAAAATTCAAACATCTCATTTTTGGTTGAAGGCCCTTCAATTATTTTATTTATTTTTGCATTAAGTGGAAATAAAGTTCCAATTATGCTTAAATCTTGATTATTTTAATATCAAGATTCTCTCTCTCCTCCAAAATGATTCTAATGAGGCGCCCCTCACATTTTATTTCCTCATCATGATGACAAGATACATTAGGGACCTTATTGAATTGGTAATTTGCATATTGAACCCTGGGTTTTGGGTAAATTGCACATTACACCAAAACTAGGTTTTAATGCACAAACATTGCTTTATCAACTCTTTCTTGGTACTCAGGCTACCACAAGCCATACCTCTGCATCATATTCATTCTCATGATGCTTCAACATATGAGTAACATATTATCATGTACAATTTGCAATTTAACCCCTCAACTTGGGTAATTTGCACTTTAGTCCAAAACAAGTAAACTATTATTTCATTGTTATTCAAAAAGGACTAAAATTGAAATATAAGTTCCTCTTGAGCCTTAATTACTTTTCACAAGATAAGATTAAACATCTACTCAACCTTATTAGGCAATTCATCTAGGGTTAACACATAACCCAGGCCAGGGATGTTACATGTTCTAAGTTGGACATGTACTATAATAGAATCCTAAGTCTATCCTAGGGTCAGGTAGGGATAAGACCGATGGAAGTAGGAGTTGCCTAATTCCCTAGTTTCACATGACCATAGGGTCGGGAGGTAACAACTATCATTGTCTGAGGGCCATGGGGTAGGAGATTGATCACCTTCATGAACTCATGTGACCCAAAGGGCGGATGAGTAGGGCACTCTCTGGATGCATAAGGGAAGAGGGATGACCCCAAAAATGCTGGCACCCTATAGACCTAGAGGAGATGACCAAGGAATGTGTGTGGACCCAAGTAGGTTCAAAACTAGTTTTCCATGGAAGTAACTTTGATATCAAGATGTTTTTGATGTAGAGACATATGTGGCACGTTTCAACATTGATTCAAAGGTGTACTGGCAAGGTGGGATGTACCATCTCTACTCTTGGAACAGGAAGAACTATGTATTTGGACTGCAGCCAAATGCTTATTTCCTCTTGTTATGGGAGTGAGATCGGACAATACGCATGCCATACACCAAGGATAAAGATGATGTGAGTTGGAATGTTGCTACGAGGTATGAGGACAGAGATGATAACATACCCTGGTGGAGTGAACGATACATGGATGGTTTATAAACACTAAGAGGAATAATGTAGTCATCTTATGAGGATGTTTTTATCATGAGCTATGAGTTATACAAGGTTGAGTTTGAAAAACCAAGAGAATAAGCTCAGAGTTTTCTTGATGAAGATAGACTTAAAGCTGAGATGAGATAATAAGTGGAATACATGGAGGTGTATGTCTTCAACATTACCTTACACCTAAGGATGTGAAGTGGTAATGGATGCTCTGGATGAGATGCATCTGCCTAGTTTAGATAGAGGCTAGAAGAAGTTGTTAGACTAACCCTAAGTTTGAAAAAGAGATAGGCTTGGCTAACAATCAGATGTAACAAGATCTATTGAACAAGTTAGTTATTGTTTGGTTAGCCAGCCTAGGCCTTGATGCAATGAAAGGATGGTTGTAGAACCTTAGATGCACTTCTTTAGAAAAGAAGGTGATAAAACCCTGATGAGAGTGTTTTAGGATTTCTGAGGAATCAATCTTGAGGAATCATGACATACAGGAGATCACGATTTTAAGATCACCATACACCGTACTACAAAGATAGTAAGTGACAGTTAAGATGAAGTTGCATGTGGCGATGCAAGCTAGGAGGTGAAGGACGAACACCAATAACCCAATGTAGTGATATAGAGGATAAAGAGTCCCCGAGAGGGAATGGGAGTTGATGACTATGGATGTTGTGGTAAGTCTCCCCTTGACCAAGGAAGGTCAAAATGCAAAATGGGTTATGGTAGATCGCCTTACTTAGATGACACGAGAAAGAAAGGATACTGTCAAGGGATGGATCTGGTTGAACTACACATGAAAGAGAGACAGTTCAACTATACCATGATGTGAGTTCAAAGGTTCTTAAGTATAACCTAAAGGTTCCCTTCCATAAGGTGGAAGTAGATACATGAAGAACTCGATGTTGGTACAATTTATCACCCCTAACTAATGGTTAGTATAATACAGACTAGAGGGTCTGATGAGAGAAGGTGTGCTCATTTAGGGTGATACATGGATACAATTCTTATCTTTGATAAGATGTGATTATAACCCGCATAGCCAGTATTAGGTTGTAAAGAAGCTCTGTAAGGGAGGTTGTGTTGGTCACCACTTCATTAAGATGATGTTGGTGGAGGACCTCATAAAGGTTAGGAAAAGACCACAGTGTGTGCAGATGAAGTCGCTTTGATCGTGCAATGGCTGAAAGGAGCCCAGGGATGACATGAGTCGTAGGCTGATGCAAAGTAGACTGACATACAGTTCACTATGGGAGAATACGTGATATAAAAATCCGACCCCTATGAGCTATAGCTGGGATAGATAAGTCCCCGATACCTGTGCCCATTTGAGATGGATTGGTGGAGAAGGTTAATTTTGACCTTACCCCTCAGGATAAAGTAATGTGTGATGAGTTCCATGTGTCCAATTTAGATCACTATGTGAGGTACCCAGACCATGTGCGGAGCAATGAACCTAGTGAGCCCCAAGGGAGGCTGAAATGACCTGAGTCACCTGTGAGGTTTATAGATGCCAAGGTGAAAGAACTTAGAGAAAGGAATATGTGATGATAAAGGTTCTTTGGATGCACAATGGATAAGGTAAAGCCACATAGGGGCCAATGATGGACATGGAAAAATCTTATCTTGAATTATTTGTTTGCTTGATGGAATTTTGAGGGCAAAATTCCTATAAGAGGGGAAGGATGTTACAACCCCAATTTTTGGGTTCTTTTGATGAGAAATGTAATTTCTCCTATTAAAGATATTTGAACAAATAATTATGTAATTTGTTTTGAATAAATGGATTTCGTTACAATAGCCTTGTTGATTGTTTTATGGGCTTTATTGGCTATAGGGCCCAATAACAAGGAAAGGAAACTCCATTAATAAATGAGTAAATAAGAAATGGAGAAAAGGAAGATGTAGAAACCTCTATAAGGAAAAATAATATAATCCAAAGTTGGATTTCATGCCTCTTGGGTTCTAAGGAGTCCAAAGTTGCAAAGATAATGCAACAAGAAAAGAAAAGATCAATTAGATATTTCTTTATTAAGAAAGAAATTGAAAATAATTATAAAATGTGAAAAATAAGTGGTAAGAGGTATAATTGAGTTATCCTTGGTGGATTTTCATATCCAAAGGATTCCTAATGTTAAAAGGGATGCCAATGAGGAAATAAATAAGATAATGAGAAATAATAGACATAGATGCATCTAAAAGGATAATGAGTATCCACTAAAAGGATTTCGAAATATTAGAGTTTCTTGGGGTCCAAGGAGCCCTAATGGAGAAAAAGAAAGAAAAAAGGCAAATAATAACAAAAGAAGAGAATAATGTGATACATCATTAATGAATTTTTGATAATATCAAAAAGAGATGTTATTTGCTTTGAGAAAATAGATTTTCATGGCCAATAGATTAAAAGGCAAGGCTAGAGATAATGAAAGAGATAATTTTCATATTTCTAATTATCCATGAAATAAGGAATACTAAGAAGATAAATAAGAGAGAGAAGATTACTTCTCCTTGAAGGAATATGACTCCTATTGGGAGAGGGCCTTGTTAATTTGGGAATAGCCAACCTGGGGCTTCGTTACCCACCCCGACATAAAGCGTAGAGCCTTGGTTCGAGTTCCAAAGAGATCCCATGCAACTCTCTCTCCCTTCTTCATCTTCTTTGTCAAAACCCTAACCAAGAGAGCATAGGGCTGTCTCAGGGGCAACTGGCGGCTGTGGAAGGATCTCGATGGGGGCACGATGCAACCCCAGAGATCTAGGGTGGTCAGCTACCTTCCCCTTGCTCCCATCTTCGATCAAAATGCCCAACAGACCTGTAGGTTTAGCTGCAGTGGGCACAGCTGCCGACCCAACTCCGGCCACCTCGAGCACAGATGAGGACCTCCGCAGGTGCGACGGAGGGCGGAGGAGGCCAAGGAGCCATCGCCGATGCTCTAGGGGTGCAAGGAAGGGGATGAAGAGACTCCATGAGCCGCTGCAGTCGGCCGCAGCTAGGGCTCGCGAGGTTGAAGACGATGAAAACGAGTTGGACGATTATGCCCCTCCGAGCATTGAAGAACCGAGAATGTAACCAAGGGTATAAACATAATTTGATTATGTTTTCAAGCAGCTGAGATACGTTGCATGGAAATGGACACATGTCACTCTCTGATTGGCTTTGGTAAATAATATCTTGCAAAAATCGTATTTAAATATTGGTAGCTTGGATGGATATGCATAAAATATGAAAGTTGCTTAGAAAATTGAGGGGAATCTATTAAAAATAGTTTTAGAAGCTAATTAATTTTGCAATTCGAAAAGTAATGGAAGTTATCGACTTTAATGTATTAATGATTACGAAACCCTATTTTGAGATGATTAATGTATTTAGTAGGGTTTAATGGATGATTAAAGTTGATATTAACCTGTTAATTGTAAAAAGGTACATTAAGAAAAAAAAGGATGAACTTTGCACGTAATTGGTTTAATTTAGAGTTTCATATGCATAAATATACTTTAATGGGCCTTGAAACCCTAATATTAGTTTTTGATGATTTTGAGCTATTTTGAGTATAAAGGTTCCTAATTATGAATAAATACCCTTAATATGGAAATTAGGGTTTTCTAATGGATAAAATGTGGAATTAGTAATAAATGGAGTACATAGGTGAATTAGACCACAATGAACTACGAGTTGTTAATGTGAGGCTAATCGGGCATAATGATCTTGTCATGAATTAAAAGGATAAAAATGGTAGTTTTAATGTAAAAGAGGCTTAATGGAATTAGTTGATGGATAATGATACCTTTAATCCAAAAATAAGGTTATATGTTGTTAAAAGGTAACCTTAATATATTTCGTGAAGAATAGATGAGATAATTAGGGAAAATTAGGGTTTAAAATAGTAAAAATAAAGTGAAACCCTAATTGCAATGGAAACCCTAAAAGTGGACTAGAAACCCTAGGAAGCGAGCTAGGTTTAATAGATCATGATGGCATGATCAATAATAGGAAATTGTATGCATATTTTAAGATCTTATTGCGTGCTTGCTTGCCTATTTGGAATTCTTGATTGATTGGATTATTCTGTCTCAAATCATCCTGACAGGTATGTGGTTACGCTTATGGATAATCACTTTAGTGTCACGATGATTCCTGGAAGTTTTATCAGTTGCCTGAAAATAACTGCTTGGATGACTTTTATTTCATGCAACTATAAAGTGACTATGATTATCACTATAAATATGTATATATAACTGGCTTAGATCTGGGTCCTCCTCTATGGCTTTGCAAATGCTAAA
The DNA here is from genome assembly GCA_963693085.1 of Alisma plantago-aquatica. NCBI lineage: Eukaryota > Viridiplantae > Streptophyta > Magnoliopsida > Alismatales > Alismataceae > Alisma > Alisma plantago-aquatica. The sequence continues at coordinate 1,160,963,839 of OY856412.1, read as the reverse complement.
AAGGTAACTTAGAGCAAGGTCTGGGCTATTATTAGTTAGGAATTGGGCTACCCATGTGTAGTGCCATGAGACTCTCTAGCACACCATGAGTTAAGGAGTGAGCTACCTACGGGTAGTGCCATGTGACTCAACCCTAGAAATTGATTCACCTGGTAGGTAGGATCATGAGGGGTTTAATGGGGATCTACCATAAGGAAGGTAGCATCCAGGTCCACTACAGGGACAACATAGAGGATAGGATATGTATGGATCATGCAGTTATATTTAAAACATAAAGTTGCTTGTTAAATCATAGTTGACTGCAATATGTTGTTGCAGTTAATTGCACGATTATTGTTTCCCCCACATACCAACATAATTCATTTATGCTGACCGACGTTTTGTTTGTCGGTGTTTTAGGTTCAAGTGAAAAGAAAAATCAATAAAGTGGCATATGTGGAATTAAATGAGAATTAAAGTACAAAGGAGGATTAGTTGGAATAGACTCTAGATGTGGATAAAAGTAGATATCCAAGTTTTTGAAAAAGGTATGCAATGTTAATTTTTATTACAACCTTTCAGTTTAGTTTAGTAGAATTTGATAATTATTATTGATTATTTGTTGAACCTTTGATCCAGAAATTGGGATAATGGTTCTGACCTCTTGGTCTCCCTTAATTGGGGGTTACTGGGAGGCAGGGTCATTACAACTACTTGATGATGACATTCTACAATTGATGTTGGAGTGGCTACCCTCATAGGATTCAACAACATATGTGTTGACCTAGAGGTTATACATTGTCCATATTTTGATAATGACAACCATTCCATTCATATGTATCTAATAAGTGTATTGAAGATTGATTTCAGGTGTTAGGTACATGAAAAGGATCAAATTAGACAAGCACTAGCTTGTCAAAGTTCAAGTCAAAAGCAATGCATGTGTGCTAATTAGGAAATCCATGTAAATGACCTTAGAAGAATTTTGTAATCACTTGTATTGATGACATGACTTGTAACTAAGATGAGAAAATTATGTGGGACAATTAATTCCAAGTTTTAATCACTTTTTAAGCACTTTAGAAAATCGATCATAGGTTGTTGATCGGTCGAGTTACAATCTCGATCGATCCACATGATCCATTTTCTAGAGAGTGCATCAGTCGAGTTGTGCATTCACAAAACTCAACCGATCGGGTTACTGACCAGATGCTTTTTTCATTGGTCAGTTGAGTTTCCCTAGGACAAACTCGACTGATGGTTTGAAAATTAGATTTTTGTTTTAGCCGATCGGTCGAGCTACCTTTATTGAATCTCGATCGAATGTACTGTAAGGAAAATGTAGAAAAAGTGATTCGAACCGTCGGTGACTTGTTTGGATGAAAAAAGATCTGTTGCCTTGTGCAAAAATGGCTATAATTCGACCCTAAGTGTTCCCCAGCTCAAAATGGTGCAACACTCTCAACTAATCAAGAACCAAGCTATGCAATGAATGAGAAACCTTGGAATGAATAGAGCTTCACAAATCTCACAAAACAAATTAGACCTTCAAATTATATTAAGTGCAAAAGCTTAAGCATACAACAAATTTGAAGTCCTAACTAACAAGCATAGCAAGGTTGAGAGACAAGGATAGCATACACTTGGACAAAGTGGTTTAGAGTGGTTCCACACTTCAAACTAGAAATGAGTCAGTCCACTACCTAGAGGTGGTTAATCTCTCGTACTTTGCAATCTTGGTGCTCTTATATTCATTCATAAGATTACAAGACAAAACCACATTCATCCAAGGACTTAATACCTCAAGCAAGGATCTTCAACCTACCAAAGGAACTTACCCACTTGAACTAAGGAGTCTTCATACTTCAACAAGGACTTATCCACTCCAACTTCAAGTCTTTGGCCTTCTAGTAATTACCTATCCTTCTTGAACATCCACCTTGCCTATCTCCTTCACTCGGAGATCTTGATCACCATGCTTTCTTCAACCTTGAAGAACAACAACTCCTTCTCCTTCACTTGGAGAAGATCTTCAAGTCTTTTCTTCAATAAGGAAAGGGGGTAGGAAGATGGAGGTGGAGAGCTTTACATGGATACAAGGGATAGCTCTCTTACAAGAGATCCTAACTCACTCATATTTACAGATTTGAATTGAAAGTAGAGAGACAAAGGGGCTCAAAGGGGTGCAACACTCTCAACTAAGAAAGAACCAAGCTATGCAATGAATGAGCAACCTTGGAATGAACTCTGAGTGGTCCTATTTATAGCTGGGGGTGCCCCTTTGAGTTGGAGAACACCAGGGTCGAATTATGGCCCTTTTTTCACAAGGAAACAAATCTATTTTCGTCCAAACAAGTCACCAATGGTTATAATCACTTTTTCTACATTTTCTGTATAGTACATTCGGTCGAGATTCAATAAAGATAACTCGATCGATAACTCAATCGATCGGCTAAAAGACAAACCCAATTTTCAAACCATCAGTCGAGTTTGTCCTGGAGAAACTCGACCGACCAATGAAAATAACATTTGGTCAGTAACCCAATCGGTCGAGTTCTGTGAATGCACAACTCGACCGATGCACTCTCTAAAAAATGGATCCAGTGGACCGATCAAGATTTTAACTCGACTGATCAACAACCTATGATTGATTTTCTAAAGTGCTTAAAAAGTGATTAAAACTTGGTACTAAGTATCCCACATAATTTTCTCATCTTAGTTACAAGTCATATCATCAATACAAGTTATTACAAAATTCTTCTAAGGTCATTTACATGGATTTCCTAATTAGCACACTTGCATTTCTTTTGACTTGAACTTTGACAAGCTAGGGCTTGTGTAATTTAATCCTTTTCATGTAACTAACACCTAAAATCAATCTTCAATACACATATCAGATACATATAAATGGAATGGTTAAGTCATTATAAAAATATGGATAATGTATAACCTCTAGGTCAACATTCTCCCCCTTTTTGACAATGACAAACCAATCCTCAAACATATTGAAAAGGATATAGAAATTATACCTTTGCCTTCTGAATTAGAGGGATTCAAGATTTGAATAATGTGAATTGCCCCCCCCCCCCCTCAATCTATGCTTACTTTAACCTACATAGTTAGTCTATCTACACAAAGCAATTATAGCATACATGTGCTATATGGTCCTTTGAAAGTCACATGATAAAGCATATAATGAACAAGAAACTGATCTCATAAGCAATAAGTAGCAGTATGACAAAGAATAGCAATATGATTGAGTTTCAAGACATTGAAATTCTCTCCCCCTTTTGACATTATCAAAAAGTGAGAGGGGTAGAAGAGCATATAAGAAGGACTTCTCCAAACACAATAAAGCAAATATTCAAACATGCAATCTCATATCATATATCAACCAGAGACGAAAGAAACACACAAGCTAAATCATAATCAAAATATGGTGAAATATGGCACCAACTCATAGGATATAACTGATCAAGGAGAAAAAGTGCACATACCATATATTACAAATTAGAAGAACGTTCTCATAAAAGCACCTACAAGCAAGAAGCGAGGAAAACTGAAGATAAAATAGTACATCTCAGATAATGTGCCCAGATTTTTCTAATACAAAATAGCCTAGAAAGATATATATGATCAGCAAACTAGACTACAAAATAAGAAACAACTAGACATCTAAGCTATCTATGTCCACAACATCATCATCATCAACTCTAGTCTTGTAGTCCTCATCTCCATCTGAAGGTGGAACAACAGTGGCTTCATCACCAGAATCACCACCAGAGCAATTACCATCATCAGAAGCATCCTGACCATTACCATCATCATCATCATCATCAACAATCTCAGCATCAGCCTGGTTAGGCATCTCCTCGTCCACAAGAGGACCAAAACCACGATCGGGCCAACGAGCATTCTGCTCATCCCAAGTCATACTAAGAGCATAGAGCTCATTGGCCTAAGGGAAGGAAGGAGAAAAATTACCAAGGCTAGCAAGCAGAGTGGCCAAAGGGCCAACATGCAATGGTAGGTAGACGGGAGCATGACCACCAGTAGTAGAGGGCGTGGGAGCAACAACGGAAGGCTCGTTGGTAGGGTAGTAATGATGATATGCATAGGAAGCATAATCACTACCGGGAAAAGGCTGGTAGGTGGGGTGTGGGTGTGCAAATGATAAGTTCATGTTTGACATGATTGAACATAAATCCTGGTGTAGGGTGTGCTCCTAAACCTGGAGGTTGTATGCCTATTGGTGCATCATGTGGCCCATGAAGGTTTCATTGGATACATGAAATGAGGCACGACTAGGTCGAGGTGGTTGAGGAGTGGAGCTCGGGTAGAGGAGGCAGGGGCAGCAGAGGAAGATGCTGAGGGTGAAGCACCAGGTGTGGTGGAGGAAAAGACAGACACAAACTTCTGAATTGTGGTCTCACTGATACACAAATCAGGGCTGGATAAGGTGGAAGTAAAAAAAGAGTGATTTCTCAATGGAGAATTGAATGCTAATTAAATTTATTTTTCAAGTCTATTATGTATGTTGAACATACTTAAGCACATATCACTCATCATTGGGTACTATTTAGTGATAAAAAACCAAAATCCGAGAAATGCCCAAAAACACTCTTTTTTGCCATTGAGAAATCACTCTTTTTTTCCAGAAAGGGTGTGTGTATCAGTGAGAGTCATCGATCGATTTTTGAGAGTCAGAAACTCGACTGATTGGTCCATTTTAGAATAGCTATCGGCCATGGATCGGTCGAGTTTGTCCTGGGGAAACTCGACCGATGGTCAACCTGACCTAAAACCATCAAACTTAATTTCTAGCCATTTGAATGCTAATTAAATTTATTTTTCAAGTCTATTATGTATGTTGAACATACATAAGCGCATATCACTCATCATTGGGTACTATTTAGTGATAAAAACCCAAAATCCGAGAAATGCCCAAAAACAAGAGAAACTAAGCATGACAACAAGTAATTTTTAGAAATTTTAGGCAAGCAAGGTGATATAAGAATGAGCAAGACATATGAATAAAAACAACTAGCTAGATAACATGTCAATATCATCTAAAGCAATTATGAATAGTTTAGATCTAATGGAGTTAAATTGCTCTCTAGCTAGAGGTTTGGTGAAAATGTCTGCCAACTGATTTTCTGTGTCCACATGCGTGCTATAAATATCCTTTTTGGCAATGTGATCACGAAGAAAGTGATGACGAACCTCTATATGTTTATCTCTACTATGCAATATAGGATTATAAGATAGATTGATTGCACTAGTATTATCACAATAGATAGGAGAAGCATCAAAATGTAGGTTAAAGTCTTGGAGCATTTGCTTCATCCATATGACCTGGGTACAACAACTTCTGGCTGCAATGTACTTAGCCTTGGTAGTTGATAATGACATGGTACTCTATTTCTTATAAAACCAAGACACCAAGCATGGTCCTAGGAGAAAGCAAGTGCCACTTGTACATTTTCTATCAATCAAACAACCTACGTAATTAGCATCACTACATGCTATAAGATTAAAGTCCCTTGACTTAGGGTACCATAGTCCAAAGTTTTGAGTTTTAGCTAAGTACCTCAAAATCCTCTTAACAACAATAAGATGTGATTTCCTAGGACTTGATTGAAAGTGAGCACACAAGCCAACACTAAACATTATGTCAGGTCTAGAGGCAGTTAAGTAAAGTAAACTTTCAATCATAACTATATAGAGCTTCTCATCTACCTTCTCACCTTCTACATCTCTATCAAGTTTGGCGGTGTTGGACATGGGTGTGTACATCAACTTCATGTTCTCCATTCCAAAGCATTTGAGTAGCTCATTGGTGTACTTTCCTTGGTTGATGAAGTTTCCATCTTTAGTTTGCTTGATTTGGAAGCCAAGGAAGAAAGTAAGCTCACCCATCATGCTCATCTCAAACTCACTCTACATAAGAGAACTAAACTCCTTGCAAAGATCAAGATTTGTTTCTCCAAATATGATATCATCAACATAAATTTGAATGATAAGAAAATTTCTAGAAGTGTGTTTTAGAAATAAAATAGAATTAACTTTGCCCATGACATAGCCATTGTCTAACAAAAAGTTCTTTAGTTCTCATACCAAGCTCGAGGTGCTTGTTTGAGTCCATAGAGAGCCTTTTGTAACAAATAAACATGGTTAGGTAGCTTGTCATTTTCAAAGCCCAGAGATTGAGCAAAAAATACTTTCTCCTCAATTGTACCATTCAAAAACGCACTTTTAACATCAATTTGATATAGCAAGAAACTCTTATAACTAGCAAAAGCAAGTAGCATTCTAATAGATTCAAGTCTAGCAACATGAGCACAAGTTTCATCAAAATCAATACCTTCCTGCTAATTGTAGCGTTGAGCCACTAACCTTGCTTTGTTCCTTACCACCTTGCCATTTTCTTCAAGCTTGTTGTGGTAGACCCATTTGGTGCCAATGATTTTTCTAGTCACTTGGTCTTGGAACTAGAGTCCACAGTCAGTTCTTCTTGAACTGCTCTAGTTCCTCCTGCATTGCTAGGATCCACTCATCATCTCCAAGAGATTCCTTGATGTTCTTTGGCTCCAACTATGAGATGAAGGCACTGTCTGCTTGTTCTTTGTTGTAGGCAACTTGTGTCTTCACCCTCTTGAATGGATTACCAATGATTAGCTCTTTGGGATGATTCTTTGCGAAGTGAGGAGTGGGATCCTTTTTCTTTTCATCTTCTACTTCAACCACCTGCTTACCTTTGTTGTCAATGTTGAGGTCTTTTAAGATTGGAACTAAGTCATCCGCAACATCATTATCAACAACATTCTTTCCAATAGCAGGGTTAGATTCAATAAATTTGACATTAATGGACTCTTCAATTTTAGATAGCTCAATATTGAAAACTCTATAAGCCCAACTTGTAGTGCTATAGCCTAGGAAGAAAGCCTTGTACGATTTCAGATCAAACTTGTCGAGAGAATCCTTTGTGTTCAAAACAAAACAAGGATATTCGAAAATGTGAAAGAAGTCAATGGATGGCTTTCTACCATGCCATAACTCATAATGGGGTTTTCTTCAAAGAAGGATGCGTAATAACTCAGTTATGCACAAAGCATGAGGTACTAACAACTTCAACCCAAAACTTCTTTAGAGTGTCATACTCTAGAAGCATGGTCCTAACCATCTCCTATAGAGATCTATTCTTTCTCTCTACTACCCCATTTTGTTGAGGTGTACGAGGAGAAGAGAAATTGTGTGAGTAACCATATTGTTTTTGCAAAAATGCTCAAAAAGATCATTTTCAAACTCTCCCCCATGGTCACTACGGATAGAAACAATCCAGAAAGAAGCTTCATTTTCAACTCATTTGCAAAAGCTCGAGAAAACATATAGAGTATCAATTTTAGAGATGAGAAATAATGTCCAAGTATAGAGAGAGAAATCATCGACAATCACAAGATAATACTTGGAACCATGAAGTGTTTGATTTCTTATAGGACTGAATAGATCAATATGAAGAAGATCAAGATCTCTTTTTGTACTAAGGACTCCTTTGGATTTGAAGGAGGACTTGGTTTTCTTTCCTTGTGTGTAAGGTTGACATTCCTCATCCTTTTCAAAATCCAATTCAGGAAGTCCCCTAACTAATTCCTTTTTGCTGAACTTCTTCATTTGATGCATATTCACATGACCCAACCGACGATGCCAAAGAGATATATCATTTTTATCCAAAACTAAGCATCTATCAAGTACGAGCTTTAGAGCATCAAGAACAATAACATATAGATTACCATTTCTAGTTCCCTTATATATAACATTGTAAGTGAGGGAATCTAGAAGCAAACATTCTAAAGAAGTAAATAGAATCACCATTATCACAAAGTTGTCTTACACTTATCAAATTGTGATGTAGACCATCAACAAGCAAAACATTTTTAATACAAAGCTCGTTTCCTACATCACCCTCACCTATTACCTTACCCTTTTTGTTGTCTTCGAAGGTCACTGATCCTCCTTTCTTCTTTAGGAATTTGTTGAAATGGCTGAATTCACCTGTCATATACTTTGAGCAGCCACTATCAACAATCAACCTTCTTTTGACCTGCATGAAAGAAGGATGTCAGTGCCCAACTCAAACTTTGGGATCCGGGGTTAGCTTGGGGACCCATTTCATCTTTGGGTTGGTCCCCTTTGGCTTGTAAGGACAATAAGTAGAATAATGATCATCACAATTACAATGAGCACATAACATTGGGTTCTTAGAGCCAGAAGTCTCTCCATTGAAGAAAGGAGGTTCCACACTCTTCTTCTTACCCGTACTCTTGTTCTTATTCTTACCCTTAGGAGCAGTCCCATCATATCCTAAACCACTAGTACCAATGTGTTTGGTAGAGTGTTCTAGGACAACATTAAGGGATTTCTTTTCTATAAGAAACTTTTTCATAGAAGCTCTTAACTTTTCATTATCATCACTAAGATTAATGACAGTAGAAGATAAGCTAGCAAGATCATATCTATCATGCAATAAGTCGGCCTCTAAACAGAGGGCTTTAGTATGAAAAGAATCATGTTCTAGAGAAGTTCTAGATACTTTATTACTTTACAAGATAGGTCTAGAGGATAGATAATTTACTTGAGCAAGCAACTTAGCATTTTCAGATTTAAGCAATTGAATTTCTATTTGATAAGCATAAGTTTCTTACTTCCTAGCTTCATCAATGATGTTAAGTTCGACATTTTTAGTTTTAATAACATCAATCTCATCTTGACATTTTTGGTTCTCTTCCTTAAGAATAGCAATGGTCTTAAGGTAGACACCATTCTCAACTTCAACTCCATTGTATTGGAGCTCAAGATCAAGAAATTTCCATTGCAAAGTATCAATACTATCAAGATGTAGCTTTTCATTTTGATCTAGAATCTCAATCTTAGCATAAAGATCATCTATAATTTTTCCTAACCTTTTCTTTTTAGCTTTTCAATCAGTAAAAGATGACCGGCCAACATTAAGCATATCAATAAGAGTTTTTTTAGAAAACTCATACAAATTAACTTCACTTACATCACTTACCTCACCTACATCATCACTTGTAGAGGCCATGAGAGCAAGGTGACATTCTCCATCTTTGGAGCTAGAAGAACTTGAGGAAGACTCCTTCCAAGCTGCATGAGCTGCATCCTTACTTCTTATTTCTTTATTCTCCTTTATCTTGTATTTGCCTTCCTTCTTATACTCCTTGTCCTTCTTGTGGCTGCTCTTGTGGTGGCTCTTGTTGGCCTTGGGGCATTCACTCTTGTAATGGCCTTTTTAGCTACATTCATAACACCTAGGAGTAGATGAAGAAGACTTCCCTTTGAAGTGCTTGCCCTTGGAGTAGTTAGCTTCATGCTCATTTGGGCCTTCATCTTCACTTGAGGAAGGAGTAGGGGACTTGAGTGCAAGTTGTTGCTGCCGAACCATCTCTTCAATTTGAGCTTTGAAGGCTGTGTCCTTGATCTTCTTGGACTCCTTCTCTTCTTTCTTTTCTTCTTCTTCTTGCTTGTCAAGCCTTAGCTCATGAGCTTGGAGGTTGCCAACCAGCTCCTCAGTTGACAATTCACTAATCTTGTACACTTCTTTAATGGAGGTCACCTTGGGCTCCCATCTCTTTAGAAGAGATCTCAAGATCTTTGAGTTGATTGTGCCTTTGTCCATCACACTACCAAGAGCTGCCAATCCATTGATGATGCCATTAAACCTTGTGTACATGTTCACTACTCTTTCATTCTTTCCCATCTTGAAGTTCTCAAGGAGACCACCAAGCATGTAGATTTTTGCTTCCTTTACTTGCTCCATTCCCTCATAGGTGACACATAGCTTGTTCCAAATCTCATGTGTGGGGTCCCATGAGGAGATCCGGTTGAACTCAAATGGGGTGAGGGCTGCATAGATGATGCTCACAACTTTGGCATTGAGCTGAGCTTGCTTCATTTGGGCTTCTGTCCATGTGGAGATTTCTACCTTTGGATCTTCATACTTTAGGTGCACCACCTTCCACATCTCGTAGCTTACTCCTTGGAGGTAGAACTGCATTCTTCTCTTCCAATAGAGGAAGTTGGTGCAGTCGAAGATCGGAGGTCATATGGAGAAGCTTCCCTCTAAGTTGGCATATCCAAGTGTTGAATCACCCATCTTCTCCTACTTGTAGAAGTAGCTTGGAGAAGACCTGCTCTGATACCACTTGTTGGATCAAGGGCTCTAGAGGGGGGGGGTGAATAGAGCTTCACAAATCTCACAATATGTTGTGGTGAAGTATGTGCACATAAATCAAGGTGTTGGGAAAGTGGATTTTATCATTATTCCAGTCATCAACAATGGCACAAATAGGCACCAACGACATAATCGTTAGACATACAAGGAAAATAAGAGGTTATGTTTTGAAAAACACCTCAAGAAATAATTAGTGACTTCATTACATAGAAAGAGATGTGGAAAGATTTGTAAATATCACATTACTTTGACAGTTGTAAATCAGAGAGGACTCAAGTGCCCAAGCCAAGATGAGGCCACACTCTACAAGGAGCCTTATATTTGAGTTTCCATAATAGACCAACCCAGATTTAGTTGGGATACCCGCTATGCATGTGTATAGCACATATCCGTTTACTCCTTAATTAACCATGGATAGAAATTCATGTAAAAGGAGGAGAAACCTTTTACAACCCACAATGTGGATTAAACATCCTCTTTGGCTTTAAAATATCACTCAATACATGACAAGTGTGACCTTGGGGTTTCTTATTGAAACTCCAAATCCAACAGTTCAACATTCTTCCCATTAGGGAACCTCAATCTACACCAAGGACATAAGAAATACCATAACCTGTCTATGATAAGCATTGGGTAGAACAATTAATGCCTCTTTTATTTGACCAGGGTACCACCTAATACCTTTTTATGGGATCACAATGAAGAAGGGGTTCATCAAGACAAAGGGGGGATAGAAAATGAAAATTATCAGACTCTTTCATAGTACAACGCTGACTACCTTTCTGGTGAATGAAAGGCTGGAAAAAGGAGTATTGGGGGAGGACAAAACCCATGGATGACATCCAGAGGATCTATTACAAATGGAGAACCCTACCACTCTTGAGCTTTGGGTCGAGCTATGTGAAGCCGGCGATGTCAATAGTTCCTCTCTCGTGGTAAGACTCACAACCACATGTAATCTGATTAGGGACAAATGTTGCCTCTAAATGACAATATTTAGGGAGGTAATGATGTAGATTTGATTGAGACAATGGTGAGGAACATGACTGCATGACACAAAGAATGGTGAGACACATGTCCCTCTGTCGATGGTCATGGTCACCATGCAAGATATACACATACAAGATTGTGAGTCCCTCAAGTAGGCTTATAATTCATCTTTACATGCATGAGGGGTGACGATCATTACTTTGAATCACTGTAGGAGGGGGGAACTACATCAATTATAGTTATAATAATGAAGGATATATCCTTCTCCAACTCAATTGTGACTCATGAAGGATTGTTGCTAACAATTGAGATACCTACCCGTTTTTCCTTTTGGGACACCACAACATGTTCTTCACTGAATTGTTGGTATAACTATTTCTTGAGGAAGACATCGTAATGATTAGGCCTGGATATAGAGGTGGTCATTGAATGTGGACCTCCATTACTAAGGATCACCCCAGATGCTCAATCCACCCTTCACAAACCCTAGAAATTTGTGGTGCCTGTCAGATTAAATGGCCAGAATATCAATTATGTCACTCTATGTGATAGACTACAACTCTTATGGAAGCCAAAAGGTAGATGGAAAGCCTGTGAAATCCATATGAACCACTTTGCAGTGTAATTGTTTTGTGAACATAACTATTTGCATGCCCTAACTGAAGGGTCGTGGTCACTCTTTGATTCCATTTTAGGTGGCATGGAAATGGTGTGGGGATTTTCCCCCCAAAACTAGGTCTCCCTTATAGAGTTATTTCCTAGTTGTGGGTGCCAGATCTTCCATTGCACATGTACAATTTTGTCATCTACAATAAGATTGGTGACACCCTTGGGATGTTCATCAAAGAGGATGATTCACCATCCATTGTATGCCGAGAAGGTTTGCACACATTGTAGTTGAATTTTACATAACACAACATGTACATACAATGATAATTATCAAAGGAGTTCCATATAGGGTGGAGTATGAATCCATTCAAGTTGTTTGTACTAAATGTGGAGTCATGGGGCATCAATGTGATGTATGCACAACTGAATCATAGTCTTTTTTAAGAAAAGATGAGGAATCCTATGATTGGGATCCCCCGCCATCAATTAACTGCTAAATCAGCTATTACAAAATCTATAATGTTTGAAGGAAAAGACTGTGAAAACGAAATCCTATCTACTGTCCCCCTACGTGCCATATTAGCAACTTTGTGGGCTACTTTGTTGCACTTGCGTCTAGCATGAACTATACTACAGAAAAGAAAATGTTGTTTCAACATAATGATATCCTCCACATTGGGTCCCAAGTAGTCCCTCCTTGATCCGACATCGCAACATGCTTGGACTAACACAAGTGAGTCAGACTCAGCCTCCACCTACTCAGCACCATAGTTGCTTGCCCACATCAGCATTGTCCTCAAAGACACAACTTCTGCCATCCTCACTTCTGATCTGCTGTTGATCTTCTCGCCCACAATGCCTACCAGCCCGCCGTCACTATTCCACATCACCATTCCAATTGTCGACACACCATCCTCCCCACAAGATGCATCGACGTTCAACTTGACTCTCCTCATCATCGGTCTGGTCCATCTAGTTGTATCATTGCTAGCATGTTGCCTGCCATTGCTACCTTGTGCACGTTGCTCCCCTCAAAATCCCCTAATCATGGTCAAGGATTTCCAAAATAAGTACCCACTGTGCACCTCACTAATTTGGAAAACACACATGTTGCGTCCCCTCCAAACAACCCACATTGCTGTGACAATCACCTCCCTTTTTTCTTTGGAAGGTCTTTCCAGAACAAACCTCATAGTAGCGCTGATCTCCACATCTTTAATCTCCTCCACCCATCTTTGTATACCATTTTCCATTTGTTCCCAGGACTCAGTTGTATTTGGGCACCATAATAACATGTGGGGAATGGACTCCTTCTTAGACATACATAAAGAACAAGTGTTGTCATCAATGCAATGCCTATCAAAGAGCCCCCCCTAGTTGCTAGGCCACTAGTACAAAATCTCCAAAGAAAGTGGGATATTTTAGAGAACCATCCTGCTTGCCATATACTGCTCCAGATCCTATCTCCTTGTTGAACGGTATGTTGCCGAGCTTCCTCCTTTCCTAGCATCCCTAACCAATAAGCCGAACGGACTGTAAACAAACCTTTATTTGATGGCCACCACACTCATGTGTCTTTCGGCCTTCTTATGCTCAACGGTATGGCACATATCCTCCTTACATAGTTTTTTAGAAAACACTCCCTCACCTTTTATATGTCCCAAATTTTTTCATCTGCTATCATGAGCTCACTGACTGTGTTGTAGGATGGACCGTCATTATCTTCAAAAAATGCAAGTGTGTCATCCTCCTTTGGCAGACATATATCATCCGAGATGTGTACATCGTCTCCATTTCCTATCCGCCATTCCACCCCTCTTTCAACTAAGCCTTAGCTCCCCATAGGCTCCTCCATGTATAGCTTCGATTATGGCCTCGTACGACTTCCCAAATAGATGTTTCGGGAAAGTACCTTGCTTTCAGAAATTTATACACAAGAGAGTTTGAGTGCACAACTAATCTCCAAATTTGTTTTTCCAGGAGTGCTTGGTTGAAAGTGTGAAAATCTCTGAAGCCGAGTCCTCCTTTACTTTTTGGTCTACACATATTACTCCAGTTCATCCTAGATATCTTACTCTCTTTGTCCTTCGCCCCCACCAAAATCTGGCTATGATGCTTTGGATCTCGTCTAGAGTACTGATTGGTAGATGAAAAATACTCATCACATAGGCCGGGATAGCCTGTGCCACCACTTTGATAAGAACCTCCTTCTCAGGCTTAGACAAAAGTTTCTCTGACCATCCTTGTAGATTCTTCCAAATCCTCTCTTTTATGAAACTAAAGATCTGCTTCTTTGACCTTCTGATGGCTGTTGGGAGGCCTAGGTATCTTGTGTGTCGATCTACTTCTCTCACCTTCAATAATCTTTTGAGTTACTCTCTTTTTGCAAAATCAGTCCCCTTGCTGAAAACAACCTCTGTCTTGGTTAAATTAATCTACTATCCGGATGCCTATTCATACTGGTTGATGATTTTAGCTATCTTCAAGCGCTCTAGATTGTTTGCTCTAACAAATAAATTATTATCGTCTACAAAGAAAAGATGTGAGATATGTGACGCCCCTCTACTTGGGTTGATGCTATGTATGAGGTTGTCACATGCAGTAGTGGCTAGCATGGTAGAAAAAGCTTCAACACAAAGAATAAAAATATAGGGAAGAGAGGGTCACCCTGGTGTAGGCCTTGTGATGGCTTTGTTCTCCTGGTTCGATCTCCGTTCATGGAAAATGTGTGCTAGACAGATGTGATGCAGTCATGGATTCTCCCCCTCCACTTCATCCCAAAACCCATTCTCTCCATAACATAATTTAAGAAGCTCCACTCTACTCTATCATATGCTTTGGACATGTCCAACTTTAGAGCAACACTTCCTTTCTTTCTTCCTTTGTCCCTCTTCATGGCATGGAAAAGTTCATAGGAAATAAGGGCATTATCAGTAACCATTCTCCCCGGGATAAGAAAACTCTGGTTTTATGAGACAATGATGTCCATGAGCGGTTTCAACCTATTTGTCATCACCTTGGAGGCTATTTTTTACAGTAGATTGCATAGACTAATAGGTATAAATTCCCCCATAGTTGTAAGATTTTTAGCCTTTGGAATCATCACCACCACTGTGTCATTGATATCCTCCATGATCCTTTCTCCTTTCCACCACCCCTTGATGTAGTTTGTCACATCCTGACCCACTATGTTCCAATATTTTTGGTAGAACATGACTTTCATACCGTCCGGTCCTAGGGCCCTATTAGGGTGCATCTATTTTAAGGCTATCAATATTTCTTCATTAGTGATATCCCTTTCTAGATCCTCTTTCTGTGACTTGTGTATCTGTTCATGAATGCCCTTTTCTTGTTCAAAGCCTGTTGGGTTACTTGTTTGGAAAAGTTGGGAGAGGTAGCTCATGACAATATTTGTAATCTCTTCCTCATTTGTTCTGAGAACCCCCTATTCATATTTAAGACCCTCAATCCAGTTCCTACGCCTCCTATTAGTAGCTTTCTGATGGAAGTAGGCAGTGTTACGGTCCCCCTCCTTGAGTTCTTTCACTCGTGCACGTGCTGCCCAATACTCCTCATTCTTCTGTAGCCAGTACTGTAACTCTTTTGATTTTTCCTTTGCCTTTTGGAGCATTTCTTGATCCAGGGGAAGAGATTGGACTTCCTTCAGTTCATTTTCCAGCTCTTTAACCTTCTTCTTTCTATCACCAAACTTCCCATCTACCCACCTTTTGAGATGTTGTTTGCATGCATTCAGCTTTGCATTTAAGTCCCCTCCTCCTGTAGTTTCCCATGCCTCCTTTATAGTATGTTCACAGTCCTCCTCACCAACCCAAATGGGTTCAAAAGCAAAGTAGATTCTCCTCTTCTTCTTATGTCTATCCCTGCTGTCTGCCGTTAATATGATAGGAGCATGATCTGACTCAAAAATAGGTAGGTGAATAATCTTATAGTAGCTGAAGAGATTTCTCCATTCTAGCTCAGGTAGGAATCTGTCAAGTCATTCCTGGACAAGGGTCTTTCCTATTAATCCCCTTTTCCAAGTGTAGATATTCCCTTCAAAGTCTAGGTCTAGAAACTCATCATTGTCTACAACATCTTGGAAATTCTGCATGAATTTTTCTTCCTTTAGTGGTCCCCCTTTCTTTTCAATATTTGAGATGATCTCATTGAAATCACTAAAGAAAATGACCGGCTCCTCCGTCTCATTCTTTAGTTTCCTCATTAGGTCACATGTCTTTGTCTTTCTCTACTGGTCCTCCCATCCATAGATACCTATGACTCTCCATCTGACCCCTATAATATCGTCTTTAACTGGGCTGGTCATGTATCTGTTGGAGTAGTAGAGAATCTCCACCTCAACATCTTTTTACCATAGACCAACACCCCCACCCTCCCATTGCTAGAGATGCACAAACCATCTTTGAAAGCACAACTCCTTTGTATGTCTTCCAGTTTCTTTCCTGCAATCATAGTTTCCATAAAGAAAACTATGTTCGGGCACTCTCTCCAACACCAAGATCGGAGAGCCTTGCACGTCTTAGGGTTGCCCAAACCCTAACAGTTCCAGCTGAAGATTTTCATTGTCCTTCGTGGGATTAGGCACTGCCAATCACCTCTACTTGAGTCTCAAGGACCCTATCTAGGTCAAACCCTCCTTCTCTGATTTTCTTAGATTTATTTTCTCCTATGGCCTATGTTGGTTGATCATCAAGTTCCATGCCACACCATTGAGAAGCTCTATTCCTCTTCCCACTTGTTTGTTCCCACACCACTTCATCTTCTGGAATACCCAGACGTGCTCCTCATCTTGTACACCCAAGGTTGGTGTTTCTTCTTGTCTCAATTTGATTTTATGCCATGCTTTAACTTCAACCCTATTGCCTTCCTCCTTTGTAAACGTGTGACAACATGTCATTCTCCTTGTACGTTAACATCATTGTGTCCATCTGGGCATTGTGCCTGTATGGGCATCACACTCATCTGGATGTTTTAACTAATTTTCTTGTGACTCCCCTGGTTGATTAGCCATTTCGATAATGTCATCCTCCTTCTCCTCCTCGTCTAGTGCATGTTCATCAATTTTAGCCATCAATTGTAGGGCGAGTAGATCATCCCGGGAGAAACACGTGACTCGATGAGTCATTCTATTCCCCGACAATAACACCACATCCTCAGATCACGACGCCCCTATGTTATGTGTTGTTGAATCGCCTCCCACCGATGTCTTCAAAGAGCCTTGCTCACCCAAACTTTCTTTTCCTCTGTCATCCCCTGCCCCGTTCTCTTGGCCTATCTCACTAGACATGTCGCCTATGTCCCACCTGAGTGGGTGTTGTGGAGGGTCGTCCCTGAAATGATGGTGATCTTGCCCGTTATGCCTGCCTCCAACGTTGCTATGCGTCTCGTCCTCCTATTGGGATGATAGCCCCGATGCATCGTACTTGAACGTTAACTATCTCCTTGCTACCCTGATGTTCCTAGTTTTCTCATGCTCTATCCTCTGTTGCTTCTAGGGCGATGCCCTCAGTCAATTCCCCCATCATTGAAATTGGTTTCCCTCTGTCGTTGTGCCCTGACAACCTTTGTCGACATGCCTGAAATAAAAGTTGGAGAGATGCTCACACTTTACTTCCACCTCAACAACGTTTCCCCCTTTAACCCTAATCTCCAGGGCCCTCTTCAAGGGCTTCGCGAGGTCCAGTAGTATTCTAACCTGGAGGGATGAGTCCCACCCTGTGCCATCACTGTCGATCATCAAAACCTCTCCCACCTGCCCTGCTATCTCTCTGATGGTGTTATCCCCTATGTATCCCAAGGGAAGGCCATACATCTGAATCCAGAAAGGTCTTCTGTTGATGACTATGTGCCCCAGTTGCCCCTCTTTGCATATCTCCTTGAACATCAGTAGGCGCTCATCAAAACTCCACGACGCCCCATCGATAACTCTCTACTTATCCCTCTAGTGGGTGAATTGGATTACGAAGATGTCCCCCTCAATTTTCTTGAACTTTGCCTTCTCACGCAGACTCCATGCCTAAGTCAGTGTTCGTTCCATCACTCTAAAGTTGAACGTTTGATCCGTCAGTAGCCTCCCTACCAGTTCTAGTTCCGTATGATCCTCCTCGTCTCCACTTCCGATTGGTTGGACATCGATCGATTCCTCCTCCTCGTATGTCAGCTGAAGACCTACATATCTATCTTCCAGCGCCGCCACCATCCTCGAGATGGGACCAGAAGAAAGACAATAACACTTGAACCTGCAAGAGATGGAACCTAGAGGGTGGAAGAAGAACGTCCATGACCTGTAACCCTAATCACCAAAGTGATGGGCTACAAGGGGACATGTAACTAAATCATAGTCAACTACTAAAGAAAGGGAAGAAAATGATTTCAATGATGGATCATAAGCTACTAGTGCATGATGGGTAAAAGAGGATGAAAAATGACAAACATTTATAACTATAATATGCACACTCTTTGTACACAAACGAAAAAAATCAAGGTGTCACCAGGGGTAGAGTCAGTGAATAGAAGCACATCCAAAAAATTTGACATCTTGTCTCAAGAAGATGAGATAGAAACTATGATTGATAAAGCATCACAACAAATGTTGGATGATGTCATAAATATTCCAAGTGTTTCTACACTGTCGAAAAATTGGATAAGGAAGAAAAAATAAGGATCTAAAGCACCAGTTCATCCATCTCAAGTAAAACAACATACATTGGTATGAACATTTCTTTTATTGTGCCACTGATACTTCTAACTTGCAATAGACTACAGCTAATATAAGTCAGAGACACCCCATAGTGGATCCCAAAGCTGACAAATCATTAAGCATCGTGAAGATAATGCATATAATGTTAGTCCTGATGATGTTACTCTCTCTAATTCAGTTATGCTATCTGAAATCCTTTCTAGTGAGGACAATTTGGGAATTCCTTCTACCCCTAATCTGAGTATATAGGGAAAATAGGGAGGGAAGCTAGTGTGAGCAGTGGTAAGATGAAAGGGACACCCTATCTAACCTAGAGCCAAGCAAAATAGTTAGTAGAAGAAGCATGACTAGATGATTAAGGAGATTGATAGATGTTGTTCATCTTGATTTTAGAACTTCCAGTTAGTTTTTCAAACATACAATCTACATGATTTAAAGATATGCTACTTTCAAATATGTGATTAGATTATCAAGTAATGGTTTGAAGGAGTAACCATGATTTAGTTTAGTTTAGTCAATTATCATTTCTACATTATGCTAGATGATTACTGTTATTTTCAGTTTCCCCATTTTTGGGATCTTTTGGTAAGGATTGCTACCTACTTTAAAGTAGTCTTATGATATAAATCTTCTTATTTACTAAAACAATACTTTTTATGCATCTAAGTTTCCAATATAGGTTTTGTGTTTATAGTGGCTGAATTTATTTAAGACGATGACCCCATAGTCACTGGAAGAGAATGACACTTTGAATATAAACAATGGTCCTCAAGTATGATAGGTATCTCATAGAAGACATCCCCCATAGAAGGATTATTGAGACATTATGGTAGGTAGATTCATTTATTAATTTCTTCCTTAAATCTCATCATATTTGGATTCCACACATCGTATGTCTATTTGTCACCCTACAATTAGTTAAGGCATATTTCATGAAGATGAAATAGTACTGGTGCCTTTATCAATGGGTATTGATGCATCGTCAAGATCTAGTTGTGGTAGATGATTTAAGCATCATTTTTAGGCCTACATACCAGAGAATGGCAATGACAAGGTACATCAAGGTTGGACTCCTGGTGGGATCTCACACTTGAATATTGTGGATAAGAGAATATGTGTCAAAGACAGGGTCCAAGAATCATACTTAGCATGCCACTAGAGTTTTCAATTTCCAAACAACCCACCATAAGGGCTCATTCTCTTTTTTGGATTGGATATTCTATCTTGTTGTAAGTGTCTCACACACAATCTCATCAAACCCTACTAGACACGGGTAAGGTGATATAAATGTTTCACCCATATATAACCAAGTCCACCTTGAAAAACTTTGTCAAATTTGTTATTTACCTATAGGGTCACACACATAGGAACACATCTAGAAGAGGAGTTTGATCTTGAATGACAATTGGATTGATTACTAAAGTGTTATGTATTCAATTCATGCAACTGATCGCTCAATTGGATGACCAAGTCTGCCAAATGACCATCTCACTGAGTGAGATGGCCTTTTAGGCAGCCAGACGTGTGTCTCAAGTAGTTAAGATGGCTATTTGGGGATCATGCTGAGTAAAGTTTGATTTGGATAAGTTCTGCCCTGGAATCGACTGGTTCAATATGATTGAACCGACTGGCTCATCTCAACTCACCAGAAGAGTGTCTGGGTGAGTGAGACGTGCATCTCTCTTGGGTGAGATGGACCGGTTGGGTCGAACAAAGGTTTGGGATGCTTTCCGAATAGTTTCGATTGCTCTTTACTCGATGAACAAGGAAAATAATATGAGATATTAATTGAATTTGAAATATCCAAATTTGTTTCAGATTGGGAATTGCCAAATGGCTGTTTGGCAGTGTGAAACAAATGTCTCACACACCAGATGACCATCTGGGTGTGCAAAATGGCCGTTTTGGCTATTGTAGGTTGTGAAAATTCAAGATTTCCCGTCCTTTCCACTCTCGCACATTAATCCCATATCAAATAGCAACTGGGAACCTTGACCATGGCCTCTACTATAAATAGAGGAGTACTGGGGGCTTCCCAGAGCACAACACAACACAAACAACTGAGAATCATTCCCTCTGACAACTATTGTCCTCTCTAGTTGTGGTAACCAAGAGAGCCTAAGAAAGTCCTACCTGAAAAGGATGGATAGCCAACGGGAGATAACAACTAAGAAGTTGTCGTTGTGGGAGAGTAGATTGGTGACTAGTATCCCAAAGAGAGGGACAACTCCTTCCAGTCCATTCTTGGTGAATGATAGGAGCTCTAGTTGGTCCATGTGGACTACTCTATAGGAAGGAGTCCTTTGTCTACTGCTCTGAGAACAAAGTCAACCTACAACCCATGGTGAGACTATCAGAGTCACTGTAGAATTTATGCAGACAACTGTTCATGGTGAATACTAGGAGCTGCACAACCACCATCCAAGAGCAACTTTGTCATGGAATTTCTCCAAGACCAGGTATAACTTGCTAAAACCAACCTTCCTATTTCATGGTAGTTGACGCAATCTTTCTGTTGTGGGTATATAGATAGATAATTTTTTTGTTTTCACTGATATACTCTATGCCCATATTTCCCAATAGGTTTGTGATCAACTGATCACGTTTCATGATCAACCGATCAGATCCATGATCACCCCATCACATTAGGTGATGGATGATCATGATAGTCCAAATCTAGATCTGACTTGTTTTCCAATTTTAGACTTTTCTTGTAACATTGTGGTCCCTTAATAAGTTGGCTTGATTGAGAAATCACATGTACCCAATGGAAATCTCAGTTGACCATTTGACAATCAATTTGATCTATCGATCCAATCATTATGATTGAATGATTTGACATTCCAAGCATGTTTATGATTTAGAACCACTCTAATCATATGTTTGATTATGAAATTCAATTCCCTTATGCATCCTTATATGTGTGACCTGATAGTTGATGGAGTTTTGCAACGCCACTAAAAATCCTAGAGATGATGAATCTCTAGGTTTAGCCTTGCTTGTACTATGGTAAGATCTCCACCCATGTATGCTAGGACACGCGGAAGTCTTATCGTAGTATAGTTTAAGGGTCGAATCCTCGGGACAACGGTCTTGATTAGAATTAATCAAGATGGAAAATGTTTTAGTCGTACTTAATTACTTAACGGTTGATATTTAGATCGAAAGTTTGATTTGGTTGTTTAAACTAAGTGCGAGGAAAATAAAAGCAAGAAAGTAGAAATTAGGGTTTTAAACAATGATTAAAAACCACTAGGATGTTATCGGGTTTCACGCCACTACACATGGATCAAAACATGCAACATAATAAAACAACCTGCAAAGAGATTCTAATCAGTTAGTATCTTGTAGACTTAGTTTCTTTTCGGATAACTAACTACGAGAAGTGTGGAGTATTGCAACGCCAGCCATCCCATAATGAATGGTCACTTGCTTTGCATTACTTCTTCATGAAGTGTGTTCCTCGACCTTGCCAAGGTTGCACTTTCATACGTCAACTGATTCCATTTCATAGTATGAAAGTGCAACGATGGGAGTGAGTTTACTCCACACATGAAAGCACTCCTAGATACCGAAATAGACGTATGGTGACTACATACATCCAGAACCAACTTTCAATCGATATTCAGATCTAAGGGTACAAACGTAGACAATTCATACCGAAAGACAATGGGTAATACAAGTTGATGATCAAACAACAAGCATTCATTTAACGATTGATGTTGAACTGAAAAGGAGAGTATCTCTATTGCAAACAGTTGAATTACATTGCATGAAATGAAAACATGGGTAGCGGGGCTACTCCCCGCACCCTAGTGAATGAGACTACTCGCTCATATCAAGGACAAAGAAGGAGGCAAGAAGAGAGAGAAAGAACATCATCTCCATGGAGGAGGGAAGGATGAACCCTTGGTGAAGAGAGCAACGATCTTCACACTTCGTGGATGCTTTGATGATGGATCTTCTCTTCCCACCTTCTTTGTTGTTGAGAGAGAAGGTAGCTTGAAGATGGAACGTGGATCTCAAACTGGCAGCCTTGGGGTGATGGATGAAAGATGGGAGTGCTCTGGAACTGGAGAGGTAGCCTTTGGGCGTCTGAGAGTTCTCCCCTTGAGGACCCCTTTGGGTCTTATTTATAGGCTTAAGTGGAGCCCAAACGGTCTTGAACCCGTTTGGGCACTGAACACGTTTGGGCACTGAACCCGTTTGAGCACTGGACCCATTTGAGCACTGGACTCGTTTGGGCGCTGGACCCGTTTGGTTGCTGAACACGTTTG
The DNA here is from genome assembly GCA_963693085.1 of Alisma plantago-aquatica. Lineage (NCBI taxonomy): Eukaryota > Viridiplantae > Streptophyta > Magnoliopsida > Alismatales > Alismataceae > Alisma > Alisma plantago-aquatica. The sequence goes on along the minus strand of OY856412.1, from coordinate 1,160,941,017 downwards.
GGCGCCAAACTCATTTGGGCGCTGGACCCGTTTGGGCGCCGAACTCGTTTGGGCGCTGGACCTGTTTGGGCGCCGAACTCATTTGGGCGTCGAACTCGTTTGGGCGCTGGACCCGTTTGGGCACCGAACTCATTTGGGCGCTGGACCCGTTTGGGCGCCGAACTTGTTTGGGCGCTGGACCCATTTGGGCGCCGAACTCGTTTGGGCGCCGAACTCATTTGGGCGCTGGACTCATTTGAGCTTATGCGGTCTCGGGACCGTTTAGAGTTCATGCGGTCTTGAGACAGTTTAGCCTTAAACGGTCTTGGAACCGTTTGGCCTTAAACGGTCTTGGGACCGTTTGGGGGTTTTGTAATTTTTGTGTGTTTTTCTGCAAGGATAAAGAAGAGAAAAGTTAATCTATTGATGTGTCAGCAATAAGGTAAAGATTTAATGATTCTTTCTAATTTATTTAAAAAAGAGTATGGAAAACAAGGAAAAACTAATAAAATAGCATCACAAAGTGAGAGGTTATCACCCCCCCTAACTTAGAGTCTAGCTTGTCCTCAAGTTAGATAGAGCTAAGGCATGCAGTGGTGAGGCGATTTTATTTAGTTAGGGTTTCCATACTCTTGTTTCAATTCTCAACCTAAGTTCTCCTCAAATCATATCAGATCTTATTGCTTGCCTTGACTCTTTCAGGTTTTTGAGAGATGCATGGGTCTCAAGTTCCTTCCGTATCTCGTAGCTTGCATTGGGACCACTTTTTATTCTGTGCATGTTGTTGACTCTAATCAGCTTTATATCTCTCTCAGGAACCTACCGGTAACTAGAGTGGGTATGAGGGTTGGCTAAAGGCTTAAAGTGTAACTCTCCCTTTTTGTGGGAGAGGGCTTGTCTATGCTTTTTAGAGACCCACTACCGGGCACGACACATCTGCCTTCATGAGGGCAGCTGAATGTACCGGCCGGGTAAGCTCTTTATCAGCCTTCTCTTATATTTAGAAACCTTAGGGTCCCACTACCGGGCACGACACATCTGCCTTTATGAGGGCAGCTGAATGTACCGGCCGGGTGATACCTTTATTGGCTCTTCTTATAAGTCCTTATGCATGGCACAACTCTCATGTTTTTATTCAACACTCTGGCTTTTATTCGAAAAACTCACAGGCTTGGGATTTGGGGATTACTTTTGGAATTTATTTTGGGCGGCCAAGCCTCTTTTATTTGAAGAGAGAAAAGCTATTCTTAGAGTTTTTCAACATGCACTTATTGTGTGGTCCGCTTGCAAGACTTCTTAATTCGGAAGTTGCCTGATACCCCTCTCATCCTTGAGAGCTCGGCTTATTTCTGCCTTGATATTGACCTTGTGGAGAGTCAGATATAGAAGTGAAACAAAAGCATGAAAACCCAAGGTGGAGAGATATTATTAAGTCGCCATTGTATGTCTAAGTGCTATTTTACTTTTGAGGACTAACCTGATTCTAAAGTTAGCTGAGGGTGACTTTTATTCTAAAGATGAACCATTCTTAAGAAGCTAAAGGTGTAACGGAAACTGAGAAAATTTATACAAAAAAAATAGGAGAAGATGGAGAAAGAAGGATATAGAGATGATACCTCGCCCTTGTCTAATGTACCCCCCCTAACTTATCACGCACTCTGTCCTCAGAGTGTCAAAGTGATAGGTGGAGTAGTATGAGGACAAGGGACGCAGGCTAAGTGAATCCTGTGCTTGCCCCTGGTGCTTGAAGGAGTTTAGCTGCAAATTGTCCTCGCAGGGTGTGATAGTCTACGTCATGCATATCCTCTACTGGTTTCTGAAGAACGATGATGGTGTAGATCCAATAGAGGACATGGAAGCCGCAGTCGTTTGATTGTCAAATTTGTTGGGGACACTTGTTGCAGAAGGAAGGGCGGTGAAAATGTTCTTTGTCGTAAGCTTTTGTGTGCTGACTTAGAAAATCGATTAATTTTTCAGCACATTCTTTCGCTACTACCTCCGTGGGCGTTTTTGGCGTCACGACATAATTCTTCTGTTGTGGATTGTACTGGCTGTCAGAACTATTATAAATTGTAATTGTTCCTTCTGGTAGGTTTGTTGCCAGGAGCAGCCAGTGTTCATGATAGAGGAAGGGTAGCATGATGAACTTCGGCGTTGTGTGTTGTAGATAGGAGATTAGTGTTTCATCTGCGCCGAAGTGCTTTAGCTTTAAAAGGTCATCCTTCAAATAAGGAGACGCCATATATGTTGTGGGGTTATCTTGGCCTAGGAGAAATTGGTAAGCGGCCATTAGGCTTACAGAGAGTGATCCTTTAAATTGTAAAGTTTCTTGAAGAGTGTCTGCCATTATGAGAATGTCACCAGACATGAACACCAGTTCATCTTTCTCGGCAGAAAGCCTTGACATGATGAGATGTAGTTCGTAGTCGGAGAGGCCTTTGCAAGCACTGAGATCAAAGTCTGGGAAAGATGATTTGATAGCAGACAAGGGATCAATGTCGTCTTTGCTTTGCTCGGTTGTCGAGGCCGGTTCCTTTGATTTCTCTGACTCCTTCAGAGTTTGTCGGAAGGGTCACCACTGCGGTCGCTGGATAGAGGAGAAGAGGTAGCGAGGGACATCATATGGTGCCATCGTCGGGTCCTTGAAGAACCGTCTATCACAGATGAGCTCCATGGCATAACATCCTCGTAAAGAATGAAAATCTTCAGCAACCAGAGCAGAGAATGGGATTTCTTGGTTCAACGCTTGGATGTGACATATGGTGCAGAAAGTGCAATCCCCAGATTCCTCGTCAGCTTGGACTTGTGGGTTTATTATTTTGAACCAAGGCTGGCTCCAGTTGTGGCGGAGAGATGGATGTGCAGCCCAAATTAGCTTAAGTAGCCGAAAGGGTATACATCTTTCTTCACCAGCTGCTTCACCCATAAAGTTTATTGTACCGACGGGTAGCTCAGTGATGCAGAAGTTATAAACCGTGGCATCCCGAGCCTCGGTATCAACAACCATGAATAACCAATGATTTGAAACTTGGAAGGGCACGGTAAGATAACGTGCTCGTCGTGCTAAACCGGTACGCAGATGTTCGATTGATTTTTCTTTGATGTCCTTGTATAGCAGGCCCAAAGATAGGGCAGGCGAGGCATTAAAAACAGGCTGCTGCCGCTTATGACTTCTGTACATTTCTATACAGTTGGCGAGAAGGACACAGAAGATAGACATTGGCATCGTCGACCGAGGTCGCAGAATGTTGCGGAAGTCTTCACGTGTCATCTTGCGCTTTGTTTTAGCATTGTGGTAGATAATATCGTCCCCTGCTTTTGCATTGTCCACGATAGTGTTCAGTATAAAAATATCTTGAGCATCTAATGTGGAGATGGCCGCCATATCTAGGTCATGCATTTTGTGCGGTAGGGGTGGTGGCGGGGGAAGCTCTCATGGAGGGGGGGGGGAGGGAGGTAGTTCTGGAGCTACCTCATAGCCCTGTATGTCATCGTCTGAGTCCGAGGCAGAATCGAGCTCTTCATCAGTATCTAAACGCACTCGTTCTGATTCGTCCTCGTCATGTGGTGAAGCTGCTGGCGTGTCGAGCGCTGAGGGGGTGGGATAGCTATTGCGGGGGGCTGGCGCTGGTTCCTATTATACATTGGTGGAACTCAGCGAAAGCCGCGTCTTTAGCAGCCTCGCCGATGGATCCCATAGCGGAATAGTCAAGAAATTGGTCCCCATATGACATGTTAACATTATCATCGCGTGGGGATTTGGGATCTTTATCACCTTCATGCATATCCATCTGCTGTTTGGGTTCTGTTCCATGGCTGGGACCCTCCCCAGCATTATCTGGTTTATCAGAATCATCACTTGAGGAGGTACTGTTGTTGGAGTCAGTCGAGGAATCAGAATCCTCATCATCTTCATTTGCTGCTGATTTATCCGTTGTTTTCTTATGTGCTTTCTTCTTGCACTGACGATGGATGGATTGAAGCTTGTCGTATGCCACTTGCACGTGCTCGTGTGTTTCGAGCAGTGCGTCGTGGGTTTCCATTAAATCAGAATAACGTGCTTCAGCCGAGAGGAGTCGTACTGTGAGGTCAGCTACTTGAGCTCTTAGTTGAGTAAGTTCATTGTTTGATGACTTCTCTTGGTGTTTGTGTAGCTGTGTGAGGGTGATGTTGATGTCGTCCAAGCGCGTGCTGAAAGCTTGTTGTTGTTGCTTGAGCCCGCGGAGGGTCTCAGGCAGCGGTTGAGTCTATATTGATATCTTCTCGACTTGCTATGTCATCGCCTTGTGCTGGATTTGGACTCCAAGGACCAGCTCGGGCAAGGTTTTGTAGTGGCCGTCGACGTGGTCAACTTGCTTAGCCACTGAAACTTGTCGTTGTTGGATTTCTTGGAGGATGCTTGGCATGGCGCGGTTTTTCTCGTTGATCTTGGCGACCTACTTTGTTAAACCCTGCACACAAGAAAAAATAGAATTTAATATGTTAGAAGGGTCGGTGAGAAGGTTTCGGATGGTGTCAAATTGCCATCCAAATTCCTCACCGACATTAGTGAAGGGGACCCCAGTGAGAGAAGGGTGGGGTGGCTGGGGTCGGGGTGGAATGGTGGTGGTAGTGTCATGCGGAAAGGACACTGTTGATGGTCCCGCGAACTGCGTAGTGACTGTGGAAGGGGTCACTAGCGGTGTCGGGGCGGCGGCGGATGAGAAGGGTGGTGACATATCCCGATAGAAAAGTGAGTCCGGTAATGTTGATGGAAAGTCTGTTGAGGTGAAAGAAGTGAATTCGGGCGTAGTAGCAGAAAATGGGATGCCCGAAGGGAAGAAGGGTGATTTGGAAAAAGGTGGAAGAGTGGAGGATGATGGGGTGGTGGATGGTGTGGTGGAAGATGGTGGGGTGGTGGATGTTGGGATGGTGGATGGTGTGGTAGAAGATGGTGGGGTGGTGGATGTTGGGATGGTGGATGGTGGAGTGGTGGTTTTGAGATCAGCGTGTAGACTCATTATGAAAGAGTCTAGTGATGATGTTGTTATGTGTTCCTCTTGGAAGGGTGGGTTCTGTTTCGGGGTGGGGTTTGGAAGTTGGTGTTCCCGACAGCTCTTGTTCCTTCAAAAGCCTTCTAGAAGGGCGTTTTACAGGAATTTTTGTTGTTTTCGCTGCCGGGGCGGTTATGCTAAGCTCTGTCTGTCCCATTGTTGCTTTCTTTTCGGTGATTTTGACTAAAGACATGAGTGTTGCGATTTCTTCATCTGAGATAAGGAGCTTGTCTTTGTCATAATCCACAAGTTCTGGTAGTGGGAGCAGCGTTCTGAAGGATTTTGCTATAGGGCAGAAGACGTAGTGTAGCTTGCCATCCTTGTCTTTTATGATGAAGGAGTTCTTCAACATTTGTTCGTTTGTAAGGATGTCGCCCTTTATTTTTGTGCATCTAGGTAGAAGTCTATCCATCTTAAGGTATTTGATAATTGATGTGATAAGACCACCCATACATATTTCTTTTCCTAGGGCGTAAGCTGATAGTTTTTAAATGATAAGATGCCCAATGTTGACTGGCAACCCATTTAGGATGGACCAGATAACAAAGAGGTCTGTGAGGATTACATTTCCTCCTTCTGACCTGGGGAAGAGTGCGCCAACAAGGATTTTGTGAAGTGTGTGCACTAGACCCGATTGAATGTTTGATGCTTTACAAGTTTTTGCATCATAAACTGGTAGCCCCGTTAAAGATTTCCAGAAGTTGTGTTTGTTGAACTTGGTGTTGTCTGTGCCAACAACCTTGGCTTTCTTCAGCTGCTCTTGGTTGTCTATAAAGATTTCATTCAACATATTTTCAGTTATGACCACTTTGTTGTTGAAGATTCTGGTGGATATTCTACGATCACCACCGTCCTGTGCTTTATCGAAAGTGTCCACTGCTTCTCTAGTGAAAAAAGTGAAGAATTTCGTTATAGGCTCAACGTATGAGGATTCGGTGACAAAACAAAGTCGAGAAATATTAGAATTGTCTAGCAAGGTGAAGATTCTATTGTAGATCCCCATCTTCATAAGTATGCTTGGGCAAACGTACTTTGTTAGTTTTAGAGTTTGTTTAATGGATGGGAGGGTATGGATGTGAAGATTTTCTGGTGGTGGTGCTGTGGTGGTAATGGGGGGGGAATAGGAACGGTAATGGTGGCAGGGGTGGCGGTGATGGTGGTGGTTGGTTGAATGGAGGATGGTGGAATGAAATCTGCTAGGGTTTTTTCCCTTGCAGTGATAGGGTGAACCTGTTTCCTTGCCCTCTTCTTCGGTTGTGGTGCTGAAGTGGTTTCTTGGGCCTTCCTCTTCCCCAAGGACTTTTTGGTAGGGGATCCTGCCTCCGATGAAGGCTCATATTCCGAGGGGTCATCCGATGAGATTTCTTCGACCTCCTCTTCAGAAGGTTCTTCTGCTAAGCAGTGGTTGATGCGTTTTATCTCGTGCATGACTTTGATCAGGTCCACCTTTGCTGGGACCGTTCCAGTTTTTTCATAGTGGTCAATGATTTGCTGAAACTTCGCCCAGTCAGCAATTAATTATTCCTTAGTCCAAAAAGGTTTGTCGGTTGTTCCTGTTGGTTGTTTTGCGGGGGAGGCCATTCTGAAATTTTTGTCAAGAAAACAAAAGTTAGAGTTCTGAAATTTGAATTTAAACAAGTTTATTAGAATAGAACAATATTTTTGAGGTTTGGTTGGATCCAAACGGGTTCGAGACCGTTTGGTTCCAAACGGGTTGAAGACCGTTTGGGGCCAAACGGTCCGTCGTCCAAACGGGTGCAAGGTCGTTTGGCACCAAACGGTTTGGAGACCGTTTGGGGCCAAACGGTCCTTCGTCCAAACGGGTGCAAGGTCGTTTGGCACCAAATGGTTTGGAGACCGTTTGGGGCCAAACGGTCCTTTGTCCAAACGGATGCAAGGTCGTTTGGCACCAAACGGTTTGGAGACCGTTTGAGGCCAAACGGTCCTTCGTCCAAACAGGTGCAAGGTCGTTTGGCACCAAACGGTTTGGAGACCGTTTGGGCTAAACGGTCCTTCGTCCAAACGGGTGCAAACCCGTTTGGAGCAGACCGTCGGGAAGACGAAGAGCCAGGCCGTTTGGCGGCGAGGGACGGCGGGAGGGAAGCTGAAAAATGCTCATCGGTGGTGGCGACGGCGATGGCGGTAGCGAGAACCGCGAGAGAAAACTCTACCTGTTAGGCGACGACGGCGGAAGAAGAAGGGCCGGAAGGAAGCGACGATGAGCGAGCAGAAGAACGGAGCCGCGCACAGACGACGGCGAAGCGTCAGTCAGAGACGAGAACGACGGTGGAAGACGGAGGTGATAACTGTAAGCTCGAAGAAGCAAAAGTCCGCGCGGAAACTGGAGTGAAACGGCAGTGGAACAGAGAAAGCGAGAGGTTCTAGAAGAGAGAAAGGAGGGTGTGGGGTGTTATTTATAGGATTGGGGGGGCATCCTTACAAATTCCCGAAGTCAAACGGGTGCAATACCATTTGAACTCCAAACGGGTGCGAGACCGTTTGAACTCCAAATGGATGCGAGACCGTTTGAACTCCAAATGGGTGCGAGACCGTTTGAACTCCAAACGGGTGTGAGACCGTTTGAACTCCAAACGGGTGTGAGACCGTTTGAACTCCAAATGCGTGGGAGACCGTTTGAACTCCAAACGGGTGTGAGATCGTTTGAACTCCAAACGGGTGTGAGACCGTTTGGGGAGGTTTAGGTTTTTGATGTTTTTGATTTTTATGTTTATTTTGTTTATGTGGATTTTTTTTGTATATATATTTCAGAAGAAAACTAAACTAAAAAGAAGAAGAGGGAAGACGAAAAACGATGATACTCAGATCTTGGGTTGCCTCCCAAGTAGCGCCTGGGTTTAATGTCGCTGGCTCGACGAAATGCTGATCTGGCTATGCTGATGTTATAGGATCTTGGATCTCTATAGTTTGTCTTGGCAATTTGTCTGCTGGAATGTAGTATTTCTTTAACCTATGACCGTTGACGGTTCTTTCTCCCCCGTTATCATCAAGGATAATAACCTCTCCTGTCGGGTAGATATGTTTGATAGTGAAAGGCCCCGACCATTTTGTGCGCAGTTTTCCCGGAAACAATTTTAGTTTGGAATTGAATAAGAGAACCTTATCTCCGATGATTATATCCTTTCTTTTTATGTGGCCATCATGCCACATCTTGGTTTGTTATTTGTAAATTCTGGCATTTTGGTATGCTGTCATTCGCAACTCTTCCAATTCTTTTAATTGAAGTTGTCTAGATTCACCGACACTCTTGAGATCAAAGTTCAATTGCTTGATAGCCCACCAAGCTTTATGCTCTAATTCGACTGGTAGATGACACGACTTCCCATACACCAATCAAAATGGTGTTGTTCTAATTGGTGTTTTAAAATCTGTGCGATAGGCCCATAGAGCGTCAGGAAGTTTGGTAGACCAGTCTGTGCGATGCCTATTAACAGTTTTTTCCAAAATGGCCTTGAGTTGCCTGTTGGAGTCTTCGACCTGTTCACAAGTCTGTGGGTGATAAGGTGTGGAAACTTTATGTTTGACTCCATATTTTCTTAATAATGCTTCGAAACTCCGCTCAAGAAAATGAGATCCGCCATCGGATATTATTGTTCTTGGAACGCCAAATCTGGGGAATATTATTTCTTTAAACATTTTGATGACTGGTTTGGAATCACAAGAAGTGGTCGGTAGAGCTTCTACCCATTTCGAAACGTAATCCATAGCTACTAGAATGTATGTGAATCCTTAAGATGGGGGGAAAGGACCCATGTAATCCACTCCCCAAACATCAAAGAGTTCGACTTCTTGCCACATATTCAAAGGCATTTCATTTCGTTTAGTTATTCCTCCAGATAGTTGGCATTTGTCACATGATCGCACATATTCATGTGCATCCTTTGCGATGGTTGGCCAGTAGAAACCAGATTGAAGAATTTTAAGAGCAGTTTTCTTAGAGCTCATGTGCCCCCCAGTAGGGCTTGAGTGACAGTGTTCTAAAACTGGGGTGATTTCTATTTCTGGAATGCATCGACGAAAAAGTCCATCTGCGCATAAGCGGAATAGGTAGGGCTCGTCCCAGAAGTACTGCTTAGCGTCATGAATGAATTTCTTTTTGTCATGGTATGATGCAGACGGATGGATGATTCCTGTTGCCAAATAATTAACAATATCAGCATACCAAGGAAATCCAGTAGTAATCTTCATTAGTTGATCATCCGGTAAAGAGTCTCGAATGGGTATTTTATCGGAGTCTTTAGCTTCAATACGACTGAGGTGATCCACGACGACATTTTCAACCCCACTTTTGTCTTTAATCTCTAAATCAAACTCCTGAAGCATTAATACCCATCTGATAAGTCGGGGTTTAGCATCTTGTTTTTGGACCAAGTATCGTATTGCAGAATGATCAGTATATACTATGACTTTTGACCCGATTAGGTAAGACCGAAAATTTTCAAAAGCATAGATAACTGCCAGGAACTCTTTTTTGGTGGTAGTATAGTTCTTATGTGCCTCATCAAGCATCTTGGAGGCGTAATATATGACGTAAGTCTTTTTGTCAATCCTTTGTCCAAGGACTGCCCCTATAGCATAATCACTAGCGTCACACATAATTTCAAACGGTTGTGACCAGTCAGGAGCTCTTAGAATAGGGGCAGAGATAAGGGCATTCTTCAGAGTTGTGAAGCTATTAATGCATTCTTGGTCAAATATAAAATCTGCTTCTTTGGTCAGTAGGTGAGTCATTGGCTTTGCTATCTTTGAAAAATCTTTTATAAATCTTCTGTAGAATCCTGCATGACCAAGGAATGCCCTGACTCCTCTGATGTCTTTAGGTGGAGTTAGCTTTGAGATGACATCGACCTTTTCTTTATCCACTTCAATCCCTTTTTCACTTACTCGATGTCCTAGGACCACACCTTCAGTTACCATAAAGTGACATTTTTCCCAATTCAAGATCTGGTTGGTGTCTTCACATCTTTGTAGGACTTTTCCTAGATTGAGTAAACAGTCGTCGAAAGAATTTCCGTATATAGAAAAATCATCCATGAAGACTTCCATGATAGATTCTGTTAATCCAGCGAAGATAGCAGTCATACATCTTTGGAAGGTTGTGGGTGCATTGCATAACCCGAAAGGCATCCTTCTAAAGGCATATGTTCCAAAAGGACAAGTAAAGGTGGTTTTTTCTTGATCTTCAGGATGGATTGGGATTTGGTAAAATCCTGAATATCCATCAAGGTAACAAAAAATTTTTTGGTGAGCGAGTCATTCGAGAACTTCATCCAAGAAGGGCAAGGGGAAATGATCTTTCCTTGTTGCTTTGTTAAGTTTTCGGTAGTCGATGCACATTCACCACCCAGTTACTGTTCTAGTAGGTACTAGTTCATTCTTATCATTAAGAACAACAGTGGTCCCCCCTTTTTTGGGACCACCTGCACGGGACTTACCCATTGAGAATTCGAGATTGGGTAGATGATACCTGCTTTCAGAAGTTTGAGAACCTCGAGGAGAACTACCTCCTTGAGATTAGGGTTCAACTTTCTTTGATGTTCCCTTGATGGTTTGAATTCTTCCACCATAGGCAATCTCTGCATGCATAAAGCTGGATTTATACCCATCAAGTCAGTCATCTTGTATCCGATAGCTTTCTTGTGTCTCTTTAGTTCATCAAGAAGTCTGTTTTCTTGGTTCACCTCCAGGGTGGAGCTGATAATCACTGGACAAAGTTTCTCATTGTCAAGAAAGGCATGTTTGAGTCCCTCAGGTAGAGCTTTCATTTCAGGAGCCTTAGGTGGCTCAGTTGCTTCTATAATGGTGACGACCTTGAGTTCTTCAAAGGTGGCCGTTGGGGCTTCTTCAGCTTTTTCTAAGTATTGAAGGCATTCTTGCACAAGTTCATTTGCCGAGAATTCTACTTCTGGATTTGTCAAGATATATTCCAAATCATCGGAGGGTTCACACATTTCTAATTGGGACATTTGATATATAGCGTCCAGGAGAAAGACTTCCTCTTGAATGCTTGGACCTTTCATGCTATTAAGGACTCTGAACTGGAAAGCTTCCTTCCCAAGTCTCAAGATAATAGTTCCTGCTTCTACATCGATAAGCGCTCGGGAAGTAGCTAGGAAAGGTCTGCCGAAGATTATCGGGTATCTTAGGTCTTCTTGTATGTCCATAATAACGAAATCGCACGGAACATAAGAATTCGTTCCTATCCTGACAGGTATATCTTCAATGATTCCAAGGGGAGCAGTTATGGTAGAGTCGGCTAACTAAATTGTCATTGTCGTAGGTAACAAATCAGTGAAGCCTAATCTTTTGCACATAGAATAGGGCATAATGGATATACTTGCTCCTAAATCTGCTAATCCCTTCTTGCTGGAGCCATTTCCAATTGAACACTGAATACCGAAGGAACCTGGGTCCTTCTTTTTCTTTGGCATTTTGTTAAGCAGAATGCTTGAAGTGGTCTGAGCTAGTTTCACTGTTTCGTGCTCTTCTATCATATATTTTCTTGACAGAAGGGTTTTCAGGTATTTGGCCCAAGCGGGCACTTCGGAAAGAGCATCGAGGAATGGTATATCAATGTATAGTTTCTTCATAGCTTCTTTGAATTTCTGGAACCTAGTGTCCATTTTGGTTCCTTTTAGCCTGTCCAGATAAGGAATTCTGGGTGGAACTTCTGGCATTGGTTCCTTTTCTTTCTCTCTTTCAGTGGTTTTAGTAGATTTTTCCTTTTCCTGGGTTGAGCTTTCTGTTGGGGAAAGAATAGCTAAATCATTATCATCATCATGGATGATTCTAGTGGTATCAGGAAGGACACGACCAGACCTTGTGGTGACAACATTTAGTTGCTCAGGTCTATTTTGGTCATGCCTTGGGTTTGCCTCTGGTTGCCCAGCAAAGGTACCTGCTGGTGGTTTCAACTGAGCAGCAATCTGTGCTAATTGGGCCTCTACAGCCTTTTGTTGAGCCTGTTGGTTCGCAAGCATAGTTTGCTGAGATTGAAGCATCTGTCTAATCAAAGAAATTTCATCAGATGGTTGGGAAGGGGCACTCCTCTGTTGATATTGAGTGACTTTCTGCCCTTGTGGTTGCTGTGGAGGTGCAGTTAACTGCGGTTGTTGTGGCTGTTGCAACTGAGGTTGTTGCAGCTGTGGGTGCAGTCCAAGATGGGTATATTGGTAAGAGGGATTCCTAGGATAATTGGATCTTTGGAAACCATTTCTATAATTCCCCTGATTTTGGTTGAAGTTATTCTGAAATCCTGGTGGTTGTCTATTAAAAGATCTGCCTTGTGTCTGTTGTTGTGGATTGGCAGTCCTTGCAGGATTCCCATATTGAAAACCAGGGTGGTTTCTTGGTTTATCTGGATTGTAATACACCTGGACAGGTATTGAGTGAATGGAGTTGACTTGCTCTGGCATTTAGTCCTCGGGATGTTCAATAATGGGTTCATATTGCGGCACTAGTGGTTGTAGATCCATCATAACATTGTATAACAGACCACATGATAGTGTGGGATGATCAGATGCATGACAGGCTTCACAAGTTCCAGTAGCTGCTTTTACTTGTTGAACCTGGGAGCTTTTCTTCTTGTCGTATTCTCCGAAAGAAGTTTCGAGAGCTTGTTGCTTGCTAGCAATAATCTTCAAGGCCTCTACAATGGCCTTGAGTTCCATAGATTCTTCAGCCTTGTAGACTTTAAGAACTCCCTTGGATTGGTTAGATGACCTTCCCCAATTGGATTGGTTCTCGGCCCCTAACGTAACTATATTCGAAGCATCTTCATAGTTCTTTCTCATGAAGTTTCCTCCAGATGAGGAGTCTAAAAACTGCTTGATATCATCACTTACTCCTCTATAGAATGTTTCAATCAGTTGATTTTGGGATATGCCATGGTGAGGGCACTTTCTCAGGAGTTCCTTGAATCTTTCCCAAGCTTCTGCAAGTGTTTCTCCGGGTAGTTGGGCAAAATGGTTGATCTGCCCCCTAATCTCATAGGTTAGTGAAGGTGGAAAGAATTTCTCAAGAAACTTTTCTTCTAAGGGAGTCCAAGTAGTGATGATAGGGTGCCTATCTAAATCATTGTACCAACTTAGCGCTCTTCCAGATAAGGTGAAGTGGAAGAGGTGTAACATTATTGCTTCCAAGGCAACTCCTACTTGAGGTACAAGTTGGCAGAGTGACTTGAATCTCTTAAGATGATCCATGCAATCGTCTCCAGATCCTCCAAAGAAAGAGATGCCTTGCATGATCTGGATCCATTGCGTCCGGATTTCAAAGTTTGGTATGTTAATAATCGGTGGTCGGACTGGGTGATCATCTTCATAATTCTTTGGGACTGCGTAGTCCCGAAGTTGCTTGTTTCTTAATGCTAATTGAGCAGCGGCATTCTCGGCTTGGATGCGGGCTTGTTCCTCAACTCGAATATCGGCATGCACTTGAGCATGAGTGTCAGCAATAAGTTGTGCTCGTTGTGCAGCTATGGCGGCGTTAACTCTTTCTGCAATGAGGCGTTGCTCTTCAGCCATCTGTCTGGCTCTTTGGCGGTTAAGTCTAATCCTTCGGTGGAAACTTCTTTCTACCTCAGAGTCGTACTCTGGTTCAGGGGAGAATCCGATGTGATGCGGGGTTTGCATACATGTTTTCTACCTGAGTAGGAAGAAATTCACTCAGTTAGATGATGAAAGGAAGCAAAGAGGTCAAGAAAATTTGGAGTAGTTATCAAGGAAAAGTGTAAAATCCTAATCAACCAAGAAGTTGTTAAGTAAAAACTAAAATGTTCCGTTGTCCCCGGCAACAGCGCCAATTTTTTGATGGAGTTTTGCAACGCCACTAAAAATCCTAGAGATGATGAATCTCTAGGTTTAGCCTTGCTTGTACTATGGTAAGATCTCCACCCACGTATGCTAGGACACGCGGAAGTCTTATCGTAGTATAGTTTAAGGGTCGAATCCTGGGGACAACGGTCTTGATTAGAATTAATCAAGATGGAAAACATTTTAGTCGTACCTAATTACTTAACGGTTGATATTTAGATCGAAAGTTTGATTTGGTTGTTTAAACTAAGTGCGAGGAAAATAAAAGCAAGAAAGTAGAAATTAGGGTTGTAAACAATGATTAAAAACCACTAGGATGTTATCGGGTTTCACGCCACTACACATGGATCAAAACATGCAACATAATAAAACAACCTGCAAAGAGATTCTAATCAGTTAGTATCTTGTAGACTTAGTTTCTTTTCGGATAACTAACTACGAGAAGTGTGGAGTATTGCAACGCCAGCCATCCCATAATGAATGGTCACTTGCTTTGCATTACTTCTTCATGAAGTGTGTTCCTCGACCTTGCCAAGGTTGCACTTTCATACGTCAACTAATTCCATTTCATAGTATGAAAGTGCAACGATGGGAGTGAGTTTACTCCACTCATGAAAGCACTCCTAGATACCGAAATAGACGTATGGTGACTACATACATCCAGAATCAACTTTCAATCGATATTCAGATCTAAGGGTACAAACATAGACAATTCATACCGAAAGACAATGGGTAATACAAGTTGATGATCAAACAACAAGCATTCATTTAACGATTGATGTTGAACTGAAAAGGAGAGTATCTCTATTGCAAACAGTTGAATTACATTGCATGAAATGAAAACATGGGTAGCAGGGCTACTCCCCACACCCTAGTGAATGAGACTACTCGCTCATATCAAGGACAAAGAAGGAGGCGAGAAGAGAGAGAAAGAACGTCATCTCCACAGAGGAGGGAAGGATGAACCCTTGGTGAAGAGAGCAACGATCTTCGCACTTCGTGGATGCTTTGATGATGGATCTTCTCTTCCCACCTTCTTTGTTGTTGAGAGAGAAGGTAGCTTGAAGATGGAACGTGGATCTCAAATTGGCAGCCTTGGGGTGATGGATGAAAGATGGGAGTGCTCTGGAACTGGAGAGGCAGCCTTTGGGCGTCTGAGAGTTCTCCCCTTGAGGACCCCTTTGGGTCTTATTTATAGGCTTAAGTGGAGCCCAAACGGTCTTGAACCCGTTTGGGCACTGAACACATTTGGCCGCTGAACCCGTTTGAGCGCTGGACTCGTTTGGGCGTCGAACTCATTTGGGCGCTGGACCCGTTTGGTTGCTAAACACTTTTGGGCGCTGAACTCGTTTGGGTGCCAAACTCGTTTGGGCGCTGGACCCGTTTGGGCGCTGGACCCGTTCGGGCGCCGAACTCCTTTGGGCACCGAACTCATTTGGGCGCTGGACCCGTTTGGGTGCCGAACTCGTTTGGGCGCTGGACTCGTTTGAGCTTATGCAGTCTCAGGACCGTTTAGAGTTCATGCGGTCTTGAGACCATTTATCCTTAAACGGTCTTGGGACCGTTTGGCCTTAAACGGTCTTGGGACCGTTTGGGGTTTTTGTAATTTTTTTGTGTTTTTCTGCAAGGATAAAGAAATGAAAAGTTAATCTATTGATGTGTCAGCAATAAGGTAAAGATTTAATGATTCTTTCTAATTTATTTAAAAAAGAGTATGGAAAACAAGGGAAAACTAATAAAATAGCATCACAAAGTGAGAGGTTATCAATAGTTCCCTAATTATGTTAGTAGTGATGTTCAAAACAATACATGCAATGACTAGTTTCTAGCCACACATCAATGCCATCCAAGTAATAGGAATGAGTTGGAGAACAACTAAAACATGTATAGTGAACAACATTACCATGACGAATAATCCCTTTGTCGTAGATATCCATATTGAAAACAAGGCATGAAATATCATCCTCTTGATTTATATGAGATAACGAGAGCTCAATACCATATATTGGATCACATGAACATGTCTATGCATTTCATAGTCTCTATTATCAAGTGTCTGGTAATATCAATCCAAAGGAGGGATAAATTCCACCTAGATGACTCACCTCATATCATAGTGTACCCAATCACTACCATTTTGGCAACTCATATTACATTTTTGTCTAGTGTAAAAGTGCATAGAACAACATGTATTACTGTAGTGACTTCAACTCTAAGGATCACATTTGCCACTGTCACATTGAGATATGACTTTGACATGTCATTACATGACTTTGATGTGTCAATCTCAAGGTGGGTCTGTCCAGTACAACTTGTTCTCTATCAACCACCCATGCATCAGAGTTGTTATCCAATATCATGACTAAGAGGCATGGTCATCACTCACCATACATGCTAGTCATGTGTACTATTGTTGCCCTATACTATCCACAATAGTAATTGATAATGGACATAACAAGAGTGAAGACTCTTATTGTACATATGATCTCCAGTTTAGGTCCTTAACGTATACCATGTGTCATCAAGTTAAACACTTTTAGGACATTTTTAAGTTTATTCATTATCTTAACGTCCCATGATTTGAGGCCTCAGGTAAAAGGAATTTAAAAGGAATTATTGGACTATCCATATCATCAAGGTGCACCTACTTTTCAGGAATCACATCACTAAACAACTTTGTGGTTAAGCATGCTCAACCCAGAGTAGTACTAGGATGGGTGACCAATCGGAAAACTTATCCTGGCTTGCATGTGGGTGAGGACAAAGCACACAGTTAAGGCCAGTGGTGGTCTCTGGGGCCAATCATCATTCTTGAAACTATACTAGAGCCTTGGGCAGTGGGCCTAGGTGTTACAAATGGTGTCAAATCCGTAACCCCTCTAGTAGGTGGGGCCCACATGGTCATGTGGCATCCCGATCTTGAACCATGTGGTCCAAATATTTTGCAAAGGGTTATCCATGATTATGTAGCCATCCTTGCGCTTGTATTATGTGATCGGGGGTTGGGTGTCCATGACCCATTCATGGTCTACACTGAAATGGAGAAGTATTATGTGTCCATACAGTTGAGCCTTGATGAGGATGTCAAGAGTCTAAGTGAGGGAGATTGTAACATCCCATAATTTGAAGCCTAGGATAAAATGATCTGAAATGGAATGATTGGACTACCCATATCACTAAGGTGCACCTCCTTTTTAGGGATCCTATCACTAAAGAACTCTATGGTTAAGCGTGCTCAACCCATAGTACTACTAAGATGGGTCACTGGTCGGGAAGTTTATCCTGGCTTGCATGTGAGTGAGAACAAATCACATAGTTAAGGCTAGTGGTGGTTTGTGGGGCCAATCTTCATTCCTGAAATTCTACTAGAGCGTTGGGTATTGGGCCTGTGTGTTACATTATCTCTATACTAAACAAACATAACAAGTTGAATTGCCTTTTATTAATAATTAAATCAAGTACAAAATATCCCTTATACAATCATCACATGATGGTCTTATGGCATACTACCATCAATCTCCCACTTTCACTAGAGACAATCACTCATGAACCTAAGTCCAATAGATCTAACATGATCGTCATGTTTCTTTTGTGAAACTACTTTAGTTAGAGGATCAACAATGTTGCTTTCAGTTGGTACTCTATGAAGCTTTATATCTCCTTGTTGTATGATATCACGTATGTGATGTTAACACCTTAGTATGTTCTTAGAACACTTGTGCAATTTGTCTTTCTTAGCTTGTGCAATATCTCCATTGTTTTTGTAGTAAGATCTACTGTGTCCTCAATGGTTGGAACCACCCAAGTTCACTAATGAACTTCTTGATCCATACTACTTCCTTTACTAAACTTGAGGTAGCAATATACTCAGCCTTTTTCATAATCAACCATCATATCATGCTTGGAACTGTTCCAACTTACAACTCAACCTTTCAAGCAAAACACAAATCTAGATTGAGATCTGTAATCCTCCTTGTTAGTTTGGAAGCTTTCATCAACATAACCTTTTACAACTAAGTCATCCTCACCACCATAGGAAATGATCTTGAGTTCTTCTTAAGTATATAAGGGTGTTCCTAACAGATGTCTAGTAGACATCACCTAGATCCAACTGGTACCTGCTCATCATTCTCAAAGCATATAAGACATTTGGGCATGTAAACATCATTTCTTACATGATAGATCCAATTTCCTAGGGATATTAAATTTTACTCATGTGTGACTGATCCTCCAAAGAGGTGATAAATTGGGTTCTAAAGAGACTTATTCCATGAGATTTGGGTAAGTTTCTTATCTTACAATTATGCATGCTAAAACTCTTTAGTACTTTGTCAATGTATGTACTTTGGTTTGGGATAAGAAGACTTCAAGATATATCTCTATAGATCTTGATACATAATATAGGATGTTTCACCTAAGTCCTTCCTATAAAAGGTATTTCCCATCCAAGTTTTAACCAATTGTAGAGTAGGTATGTCATTCCCGTCAATAGTATGTCATCTACATACAATATGAGAAATACAATCATGCTCCTGCTAACCTTCTTGTAGGCACAAGGTTCATATTCATTTTGAGTAAAGACAAACTATTTGATTATTCATCAAAGTGATGATTTTATCTTCGAGATGCTTGCTTCAGTCCACTTATTGACCATTGTAGATTGCATATTTTATTGGCTTCATTTAGGGTGATAAAACCTTCGGGTTGTGTAAAGTACACATCCTCTAGAAGATTCATATTAAGGAGAAAAATTTTCATGTCCATTTTCCAAATCTCATAGTCATGATAATGTAGGGAAATATGGAGAAAGTGATGACAATGGAAACAATAATTTTCTCTCCATATTCCCCATAACCAATGGATCATGTAAATAACTATGAAGTGGGAAGGAAGGTGCAAGGAATATAGTTGGTCCTGGAGTAAGTGATGAATGCATATTCATCTGAATTCGAGTCGCCCTTTTAGGCCAATTTTGCACTCATATCTCTCATATAACCCTCATACCTACTCTTATATAATTTTCTTAGATTCATGTGAATATTTAGGGTTTTTATCAAATTCATTGGTCTCCATTGTAGGATTAAGCATCACACTATGTGTGCCAATTTAGGAGACGGTTGTCACACGAAACTTTCGATAATCTGGACCCTGTTTTTGATGGCCAGTCCCTTCATCTAAGAGCATCCTCATCGATCAGAAGATTAATCAATGTAGGTACTTCGAGCCATGGTAATAGCCCCCCCCC
This sequence comes from Alisma plantago-aquatica, assembly GCA_963693085.1. Taxonomy (NCBI): domain Eukaryota; kingdom Viridiplantae; phylum Streptophyta; class Magnoliopsida; order Alismatales; family Alismataceae; genus Alisma; species Alisma plantago-aquatica. The sequence goes on along the minus strand of OY856412.1, from coordinate 1,160,921,932 downwards.
CCCCAGGGGTGGGCTTGTTCTCGAGCTTAGTGTCCATGAAAATCGTCTCGACCGCAACAATGTTCATGACCGAGACAACAGTTTTGATAAAACAATAGTTGTGACCGAGATGGATGTTTCGACCGTGACAATAATTTTGACCATGATGCAAAAAATTGTTTCGACCGCTATATCATCACCATCATCGTGATCGCAACGCATAAAACTGTCTCGATGGAAATGCCAAAGTTTTCGTGACTGAAACACCAAAATATGTCCCGACCGTGACCCAAAAGATGTTGCGACTGATGAAAGGCCAAAAAGTGTAGACACTAAGACAACGGTCATGACAAAGACTACAATCTGGATTGCTACAATTAATTTGGTGCTCCCCAGATTTGAGCCTATAAATAGACGACCCCCTCCTTCATTCGAGGGGGATCTCTTCTACTCCGTTACGCCGCCAAGCTATTGCTCCATGCCCAGCCAAGGAACAAGATCGTTTCGGCCCCTGCCATTGACGCCTATGTGGTGTCCTTGCTGGGCCACCTCCTCCATTCGATCAAGATCTACTCTCTAGCCATGAAAGAGGTTGGAGTTTAGATCTACATCGACCATCACTCATCCACCTACCGCTCTATCTCCTGTGAGCAAGAGCATGAGAAGGGAAGGAAGAAGGAAGGAGAAGATCATCCTCACTTGTCATTGGTGTTCTTCCACACCTCCTCAAAATCTACCCCATCATCGAGTACAAGATTATTCCTCCACCAAGCGACGACCATCTTCTTCACCATGACCAAGGCAGAATATTCCCTCTCTCTTATTTTCTTTGCTTCTATCATGAGTAGTGAGTAGTCCATTTTGCTGGGGTGTGGGGACTAGCCCCACTGCCCATGCTTACATGTTCATTTTATAACATTCCATGGCTTGCATATAACTCTCCATCTCACTGTTAACCGTTTGATGCATGATTTGTGGATTGATCACCTGCCTTGAATGATCTACTATATTCCTTTCTTGCAGGAACTTCAATACTTAGGATTTGAGTATCATTAACATGGTTGATGCCCGAATGAGAACTTTTAAAGGGATATCTTTTGAGTAGTAAGTTCGTGATGTGTTTGTATGTGTAAAGGTGGTGAACCTGATTCCACCCCAGTGATTCCCATCATTAATCTAAACTCAATTTTAATTCTACTCTTTTACTTTCCTTGCAATTAGTTTAACTAAACCCAAATTAACTCTTTGTTCTAAATATTAGTCTTAGTTGATCTGGATTCAACTAAAAATATTCTTAAAAACTTTTTCCCTTGGGATTCAATCCTTAACGATAATGCGATAAGACACACCTGCTTGTGGGTGGTACAATCGCACAAGGTTTTAGTAAAAACCTAGGGATTTCAGCCCTAGGTGAATTTTTTGGTGTAGTAAAAACCATGTCAGCAAGTCCATTGACAATTCTTCTAGTGTTGTACTTGTTCCTCAAGCACCACACAAGATGTGATCATGGGAGACCTCCTGGTATAGCACCATGGATGGTGGATGATGGCACTCTCCTGGCGATGGCAATAAACTCCACGCCTCCACGTAGTCCATGCAGACCACATGGAACTCCAGGTCTTTTTCTTAAAACTAGCATGAAGGAGTTGTTCCATCATGTTTTCAATGTGCTAGCATTGACTTTTCTCCCATTTGGCAATCTCTCCCTTTTGCGGGTAAGATGCCTCTATCTCTCACATTGACACAATGTTGAGATGAGGATTCTTGTCATACAAGAGTGTTGAGAGCCTTGGCCACCCCCTTCATATAGGAATCGATGGGGGTAGGGTTTCCACAAACCTGGGGACACCATGTGATGAATTTCATGAATTTTTGGCTGCTACGCATCACAGGTTGGCCAATTGGGCTCCTAGTTGGTCGATTGGCACTCTAATTGATTAAATGGACACTACAATCAGTCTATTGGAATGTTTTCCTATTCACAAGCATATTGGCTTCAATAAGATGATTAATGAATGTCATGATGTCAACATAAATCCTTGATCTAGTCTTACTGATCATCCATTCGATTGACTATAATTTTTCATCATTTGACTGGATACTCCAATCAGTCAATTCACAGTCCCAGTCAGTCGATTCACATTACCGGTCAACCAACTGTCATATAATGTTGTTTAAGTTCATTACCTAAACACTTTAGTAACCAAGTTAAACCTTATCCATGGGTAATCTCCTATTCTAGGTGGATCCTATGAGTGTGACCCTATAGGTCCTAAATTAAGTTGGCACTAAATGTTCATAACTATATTATGACATCACAAGCAATGAACAATATATATCAATACATCATTGCTACCCAAGTAATTGGAAAGTTGGATAAAATCTTCAACCTACATATGTGATTAGTGTTACCATGATCTTATAATTCCTTTGTGGTCGATATTAAAATTGAATGCAAGGCATGGAGTCATCATCCTCTTAATACTCAATCCATGTTTCTTGATCCAGAGAGAATGTTGATATACATGTGAGCTCAATATCACATATTGATTCACACAAGTATGGCCATGTGTTCCTCAGCCTCTCTTATCAAGTGGCCATGATTCATATCTAGTAGGAGGGATAAATCTCATCCACATCACTTACATTCGATCCCCATGTATCACAATGTACCTGAGTACCACCTTTATGGCAACCCTTATTCAATGTCACATTAGATGGTGTCAAAGTTCATCGAATGACATGTGATGAGTATAGTGACTTCATGTCTAAGAACTGCAATCACCAATATGACTTTGAGAGATGATTTTTATTACCATTCAATGGTTACACATATCACTCTCAAGGTGGGTTTGTCTGGAACATTATTCTCTAACAAGTACCTATGTGTTTGACTTGATATCCTATATCATGAATAATGTGACTCGGTCACCAATCAACACACATTCTATTCTTATGTATTACTATCATCTATTTTTCTTCCACATTAATAGACAACTAGGGACATAACAAGAATGTATGTACTCTTATCATACATATGATCTCATTATTTAGGTCCTAAACCTGAAGACATATGTCATTGAGTAACATCATTCTTTAGACATCTATTATGTTATATCATTATCTCATAACTAAACAAAATAGAATAGATGTAATTGCTTTTATTATTATCAAATAAATTACATTATACCACATTACAATTATCATATGACTGGCTCTCTGGGTATGCATACCAATAGACTCTCACTTGAACTTAGAGCCAATCACCCACAAACCTTATCCCAAGTGATCTGACATGACCATCATGTTTCTATTGTGAAAGTGCTTTTGTCAGTGCGTGAGCAATATGTTTTTAGTCAGAACTATGCAAATATTCACATCCCCTCGTTGTATTATCTCTCATATGGGATGGAAACATTGAAGTATTTTTCTTGGAATGTTGATGCCATCTAGGTTCCCTAGTTTGTGCAGTAGCTCCATTGTTGTTACAATACAACTCTACTACATCACTACTGCTTTGAACCACTCCAAGTTCATTGATGAACTTTTGGATCCCAACAACTTCCTTAGTTGCACTTGAGGCAAAAATGTTCTCAATTTCCATTATAGAATCAAAGACTATTTCTTGCTTGGAACTTTTACAACTAACAACTCCATTGGTAAGACAAAACACAAATCCATATTGCAATCAATAATCATCTTTGTCAGTTTGGAAGATTAAATCTTGATAACACTTTACAACCAACTCTTCCTCACCACCATAAACAAGGAACTGATCCTTAGTTCTTCTCAAGTATTTAAGGATGCTATATATGGCAGTCCAATGACTCTCACTGGGACTTGACTGATATTATCTTGTAATGCTCAAAGCATACAAGACATCAAGATGAGTTTGTAACATTGCATACATGATAAATCCAATTGCAGACGCATATGGCATCTTACTCATGCATACCCGTTCTACATAAGAACTGGGACTTTGGGTTTAGAGAGGCTAATTCCATGGGACATGGGAAAATTTCCTCTCTTTGAGTTCTTCACGATGAACCTCTTTAGCACTCTATCAATGTATGTACTCTGGCTTAGGCCAAGAAGCCTTCTAGATATATCTCCATAGATCTTGATTCCTAAGCTATATGATGCTTTGCCTAAATCCTTCATAGAGAAGGTACTTCCCAGCCAATTGTTAACCATTTCTAGGATAGGGATGTCATTCCCCAACAATAGTATGTCATCATCATACAATAGGAGGAATACATATGTTCTCCCACTAAACTTCTTGTATACACAAGGTTCATCTTCACTTTGACTAAAAACAAACTCGTTGAAGACATCATCAAATCAAAGATTCTAGCTCTGAGATACTTGTTGCAATCCATATGTCGAGCTTTGTAGGTTATAGAATTTATTTGCATATTTTAGATTTATAAAACCTTCAGGTTGTGTAATGTATACATCCTCAAGAATATTTCTATTAAGGAAATTGGTTTTAACATCCGTTTGCCAAATCTTGTATTCATAATAAGCTACGATGGAAAGCATGATCCTCATGGATTTAACCATGGCAACTAGTGAAAAGGTTTTGTCATAGTCAACGTCTTGAACTTGTCTGAAACCCTTTGCAGCCAATCTTCCCTTACAAGTTTGTACATTATCATCCATGTCAGTCTTCTTTTTGAAGACCCACATACACCCTGTTGGTTTTACCCCTTTGGGTGGATCCAACAAAATCCATACCTTGTCAGTAGGTCTGTAAATGGATATCTAGAATCCACACATTTGATCCAGATTTGAGTATGGAATTTTGAAAAAGTATGACATCCACATAATCATGACTGGATTTAGGATATCAAATTTCAGATCAAAAAATTTTGGATAGGATATTGGATATGGTTGTATCCTCTTCTTAAAAAATCCAAATCCAAAAATTATATATGTATATTTTATATATATATATATTATCTATATATAAAATATGAAAACATAGATGTTTTATCATATATATTAATATTAATATCAATATTTTCTATATATGGTATATTTATTAATAATAAATTTAGGATTTTGGGTTTTGATAAGATATTTATCTAAATTTGGATATATTTGTTCACATCAGATTCAGATATTATTACATGATATCCATTGGAATTTGGTTCAATTCTTTTTTCCAAATTTAGATTTTTGATTTAGCAGTATCTGCTACGTATTCGGTCTATTTCCATGTCTAGTTGTTGGTGTACTTGGAATCCATCTTAGATGTCATGGCCTCAAGCCATTTCTCATAATCTAGTCCCTTGACAGCTGATGAATGCGTATTCATCATGATTTTTAGTCTTTTTTTGGGACCAATTCGATTCAATACTTTCAATTTCATCTCCTAAATCTCACAAAATACAAGAATTATTAACTAATTTAATTATCACGATTATTGACTAGATTTATATTGATTTTGTGCAGGTCGTGATGAGGTTCAACTATCATATGGAATTCTCTCAAGATCCTCTCATCATTGGTCTTAACCAAATGGTTTTGACCAAACGGTCTCGACCCCATATGATCTCAGCCAGTCATCCATACAGTTTCAAGACTATTTGAAGCCATATGGTTTCAAGACCGTTTGGCACCATACGATCTCAAGATCGATAGGCCACTCACCCGCAAGACCGTTTGACCCCAAGACCGATTGAAGGCCATCAATCCTCAAGACCGTTTGGCCATCACCCCTTGGCCATCAAATGGTTTCCAAGACCGGTTGGAGGATATTAATTAAGACCGTTTGAACAAAGAATCAAGACCGATCAAGCATAAATGGACTTCAAGACCGATCAAAGCCTAGCGATATGTAAGATTGTTTGGCCAGCTACCACCGAGGACCCTTTAAAGCCAGCGCAAGTGAAGACCGATTGGCGCCTATTGGTTTCACTAAACCGTTTGGAGGTAAAGTTCTAGGACTGTATGGGCAGTTCCTTTCCAAGACCGTTTGGTCATTTGATCGGTCTATAAGACCGTATGAAGACAGGACTCTAGACTGGTTGGGCACAACAAATTGATAGAAGCCAAGACCATTTGGATGACAAACGGTCTCTTAGACCGTTTTCTCCATACTGTTCAAGCAAACCGATTGCTCTAAACCATTTGGAGCAAACTCACAGTAAAAATGTGAGGACCCCATCCAAGCCTATAAATAGGACCACAAGGGTCCTCATTTGGGCATCGATTCCAGGACGCCGAAAGGCTGCTTGAGCAAAGGATCAGTCTCCCTTCCACACCGCCACCACTCCACCATCTTCACGCCATTGTCAAGCCGCCCACACCTCCTCTTGCTGCAAGCAAGGAGGCTGAGAAGAGAAAAAAGGTGGAGAAGAAGGTATGCCCATCCTACCTTGGTGGTTCTTCCTCCTCATCTAGATCTGCACCGACACGACGTAGAAGACTGCATCATCTTCACCAAGCTGTGACTTTCTTCTACATCATGCTCATTGCAGAATCTGCCTTCTCTCTTGTTCTTCTTGTTTCTTGCATCATGAGCGAGTAGTCAGTTTTCGCTAGGGTGCGGGGACTAGCCCCGCTTCCAATGCTTTCATGTCTTTTCATTTAACATTTTAGGGTGATGTATATAACTTTCCATTTCATTGTTAATTGATAATGTTGTAGCTTGATTACCTTCTTGCTTTCATCTTATTCTTCCCTATGTTATGAGAACTTCTATATGTAGGGTAGAATGTCGATCAATGAGGTAGACTCTCAAACTAAAAATAGAATGAGATTCCTTGAGGTCGTAAGTGTATGATCCGTGTGGGGACGAGCCATCTAGCCTACGGTGACGCTTATGTGGCCTAAACATCCCTTAGGGAGGGCCACCGCCTTAGTTGGATTTTGTATCTTCTTTGTTAATCGTCGATGTTTGCTTGTAGATTAATCACCTTATCGCTTGTCAATTAGTGCGATTGACTCCCTGACTAGAAATAGAATGAGATTCCTTGAGGTCGTAAGTGTATGATCCGCGAGGGGATGAGCCATCTAGCCCACAGTGATGCTTCTGTGGTCTAAACATCCCTTAGGGAGGACCTCAACCTCAGTTGGATGTTGTATCTTAGGAACCGTGAGTGCATGATCTGGATGGCGACAAGAAATCTGATGTTTGATAGCTTAGGGGATGCTTACGCGGGCCTAAACATCCCTTAGGGAAGGTTCATAGCAGTTCCATTTGGATAGTTAGACTCTTTCCTGGATGTTTGATGTTTGGATGTGTTTGCATGTGTAGTGGTGGTGAAACCCGAGACCATCCCAACGATTCCATATCATTAATCTAGAACAAACTTTAATTTGGCTCTTTTACTTTCTTGCAATTAGTTTAATCAACCACAACCCAATCAATCGTTCTAAATATTAGTCTTACTTGTGCTAGATTTGACTGACAAATATTCTTAAAAACATTATCCTTTGGGATTCAATCCTTAACTATACTGCGATAAGACCCATCCGCTTGCGGGTGGTATTATTGCATGAGGTTTTAGTAAAATCTCGGGGATTTCAACCCCGAGTGAGTTTGTAGTGCGATAATATTCTACGTCAAATTCTAGCACCGTTGTCGGGGACAACGAAATCAGTTAGTCAAATCTAGTTCTTTTAAGTCTAATCTAGGATTTTGTTTTTCTCTTGATACAATCGATCATCTATTTGAATTCCACTCCACTTCATCAATCTCACTTCAGATGTTTTCATTTTAGGTACCCCCAAGACTGGTGCATGCACTGTCTGAACAGTCTCGGACTCACTACTAGCTTTGACTCTGAGATAGATAGAACTTTTCATCGTCAGAACAGGGAAAACCATGCAAGAATGGCTCAAGAGGAGGAAATAGCCCAAAGGGTGGCTCAAGCTATCAACGCACAGAGAGAAAGACTCATGCAAGAAGCTAGGGCTGCAGTTTAAGAAGAAATCCTAGTAGCACAAGCAACAAAGCAAGCAGCCGAACTGTAAAAGGATCTTAGGGAGTTCTCAATCCCTAAAGCTGCCAATGTTCATCACCCAGTTCAACCTCCTCCTATCCATGCTCCAAATTTTGAGATAAGGGTACATGGGATTACCTTACTTCAAAACAACCTATTCTATGGTAAACAAGGTGAAGATAGCCAAGCACATCTTTTGAGATTCATCGATCTATGCGCCATGACAAAACAAAATTGAGTATCTGACGATGCCATTAGACTTCATCTTTTCAAGTATTCTCTTGCTAATAGAGCTATGAGTTGGTACAACTCCTTGCAATGTGAACCCATCACCACTTGGGAACAACTTCAAATATTTTTATGGAAAAATTCTACCCTCTTTCTCTCAACTACAAAATTAGGGGAAAAATAACAATGTTCACTCAAGCCCCTGGAGAAACTCTTGCTGAAGCATGGGAAAGATATAAGGAACTTTTACACAAGTGTCCACACCATGGAATCCCTAAGAATCAACTCATTGATATCTTCTATAGAGGTGTGGACGATGATATTAAGAGATTCTTAGATTCCTCATCTAGAGGAAACTTCATGCGTCAGAGTTATGATAGCACATGGAGGGTTGTCACCCTTGGGGCTAAAAATCAAGTTAACTGGGGTAGGTCTATAGGCAAGGGAGTGTTGAAGGTAGCTATGGATGAAGTTATTCCAGAATACAAGTCAATTGCTGAAACCCTCAAACTCTTAGTTGCCAACCAAGATCATATCGAATCATCCCTTGCTGCATTTGGAAGAGGATGTTTGCCCCCTCAACAAGAAGAACAGATCAAGTCAGCTTCACTATTCTGTGAAGCATGCAAAAGTACTGATCATTCCACTTTATCATGCAATGTTCTTTACGATGTTGTTCTAAGCAACACATGTGGACAAGGAGATAATAGTCAATTAGAAAATCTTAACGCCATCCACCCCATTCCTGGTCAAGGATACTACAATCCAAATCAAAATAGGAACCATCATGGTTTTCAATATGGAAATCCTTTAGGAGCAGAAAACTCACGACAACTTTGTTCAACTAACCAACAAAGAGGACCACCAGGATTTCAGTATAACCAACAACAAAACTTTGGAAATCAAGGGAACTTTAGGGGAAACTTTCAGAACAGGAACTTCAACAATTATCAGAACAATTCTCAATTTCAGAACCCCAACCAAGTCCCTTATCAGAACCAACAACAAGGGAAACAAGCTAGCCCCAACTCTCCTGATGACAAGCTATCAACCATTGAAAAGATGTTACAATCGCACCAAACATTAATAGCTAGCCAGCAAACTATGATAGCTAACCAACAAGCCCATCAGAAAGCTATTGAATCTCAACTAGCACAACTGGCAGCTAGTATGAAACCACATGCTGGAGCCTTTGCTGGCCAACCAGAAAAAAATCCCAAGCATCTGGAACAACTGAAGGCTATCACCACTAGGTCAGGAAAAGACTATTATGATCCTCCTATCAAGACACCTATGGTTATTACAGATGAGAATGAACATATGATCGTCCAAGACTCAACAATGCCTGAGCCTAAACTGAAAGAACTGGCGATTGCTTATAAGACAGCTGAGCAAAGATATGAAAACCTTATTAATGAAGAGGAAGAGGCAACACTAGAACTGGAGGTACCAGTATACAAGTCTCGTCCACCTTTCCCATCTCATTTGAAGCAAACCAAACTCGATACTCATTTCAATAAGTTCAAGGAAGCTATGAAAAAGCTCTATGTGGATATACCCTTCCTAGATGCGCTGGCTGAAATACCAACCTAGAAAAAATATCTGAAATCACTTTTGACAAGGAAATACATAACTAAAGAGCACAAGACAGTCAAGTTGGCAATGACTACTTTAGATATCATCCTGAGTAAGATGCCCAAGAAGTAGAAAGATCCAGGATCTTTTGGGATTTCTCGCCATATCGGTGATTCTTCCTATAAGAAAGGATTGGCCGATCTTGGTGCTAGCATTTCCATCATGCCACTTAGCCTTTGTAAGAGGCTAGGGTTTTCTGAACTTCTTTCAACTGGCATGAACATACAACTTGCAGATAACACTACGACTCTACCTTTAGGAATCATTGAGGATGTCCCTGTCAAGGTAGGAAAAGATTCCTATGTTCCGTGTGACTTTTTCACCATGGACATAAAGGAAGACACCAGATACCCTCTCATATTTGGATGACCATTCCTCACCATCGCAAGGGCTTTGATCGACGTCGAAGCAGGAACTTTGTTACTCTGATTAGGTAAAGAAACTCTCGAATTCAAGGTTTTTGAAAGCATGTAAAGACTGAGCATGAAAAAGGAAGTCTACTTGATTGAGTGAGTAGAGTAGATGTCACTCCTCACGTAGGAGGATTATGAACAAGAAGATCCTTTAGGGATGACCCTTACTAATCCAAATGTACAAAGTTCAGATGACGAATGAGTGAAAAGTTGTGTTTTCCACCTCGATGCTGCTAAAGAAGATCCTGAAGCCAAGGTTGAGGAACTAAAAGCAGTGGATGTTATTGAAGAAGCATGTGAAAAGCCACAAGCTCTTGAAATGAAGCCCCTACCATAAGGATTGAAATATGTGTTTCTAGATGAACTCAAGGTATATCTTGTCATCATAAATTTAGATCTAACCGCAGAACAAGAAGACAAACTTTTGAAGGAATTGAAGGAAAGAAGAAAAGCAATCAGATACAAGATGAGCGACCTCACTGGGGTTAGTAAAGCGATGTGCATGCACAAAATCCCCATGATGGAAGATCACAAGCCAACTATTGAACATCCACACAAATTGAATCCAAATATGAAGGAAGTAGTCTATCGTGAAGTCATTAAACTGCTCACTGCTGGGATAATCTATCCGATATTAGATTCACCATGGGTGAGTCCCGTGCATGTGGTTCTAAAGAAAGGTGGAACTACTATGATACAAAATGAAAACAATGAACTCATCCCCACTCGAACAGTTACAGGGTGGAGGATGTGTATTGATTACATGAAGTTAAACAAGGCAACTTGAAAGGATCATTTCCCAATGCCTTTTGTTGATCAAGTATTAGAATGGTTGAATCATCAAGAATATTTTTATTACCTCGATGGTTACTCTGGATTCTATCAAATACCCATACATCTAGATGACCAAGAGAAAACCACTTTCACCTATCCATTCAGAACATACGCATTTAGAAGAATGTCATTCAACCTCTATAATGCACCTGCAACCTTCCAATGTTGTATGTCTGCCATATTCGTTGGTCTCACTGAAACTGTCATACAAGTTTTTATGGATAATTTTTTTATGTATGAAGATTCATTCGACTCATGCCTAAAACACCTCTCCCTTGTCCTCAAATGGTGTGAAGAAGCACAACTTATGTTAAATTGGGAGAAGTGTCACTTTATGGTAAAGGAAGGCATTGTCCTCGGCCATAGGGTCAGTAATCGAGGAATTGAAGTAGACAAGGCCAAGATCAAAGTAATTTCCAAGCTCTCTATCCCAATGAATGTAAAGGAGGTTCGTGCATTCCTAGGTCATGAGGGATTTTACCGATGGTTTATAAACAATTTCTCAAAGATAACCAAGCCAATGACAAATTTGCTACTAAAGGATGCTGAGTTCAATTTTGGTGAAGGATGTGTTAAAAGTTTCAACCATCTAAAGCATGCTCTTACAACAACACCCATCATTAGATCCCCTGATTGGGATCACCCTTTTGAAATTATGTGTGATGCCAGTGATTATGTTGTGGGTGCTGTCTTGGGCCAATGTATAGAAAAGAAACATTATGTGATCTACTATGCATCGAAAACCCTCAATGAAGCTCAGAGGAATTATGTGACTACCAAAAAAGAATTTCTTGCGATCATGTATGCCTTTGACAAGTTCAGATCCTACCTCATTGGTTCAAAAGTCATTTTATACATGGATCATGCCGCTATCTGTTACCTCCTGGCAAAGAAAGATGCTAAACCTAGGTTAATTAGATGGATTCTCCTCTTACAAGAGTTTGATTTGGAGATAAGAGACAAGAAAGGTACAAAGAATGTCATGGCAGACCACCTCAGTCATATCCATGCTCGGGAAACTGAGAAGATCCCCATCAACAATTCTCTTCCAGATGAGCAACTTATGAAAGTTTTCGAGGTTATCCCTGGTACGCAGACTTTGTGAACTACCTGGCTGCGGGTGTCATTCACCCCGAATGCACTGAAGAAATTCCTGCATGATGTGAAGCAATATCACTGGGATGAGCCATACCTCTTCAAGCTCTGTGTTGATGGCCTATACAGACGATGTATCACTGAAGAAGAAGCTCACCTTATTTTTGAGCAATGTCACTCAGGCCTAGTTGGAGGCCATATGAGCCCTAAGAAAACTACCTTGAAAGTTTTGCAATGTGGATTCTTTTGGACAACCATATCCAAAGATTCCTACAACTTTGTTTTATCACGTGACAAGTACCATAGAATGGGTAACATAACCAATAGAGATGAGATGCCACTGAACTTGTGGAAAGAAGTTGAGATATTTGATGTTTGGGGTGTGGACTACATGGGTCCATTTCCATCTTCTCATGGATTTTCCTACATCCTAGTGGCGGTGGATTACGTCTCAAAATGGGTCAAAGCCATACCAACTGTCACAGTGATTTCAAACATGTCATCAAAATGTTCAAAGATATCATTTCCCCCCGATTCGGAGTCCCACGCACTGTGATTTCCGACGGAGGTTCTCATTTCCTAGAAAGAAGCTTTGAAGCATTGCTGAGGAAATATGGTGTAACTCACAAGGTAGCCTCACCCTACCATCCACAAACTAGTGGATAGGTAGAGGTTTCTAACCGTCAACTCAAGGCTATTTTGGAAAAGACTATAGGCCGCAATCGGAAAGATTGGTTAGTAAAAATCATTGACGCCTTGTGGGCCTACCGAACTGCTTTTAAAACTCCCCTTGGGACTACACCTTTTCGACTAATCTAGGAAAAGTCATGTCACCTGACGGTAGAATTGGAACACAAGGCATGGTGGGCAATAAAACAACTGAATTTTGATATGAAAGAAGCAGGCCAAGCCAGGATTTTGCAACTCCAGGAGTTGGAAGAACTCCGAATGATAGCTTATGAGAATGCTAGAATCTATAAAGAACGCACAAAGTGTTGGCACGATGGTCATCTCAAGAGGAAGGACATTCAAGTGGGAGACCAAGTTCTTCTGTACAACTCAAGACTAAGGTTATTCCCAAGAAAACTCCATTCCCGCTGGTCAGGATCTTACATCGTCAAGAGCATCTCCCCACATGGTACTTTTTCTTTATGGAGTGAAAAGTCAGGCGAATTCGTGGCAAATGGTCAACGACTGAAGAGATATTTCACCTCAGCCAACACAGGCACCGAAGCAATACTGGAACTCACCAATCCAATGTATCCACCATGAAAGTTGAAGAAACCAAGTCGAGCCATCGACATAAAACAATGGTGCTTGTCGGGAGGCAACTTGATCAATAAATTCATATTTAGTTTCAATTTTGAATTAGAAATTTTTCTTAATTTTGTTTTTATTTTTATAGATAATTTTGTACCAAATAAAATTGCATCACGAGATGCTATCTTCAGTTCTGAATGGTCTTTATGTTTGATATTTTTAGATGAAGGACGCAAGATGATTGGAACGCAACAACATCTGGTGGTCCAAACGACATGAACTTTCCCCTCCATCTCGGATTTAGAGTTTGCTCAGGATGAACAAATTTCTAAGTTTGGGGTGGAGGGTGGGTGGTACGTATCTTACTTTCCACCTTCATCCATCTAATTCAGACTTAAGATTTCATCTTTGCATTTTTTACCAAAATTTTCACCTTACCAATATTTTCAAATTTTTTCAAAATTTTTAAAGTTTTCCAAAGAAATTTGAGCAAATACTGGATGAAGTTTTGTATCATTATACCCCCCTTATTTGAAGCAGATCCTCAAAAGGACCTTCTTCTGAAAACTAGCCTTTTGATTGAAATCATCTTGTGAAGCTTATGAATCCTAACATCATGATCTTTATGTAAAAATGGTAAGCGTCTGTCGAACTGATAGGGATCAAACACGTCGTGCTTCCTAATTGACTAGTGGAACAACAACATGGAATCTCCACCGGATCCTCATCAAGTCATTATTTGAGCAGAGTACGATAAAGAGAACAACCTGGTGCACGAAATTGTAAATAAAGTTGGATTCTGATCTGAACTCTCTTTTACACTTCTTCCATCATCTTCGTACCCCTCCATCCATAAAAAAGAAACAAAAATAGCTAAAATAATCCAAACCCTAAGTTTGGGGTGGCACGCCACTTCCCTCTATATCCGCTTCTTCCATACCCCTCACAAATCAATAGGGGCGTCCCACCAAGAAAAGATGCCAAAGAACACGCAGAAAATGCAATCTCGAGTCGAATAGAGGAGATATTCACACAAAAAAACAAAATGTGTAATAAATGAAATTGCAAATAATATAATAAAAATCTCGAGTCAAATAGGAGAGATTTATTTCTTCCTTCCATACCACCCTTCTCTCCCTTTTCTACCTAATGGCACAATAAATGCCTCCACTACCCTGAAATACACTAGTGTCAGATCAGATGCACACTTGTTGTTTAGCGGGTATTTCTGGACTCTTACACAACTCTTTGACATGCTTGTTGTTGGAAAAAGTGAGGAGGAAGTGAAGTTGGAAATCAACTTCAGGAACAAAGATATGGTAAGATGTGTTCAGTGGTCTCAGGAAGTTGAGATGCTTAGTCATACTAATAGAAAAGAAACAATCGTGATGGTAAAAGGAGGCAATCAAATGATCAGAAAGTATTCATTTGGCGACTGTTTCAGATTTTGTGTTTCTCGAGGTCAAGCAACGTTTAAGTTTGGGGTATTCTGATGAATGCATATTCATCATGATTTTTAGTTGCCTTTTTGGGACCAATTTGATTCAATACTTTTGATTTCATCTCCTAAATCTCACAAAATACAAGAATTCTTAACTAATTCAATTATCACGATTATTGACTAGATTTATATTGATTTTTTGCAGGTCGTGATGAGGTTCAACCATCATATGGAATTTGCTCAAGATCCTCTCATCATTGGTCTTGACCAAAAGGTTTTGACCAAACGGTCTCGACCCCATACGATCTCATCCAGTCATCCATATGGTTTTAAGACCGTTTGGTGCCATACAGTCTCAAAACCGACATACCAGTCACCCGCAAGACCATTTGGCCCAAAGACCATTTGAAGGCCATCGATCCTCAAGACCATTTGGCCATCACCCCTTGGCCATCAAACAGTTTCCAAGACCGGTTGGAGGATATTAATCAATACCGTTTGAACAAAGAATCAAGACCGATCAAGCGCAAACAGTCTTCAAGACCAATCAAAGCCTTGTGATCTGTAAGACTGTTTGGCCAGCTACCACCGAAGACCATTTGAAGCCATTGCAAGTGAAGACCGATTGGCGCCTATTGGTTTCACTAAACTATTTGGAGGTAAAGTTCCAGGACCGTATGGGCAGTTCCTTCCCAAGACTGTTTGGTCATTTGATCGGTCTGCAAGACCGTATGAAGACATGACTCCAGACAGTTTGGGCATAGCAAACCGATAGAAGCCAAGACCGTTTGTAGGTCAAACGGTCTCCAAGACCATTTGGATGTCAAATAGTCTCCAAGATCATTTGCTCCAAACCATTCAAGAAAACTGGTTGCTCTAAATCATTTGGAGCAAACTCACAACAAAAAACGTGAGGACCCCATCCAAGCCTATAAATAGGACCACAAGGGTCCTCATTTGGGCATCGATTCTAGGATGCCGAAAGGCTTCTTGAGTGAAGGATCGGTCTCCCTTCCACACCACCACCACTCCACCATCTTCATTCCATTGTCAAGCTGCCCACACCTCCTCTTTTTGTGAGGAAGGAGGTCGAGAAGAGAAAGAAGGTGGAGAAGAAGGTCTGCCCAACCTACCTTGGTGGTTCTTCTTCCTCATCCAGATCTACACTGACACGCCGTAGAAGATTACATCATCTTCACCGAGCTGTGACTTCCTTCTACATCATGTTCATGGCAGAATCTTCCTTCTCTCTTGTTCTTCTTGTTTCTCACATCATGAGCGGGTAGTCACTTTTCACTGGGGTGCGGGGACTAGCCCCACTTCCCATGCTTTCATGTCTTTTCATTTAACATTCCAGGGCAATGTATATAACTTTCCATTTCGTTTATAATTGATAATGTTGTAGCTTGATTACCTTCTTGCTTTCATCTTGTTCTTCCCTATGTTATGATAACTTCTGTATGTAGGGTAAAATGTCGATTAATGAGGTAGACTCTCAAACTAGAAATAGAATGAGATTCCTTGAGGTTGTAAGTGTATGATCCGTGAGGGGACGATCCATCTAACCTAAAGTGACGCTTCTGTGGCCTAAACATTCCTTAGGGAGGGCCACATCCTTAGTTGGATTTTGTATCTTCTTTGTTAATCGTCGATGTTTTCTTATAGATTAATCACCTGCTTCCTTGTCGATTAATGCAGTTGACTCCCTGCCTAGAAATAGAATGGGATTCCTTAAGGTCGTAAGTGTATGATCTGTGAGGGGACGAGCCATCTAGCCTGTGGTGATGCTTCTGTGGTCTAAACATCCCTTAGGGAGGACCTCAACCTCAGTTGGATGTTGTATCTTTGGAACCGTGATTGCATGATCCAGATGGCGATGAGAAATTTGATGTCTAAGGGGATGCTTACGTGGGCCTAAACATCCCTTAGGGTGGGTTCACAACAGTTCCATTTGGATAGTTAGACTCTTTCCTGGATGTTTGATGTTTGGATGTGTTTGCATGTATAGTGGTGGTGAAACCCGAGACCATCCCAGCGATTCCATATCATTAATCTAGAACAAACTTTAATTCTGCTCTTTTACTTTCTTGCAATTAGTTTAATCAACCACAACCCTATCAATCATTCTAAATATTAGTCTTACTTGTGCTAGATTCGACTGAAAAAGATTCTTAAAAATGTTATCCTTTGGGATTTGATCCTTAACTTTACTGCGATAAGACCCGTCCACTTGCGGGTGGCATTATTGCATGAGGTTTTAGTAAAAGCTCAGGGATTTCAACCCCAAGTGAGTTTGTAGCGCGATAATATTCCACGTCAACAACTTCGAGGTAGGCAACTCACCACCTTCTTGAGTCACAAGATAACCAAATTTTCTAGGTTCAAGGTGTGTACTACTAGATCTGAGAGGTTCTTATGTTACATGGTTAACTTGAGATTCACAACAGTTTGTGAGTTTCCTTGTTCCTTCTACACCTCTACAAGTTTAATGTTTTATTACTAATCTTAGACCTCTTTGAGTTGTACTTTCCTCCCACTATGTAGTAATGTGTGATTCCTTCTTTCTGATACACCATTATGTTGTGGTTTTCTAAGAAGAGTCCATTATTATACAATACCATGGTCTCACAGAAGGCCCTCAAACGCTTGGCTTAAGTATTCTCCACCTCGTTCAGAACAAAGTTCTTTAATACTTTCACCAATTTGGTTTTGTACTTCATTCATGAAATCCTTGAACTTTTCAAGGGTTTCTTACTTATGCTTCATCATGTACACATAGCCATACCTACTAAAGTCATCAATAAAGGTAATGAGGTACTGATAACCACCTCTAGAATTTGTTCTATGAGGACCACATTCATCAGTATGCATGAGTCTTAATAGATCACTTTCTCTCTCATTGTTACTAGTGAAATAATCTTTTGTCATCTTTCCCAACAAACAAGACTCACATGTCTCTATTGATTTAAAACTAAAAGAGTCTTGATAACCATCTTTATGGAGTTTCCAAATGCATTTCTGATTTATGTGCCCAAGATGAAAATGCAAAAGGTATGTTCGGTTTGAGTTATTGAGTTTTAGCCTTTTGGTATTTACATTATATACACTCATCTCCAAATCTAACAAGTATAGACCATAGGACATAGGGGCACTGCCATAAAAGATCTCATCTTTACTAATATAATAATGACCATTCTTTATAAGAAATTTGCATCCATTCTTGTCCAAACAAGATACATATATGATATTCCTATTAATGGAAGGTACATAATAGCAGTTCTGTAACTCCATTACAAGCACACTTGGCAGAGATAACTCATAGGTTACAACTACACTGGCAACAACTCTTGCTCCATTAGCAACATGCTGTTCAACCTCACCTTTCTTTAAAGGTCTACTTCTTTTTAGATCATGCACATTTGAGCAAATGTATGACCCATATATAGTATCTAGTACCCAAAATGAAGTAGAAAAATTAATTTCAGTTATGTATATACCAGAAATAGAGATCTATATCACTTGCTTCATCTTCCTTAGTTTTTTTAAGTGAAAAGGGAAAACTCCTTTTGCACTTACCCTTCTCCTTATCTTGAGTGAATAGGACTTGGACTTTGGCCTAGACTTAGAACTTTTCTTGGCCTAGCCTTTTCCCTTGGACCCCCTTCCGTTTGATCACCATCACAGGTTTGTCCTTCTTCATTCGTGCTTTGACACTCATCAACATGCCAAGCAATCCAGATAGCAGTTTGAACAAGTTAAGTGATAACACTCGACTAGATATATGATTCAAGAAACAATTGCCTAATCATATCCGTGTCCAACTCTTGGCCTAAAGGAAATCCTAATCTCTTTAGATGTCGACATGCCCAATCAAATTGAGCACATGGAGCTCTATTGGATCTTGCTCTATTAATTTGCACTCAAACAAAGCTTTTGAGACATTATACCTTTCTTGCTTTGCATGGTTTCTAAGATATGTCACAATCTCTAGAATGTTCATGTTTTCATGTTTTTTATGCAAGTCATAGTTGATACAACTCAGTATAAGGTCTTTCATTTTTGCGGCATCATTGACATGCTTTAAGTAAGCATCCATTTCAGCCTTAGGTGCATTTGGAGCGGGTTCCTATGGCACTGGTATTTCAAGGACATATATCTTGCTCTCATGAGTGTGAACATTTATCAAAGTACTAATCAAGTCATGCAAGTTGGTTTGGTTTAGTTTTTACTTCTCAATGACTAATCACAATCAGAGTGTATTTTCCATCTATTTCTAGAAAAGAAAACTTTGCATTTTGTAAAAACACTTTAGACTTGATTTGATAATATTGATGATATTAATTAGGACTTAATTTTATTATCACTCATACTATTTTGTTCAAATTTATTACTCTCACTATAAATTCAAAAGATTGCAATATATAACCTTCTAGTGAGCCAAGATCCATATTTCATCAAATCATGAATCAGTTTTGGTTGATCGCCCACAACTTGACTATTTAGGTAAGCAACTTTTGCCAATTGCATCTAATGCAACCTTGAATAGATGGTGTGCACAACCCCTTGTCACATTCCATCTACATGCTTCTAGAAACTTAATATCATTAAGGCCACCTAGTTAAGCTTGACCCAAAAGCCAACACGATAGAATATGCACCCTGCTTTGCCAGACCCACATATCTACCATCACACTTCCATGAGATAGACAACACACCATGCTTTGGAGTAACCTATGCTTAGGAGATCAAGTTTTTTAAGTGTTTCATTTATGGAAAGCATCTTAAACTTAATATTTTTTCAAGGATTATATAATATATATATATATATATATCCAATCACCACATACTTATAATATGTATCATATACGTACTATATCAACAAACAAAACATATAATCATACTTATATGAATGATGGTTTTGGCCATACGAATGTAATTCTTTGGAGCCTCAAAGAATCACTATCCACCTAAGGTCAAACATCACATGTTACAACAAGAAAAGTAAAATGTTGTGCTAGAAACAAGCCAGTCGGTCAATGGACTCTTCCACTCGATCTATTTGTCTATTTATTGGTCGATGGGTGTTATAACATGGTTTTCACTTGTAGTTTACTTAGTAGAAAAGAAATTATTTCAATAAAAAGGACATATTGAAAATTTGGTGTGCTTTGTTTTAAAAGTTTGATTTTCTTTTACAAATTTCCCTTTTCTATGGAGTTTGTGGTTCTTACTGCTTTTTTTGTCCAATAATGGATATAAGGGAAAAAGGAAAAGGGGAAAATCCTATTTTATGTGCAATATAGAAGATAATGGGTAATTAATATTACACTTTTGGGAATTGTGTGGAATACTCTTGTTATGATGAATATGGGAAAAATTAGAATGAGAAAAGAATAAATTTGATGCCTAATATATGCCTGACAAGGGGAAGACTTGAATACTAAGAGAAGTATCTTTTATTTTTTATTTTTGGCACCAAACCTACAAACACTTATATAAAGTCATTATTGTCTTTCCCTTAAAATTTGGAATTAAAAGGACTTATGGATTGAGAGATATATAATTTTCTAGAATTCCTAAAGTTAGTGGTTAAACATGGAATTGTATTAAGTATCACGAAAACCCTTTTCATATAAGGAAAATTGGGGTTTTTTTGTGCGGCTCAGTAGCGGTTAGATCGGGATCCAATAGTGATCTGATGATCTCTTAACTCATGATAAATCAGGAAAGAAGGAGCAGGTGAACAAAGATTTCCAAATCTATTCCCTCATAATTTAATGCACAAACATGTTGGGAAATTTCTCCATCGACTTCCTAAGGTCTAGATGAACTCACCTACCTTAGGTTTTTACTAGTTTGGAGGGATCTAGAAGCTTTTCCCAATTTTTAATCCTAAGAGAAACTTTGCCATCATGGATGAGTATAAATAGGGGGCCATATACCATCTGTGAGATCACACTTTGGCTTGAAAGGCTCAACCTAATCTTGCACATTTTCCCTACCCTAAATTTCTTTGCCATCCTCATCCTCCCCCTCTACCCATCTCTGTAATCTCACCGGAGATATTCCCTTGTCATTGCTTCAACTCCGACTAGTGTTTGAGCAATTGAAAGCATCACCAAGTCCGTGGGAGCATGACAGTTGCCCTGGTACCCTCGCTTGTCACTCTGAGGATCGAGATCCCAAGTTCAACTTTTAGGTTGACCGCCTACTCATGTGAGAAGAGTAGAGCTGAGGTAGAAGATAACCTTTGAGGAAATTACCTTCTGCCCCGCCTCCTCTTCTATTAAGGTAAGGGCATATTAGTCCATTCCTCTCTCTTTTCATCCCAGCATTTGTGATCCATGCAGACACGCCCAACCTAGGTGACATGAGCCCTTTGATTGGCCCATCCTAGTTGGCAAGGCCGGGACTGGGATGTGTTGCGTAGGTGGCAACCTATGATTGGTTGAGAATTAAAATTGCAAAATGCTAATAAATTATAGGATGATCCAATGATAGCATGTAATATATGAAAAATGATAAAAAAATTCTAGGAATGTAATCAAGACCTAGTTCTATCTCTAATTTGAAAATGCTTAAAATTTCTATCTTTAATGTGTAAAAACACTAATTTCTAGGTTTTGATGGTCGCAATATGTTTGGTTGATTTTTATAATCAAAGACTGATCATTTTGGATAAATATGGTAATTTAGAACTAATTTGATATTTATAATTCATAAATGGACAAATTAGGGTTTTCTTGTGTAAAGACCCAATTCTTACAATCAAATATTTACAAATAATATCAAAAAACATTAACAAATCTTTTTTTGCAATCATGCTTTACATCAGAGTCTTGGAAGCTTTTCATAAGATTATAGAAATAAGTATAGATTCGTATCTACTCTTCAACAGTGGACAACTCTTGAACGTCTCTTCTATGTCTTCTCTGATCACCTTCCCATGAGTTCCCAGAGGGAACAAAACCACACATGGGCCCCAATAAAGGAAACTAAGGTCAGAAAAGTTGGTACAAAATTTGTATTTGGAAAGAAAAATACTATGAACCTATCTACATAAAATTAATATGAAAAAATGCAAAGGAATGAACAATATAGGTATGTATCAAAAGGTAGCAATGGGTTTCCAAATTAAACAATATTCCGTGTCCAAATTATGAAACTAGTCATTCAAATTTCAATAGTTAGCACATGGAAATATCTCAATGATGGGGAAGCCATGTGTTATCTCATACAGAGAACGACAATGCACCAAATGAACTCCCAGTATACTGAGGGACCCTATGTCCTTTAACTCTCCACAGAGGCGTAAAAAATAATTCCACTAAACTAGGGGCACTAACCAGCCCTAATTCGACATTTAAACATTGTGCTACTATTTTTCTAGGAATAAAAGTTGGTGGCCTTTCAAAGGGGTAGGCTAAGGTACAAAATGAAATTTTTTTCCAACCAACCTATCTAGTCATGCATGCAATCAATGAGGGAAATAACTTTCCAATTATTAATAGAAATTCCATACCTTTAAATTAAAAGTATCAAAAATGCATAAATTCCAAGAATTGACTCCAAGGGACAATCAAGAGAGAGAGATCTACAATTTTAGATATATATTTGTCACTATATGTATTGGAACAATGCTGTTCATTTTGAGTTATTTACCATTAGGGGTTTCTCATTTGATATTATTATTTCATCTTTTCCATTATCCTTCTTTCTAGGGTTTCAATATAGGTCATATAGATAATCAATGATATATACTCAATTTGTATGTTACATTTCCTATCCAGATTATTGTGTACTTCTTTTTCATTATTAGGTTTGAAGATTTTTATTTACTAACATACCCCTTTACTAGGAACATATTGGATTAAACTATACATACAACAATATGTGGATACATAGATTCTTTTCATCGTACATATGGGTAATCAGCATGGATATGCCATATTACCTTAATGGTACCAGAATCAGTCATATTATAACTCCTTAATATTTGATTCCAATTAGTTCAATGTACATAAAATATTTCCTTATACACACACACACACAGATATATATATATATATATATATATATATATATATATATATATATATATATATAGTCATGCTAGAATACACTGGAGTGTACAGATTAAGCCATACACCTCAATGGTGTTTGCCTATCTAGACCTTGTTTTTCTAAAATCTAATCCAATGATCTTCATGGTTAAAATAATAATAGGCCACATGCAAAATTTGAGCTCATTTGGATGAGTGTAGGTCACTAATCCAAGGACAACAAAATCGACACAAAAAACTAATTTGAAATGCATGATTTTTGCCTCCTTTAGATGCACGACCTATAAGTATCCAAATGAGTTGAAATTTATTATATAGTATGTTCTTAAGATATTTAAGAAGATCAATGGTTTAGAATTTTCAAAACGTTACTGCATCTTTAAAAGTGACTGAGGTGTACGGTGCCTCTTGTACACTCGACTGTACACTAGCTTGACTCTCTCTCTCTCTCTCTCTCTCTCTATATATATATATATATATATATATATATATATATATATATATATACACACACACACACCTAGGATTTAAGTTCCACATGGGAAAGCACAACTACTACTCATTATAGATATGGGTAAATCACTATTTTAGTATACTACATTAAGGTCTTTAGGTCAATTATATGATCATATTTGATCCATTCATAGTCGCAATTAGCAGGATGCATATAATTTGTTTTTCTAAGAATCTATATACATAAACATAGTTTAATTTAACTCATCAGTCGATGTTGCATCTTGAAATTACATAGATATAAATGTCTTCATAAGGAAAGCATGGATACATTGGTCGAACACTAATTACATTATCTCATACTTGCTAACTGGTGCGCTTCTGCCAATGGTGTTACACGCTACTCAATTGGAGTTTGAATAGATGTAACCCCATGGAAAAACACACGGTGGATTCACTTTTGATATTTATAAAACCTAACTTAACACCTACTCACACTAAAACAACTACACCAGCAAGTGCACAGGGTCATGTCGTAGTAAAGGAAGGTGGCAAGTATAGGGTCGATCCACAAGGAAAAGAGGGGGCACTATAGCTAGGCTTAGTTTCCCTAGGTTCCTACTGTGGTGACTAGGGTTAAGGGTTTGAAGGTTGTTTTGATTGTTAAACTTTATGGACAAACAAGTAATTAAAGGCAAGAATGAAATCTAAGTTAACCCTAGGCTAGAGTAAGGCTAAACAAGCAAGAAAGGATTAAGCTAGGTATAAAAAGGAAAATTACACTAAGGCAAGCAAGAGAGAAGCAAAAGAGCAATTAAAGAGCTAAACTAGCATTTACAAGGCAAGAACAAAGCAAGAAGCTAACTAATCAAGGAAAGAGCTAACTAAGCTAAGAAAGCACAAAACTAGGGTTTTAAGCAATAAAGAGGGGTATGGGCTTTTTAGGAGTATGAACTTATCACTTTAGTTGGGGGTGACATATGAACATTATGATTCCATTTAGATTATCCAAACCAAACAAAAAGTTAGAGTCTAATGAATTAACCTAAGCCACTAACCGACCATGGATATGCTAGGTTGTGTATAGGGGAACTAGTCCCTAACACCCCCTACTACCCTTACGAGGCTCAATTGGGTTAGGGATTAGGTTCAATTCAATTAGAGTCTAATCAAGTCTAGGCTTCTAGATTAGGCATTCCTAGTGTAATTAGGGGTCGAGGATAGTAATGGGGGGTGAAATTAGGGTTTTGGACCCCAATACCCCCACGATCTTTCCTTGAGAAGGCTGCATGCTAATTACATTAGAATTATCCGATCTAGCTACTTAGATCTCTCACTTAGGTTTAGGGAGATTGATTAGGATGTAGGAAGATGGGAGGCAATCTAGGGATCTAAGAATTGGACCTAGGGGCAAATCCCAAATTTCACACATATAAGCAATTCCTAAGTGATTTGACACACAAACCAACAAGAAATTCATGGAGAGTGAGATAGAAATAGAAAATAATAATTAACAAATGGAATTACAATGTTTACATGTCATTTCCCCCCAACATGGTATCAAAGTAACATAATTTCCCCCAAACAACCCACCCAAGGGGCCTGGCTATTCATAACAAAGAAAAATACAAAAAGAAAGGAGATAGAATGAGTAGAGGAGTGAAAATCCATGGTGATCTTGGTGAAGACTCCTCCTTCTCCACCTCCTAGTAGATGTAGCTCGACCTCCCTCCTCCAAGGTAGGTGAATGGCATGGATGTATGGTGGAAATGGGTGAAAACAATGGAAAACTAGGGTTTTGGTGGTGGAAATGGTGAAATGGAGGAGGAATGAGGTGGGAATGGATGGAGGAAGAAATTGGGAGGCTAGAGTAGATGTAGTGTATCTAACCTCATGCCCCATCTGCCACCTACGTATATATAGGTGTGGGGGAAGCACTAGGTTAAGTAGGGGCAATATGGGTAAAGCAGTGCAAAAATAGGTAGGTTTTGTGAGTAGCATGGCCGTGGTGGGTCACCACGGCCATGGTGGGTAGGGGTGAGCATGGTAGTGGTATTATACAATGGTCATGGGAATTAAAATGGAAAGGTCACAGGGTTTTGGTCAGTTTTGGGCTGGAATTGGCACGACCGTTCTGGCTAGCATGAGTGTTCTGGGCTCTGGCTAGCACGGGCCTGCTGGCATTATGGGTCATTTTCTGAAAGCTCTGTTGATTGGGGCATGTCCTAGAATGGCCATTCCATGGTATAACCGCCGTTCTAGAGTCCTTCCCCTACATTTGAGTGTTGAACTTGGCCATCCGTGAAGGTTATTGCTTCAATACATCCTTTGACCTCTTGGGGTAGGTTTGGAGTGGTTTTAGCCTCATTTTGGGCTCATCCAAGCCTTAGTAAACCCTAGATTGGACCATATTCTTTCCATGCCATCAAGTAGTGGAAAAAGTACCTATAAAACATGCAAAAAGCCTCCAAAAGTGCATTTGATAGAAATATGCATATTGAGTAAAATATCATGTAATCTAACAGGTACATATGTGATTGAAATGCAGTAAGACACAAGATGAAGCCCTAAAATAGGGCTGAATCACCACCCCAAACTTGAAACATGCTTGTCCTCCAGTATGCTCCAACTCAATATCTCTGCAAAATTTTCACAAGCAAGAAATGACAAATGCAATGTAAAGAATGATTATTACTGAATAGGATCAATAGTGACTAAGTACATGCACTCCACCTCTCTCATCTCCTGCTTTCACAAACCAATCATGAAAAGAGCACAAAGCATATGAACTTCAAATATAGTGCATAAAACACACAAGCTATCCATATTTCTTTCATGTAGTTCTGGGTAAACTGTTTCATGATGGTGTTAATCAAGGATGACTAGGAGTGCTATTTCACCTTCATCCTTTCAACCTTATGTTTCAAATCACACCAAATGACCCACATGGGTGCGAAGAAGGGCAAAATGAGCTTGGTTTGATGTTTCCTTGCTCAATGGGTATAGATATGGAATAAAGGGTTGTGGTAAGATTCCAGAGTGCTATTACATAGAGCACTCATCTTTTCTTTTTTTTGAATGCTCTTAAACAGGAGCATCATTTTATTTTCTTTTTGCATTTTTTTCTTCTTCTTTTCCCTTAGAGTAGATAGGGCATATGGTGATGAGAGTGAAGCAGTGAGATGTAGATGTGGTGACCCCAAACTTTTGGAGGTGGCCACGGATGATATGTGCACTTTGGCATCCTTTCATGAGGCGGAGGGGTTAGAAGATGGTGAGTGAAGAGTCGGGTCAAAGAGGGGTCATTGGCGTGATTCTCAACATAAGGCATCCTACATTAAAATTAATCCAACACTTGATCCAACAATGTCACACCACATGAATGAACAACCTAAAATTGATATTTCAATCAAGTGATTTCATAGGCACTAAGCGCTCATAGCTTGCTCAAATCACAATTCAACCAAATCATCCACAAACACAAGACATGTGATGCACATGTAAAAAGTCAAGAATTGATACCATTTAGCAATAAGCAATGGTAATTCACTTGCATTTGTCAAAGGTCATCATTTTTAATCCAAAAAGTAGAGATTGGGTTGAAACACACTTTTAGACGAGAAATCTCAAATTTGGGCAAAATTTGCGAAAATGGTGCCAAGTTGCCTTCAATCACATCTAAGCCTATATTATTGAACTTAAAGCAATAAACAAGAAAATCCTAGCTAAAACATGCAAAATTTACAAAACAATCTACATGATATGCAATGCATGGCAAAAAGAGCAAAATTTTGAAAATTACGCAAAAATGGAAGGAATGTAAACTACATGGCATGCAAGGATGCAAATAAGTAAAGAAAATCCACACTAGATAGATCAAAAGCAAACATAGATCATGTCATATAGGTAATCAAAATGAGAGAATGAGATAGGTGGTGCATACCGCCCTACCACCCCAAACTTTTGAATCATGTTGTCCTCAACATGAAACTAGATCTTAGGGATTAGTAGGGTGAAGATCATGGCTGGTACAAAGCATCTGAATGTAGGTCACCCTGCTGTGGCTAGTGGTCAACCCTCACCACGGTCGTGGTGTCCTCTCACCTCAACTGTGGCATTTCACCACAGCCGTGGCCGTTCATGTGTAAAAACTCCTCGATCCTTGTAACTTTCCTCAACATTTGCAATCAAACCACCATGACTGTGGCTAATGGCCACGGCTATGCTACCCTCATATGGCCACGGCCGTGGTGGACACCATGACCATGGTCATTCATGTATAAAATCGGCAGTGTCACTATAACTTCCTCAAAATTTTGTAATTAAATCATCACGACCGTGTGGCATGCACCACTTCCGTGGTGAGCCTTCTTTCTGTACTTTTTCAACTCCAACTTGAAATTTTAAAATTCTTACAAGAACTTTGATTTACTACCACATTTTTTTTCACATCCAAGCCTTGATCTTTCCTTCTCTCTCTCTTCAACCTGTCTCATCTACATTTCATCAAAACTAAAACAAAAACTATCAAGCACAAGTGTGTGTGTTTTTAGGTTTGTGTAAAAGAAAAAGCAAAAGTATCAAAAATGAGAGATTGGGTGAAAAATTCCCCAAACCTAGGTGGGTTGCCTCCCACAAGCACTGTGTTTCTTGCCTTCAGCTCAGCTTCTTGGTGATTCTTCAGTCATTCATCTGTTAGGCATTCTCACATGTCCATTCTTGAAAAACATGCATCCCTCATTTGCACTCAATCTATTTTCCTCATCCCTTTGATCACAATAATCGTCATCAATTGTTCCATCTGGGTCTCCTTCTCTCAAATGCCCATTTGGACTTGTGAAGCAACAATGTCTAATATCCATATCTTAGACTCACCGGGTAGGGGTCTTGTACATGTTGATGTTGATCTTCATGTCCATGAATGAGACTGTCATAGTGCCACTGCGCACATGAATGTCGACATCAGCTGTAGATAAGAACGACCTTCCCAAGATAATGGGAATCTTCCTATCCTTCGGCTCCATATCAAGTACAATGTAATCTATTGGGAACACCGCACCTTTCTCTTTGTCTATCATCACCAAGACATCATATACACTACCCCTAGGCACTTTTATGGACCTATCCACCAACTAGAGAGTGCAATGTGCCGACTTCAACTTTCCCAAACCCAGCTCAACATAGATAATATATGGAATCAAATTCACACTAGATCCCAAATCAAGTAAGGACCTATTTATGCAATGTCCCCCTATGTAACTAGGTATGAGTAGGGGCCCTGGGTCCTTTGTTTTCATGGGAAGTGAGTGTTGTATGATGGAGCTCACTTGTTTAGTTAATCTCACTTTCTTTGGAATCCTCCCCATTGATGTTATTATTACAGTGCATAGGTTCTTGAGGAACTTGGCATAAGATGGGACTTGCTAAATGGCATCCAAAAGTGGAATTTTCACCTTCACTTGGAGAAACACCTCAAGAATATCAACATTGTGCTTTTGCCTCCTTTTCAAGTCTGCTGGCTCATCTAGTGCTTCTACGAATGGAGGATCACTAGTTTTTGATGTACTTGTATGAACATGAGGCGGAACACTAGGGATGGTAGGACCTGCAAAGGGGATATGTGGTGGATCACATGGAATCCCAAACTCAACATGTGGTATCACAACATCATTTTCAGCAATATCAATCACAGTATCACCACTTGGCTGCCTTTGCTTTGCTTTATCAACATTTCTTTGACTTTCGGGCTACTCAAGAGTTTTCCCACTCCTTAGAACTTTCACAACACTACCTTTCTCATGGTGGAGAGGAGGAGCATGTTTTGGTTGTGGAGGAGGTGGAGGTGACACTTGGGGTTGAAATTGAGGTGGAGAAGAGAATTGAGGGGGAGGAGAGAATTGGGGTTGGAAAGTGAAGTTTTGGGAATTTTGAGGTGAGGGAGGCGGTGGAGGGGTGTACGACTTGGAATAACCTTGGAAGGAGTGAATGCATAAGGCTTGGAATAGCCTTGGAAGGAGTGAATGGTATGTACTTGCATGGGGGTGGGATATAGAAAACATTGGAAGAAGGCATAGGTCCACTTGCTTCATGGTGGCTCATGATGGGTTTTGAAGACAATTTTTCTTCTTGGAGAGCAATTATGGAAGATAGCTGCTCTATTCTCTCTTCTAACCTTGCAACATCCCTTTAAACACCATCAAATACTTTCGATCTAGAGAGAACCTCTTCCTCAAACCTTGAGCTATATGTGGGACTTTGTGGTTCCTGGTAGCTATAGGAGTGAGGTGTCTTCTTTTCTTCCCCATAGAACTCAATAGCATTGACCGAATGACAAGGAGGTTTGGTCAGTTGGTTTCTCATGAAGCTCACAATTTCACCAAACATTTTCATCAATTGTGGGCTTGAATCATCATGAGTTGGACATGTCACACTAAAAGATAGGTCACTACCACTAACCATACTAGAAGCTTTTATCATTGAACTTTCTGCCAAACTCTCAAACAATGGCCATGTATCCTTAGGAGGTTTACCCATAAAAACTCCCCTAGAAGAAGAATCCACTGTAGCTTGACTTGCATGAGATAGACCAGAGTAGAAGGATTGAACTAGCTACCACAAAGGGATCTCATGATGTGGAAATTCTCTTAACATCTTTT
Organism: Alisma plantago-aquatica; assembly: GCA_963693085.1. NCBI lineage: Eukaryota > Viridiplantae > Streptophyta > Magnoliopsida > Alismatales > Alismataceae > Alisma > Alisma plantago-aquatica. The sequence goes on along the minus strand of OY856412.1, from coordinate 1,160,891,924 downwards.
GAAATTTCTCCCAAGCCTCGTGGAATCGCTCATTATCTATTTGACTGAAACTTGCTATGGCACGCCGCATTTGCATCAACTTTGCTATAGAGTAGAATTTCCTCAAGAAAGCATTTATCATCTCTCCCCAACTCATGATGTCCCTTATTGAATCATACCACTCTTTGGATTTGTATTTGAGGGAGAAGGAGAACAAAGTTAGCCTGATTGTATCATCACTTGCTGTCAGCATCCTAAAGGTGGAGCATACTTCAAGAAAGGAGTCCAGGTGCTTGTAGGGGTTCTCACTCTCTGAGCCATAGAAAATGGGCAGGAGCCCAAGAAGAATTGGAGGGATGGATAATTTCTCCCTAGGCATCTGATCAACCCTGCTAACAATTGGTGATTTGTAGTTGCTAGACATGAAGTAGTCTTGACGTGGCTTGTGAAGTGCATTTTGGCTTTCCATATTGTCTTCTCCCGAATGGCTTGTCACATGCACAAAGCACAACCAAACAAAAGAGAACAAGTTCGTAAACTAATATACACAAAGTATGCAAAGAAATATGAAAAAAGAATAGAAATGACGAGGGCAGTCGAAAAAGTCAAGGCAAAACTAACGAGCTAGGTCGAGCGCCTCTAGTCCCCTGCAATGGCACCAGAAAGCTTGGTGCGTTTCTGCCAATGGTGTTACACGCTACTCAATTGGAGTTTGAATAGATGTAACACTACGGACAGACACATGGTGGATTCACTTCTGATATTTATAAAACCTAACTTAACACCTACTCACACTAAAACAACTACACCCACAAGCGCACAGGGTCATGTCGTAGTAAAGAAAGGTGGCAAGTATATGGTCGATCCACAGGGAGAAGGGGGGGGGAATAGAGCTAGGCTTAGTTTTGCTAGGTTCCTACTACAGAGACTAGGGTTAAGGGTTTGAAGGTTGTTTTGATTATTAAACTATTATGGACAAACAAGCAATTAAAGGCAAGAATGAAATCTTAGTTAACCCTAGGCTAGAGTAAGGCTAAACAGGAAAGAAAGGATTAAGCTAGGTATAAAAAGGAAAATTACACTAAGGCAAGCAAGAGAAAAGAAAAAGAGAAATTAAAGAGCTAAACTAACACGGACAAGGAAAGAACAAAGCAAGAAGCTAACTAAGCAAGGAAAGAGCTAACTAAGCTAAGCAAGCACAAAACTAGGGTTTTAAGCAATAAATAGGGGTATGGGTTGTTTTGGGGTATGAACTTATCACTTAAGTTGGGGGGTGACATATGTACATTATGATTCCATTTAGATTATCCAAACTAAACAACAAGTTAGAGTCTAATGAATTAACCTAAGCTACTAATCGGCCATGGATATGCTAGGTTGTGTATAAGGGAACTAGTCCCTAACACCCCCTACTTGTTGGTATGTATGCCCTGAGAGACAATCATGGGATGATTGGTGGGATACATTAAGATTGATTTGATAAACATCAAAGTCAAGCTTCCAATTCTTTCTGGTTCAGTCATATGAGATAGTGATAGAACAGATTGAATGTCTAGAGAATGACAATACTCAATGACGTATGCTTTCAGGTTAAGGACTTGAACGATGAGATCGTACGGATGCTAAGAGTTTGTACATTCTTGTTATGTCCCTAGTCGGATGTCATTGTGGAAGGTAGATAGACAGCAATGACACACAAGACTATATTGTGGTGTTGGTTGATGAAAGAATCTCATTAGTCATGATATAGAGATATCAAACCAAACACATAGGTACTTGTTAGAGAACAAGTGTACCGGACAGACCCACCGTGAGTTTGACACATGGAACCATGACATGGTAGTCACAGTCAGTACTCACAGTGATGGTGGTGAGTGTGATTCTTTGACCTGAAATCACTACACTCAACACATGTCGTTGGGCACACTTTGACATCATCAAACGCAGTCCTGAAACATGGGTTGTTATAAAGGTGATGATTGGGTGGCTTTGACACATGGGGCTTTTGAGGGATGAGTGATAGATATGGGATTTGTCCCTCCTGAGGGAGTTTGATATCCAAGGCCACTTGATGAGTAGGATTGAGATAGGCATGCGCACGCATGTGTGAATTAGTATGTGATATTGATGTGATACATATCTCATTCAATCTACTCTGAGATCAAGAAAGTGAATGAACGTTGACAGGATGACTGTTCCATGCCTCGAGTTCATTCGGGATATCAACGATAAAGGAATTACACATTCACTGTAACACCATTCACGGATTGTAGGATTGAAAGTTGTTCTCCAACTTTCTACTTTCACTTGGGTAGCACTGATGTGTGACTAGGCACCGCTCTTTGCTTGTGAAGTCATAAGTGTTATGGACTTTCACTGCCAACATGAAATGGACCTGCAGGGTCACACACATAGGATTTAACCTGGAATAGGAGTTTTGTCCACAAGCAACATTTAGATTGATTACTAAAGGAGTTTAGTAGTTCAATTAAACACTCAATTGATTGATAGCCAATATCATACTGTTCAAGGTGTTGGACATGTTGATTGGAGTATCGGATTAATTGAAATCGCAATTGACTGATTCTGCACAACCTGCACTCCCAACCAATCGGTTCAAGTGTTGAACCGGTCAGCTGAGGTTGCTGAACCGGTTGGCTCAAGTGTTGAACCGATCGGCTCATGTACAGAGTGAAATGAGCGGTTCAAGTGTTGAACTGATCGGTTCAACTGGTGCAACCGAGCAAGTTGGGAAAGTCAGGTCGGTGAGAATTTTCCTTGCGTTTCACTTGCCCAATTTGATTGGAACAAGGATTGGTATTCGATACCAATTAGAAACGAAAGAAGGAAAGTCAATCGGGAACCGACCAGGACCACGAACCGACCGGTTCAGAAGTGAACCGATCGGCTCATGGGTCCCAAACGATCGGCTCATGGGTCCCAACCGATCGGTTGGTGCTCCAACCGACCGGTTCAGGTCTCCAACTGACCGGTTCACTTGTGAACTGATCGGTTCAGGTTGCGAGTTGGTTGCTTTTGTGGAAAATCTCGAACCCTTCTACTCCTGCTTTTAGTCCCGCATTGCCTGGGATGGAGAACCCTATCCCATGACCCTCCTATATATAGGGGTATTGGGGGCTTCTCAAAGTACAACTCAGTGCAACCAGTTGCTCTGCAAAGTTGTCGTTCTCTCTGGTTTTGGTAACCGAGAGAGAGCCCGAGCAACTGCTTCCCGCAAAGGGATGTGCAGTAAGGGAAGGATAACTGCAGTTGCAATTGGAGGTAGGAGAGTGTGTTGGCGACTAGTACGTCAACAGGAGGGTGCGACTCCTTCCACTTCCTTGTGGGACAAGGAGTTGGAGTTCCAGGTGGTCCGTCGGGACTACTTCAGAGGCGGGAGGTTTCTGCCGCTCAGGAGGACAACTGTCAATCCCGACAGTCCGGTGAGAGGAGGAGTCGTCAGTCCCGGTGCGACCAGGAGCTGCACAGACACCGTGCAAGACCGGAGGTGAAGACCGCACAAGGCGTGAGGTATTGTCGCCGAGCAAACCTCGGGACAAGGTATGATTCCACAAACCATCCTTTCCTATTATATAGACGTTGACGCGTTTCCTTGTTCCTAAAACCCAACAGTGGTATCAGAGCCACATCAAATGTTCTATATTTTAGGAATATCGATATGATCAATTTTGGTTTGTCACCTTTATTTATTGCATAAGATGCGAATAATATTTGCTTTATGCATGTCCAATCCTAAATCCACAAATCCCAATTTACATATATGATATGTATTATTAATGCACTCGATACGCGTTGCCCTTAAATGAGTTTTGTGGTGAATGTATAGCGTGGTTATGGCCAATAAACCCTATTTGTGTATGGTTGTATGTGGTTGCTTGCATCTCGGTCTGCGCACCGATCTTCCTTCTCTTATTCCTGATGTAACTCAAAATAATTCGAGATTATTTCCTACCTTTGCTCCCCCCGAATGTAACTCGGGGTTTCCCTTTTAAGCAATGTAAAATTAGGATAGTTTTTATTTCATGTTATGTCAAATAATGGAGGACATCAAGACGACAGCCCAGACGATCGATTCAAGGCGTGAACCGATCGGTTGACATTCCAGACGATCAGTTCAAGGAGTGAACTGATCGGTTGATGACCGGTTCGAGGAGCGAGACGAGCGGGTGGCGGCCATGAAGAGATGCATGACGACCAGGCGAAACGATCGGTTGGAGGAGCCAACCGATCGGCTGGTGGCACCCAGACGACCGGCTAGAGAGAGCAGATCATTCATATGATGAGATGATCAACTCGGAAGGCAAGGTACAAAGTTCATCTTGTACAAGATGCATGTGATGTAGACCTAGATGACCGTGATTCCTCTTGGCTCGAGGAATCACATTAGGATGGCCATAATCATCGCTTTTATCGTTTTGCATGTTTTATGTGGGATATAGCATGTATATGATACGTACTATGTATTGTGGTGATTGGATATGTATATGTATATAAAAACCAAATCCCTCATTAAAATATTAAAATTTAGATGCCTTCCAAATGCGACACACGTGAAAAGCTTGATCGACCAAGTGTGGGCACGCCCTAGCGTGGTGCACCGTCTATCTCGTGGAAGCGTGAAGGATGAATGTGTGGGTCTGCCCTAGCAGGGTGCATATTCATCGTGTTTGCTTTGGGTCAGACTTAACAAGGTGATCTAGATGGGATCTAGTACCTTGAGGCATGGAGATGATCATGGCAAGGAGTTGCATATGACATCTTATCAAGAGTTGCATATGATGCAATTGGCAAAAGTTTCCTACCTAAGAGATCTATGTTGTGGGTGACAGCCCTAGCTGGTCCATGGCTTAGAGGATTTCAGGATCTTGCCCACTAGAAGGTTGTACGCTGCAATCTTCTGAATTGATGGTGAGGGCTATCAATTTGAACTAAAATAGTGGGAGCGATAATTAATTAAAGGGCCTAATTTTATCGTCACTTTTCAAATCAATCAAATAAGTCAAAAATGAGTTTTTGGACTAAAATGGCATACTTTTCCTTTTGTTAAAATAAATGGTTAATCAACAATAATCACTTTAGTTGCGATCAGTCTTTGAGACCAACAGATTAAATGGGAATAATTCCATGATTGGTTAGGACGATGAGAAGTGTTCTCAATCAAAGAGTGAAAGCTCTAAGTCCTAGTTATACCAGAACCAGATGAACTCAATCCCACCACATAAATGGCTGAAAGTATGCTTATGGAAGCATACCGAGGAAGACATTGATGAGGAGTGCTTGATGTTGTGTTCTCTGAACTATGAGTTGCAGAGACAACATGAGACATATGATGTCTCCAAGACACTGTCCTAGTATGTCATGACAGAAGGAGATATAGTAAGGTATTCACACACTCAATGTGCTTGGGTATGTGGAAAACCTGACTAAGAAGGATTCCCTCTGAGCCAAGAGTTGGCTATTGGTATGATACTGCAAATGTTGCAAGAATCATACAATTCATGATAAGCTACAACATGAACAACTTTGACAAGCGTTGATAGAGTTGTTGGACATGTTGAGGATAGTAGAGGCAAAGATGAAGAAAGACAAACCATAATCTTTGATGTGATCAAAGAGAAAGGTAATTCTTAAGGGAAACGACAAGGGCAAAGCAAAGAAGTGTTCTGATGCTAGCCAGCAATCCAAGCCGTCTTCATCCTCAAGGCACATGGGAAAGAGTGTATGAGGGAATTGCCCTCTATATCTGGAAGAACAAAAAAAGGTGAAGGAGGGGATGACGATCTCCACCTAAGGTATCATGAAATGAACCGCTTCATTATCTGAGGTATATGATACCAAGATATGGATCTATCATATATGATATGCAAGATCCGCAAATAAGTGATGGCCTTTGTGAAAGGACCAAGAAAGGAGTACCCATCATTGGAGCAAATGTTGCTGCCATAGATAGGAGTACCTTTCAGTTTATTTCAGCCTAAAGGGCACGAAATAGAGTTGAGAACTACTATTTCATATATTGCCAATAGATAGAAACACTTTATTTTTCATATTGTATGACAATGATGGCAATTAATAAAGTTGATGTTTCAATCTTAAAGATATGATCTTTGTGGCAATGCCCTATTTATCTTTTGATACATGGTCTGCATAAGATAAAATGATACCTAAAGTTATTGATAACTCAAACAATTAAATTAGCATAAATCATAAGAAATTCATTTCTAGTTTCCATATGATGGATAAATCTAGACTCTTTTGGTTAGAGAACCAGTAAGAGACATGAATATCTTGGACATGATTAATCAATCTTCACTAATGGTAGCGGGAGAATGATTATCCTATTAGGTATAATACATGTGATGTATTCACATACCTATTGGGATAAATGCTAATACTTCAAATGGTGTTTAGAGAAATACCAATATGAATATCTTGAAGTGTTCAAGATTATCATAGATGAAGTGCAAATTTGGTAAAGTGTTAATTCTTGATGAGATCAATGAATGAAATACTTGGACCAAATGTTTGAGATCCTTATGAGTGATTATGATAGTGTATCATAGTGAACTCATGATTAAGGCATGGTGATGTCTAAATCAAGAAAGGAATCATACTCTAAGGAGTTAGAGAATGATTATCAAATAACTGAATTCTTCTTAATAAATGAATACCCCACACTAATAAAGGACATTGAGAATCACAAGGAGTTGTGAGTTCTTATATCCTTGATAGATACACCTCAATTATCTATGTGATGAGTTGTTCATGTGATGAGTCAACTATCTAGATAAATATGAGGAACCAAATTTTGAGTTATGGTTTATGACCATTACATCCTAAATGACATCCATGTCAACTATAAGGTATGACCTTGATGGTAGCACTCATTGGATAAAATCCATAAGTGCAAATGAGTCTTAAGTGTTAAGACACATGGATAACATTTTGAGAAGGATGATGCTTGTTGATTGCAACTTAAGGACTGAGACATTTGGCATATGGATACTAAAACCACATTCCTATGAAAAATAAAACAAGGATGTGTACGTGACACAACCTATAAGGTTTATGAATCCACTAATGCAAATGAAGTCTATAAGTTACAATGGACTAATCAATGTGATTGATTGAGTACAAGCAACTCAGAATTGGATCTTTACTATGATAATATAGTCAAAGGGTTTGACTGATATGTCAAAGATAAATAAGGGATCTGTGATTTAGTGGGAGCGTGTTCACATTCCACATGTTGATGTGAAATGGAAATGTTCTAGAATGGAAATCCAAAAGTGGAAATTATCCTTAAGGAAGATAGAGATGTTTCCTATGTGATAGGAATAGAGATCTATAGAGATAGTTCTCGAAAACCTCTTGACCTGTAAAGAGAAAGCATACATTGGCAATCTGTACTGAAGAGTTCAGTATGGACAGATTTAGTGGGAGAAAACATGTACATGTTACATGGAGTTAGTATCCCAAGGCCAAGTGTCCAATTCTTATGAATAATGGGAACACGAAGAATAGATATGGATCTATCATGTATGTTATCATCCCATTATCTTGCATGGCAAGAACAAAATGCATTCATCATCTTGTATGTATGACATGACAATTTGATGTGCTCATCCTGATAACTCGTATGTGGGACATGACGAGTGGATGTCTGTCTACTACCAGTAAGGGTTACTAGAAATCATAAGAACTTGATGAGTACTTGAGAAGTTCTATGGAAATAAGGTAGATTTCGATGTAAAGAGTTACATTGATGCGAACTTCCGAAAGAACAGAAAATTAGTCGCAAAATATATATAGGATATATAAAAGTGAAGGTTTGTTGATGATTGGAAGTGTTCCAATAAAACCATTTAAAAGGAAATGTCGAGTATCTATGTGTTAGAGAACAGCAATGGATATTATATGGATCTAGAAGTTCATGAGATGAACTTATATTCCTCTCATTGATGACAAGTATGGAATCCTTGATCATGCAATGTGGCTAAAGGTTAGTAAAGGAATACTAGATTGCATATTACGGCAACTCCATCTCATATGTGTGACGTACAATGAAGAGATGAGAGACATGCAATTTATACTGACTTTGGCAAGGTGTTGCCATTACTCACTATGTTGGCACTAGAGCACAGTAACATGTGGGACATGTTTGAAGATCACTATGAATATGATTCAAGGGTGATTGGCTCGCAGTGCAAGTGGGAGTCTGTTGGTATGTATGCCCTGAGAGCCAATCATGGGATGATTGGTGGGATACATTAAGATTGATTTGATAAACATCAAAGGAAAGCTTCCAATTCTTTTTGGTTCAGTCATATGAGATAGTGATAGAACATATTGAATGTCTAGAGAATGACAGTACTCAATGGTGTATGCTTTCAGGTTAAGGACCTGAACGATGAGATCGTACGGATGCTAAGAGTTTACATTCTTGTTATTTCCCTAGTCGGATGTCATTGTGGAAGGTAGATAGACAGCAATGACACACATGACTAGATTGTGGTGTTGGTTGATGACAGAATCTCATTAGTCATGATATAGAGATATCAAACCAAACACATAGGTACTTGTTAGAGAACAAGTGTACCAGACAGACCCACCGTGAGTTTGATACATGGAACCATGACATGGTAGTCATAGTCATTACTCACAGGGATGGTGGTGAGTGTGATTCTTTGACCTAAAATCACTACACTCAACACATGTCGTTGGGCACACTTTGACATCATCAAATGTAGTCCTGAAACATGGGTTGTTATAAAGGTGATGATTGGGTGGCTTTGACACATGGGGCTTTTGAGGGGTGAGTGATAGATATGGGATTTGTCCCTCCTGAGGGAGTTTGATATCCAAGGCCACTTGATGAGTAGGATTGAGATAGGTGTGCACACGCATGTGTGAATCAGTATGTGATATTGATGTCATACATATCTCGTTCAATCTACTCTGAGATCAAGAAAGTGAATGAATGTTGACAGGATGAATGCTCCATGCCTCGAGTTCATTCGGGATATCAGTGACAAAGGAATTACACATTCACTATAACACCATTCATGGATTGTAGGATTGAAAGTTGTTCTCCAACTTTCTACTTTCACTTGGGTAGCACTGATGTGTGACTAGGCACCGCTCTTTGCTTGTGAAGTCATAAGTGTTATGGACTTTCACTGCCAATGTGAAATGGACCTACAGGGTCACACACATAGGATTTAACTTGGAAGAGGAGTTTTGTCCACAAGCAATGTTTAGATTGATTACTAAAGGAGTTTAGTAGTTCAATTAAACACTAAATTGATTGATAGCTCAATATCATACTGTTCAAGGTGTTGGACATGTTGATTGGAGTATCAGATTGATTGAAATTGCAATTTACTGATTCTACACAACCTGTACTCCCAACCAATCGGTTCAAGTGTTGAATCGGTCGACTGAGGTTGCTGAACCGGTCGGCTCAAGTGTTGAACCGATCGTCTCATGTACAGAGTGAAACGAGTGATTCAAGTGTTGAACCGATTGGTTCAACTGGTGCAACCGAGCAAGTTGGGAAAGTCAGGTCGGTGAGAATTTTCCTTGCATTTCACTTGCCCAATTTGATTCGAACAAGGATTGGTATTCGATACCAATTAGAAACGAAAGAAGGAAAGTCAATCGGGAACCGACCAGGACCATGAACCGACCGGTTCAGAAGTGAACCGATTGGCTCATGGGTCCCAACCGATCGGTTGGTGCTCCAACCGACCGGTTCAGGTCCCCAACCGACCGGTTCACTTGTGTACCGATCGGTTCAGGTTGCGAGTTGGTTGCTTTTGTGGAAAATCTCGAACTCTTCTACTCCTGATTTTAGTCCCGCATTGCCCGGGATGGAGAACCCTGTCCCATGACCCTCCTATATATATAGGGGTATTGGGGGCTTCTCAAAGTACAACTCAGTGCAACCAGTTGCTCTGCAAAGTTGTCGTTCTCTCTGGTTTTGGTAACCGAGAGAGAGCCCGAGCAAGTGCTTCCCGCAAAGGGAGGTGCAGCAAGGGAAGGACAACTGCAGTTGCAACTGGAGGCATGAGAGTGTGTTGGCGACTAGTACATCAACAGGAGGGTGCGACTCCTTCCACTTCCTTGTGGGACAAGGAGTGTGGAGTTCCACGTTGTCCGTGTGGACTACTTCAGAGGTAGGAGGTTTCTGCCGCTCAGGAGGACAACTGTCAATCCCGACAGTCTGGTGAGAGGAGGAGTCGTCAGTCCCGGTGCGACCAGGAGCTGCACAGACACCGTCCAAGATCGGAGGTGAAGACCGCGCAAGGCGCGAGGTATTGTCGCCGAGCAAGCCTCGGGACAAGGTATGATTCCACAAACCATCCTTTCCTATTATATAGACGTTGACGTGTTTCCTTGTTCCGGGTTTGGGGGAGAAATTTTTTTTGTCTCCGCTGCCTTCTCTGCCTCCCCTAAAACCCAACACTACTACCCTTACGAGGCTCAATTGGGTTAGGGACTAGGTTCAATTCAATTAGAGTCTAATAAAGTTTAGGCTTCTAGATTAAGCATTCCTAGGGCAATTAGGGGACGATGGTAGTAATGGGAAGGTGAAATTAGGGTTTTGGACCCCAATTCCCCCACATTCTAGCCTTGAGAAGGCTCCATGCTAATTGCATTAGAATTATCCAATGTATCTACTTAGATCTCTCACTTAGGTTTAGGGAGATTTATTAGGATGTAGGAAGATGGGAGGCAACCTATGGATCCAAGAATTGAACCTAGGGGCAAATCCCAAAATTCACACATATATGCAATTTACCTAAATTCCTAAGTGATTTCACACACAAACCAACAAGAAATTCATGGAGAGTGAGATAGAAATAGAACATAATCATTAACAAATGGATTTACAATGTTTACATGTCATTTCCCCCAACATGGTATCAAAGTAACATAATTTCCCCCAAACAGCCCACCTAAGGGGCCTAGCTACTCATAACAAAGCAAGATTAAAAAATAAAGGAGATAGAAGGAGTAGAGGAGTGAAAAGCCATGATGATCTCAGTGAAGAATCCTCCTTCTGCACCTCCTAGCAGCTGTAGCTCAACCTCCCTCCTCCAAGGTAGGTGAATGGAATGGATGTATGATGCAAATGGGTGAAAACAATGGAAAACTAGGGTTTTGGTGGTAGACATGGTAAAATGGAGGTGGAATGAGGTGGGAATGGATGGAGGACAAAATGAGGAGGCTAGAGTGGTTGTAGGGTAGCTAACCTCATGCCCCAGCCACCACCTAGGTATATATAGGTGTGGGGAAAGCACTAGGTTAAGTAGGGGCAATATGGGTAAATCAGTGCAAAAATAGGTAGGTTTTGTGAGTAGCACGACCATGGTGGGTCACCACGGCCGTGGTATTATACAATGGTCATGGGAATTAAAATGAAAAGATCACAGGTTTTTGGTCCATTTTGGGTTGGAACTGGCATGACCGTTCTGGCCAGTACGGCCGTGTTGGGCTCTGGCTAGCATGGGCTTGCTGGCTAGCACGTGCCTATTGGCGTTCTGGGTCTTTTTCTAAAGGTCCTATTGATTGGGGCATGTCCCAGAACGGTCATTCCATGGTAGAACGGCCGTTCTGGAATCCTTCTCCTGCATTTGAGTGTTGAACTTGGCCATTGTAACATCCCAGGATTTGAGGCCTTGGATAAGTTGATCTTAAAAGGAATGATTGGACTACCCATATCACCAAGGTGCACCTCCTTTTCTGGGAGCCCATCACTAAAGAACTTCATAGTTAAGCGTATTTGGCTTGGAGTAGTACTAGGATGGGTGACCAGTCAGGAAGTTGATCCTGGCTTGCGCGTCAATGTGGACAAAGTGCGCAGTTTAGGCTAGTGGTGGTTTGTGGGGCCAGTCGTCATTCTTGAAACTCTACTAGAGTCATGGGCAGTGAGCCCGGGCATTACAAATGGTATCAGAGCCAATTCCCCTCCAGTAGGTGGGACCCACATGGGCATGGTATGCCAGTCTTGAGCCGTGCGGTCCAAGCATGTAGGAAAGGGTTGTCCATGGTTGATGTAGCCACCCTTGCACTAGTATTTTGTGATCGGGAGTTGGGTGTCCATGGGCCATTATGGGTCTACATTGAAATGGGGAAAAGATGATGAGGCCTTATAGTTGAGCCTTGACGAGGACGTCAATAGTCTAAGTGGGGGAGATTGTAACATCCCAGGATTTGAGGCCTTGGATAAGTTGATCTTAAAAGGAATGATTGGACTACCCATATCACCAAGGTGCACCTCCTTTTTCGGGAGCCCATCACTAAAGAACTTCATAGTTAAGCATGCATGGCTTGGAGTAGTACTAGGATGGGTGACCAGTCGGGAAGTTGATCCTGGCTTTCGCGTCAGTGTGGATAAAGTGCACAGTTAAGGCTAGTGGTGGTTTGTGGGGCCAGTCGTCATTCCTAAAACTCTACTAGAGTCGTGGGTAGTGAGCCCGGGCATTACAACCATCCATGAAGGTTATTGCTTCAATACATCCTTTGACCACTTGGGGTAGGTTTGGAGTGGTTTTGGCCTCCTCCAAGCCTGAGGAAACCTTAGATTGGACCATATTCTTTCCATGCCATCAAGTAGTGGACAAAGTACATATAAAACATGCAAAAATCCTCCATAAGTGCATTTGATAGAAATATGCATATTGAGGGAAATATCATGTAATCTAACAGGTATAGATGTGATTGAAATGCAGTAAGACACAAGATGAAGCCCTAAAATAGGGCTTAATCAACCAAATTTGGAGTAACTAATGGATTGATTAATGTGGTTTATTGAACATCCATGTGTGTATATGATATACTCTAGTTACTATCTAGTTACATAAACCTAGCATGCATGTTTTGATTAGATTATGAGATCCACATGTATGTGAAAGTTTCTAGCATCTTATATATAGGGATACATACAGCTATTATAAATATTTCGTTTTTGAAATATCTATGTGGTTATAATTGATAAAAGGCTTTATTCATCATATTCATATATTCACATTAAATAAGGGGGTGAAGGATAACTTATAATCGAATGGAGATGCTATCACTCTCAGGTTCCTAATCAGTTCATATAGCTATAGATCTTTGCTTGTCGGTCTATCATGTTCGCCAAAGCTAGACTAGGGATAATATTTAGATATTCATATCTTCATGATTGAGATAAAGGGTTCCCTAGTTGGTTTTTGGGAAGTTGTGCGGGATGATGATGTGATGTAGTCATTTGATCCATGTTGGAGAAGTGACATCCTTGAGAGATGGGTCAAGTTTGGGTCTACAGAACCTATCATCACTATGGTTGAGAGAGGTGTCTATGTAGATTGGTTATGTGATGAAGGTGGAGGAAAGGTGACATCAAGGAGGCACAGGTGGATTGTTGTAGTTCTAATTTGACTTGAATTGTAGGTCAATGACCAGACCTTCACACTTGTTGGTTAAGAAATTTAGGCTTAGGAGATAGAGAATCAATGATGATGAGTATGAAAGGTAGAGTCGGTGGACATTGGGTCTGGCAGTTGGTGACATTGATGATCAGGGGTCTAGAGAATAGCAGTCATTGGTGTTGTAATGGTGTTTAAAGCTTGGAAATACTATCAATATGACCGCATCTCAGACTTGGATGATGGTTTGTAGATTTAGCTTAGGGCTCTTTGTGACTTGCTTGTTAAATTCTGGGTTCCTCATTGCTCACATAGGAGATTAGAAGGTAGACCATGTCATGGGCACTGACGGTAGTGTTCTAGGTTGGAGGGGTTTGATCTGTTACAACTCTATAACTATCGAGGGTTGAGGAAGGTGATTTGTAGGGCATGTTCAAGAGGATGCCAAGGCATCATGGTGTCAGTAGGTTTGATGGCAATCAATTTGCAAGGTGTTGTGTCTCTAGTTGATATGTTCTGATAAGGAGGAGGAGTTTGTAGGGCTTTAAAATGTGCAACGGTCACTATGAAAATAGTATCAGACTACTAGAAACCACATACTATTGGCGAGATAGAGACACTTGCTATTAAGGGGTATTGGTGTTGAGGGTGCTCTGTATGTAATAGTTGTGTTGTAGGCGTCGTGGTGATTGGGAAAAATGGCAACGATATGCAATCTACAACACAGAGATGAGGAGGGTTGGTTGTTTAAGTCAATGGCTTGTCTAGTCATCCATTGCGGTTGCATGTTGTAGGGTTGTAGTGCAAGTCAGCTATAGTAGTAGGGATCTATGGGATCAGAGAAGGGAAGCATGCCTGTTGGTTGTCCACATGTATTGACATATGTATATTGGGTACTATGGCTTCACAATGCCAGGGAAAGAAGATAAGAGGAGGGGGAAGGAAATTGCACCAGTTTCAGTCACTGGATGTGTTCTGTCAATGCGCGTGGAGAGGAACCAACACAAAAGAAGGGGGTGTTACAACAGGTTGGGAAAATAGAAGTTTAGTTAATAGAGGACTGAAAGAATGTCATTAATAGAATTTGTTTTGCTAAATTTTGCAATCAATTAATGGAAGGGTCAAACTATGTGTAAATGTGACAAGATTTTTGAATAAGGTAGAATAGATGGGGGACCACCAAAATAGAATGCTAAATCCAAATTGTAGTTATAGTCTAGTCTATTTTCTATTTTTTAATAATCCATCAATATTGTCTTATATTTTTAAATTTCATTTGTAGTTGATTCCAAAACACCAGTTTCAATTTCAAGAGTACTGAGGTAATATAATGTCAAATCAGGATATATTCATACAAGTGATTGAAATTGCACTAGTAGATGTCAAATAATTTCATGAGGCATAATTGAGAGATTAATTTGTAAATAACTCTCAAATGGGGAGGATTTAGATAGAGGGAATTCAATTGAGTAGAAATGTTTATCAAACACCATGAATATTAAATTGAAATACTAATTGGGATTTGAAATGAGGAGTAAGATTGTAATAATCCCATGTTAGGTGTAAAAATAGGAATTATAGCTTGAAATAGATTTAGTATCCAAATTTTAGTATGTTACATCTTGAGTTAAAAATGTGCATGATGATAAAAATTAGGGTTTGTAAACCAAAAGGACATGAAAAGTGATAGTTAGGGTTTGGGAAGCCAAAACCTAATGAAACCCTAAGTTGACCACAAAAACCTAACTTGAGACCCAAGTCAGTCTTAATAATGGATTATGGACAAATTAGTAGTACTTATGTGTTATGATTTAATTTCAGGGTAGTTGCTTGATTGGTTGCTCTTGTTACCTTTTTGCTTGGATATCAAGTTACTTATGAGGAAGGTATGTGGTTACACCTATGACTACCTATCTTACCCAACTTTTCATGTTTTCCTAGGTTTTTCGAATTGATTAAAAATAAACTTTTGCCTTTTTATTTAATTCCTGCAATCTTTAAAGCCACTATGATTATCACATTATATAAGAATAATGTAACGACCTCACTTTTCAACAATCCCCAATTAAGGAAGTCCAAAAACATAAGATCCATTACCTAAACTTTCCCAAGGATCCTAATTTCAAACAAATAATAATCAATAGTAAATAATTTCCATAAATTCAAAAATGTTGTTTACAAGATGTTCCTCTAGAACTTACATAATTTTTCTTCATTAGACATGTACACATGAGAAGAAGTATCATCTATCTAATCCTCCATACAAGTTAACTTTACTATCTTCAAGTAATTTCAGTTGATTATCATGTCCTTCATTTCTTGATATCACCTTAGTTAGCATGTACCTAAAACATTGTGAAACCTAAATCATGGATCAGTATTTTCTCTGATCTTGTTAGAATTTTTTTATCTACTTTCTATTGGAACATAGATTATGCATGAAATTATTGACTCTCATACAAGGGTGTTTTAGATATCCTAACTAGAAGGCTTATCAACAACAACAAGCTCTTTCAATGTATTTCATACTGCAAAATTGTTTCTATTTTTTTTATCCAAATGGAGTTTTGGAAAGATCAATCATTTAGGTTTGACATTATCATCAACTAGTGAAACCCTAAAAAACTATGACATGAAACTTTGAGCCTAGACACTCTCTTATACAACTAGTTGTGAAAAAAGTGGACAACATCTAAAGAGGAGATGTCATCATGGATTTTTCACCAAACTCACACAAAAAATGTGCTTATGAAGTAATATAAACATTTCCTTAAAGACCGATAATGCCAATCAGAAAAACTTCTGTCATCATCAAATAGTTCAAATGTAATATTCAAAGTCATGAAATGGAGCCAAAGACAAAGTCTTTACCGAATAAATGAGTAAATATTACTAGACATTTCACATTGTAAACAAAATAGAAACAATTGCCATTGGCATGGATTCACTTCCTCATCTTGTCAAGATTCATACCACTAGTCAATTCAACCATGATTGAACTCATTTGACTATATATTGACATCATTACGTAGGATAGGTTGACACACTAGTCCTGAAAGAGTCAATTGTTGTACTCTCAATCATGATAGGAATTTAGCGTATCAATTAGAAAGATGATTGGAATAAACATAAATAAGGACCTAAGATATGTGAATAAGTTGAGAAGCTATTTGTCACGAACTTTTTACACCATAAGTGTGTAATATCTTGGAATCCATAGCATTTTTTCATGACATAACAATCATTAGATAAAAAATGATATTTGGAATCAAAATACTCTTTAACACTGTTCAATTTTATTTGGGTTGTTGATGATTAGTATTTAGACTCTTTTGACCTAGATAGTAGTGAAGTGAACTTCATTTGATAAAAGATCTTTTATCCAAGATCACAAATATATCCTGAGATGACGTATGCATGTAGTGAACCATTATTGGGGCACATTTGAAGCAAAGAAATCCATTTAATAGTCTCAATAGATTGAAGTAAATGATTGATGAACTATTCAGTATTTTAGGATCAAAAAGGTATATTTGAGATTGTTTCATAAAGGTTTGATGATTAGTTGAATGGTATACATGGTTTTTACATTGATTTATGTGGTTATTTGAGGAATTTTCATAGATGACTAGACAATGGAGGTTTTGTGTAAATATTTTGAGATGACATCTTATGAAATGGAGGGACTCTGTTTAAAGTTTCATAACAATCTATATTTTTGGAAGGTGTCCATTCAAATGATATAGAGAAACCTTGTTGTTAGGAATAATTACATTACGTATATATGAAGAACAATCTAGCTTTAGGTGGTCTTCATGGATCATGCATGTGGCACTATCTAACCCTTCAATTTTCATAAGTATCCAATGGCCCTAAGGTCAATCCCTAACTCTAGAAAATGAGGAGTAGACGAGTCTCCTGATGTCAGATTAATAGGTTGAATATGTCAAACTTCCTAAATCCTACGACTCCTTCCAAGGAGTGTGAATTGGAAAGAGTGGAGATATTGAGTCACCACCTTTTTTCTCACTCCATCAATTTATGTGGAGACCCGCACATGCTTAGGGAGGAGGAGTCATGCTAAACCAGGTAGCTTGTCCAAAGAGAACCACTGCATGAGCATTACGAATCCTTCCCAATACATGTGAAGACGAGTGGGAATGCAAGTAACATCACCAAGATAAAGAATTGGTGGATGATGATGATGAGTTGGAGAGATACCTCTACTTAACCCAAATGTGTTTGAAGGCAACCTTAGAAATTCTGAAGCCTCATAAAGGACTCTAAGATATTACCATGAATTAGGGATGCCTATGCATATGCCCAACTATGCTACTACGCTTCTTCACCACAATAATGGTGGCAAGTTATGAAGGGATCATGGTCGCAGAAGATTGTTGCCATGTTAGAAAAACTAGGCTAATCTTGATGGAGGCCTTGACTTGATGAAAGTAGGTGTCCGACTTACTCAATTCCTTTTCTAAGTTCTCATCCACTATGGTACATGTTCTTGTAGGATCATAAGATCTCACATCCCTGTGGTATAGACCCAAAAACCCAAATTGATGTACAACATCTATAAAACACCCCCAAGTTCCTAAGAGTATAGGGATGCCACATATAACTCTATTATTGGACACTAACTACATGTCCATGATCCAACAACTACATCTCCTCTTACTGTTAGCTTCAACAACACAATCTCTATCTCAACGTTCACATCCACCTAAATGATGTGGAAACCCATGAGGTGAGACCAAACATCCCAGTGAGAGATATAACTCTCCGCCAACATCTATTATAAGCACATGCAGATTTAAGCAGAAAGATAACAATATTATCAAATTGAGAAGACTCTGGTAAATGATATGTATTCAATAGATAAGGAAGATTAAGAAAAAACTAGACAGTTATCACTGAGCAGTAGACCAATTAATAATTTAATAAGGAATATGAAGAACATGTATAATAGTTGATTTCTCTTATCACATTACAATCTAAGAAATCAGTACAAAGATAAGGCAAAGGGGCCATCCAATGTTATTCATATTTTACCATAAGAAAATATACTGCATGGATGTGTTACATCATTTATTATGCCCTGATGATTTGATTCATACCACCCAAATCCAATCGAACATTGTAAAGTCAAAATCGGCTCCATACAAGGTCAATGTAAGAGTCAGAATCCATGGCCACCCTAAGACCTCTTGGTCATTACAAGAGTACTAGTGACATTAGTCAGGATGAAGGATTGGCTCATGCATGGCCATTCATATATAAACACCTAGCTTGCCTTGGTATAGGTCACGGTGCTAGAAGAACAGGCTCACACATTGCCATGCTTAAAAAGAAGAATTGTCTCACGCATGGACATCCATATAACAAGGAGAGCAGCTCACGCATGGCCATCTAACACAACCTGTAATTGTTGATGCTAGGAGATACACGACTTGCACCCCTGCATATTCAAAAATATGCACTCTGAGTTTCCCGTAGGAATGACTCGTTTAACCATCCATCACTAAGACTGAAACTGGAATGGATCTATGTCACAGGGCACCTACATGATTAGGGTTTCACTTGATTAATTAAGACAATTGAGTGTCTTTTACCATCAATCAAGCTACTATGAAAAAAGCCAAAAAAAACTCTACAATAATAAGGGAATATTACAACTCTAGATGATATAAAACGTATAAGGTGTGAACTTGTCAAATCTTCAACACATGTTACTTGTATAGTACTACCATTCACAAGGTTATCACCAAAGCCACACAGCCGTATTGGGCTATCACAAGATCTCACATCACCGTGGGATATTAATCCCTCCATCATATCAGTAGAGGATATCACCTCACAATAGGCATCAAGCCTTCACCAGGTCACATGACCCATCACATTAATATGATCACATCATGTCTCCTTAAGGCTCATAGCCATCACCTTGTGTCATATGTTCACCATCATAGCATGCCCAATCTATGACATTCATTTCATCTGCAAGGTTAGGGTTTCATAAAAAAGAGAGAAAACATCATAATGTGGTAACCAATTCAAACGAGACAAGAAAACACATCATATTTCCCAACATTAGGGTTAGGGTTACATGTATAACTGATTAGGGTTCCATGCCGTATATCAATCAATCACCAAACCCTAATTTGTCATCTCACACTTTCTTGGAGCATACTAGGATTAGAACACCATTATTTACACATGATTTCCTCATCATATCAACAACACTAAGAATAACCATTATTTCCATGTACATGCATATCATCTCACTATGTTATGCATGTATAGAGACCATGTAACATGGATGTAGGTATCAACTGTACACTAAGCAATGTGTTGAGACCGTAATACCCTCATGTGTCATGACCAACCATCACACAATAACAAGTGTCACGACTGAAATGAACATGGTCATGTGTTATGACCAAAACAAGGAGCAAACACACATGCGTCTTGACCCTCAAACCACTAGGGTTAGTGTTTTGATCGAAACATGGTACATAAGGTCAAGACTAAAACAAAACAGATATGGATCACGACCAAGGAAAAAGCATGAAACATGTTACGACCAACATCAAAGAATATCTAGACCGAAACAAGGATGGGTGTCTTGACCATCCCACACAAAATAGGTGCACCACCATCATCACACAAGAGGGTCACGACTCAAGGTGCAAAAGCTATGTGTTTTGACTGAAACCACACAAAGCATCATGACCAAAAACTAAGGTCAAGGATGTGTCGACCGAAACTGAAGCAAAGATGTAGAAACCACCAAGGTCAAGCTACCACCAAGGAACATAACCACCATCAAAATAGGGATGAACCATGATCAAACTAGAAGGTTAACATCAAGGAAAATCATCATCATCATCAAGATGGAAAACTCCATGCCAAAGAGCATTAAAACCTTAAAATTTGATATCCAACTTAAACCTTCAAGAAACCAAACAAAGGTAAAGAAGAACAAGCTTCATCATAAAGAAAACCTACTCAAATATTCAAGGAAACACAGAGGCTGAACCAAAACCTGGTGACAAAATGAAGAATCATGTTGCATGTAACAACTTCACTTCATTTATCACTTAGAAGTTGGTTTCATGGAGTTAGGGTTTAAGAAAGAGAGAAATATTCACGAGAATACTTCAAAGTCTTAAACCTTAGTTCATGATAACTTCATCTAGCACATTAGCATCAAGTTTAAAGATCAAAACAGAAGATTATCATCAAGGAAAACTTATCACCACTTCGGTGGAAAACTCCATACTAAGGCGGTCACCAAAACTCTAAACATGTACCATGGAAATCGTCATGAAAGAACCTTATGTAAGGGAGATAAATGCATTCTCAACACCTCCAAAATAGAACCTAAACTTTATATAACACTAAGGTACACGAAATTTATGCATGTGGTTAAAACCAAGATAAAAGGTAGGAGAAAACCATCAATCCACAACTATCTCCAAAACCGGGTTCCAAGAATTTGTGTTTTAGGAGGGAGGCTAAACACATAGAATCATCATCAAGATTCCATACTTAAGTTATGATAATATTATATACCATGTTATGATTATGTTTTAGAGGTAGAAATAATAACATGAAAGAAAGATTATAAGTGTTATAATAGAAGAGAGTAGATAGTTATATAACCCGCCTTAAGTGAAGGAACAAGCTCCAAGATCTCGATCACCAAGGAGAAAGATGAAGCTCCACCAACAACTCAACTCTCATCCACAAGATCACCTCAAGAAGGAGAGGACACCAAAGCCAAAGATAGATCAAGAAAAGAGGGTAAGAAACCCGGTCGAACCAAAAGAAGAAGGGAGAAAGAGAGGAAAATGACCTCTCTCTTGGGTACCACCTTGTCAAAACATGGTCATCGACCCTTTTTGATGAGGAGTTTCTCTCCAAAACGACCACATGGATATTCCATAGTATAAGGCCAAGAAAGGGGAAGGAGGAAGAGTAGGATATCCAAGAAAATTCCATCAAATAAATGCATACACTTACCAAGGTTGAAGATGACCAAGAGTCACCACAAGCACCAAGGGGAATTGGTCGGCCACCCAAGCTTCAAGGTCAAAACTCCCAAGATCCTCAAGCTATAAAACTTGAACAAATAAGGGACAAAAGAAAGAGGGCAAAAAGGTTCACCCAAAAGGAGAAGAAAGAGGTTATTTACTCAAGGAGGAGAGTAGTAATGTAGGGGTGAGGTGTCAACATAAGAGAGCACCAAAGGGACACTTGTCCACCAAGAAAATGACCATGCAACCACTATATCCATGAATGCAACCTGTGGTGATACAACCAATGTTGGTTATCTACCTCTTAGGTCACCAACACATTGGTTTTGGTCGAGACACATTAGGGGATCAAAACAACATCAAGGCACTTGTCTAGGTCGAAACAAAATATCACCAAACACACAAGGTTGAGACACACCACTAGGAGACAAACCATCTCGACCCAACCACATCTAGGGCACCAAGGCCGAAACAACAACACCCAAGGAAGGTGTCTTGGTCAAGACACACCCAAGATACACCAACATAGTTGAGACATGGGTCACAACACCCAACTAAGCTCAACTTGGTCGACACAAAGAAAAACCCTAGAAACCCTGACATCACCACATGATGCCACTTCATCAACTAAGGTCTAAAAAGGTGCCCATAGAATAACTCTCTCTAATGATGCTAAAGCACTAAGGGCACACTCTAAATTTGGAAAATCTCAAGGTAACCCCTCAATATGGGTAAACTGGGACTTGGTCCAAAACAAGCATACAAGGCTCAAACAACATCAGAACAAGACCAAACTGAAAACATAAGATTATCACATGTTAAATAAGAATATCAAGATATTAGATTAAGGTTATAAGCATCTTATTTAATTAAAGAAATAATACTCAAACACTAAGCTAGGTCAGGGGCCTTACACCACCAACTAGTGTGGGGCTGGACTATGACAAGGAAGAGATGATCCACTCATCCTCTAAAGTGCATCATAACACTCATCCATGGTCCTAGATAGGAGATACATTGATCCTAATTTAAAAAAGGTAAATATGAATGAAAAATGTCTATTATAAAAAAGTCATGAAATAGCCCCCCTTTAACCATTTAATGCCTTTGAAATATCAGTACACTATAAAAATATAGTTTACCCTTCAATATGATTTTTGAGGGTAAATTATAGGTTTTTTTAAAATAAATGTACAAGTGGATGATTCCTTTTAGGGTTCATTAATTAGGATAATAAGCAACCAATGAATATTAAACCAAAGAAAGGTATTATCAACCATGATGTCATATAGAAACTAAATGTAGAATCTAATCTAAATACTTTTGATCTATATAAGGTCCTTTCTTATTTAATATTAACTGCATGATTTATTACTCATATTTAAGAAAACAGAATAAGAACTAGAAAATTATGAACATTGGATCCTGTCCTTCTAATGACCTCTTGATAATTTAAAAAATAGCAGAGACACACTCAAGGTAAGTAAATATAGGTTTAACAGAAAGTCTAATATAAATCAAATACCAAATATAATGTTAATGCCTCTATTAGTTATGGTTAATTGTTATTTTTTAGGATATGAACAGATATATAAATGATATGGATATACTTGGGAAATATTTGAATCAAGTACATGGAACTATCACCCTTGATGAATGTCTAGTCTATTGGAAATAGAAGCATAACATATTCTCCTTGGAAGTGTTTATTACTATTACATCATTTCTTGGCATATTATATTGTTTGAACTAGTTTTTGATAGGAGTCTCTTTCATATTTCACACATATATTTATGTAAATATACAAAATATAAATGTACAATTATATATATAATATATATACCTATATATACATATACATACATACATATGTTATAAGAACCCTCCTGGTGTTCGGTCTCTGCCACGGGCATTGGAGGGGAGGGTAGAAATCTTTCTCTCTTAATCCCATATCTTATAAAAACCCAAAATAAATGAGATACCCATTGATCCAATCATGATAATGATATTAAGTATAAGTGATCTCCTCGTATATTATTCTTGTTAGAGTGATGGATATTATGCACTGCTGACCTCCCAAACAAGAGTATTGGGTCTCCTATATATAGGATCAAGGGAGTACATGGGCTAAATAGAAACAAGGGAATATACAATGGGCTTGAGTCCAACAAATCAAATATACCAACATAGCCCTTGTGATGTCCTCATTTTTTATAAAAGGTAAAGAATGTTTTGATAAATAAATTCCCTAATGGTATTATCGAGATAATAACAATATAGATCACATATGTGGCATGGGTGCTTATAGAACAAGTTAAATAAATAAAAGGAATTTGTACATGAATTAATAACAATGGCCTTTTGTTATGATACATGAAATAATTGTCAAGTTACTAAAAGAAATGCTATTTATGGTTGTTTAGATAATTAGAGGATAGCTGCTTTGAAGTATATACCATGGAGAGAGATAAAAGAATAGTCCATGATCCATGATCAAATTAGCCAATAAAGTGTAATGTATTTTTATATTTTCTTTTTAGGCTTTTTGTATGTCAATTAAGTAAATATTGATAATTGAGTAAAGAATACTCAAAGGACATATATGTATCACCATTTTGGGCATCTATTGAATATGTTCACCAAAGACAATTATACATGTCTTGTTGCATAAGTGTTTTATTGTAACCGTGAAAGAGGAAAGAGAATAATATAGAGATCATGGTCAAAATAAAGTACCATATAATGAAAAGTTTTCCTTAAATGGTCTATTGTTGCAAAATCCAAGCCTTAATATGAAAGTGGTGGTATCTCTTTGAGGATTTTGGATTAAAAAGAATAAAAGAAAAGAATTTTGTAGCAAGGAAATAAGAAGGAAAGTAATTGAATATTTGCCTCAAATTCCTTGCTAAGCACATACGGGAACTAGAACCATCAATGCCAACCTACAGATATGTGGGGGGATGGAAAACAATATAGGAAGGTGTGTAATGGAGAAGGGTTATATATATATATGGATAGGTTTTCCCTTCTCGTACCAACCTCATCTTCAGTCTTTATCCTTCGCCTATGAATTACAAGCAGATCAGAAAGCAAAAAGGGATGACATCCTGTTCCTTTGATTGCAGAGACATGTGCCCCGACTTTATGGGAGGTGGTATGTTGATACATGAGCATGGAGATAAGTGTCAGGCTAAAGAAGGAGGATGAAGGCCTGTAACGTATGCAACTGTCAGCATGTGGGAAGGCCTGAGTTCTGAACACCAAATCTCAAGGTAGGATTCTCATCTCTTTCCTTTTTTGCCTGTTTAGGTCTGCAAACCCTAGGTTCCCTAGACGTGGTTTCCTCTAACTCCGGGCATAGTTGGTCAAAACCTGGGCCTGGCTACGTCCAGAGGCAGTAGAAGAGGACCTCCCTGATGTCCTCTGCCCTCCCCGAGATCAGGAGTAGGGCCAGGTGCATTGCCGGGAAGGCTCGCCCATGACAAGTCGAGTGGACACGAGGTTGACGACGGCTCAAAGCTGTTTGACCATAGTGTCCTTGGACGCACAATAGTCCAAACCATATCAGACAAGGCAGTAGTATCTTTTGGCCATATTAATAAGATGGTCCATGTTTATTAATAAGTGGAAGGTAGTTTGCTGACATGGCGACTCCCTATTGGCCAAGATTCAGT
The DNA here is from genome assembly GCA_963693085.1 of Alisma plantago-aquatica. Lineage (NCBI taxonomy): Eukaryota > Viridiplantae > Streptophyta > Magnoliopsida > Alismatales > Alismataceae > Alisma > Alisma plantago-aquatica. The sequence goes on along the minus strand of OY856412.1, from coordinate 1,160,866,793 downwards.
AATATCATGAAATTCGTAGGTAATGATTGGTAACTCAAATGGAAGAGAATTATATATCAAAATTGATCAGAAAAATGAGAAGAATTCAAATAAAATATCATTGAGACTAGATAATTCTTACTTTTCTAAAAGTAGGGATAAAATGATAAGGTGGTGATTAACACATGGAAACCCTAGCTTTGGGTATTAATATGTTGAAAACATTAAAAATCCTTTCTTTTATGCTATAATCTAATATTGTTGAGAATAATGATAATAAATGAAATGATGGTAATAATGATAAGGTAATTAGGGTCTCTAATGTGAATAATCATTAATGTGTGGAATTAGGGCTAAAGATCCTAACTTGCTATGTTGTTAAAGAACATATTTGATGTAAGTGATCTTAATGAAAGGATAAGATGGATCTAGTAGCTAGGTTCACATAATGTTAAATATGTGATGGAAATAGGGTTAATACCCTTATTCCTTTTCTGAAACATAAACCCTAGATTGGGACTGAGTAGGGTATAATGTATTTAATGTGATTGGTGACACTTTAGAATTTATGTAATGTGGATTATATGATGATTTCTTGATTTGCTTGCTTGATTGGACAATATGCTTGAAGTATAATTAATAATGTGCATGGTGAAGGTATGTGGCTATGCCTAAGAATATTTGTTGTAGTTTCACGTGGTTTCCTAGAGATTTCTTTGCATGGTTTGAAGATATATTGTTTATTTCATTCCATGCAAACTTTAAAGTGACTATGACTATCACATTATATATGTAAATGACTAGCCCATTTCTAGGCCAACCTGGATCTATGGAAAGGCCATTCGCCTGGATAGGGGAAGGCACAAATTGGTACCAGCCTGAAAAGGGGGTACATGAGAAGTCACCCGCCTGAATAGGGGGAGACATGATAAGTTCATCCGCCTGAATAGGGGAAGAATGTGAATGTTGTAGTATAATGCCCTGAGGGGTTATAATAGAGGGTAGAGACACCTAGATTGGGAAGTCATGATTGAAATCATTAAATTTGATTTGTTAAACAATAATTGTTGAGTTATGTTATTACCATTACTTGTCAAGTTTTTTCCCCCACATACCAGTATAACTTGTTATACTGATCGACGTTTTTTTTGTCGGCGTTTTAGGTTAATGATGATATGCATGATATGGCACATGAAGATAAAGATGAAACCATGTGAAGACATTAATATAAGTAATAAGAATTTAGATAGACACTTTTTCTCTATGTATAACTTTGGTAATGGAATTTCATGTAAGCATTTTGTAAACAATATTTGTGAATTAATGAAATTGTTTTCTATTACTTATCATTTGCTAAATTTGGATCCTTGGGAATATAGGTAATGGCTCTAAATATTATTGGCCTTCCTTAATTGGAGGTTGCCAAAAAGTGAGGTCGTTTCATTAGGTATTCATGCGCTAGATTTTTCAAACAATATTTAATAGTTTATAATTTCAAGTAATCTGTAGAAATATGAGGGAATTATTAGGGTATTTTCTAAAGAAGGTGGTGTCTAGAAGGGACCATGACCGAGGACTGGAAAAATGTTCCTCTGCACAAATAGTCTGCTTACAAGCACTCCCAGACCCGTGCATCCTGTCTGGCCAAAGTCAGAATTCTTTGCTCGAAGTAAAATGCCTTTAGGGTTTCTTCTCATCTCTTTCGTCTACTTCTCATCATCTTTCTTAATAAACCCTAAAATAAATTTCCATCCTCATCTCAAGTTAGGGTTTTCGAGAAGAACTGGGACTAAGAAATCCTCTGTCAAATAATGTAAAAACAATAATGTACATGTAATGTGGAAATGGTAAGGAACATGTAACACGAAAATAATGATAAAATAAAGAAATGTGGTTTTTTGGGTTGCAAATATAAACCCTAGATGGAGCTAAGGTTGGTCTAGAAGAACCATAGGGTGTGAAAGGACATGGAAACCCTAGGAGATAGGGTGTAGTCCCTAACCCTAACCCTAAAACCCTAACCATGAGAAATATGAATAGTGTGGTTATATAGTACCCTACCCATATGAACCCAATTAGGGTATGTGGAAAGAGAGAATATAAATGTTTTTGGTAACCCATGCATGAAGGATGCATGTGAAAGAATATGAATATGAATGAGTTAAGTGACTCAGTCTCCCATGCACATGTGCATGTGGAACAAGACATTAATAAGAATTTTTTTATGAAACTTATGAAGAACATGTGATATAATATAACTTGCTCAACTAACTCTGATGGATGTATGAAATACATGTGGGATGTATGATCGATCCTATCTAATCACCTCGGGTCAAGAGGGCCTATGTATGGTCACTATGGTGATCAGTGATCTGGCCCAGAAATGATAATCACCTCAGGAAAAGGCCTATGTATGATTGCCACTATAGTGATAGGTGATTGGACTAGGGCTTATGTATGATGTCCACTACAAGGACTTACCCTAGAGAAAGGGTTCTCCACATGAATAATCTAGAGAGGGAGTGTTCCATAGAGATTAAGTTCAGAAGTTAGAAAAAAATACATGAGTATATACATGAGAAACATAAGTAACCAATGGTCACATATATGAAAATGAAAATCTGAATATAACTAGCTCGAACCCCTCATGCTATCTCTAGAAGTTTGGTTATGGAAATATCAAGCCCCTGGAGGGGAAGTCAAGAAAGGTCAAGCCCCTGGAGGGGAAAGCCAACATAGGCACCAAGCCCCTGGATGGGAAGGTGGCCCAAGTCCACTGCATGGACAAATCCCATGAGAGGGTGTCCCAAAGATTGTGCAAACAAGGGTTCAGAAGTTATAATAATTAAAATATGTATAAAGATTAAAATATGAAACCTTTAGGGATAGTGTGCCAAACCGAGGTAGGTCAACCCAAGAATGGGAAAATGACCTATGGGGGAGACAAAATCTTTAGACCTTGGGGTCAGGTTGTAGCTAGAGAAGCCTAAATTCCTCCTTGAGCTATGAAGGCACCCTAGGTTAGGACCTTCCCTAGAAAGGTAAGTTGACTAAATCAATTAAAAGATTGAGGTAATCATGAATGCCACCTAATATAAAAGATGAAAGCACATATATTGAGTATGATTCTAGAACCCAAGTATGCCATCTCTGAGGAACATGAGGAAAAGTCACTATAGAAGTGGATGGCCATATGAGACTGAGCCCAGAATGAAATGTTGCCATAAAATGTTGCCATGAGACCAATGAGGGGAGATAAAGTGAATAATGAGCATTATAAGAGAGAGAGGAAATTCAGTTTAAAGAATTGCATATAAAAATAATTTGCTATAAATGAACCCTGGGGAAGGGTAGAGCCCGAAGTCAATCCTAAGGTCAAGTAGGGAGTATTAAAGGTACATGGACCGATGGGATTAGGATTTATTGTTCCTTGAATGCACAAGACCATTTGGTTGGTAGGTAACATCTACGTTTGCCCAAGGCCCATGTCTCAGGAGATTAGCTACCTTTGTGATTTTCTTGTGGCCAATGGGTGAATGTGAGGGGCACTCCCTAGATGCATAAGGATGAGATCACTCCAAAAAAGCACCTATTCCCCTGGAGACCTCAAGGAAGTGGCTAAGGCTCATAATACCTAAGGTGTAAAGGTAAAAGATATGAGGAAGTCATGTAATAATGAAATCATAAGAGGGGTAATGTATAAACTAAAGAATGGAAAAGTTATTTTACTTCAAGAAATGTAAGAATGTTGTGGAATCAAAAAGTATGTATGGTTTAGAGTCATGTTAAGAATGATTCAAATTAAACTATGAAATTTTGAGGTAATGTGTGGATATACCGTCTCTACTCTTTAAATGGGATGAACTTTGTATTTGGGCTATAGTCAAGTGATTATTTCATCTCATTATGAGGGAAAAGATTGGGTATACATGTGTTATGCTTAAATTTGATATGCGAGAATGAAAAAAAAAACCTTGAGTTAAGATGTATGGCATTATATAGGGTTGGAGGTGTTATCTCTTCCTTATGTGGAAATAAATGAATAATAGGTTGGAAACCTAGTTGAAAGGATATTCACCAAGTGGAACTAAAATCACAAATGAAAAATTTAATCATTAAAAGATGATATCATGTAATGTGGATATACTTTGAATTGAATTCAATACTTGTCTTAGTCATAAGGTGTGGAATTTATATACCAATAAAAGATGTTAAGGATATCTAAATAGAGTTGATAACCCCAAGAAAATGAGTTATCAATCACCTTTTACCTTACTCAGTGTAAATTTTGGGGACAAAATTCCTATTAAGGAGGGGTGAATGTAATATCCTCATTTTGGATAAAAGGTAAAGAATGTTTTGATAGATAATTTCGCTAATGGTATTATTGAGGGAATAACAATATGGATCACCTCTGTGGCATGGGTGCTTGTAGCACAAGTTAAATAAATAAAAGGAATTTGTACATGAATTAATAACAATGACCTTTTGTTATGATACATGAAATAATTGTCAAGTTACTAAAAGAAATGGTATTTATGATGTTTTAGATAATTAGAGGATAACTTATTTAAAGGATATACCATGGAGAGAGATAAAAGAATATTCCAAGATCCATGCTCAAATTAGCCAACAAAGTGTAATGTATTTATATATTTTCCTTTAAGTCTTTTTGTGTGTCAATTAAGTAAATACTGATAATTGAGTAAAGAATACTCGAAGGACATATATGTATCACCATTTTGGGCATCTATTGAATATGTTCCTTTGACAATTATACATGTCTTGTTGCATAAGTGTTTTATTGTAAAAATAAAAGAGGAAAGAGAATATTATAGAGATCCCAGTTGCTGCCTTGATTTACCACCCTCCCGGGCGTTCGGCCTCCGCCACGGGCATGGGAGAGGGGGGGGGGAAGAAATCTTTCTCTCTTAATATCGAGAATAATATAGAGATCATGGTCAAAATAAAGTACAATATAATGAAATGTTTTCCTAAAATGGTCTATCGTTGCCAAATCCAAGCCTTAATATGAAAGTGGTGGTATCTCTTTGAGGATTTTGGATTAACAAGAATAAAAGCAAAGAATTTTGTATCAAGGAAATAAGAAGGAAAGTAATTGAATCTTTGCCTCAAATTCCTTTCCAAGCACATATGAGAACTAGATCCTTTTCCTCGTTCAAGAATCTCCTCCCTTCTTCTACTCCAATTCAGATTGTTGAATAATCCATTTACCGCCCTTCTTTTCGTATTCCTTTCTTAGGAAGTAAAAAAAAATAGATTGATATGAAATCTGATTCAAATCCAAACAACCTATTACATAGAAAGATGGCTTTGATGATAATCACAACCATGTAGTAAAAAAGTTTCCACCTACATATATAGGGAACCCATACGGTGTTTGTCGAGATGACTTCCCCAAATAGGGGAGTAATGGAAAAGTAAAAATAAGAAAATTATCCTCTCGTTTAATAAGGAGACAATGGAGTGGTATAAACTATAGTAATCTAGTCATAAACACTTCATTATCTTTCCACTTTAGATTGGAATAGGGACAAACTTAACATCATGTAAAGTCATCTATTACCCACATTTGTATTTCCCACCAAGCAAAGTCTACATCCAACTGCTACCCATTGAGTGGGCCAGAAGGGTGATTTTATTTGGTCTATCTACATATCAGATTCCTTTTAATTTAGGGTTTTCAAACTGATTTCAAATGGAGAGAGTCAAATAGGAGATAGAGATTAAAACCATGCCAAACATAATGTGAAAATGATTTGATATAGTGTGTTGCAATAAGACATCATGGCGATGCACACTAAGAATTTTTGATAAACATATTGGCTTCACTATGGTTGTTCATGTGCAGTCAAAACTCAGGCATAAATGACCTAAGGTTTATAGAATAAGGATGTGTATTAAGTCAAACTCTAATCAACGCCTATGGTGTAGTTTGAGTTTGGAGGGTTTTACCAAGTTCATCATGACACAAGTGCTGAAGTAAAAATGGTTTTAATGGAAAACAATTGGGTAAATATATTCCAATCCCCAAAAAATGGGGGCAAAAGTAAAAACTTCGTACAAACATGAACCTTGCAAAGAGAATAAGAGCACATAGCTCATGAATAAGTCACAGAAAGAGAATAAGAACTCATGACAAAATCACATAAAAGGAAAATACATAAAATTCTAATTTCTAAGGATAATAGGAGAAACACCTAGTAGTATAGGTTTGTGGCATTCATATAGCATTGTAATATCCTTTTACAATATCTCAAAGATGATCACAAAATTATATTTACTTCCACCATGAATTCTGAAGTTCCTTTCCATCCAAATTTAATGAACACACCTATAATAGCCCATATCTCAAGAATGACATTTGACTTTGATATACTATCGATAATTTGAAGGGAGATCATAAGAGAGTATGAGATTCTAATATGCAACTTCCGTTGAGCATGTTCCCATAAGTACCTCCAGAACTTGCAAGAATTGAAAAGTTGTTCAGTTGATTCTGGTTCATGTTGACATAGGACACAATATGCATTTAAGACTGAACACCATTTACCAAAATTCTCCTAAGTGGGAAGGAAATTTTTGTGAGCTTTATAAGAAGTGAGACTCTGTTTAGGACAATGCTTGGACATCCAAAAATGTTCAAAGGATTTATTTCAAGGGAGTGATTTTCAACATCCATTCCATAATGTAATATCATTAGGAAGATTGAATTCAGGCCAAAATTATACCATTCAATGCTAGTAGGTGGAGTATCCATTTTTTTGACCAGGATTGGGAGACAGGTTCACACCATATCTCCTACCCATCCATGAACTCCAAAAATATGAGTCAGAACTATATAAGAGTCATTTAGTTGTCTTCAATGTGTAATAGTTGGCAAGATCATAGATTTCTAAGAGCTTAATACCTTCTTCTCAATGCATATAGGATAGCTTGGGTCAATTAGCTAGATGTGAGGGGCTACCCCATATGAAATCAGACATCATAATTTCCATTCTGACTAAGAGAGACGACATGATTTCTCCTTGCTTCAACCAATATTTTATGAGACCCATGGCACAATATTTGATGAAAGTAAGATGAACTATCATGGAAATCTTTAAACCAGGCTATTTGTTGATCATATCTCTCAAACAGTCTACACATTCACTGAAGTGTTTCCTCTTTAGGTTACCACCAACTAGAGGAAAACCAAGGTATTTGGTAGGCCATTCACTTCTTTATATGTTCATAGAAGATTGACACGCCAAAACCATGTGTATAAACACAAGTGTACGCATCGAGTAAAATAGGCCTTGTGAGGCCCGAGTCAAACTCAGGGAGACGTAGTCTCAGTGATCACTACTAACTATAGTACGATCATCTAAGCCGGTTGAAAATGTTGAATTGAGTTTTAATCAAATAAAAGAAAACTAAGAGAAAATGAAAATGGTTGATTCAAAAATGGTTGAATTCCTTAAGGTTACTAGTTTCACCACGGGGTCTTGTTATATATCATATCTACTGAATTAACATAAATTCCTACTTTTAACCTGGATAGAAAGCCTGTAGCCCAAATTGCTCGCTCCCGCAATACAATTCACTACCTAAATCTAAGCCAATTCCACATCAGTGGTAAATTATTCTTAGTTTAGGTGCATTAATGAAAACTCTGAGTTCTTTCCACTACCCGTATGTCACCTATTCCAAGGAACATGTAGGGTAGTGTACAAGTTATGGTTTTCTAATTGTAAATCCCCCTTCCGGAGTGATTATTGGTCTAATACCTTATCGATGGTGATCAAGTAGCGATAAGTCATTCAAATCCACACTTATATATCCAGTAATAAAGAGAAACTTATACTAAATCATGTAAATAGTCAATACAACGATTCCCCGGACTACTCCCGGTTCCTAAGGAGAGAGGTTTAGCCCCGCACAGTTTTTAGTTGAAAATACATGGAAGGAGAGAAGAAAAATGTGGGAAACATGAAAGAGATTCGTGTAACCCCTACAAATACGGTGCTTCGGATGATCCTCCTCGAGAAACTGCATTCTACAGTCTTCCGGCAGTAGAAACGTCCGTCAGAGGTGCTCGAATCTTCCAGTTTTCATCCTTCAGCTCCGTGCTTCTCTCCTCCTCTTCTTTGGCTGTTGTGCGGTACAAAAGCTCATCCCCTTTAGGTCTGGATGTCCTCCCTTTTTGTCCTAGGTCACTTATGGTACCACATAACATGGACCATTGGATCTGGGTGGCCGGTTTCGATTGCTAAATTCTGATAGAGTCGGTGGCACCGACTGTATCGGGGTCTGGTCTGTCCCTGACTGGGTCGGTACCATCGAATGGAATGTCGGTGGCACCTCGCTGATGTGAGATTTTTTTTCCTTCCTCTCTGATGCTATCTCGGTGGCACTGACCTGTGTGTTCGGTGCCATCGACTCTTTTGGACGAATGTGGCCTTGTCTATGATGTCATCTCGGTGGCACCAACTTGTGTGGTCGGTGACACCGACTCCTCAAATATATGGACTTTCTTGAAATTTGACAAAGACCATGTATTAAGCCGAGAAATATATAAAGTAATATAATTACGATGAAATAAGCATAGTTTGATGCACAAAGAGTATACAAGTCAGTTATCAAGATTTATGCGCATATAATCAACAAATTGACTAACAAATGCACAAAATGAATGTAAACTAGGCCTGTAATAAGTGACTCAAAACCCATACATCAAACTCCCCTAAGCTGAATCTTGCTCGTCCTCGAGTAACAATACCTTTGGATCTTATTGAAATAAGTCAGTTGAATGACATCATGCATAAATTACATTTAAAAAGTCTCCACCTTTCAGTCCTCCTTCCAGCCTTTAATGACCACTAAACACTAACTGCCCTATAGGCGACCACAAATCTCTATCCAAGTTGTCCACCCTCAAATCAATGAGACACTATCAGTTAAAGTAGTTAACATGATAAATTCTTCCTGTTCATACTTGATGCATTGTGTGATCTCCTATCTACGTTGCTCTTTTCTCTACCTACCATCTACATGGAAGCAATTCTCCTGATAAAATATGAATGAGGAGAAAACATCTGAGTGGACTTCCAATAAGAGCAGTGGGAGGTTGTAGAAGAATCATGAGCACATACAATCATTCACGCAATAAAAAATCATGATGAACCTATGATAATGCAATTTTTTTTATAAGATGCTCCTAATGCCTAATCATTGTGGTGGAATGATGCATGCAACTATTATTTCATCTCAAATTAAGACAAAATATCTACAAAACTAAATCATGTGCTAACTTTTCTTTATAATTGAGTAGAATTGTGCCCTTGAACTTTCAAAAATATATAAGTACTTTTTTTTCATTTAAGCCCCCTCTTTCATGATAAACTTGCTTTGGGCTTCTAATTGCACTACACCTTTAATTTTTTTCATTTAAGCCCCCTCTTTCATGATAAACTTACTTTTTTTCAAAGAATGGTCACCATCTCTACCTTTTTATTAAGAGAGAAGAAGTTAGACAAGATTTTTTCATGCAACAAGAAATCTAATGCTTATGCAACTAGGCATGTGTGATTTTTCTATTTTTTTATATGCACTAATGCAAGCAAAAATAAACAACTACAATGCAAAGTCTATTGTGCAATGTGTATGCAATCAAGAGAGAAAATGACAGCATGTGCTCAATCCTCTTATGGTGGAGTGTGAGACAAAAGTATGTGGTGGATGAGATCACACAACTAAGACATAGAAACTTCAGAAAAAATCATATGTCCCTCTCTAAAGACATGTGCACAGGGTAATCAACGGGTTTCTTTCTTGAATTTTAATTTAAGGTCACGTTAGCGTTTGATCAGTTTAGGCTCAACAATCCTTGTCAATCACTTTCTTAGAAAAATTAGAAGGTCATTTATGCTCTAATGTCCTAAAGATGACTTACTCAAGCACTTCCTCAGTTATGTGACTCAATCACTTGCAAGATAATCTCATACAAATTTTTTTGTTTTACAATGCACCCACCTCAGAGATTGATATTCTCAATAGAAACTATGCATTTAATTCTCCACAAATTACACTAAATAGATTGTGGATCCTACATAATGGAAAACTAACAAAAAACTAACTAAAATAAAACAAACAAAACTAAAATAAAAGAAAACAAGAAACTAAGATAGAAACTATTCCAGCACCCCCCAAGATTGAATATGACTATGGCCTCATAGTCAATATCCCTACTTAAGAGGTGGAATAGTGATACCTGACTCAAAATGGTGGTGGTGGTGGTTGCGTGGGGTCCTGGGGAGGAAGCATCCCCTAAAAGGTAGGATCAGATGGGGGCATGTCTGGAAGCATCGGGTAACCTACAAAATACCCCTGGCTCCAGTAATGATCAAAGAAAGGTTGTTGATAATTCTCCATCTGTTGCAGACGTTGATGCATATTATCTTGGTTGGCTAAGAGAAGGCACTCATTTTCATATATCGCCTGCTGGTTGCTATGCAGCCAACCTTGCACGTCTTGAATGCCAGCCAAGGATTGGGTTTGCTATTGTTTATGTGTCTGGATGTCCTACAACATAGTATACATACCTTCCATAGAGTAAGCATCCTCTCCTTCTTGAGAGTGCGGCAGGGAAGAAGATGATGAGGCAGCGTAATGGCGAGGATGCTTCCGTGGACCCACTCTATGTCTCACAGGAACGGTGGGCTCGACTTCCTCCACGTCGTCACTTCCCACGTCTTCCTCCTCAACCTGAGATTCTTGTTGTCCAACATTGTCATCATCGCCTAGAACTGCCCATTTATAGTGCCTGACTCCCCTGATGTTGAAGATGGGATTAGGAAGTTGATGCTTGTACAAAGTATCATCGACCGAGCATGTGGCGTAGATGACATCATTGTCCATAGTGATGAGGCAAGACTGCTTGAAATTAAGGCGGTCGATGTATAGCCTAGAGTTTAGCAGCTCCAGGGTAGAGAGATCAAGGCCCAAGTGAAGAGCAATGGGGGTGATAAGTCCCCCGAAGAGAATGGGCGTAGATCACCAGACATTGTGCCTCACCGCAATAATATGTTGGAGAAAGAATGATCCCCAATTGATCGGCTCTCCCTCCATAAGTTTATATAGAAAATACAAGTCCAATACTTGTACCTTTGCTTGCGCTTGGGTTGACTTTTCAAATAGCGTGTTGGTCAACATCCCATGGAGCACCCGAACAAAGGGATGCTCGAAGTTCACCAACGAACTATGATGGAAGTTAAGTCTTTTACCCTCTGGCGTTGTCACCAAATTCTTCCAAATGGCATCCAAGTCGACGTTCTGGGGCTGACGGCATGGCACGTGTGGCCACCTATAAATGGCATTGAATGCACGGAGAGTAAGGGAGTAGTTGGTGTTGTAAAGGCAAAAATCCACCTTTCCTTCTCTCCATTCACCGCTTGACGGGCGTGCTTGATCAGGGGTGACCAATATCTCCAGGGACGCCATGAACTTGATGACAATTTATTTATATGTTGGCCACCCACCAAAGATAGGATTCACAGATCTTCGATCAAACTCCTGTCGCTCGAAGACATACGTCATGTTGTTGGAGAAGCCTATATCCTACAGTAGTTGAAAATCGTCATATCGCGTAGGTGCAAACGACCACTTTGCAAGCTCTTCATAGACCTTCCTCACCTCCGTCGAGGGGTGGATGAGGCATGTTCATGGAATAACAGTGTGAGGGGGTCCTCCTCGTCTGACCATGATAATGGATTGAGTGGAGAAGAAGAATAAGAAAGGAAGAGCCTGACGAAGCCTCTAGATGCTCGAAGTAGCCGCTTGTGCTCATGGGAGTCGTTGTTCTTCAAGTTGTGAGAAAGAAAACAAACTATACACTCCCTTTTATAGGGCCAGCACCGACCTGCTATGAAAAAGTCGGTGGCATCAACTTCTGGGGCTGAATCTGCGCATTCAGTGCATTGACGGCTATCGGTGTGTGATCTTCTTTTTCTGGATTGCTGGCTTGTCGGTGGCACTGACTGGATGTTGGTGGCACCAACTTTTGGGCAGGATCAAAACTGCAGATAATGCACATGGACACATCTGGGCCATAGATTGGAGTTGCCCATGGATCAGTGTTTTCTTTGGTCGGTGGCACCGACATCGAGGTCGATGGTACTGACATGATGATCAACCTTTTTTTTGTCGGTGCTTCGATGCACCCACCAAGCCTGGGACCTCATGCTGAGTCAATGACACTGACTTGTGTGTCGGTGGTATCGACTCGGCTCATCAATTAATCACATCTAAGTTTTGCACTTTCTTTAGAGATGTCGGTGGCACTGACTTTTATCAGTTGTAATGCCCATCTCTCTGACCTTGTCTTAGTGCCACCGACATTCCCTTTGATGGCACCGACTTAGCCACAGACTGCACACTCAACAAACGAATCACAGTATCATTTTTACACAACATTTTCAAAAATTAAGTTTTAATAAAACAACTTAATGGAAATGAAAGAAACAAACATCCTAATGGTTGGGTTGTCTCCCAACAAGCGCCCTTGTTTAACGTCCTAGGCTAGACAACTTCCCTTATTGAGATTAATTACGAGCAATGAGTTTAACCTCATGCTCCTTCCTCACAAAATCTTCTCAAAAATAATGTTTCAATCTTTGACCATTAACCAAGAAGTATCTCTCTCCCTCTTTTATTCTAACTGCTCCATGTGGGAACACCTCTTCTATGACAAACAGTCCACTCCACCTAGATCTCAATTTCCTGAGGTGCAACTTCAATCTTGAGTTAAAGAGCAACACACTCTCTCCTCGTAAAAAGACTCTCCTAGCTAAATGGCGGTCGTGAATTTGCTTAGTTCTTTCCTTGTACAATCTTGAGTTCTCAGAAGCATTCATTCGAATTTCATCAAGCTCATTCAACTCTAACATCCTTGTCTTTCCTACTTCATCAAGATCAAAATTGAGCCTTCTCAATGCCCAATGAGCCTTATGTTCTAATGCCATAGGATGATGACACGCTCATCCATAGACTAACCTAAAGGGTGTGGTTCCTATGGGTGTCTTGTAGGTTGTCCTATAGGCCCATAGTGCATCAACTAACAAATCAATCCATTTCTTTCTACTAGACGACACCATCTTTTCAAGGATCTTTTTAATCTCGCGATTGGAAACCTCTACTTGTCCTTGTGTTTGTGGGTGATATGGTGTACCCACATGGTGCGTCACTCCATACTTGGTTAAAAGTGCCCCAAATTTCCGATTAGTGAAATGAGTTCCTCCATCGCTTATGATCATCCTTGGCACTCGAAATCTACAAAAAATGTGATCCTTAACAAATTTGCATACGCCATTTGCATCATTGGTTTGGGTTGGAATTGCTTCCACCCGTTTTGACACATAATCTATAGCCAATAAGATGTAAAGGTTGGAGTTAGAGGACACAAAGGGTCCCATGAAATCATTACCCCACAAATACAAAAACATCTACTTCTTGAAACACATTCAAAGGCATATACTACCACTTTGATATGTTACCTGACCACTGACACGCATCACACCTACGCACAAAGTTGTATGCATCTTTGAAAAGGGTCGACCAATACAATCTGCTCTCCAACACCTTTGTGGCTGTCCTAGAACAAGCATGGTGTCTTCCTGTAGGTAGTGTGTGTCAATGCTTTAACACACTCTCATATTCACCTTCAGGCACACATCTCCTCAAAATTCCATCCATGCATTGTTTCAACAAAATAGGATCATCCCAAAGGTAAAAGTGCAAAGAATGAAAAAACCTTTTCTTTTCTTAACAACCCCAATATGTAGGCAATTCCTTACAAGCTAAATAATTCACAATATTAGCAAACCAAGGATCTTTTTTCTTAAGGGTGAACAACTGCTCATCAGGGAAGGTCTCTAGAATGGGTATATTAATGTCCTTCTCATCTACCCTCTCCAAACGAGATAGGTGATCAGCCACCACATTCTCTACCCCTGCTTTATCCTTGACCTCAATATCAAATTACTGCAATAAAAGGATCCATCTAATCAATCTTAGTTTAGCATCCTTCTTCTGTAGTAAGTACTTAATAGCTGCATGGTCCGTCCACACCACCACTTTTCCCCCACAAGATATTGTCTAAATTTTTCAAAAGCAAAGACAACATCAAGTAATTCTTTTTCAGTTGTGGTGTAATTACGTTCTGCATAGTTAAGTGTTTTAGAAGCATAGTATATGACCATAGGAACCTTGTCTAGGTGTTGCCCCAACACCGCCCCCACAACATAGTCTGATGCATCATGCATCAGCTCAAATGGTTGGCTCCAATCTGGAGCCTGCACAACCGGTGCAGATATGAGTTTTTCGTTCAAAATCTCAAAAGCCTTTAAACACCTCTCATCAAAATTGAATCTGACATCCTTTTCCAAAAGCTCAGACAAAGGCTTAGTGATTTTTGAAAAATCTTTAATTAATCGGCGATAAAACCCGGCATGGCCTAGAAAGCTCCTAACTGCCTTTAGCGATGTTGGTGGAGGGAGTTTTGAGATCACTTATATTTTAACCAGATCTACCTCCAATCCCTTGCTAGAAACCTTGTGGCCTAACATTGTCCTCGCTAACCATCATGTGACATTTTTCCCAATTAAGCACTAAATGGGTATCTTCACATCTCAGTAAGACCTTGTCCAAATTTATCAAACAATCATCAAAAGATGTCCCATAAACTGAAAAATTGTCCATAAAAACTTCCATACATCTTTCTACCATAATTGAGAAAATCGCCAGCTTACACCTTTGAAAAGTCATGAGTGCATTGCACAACCCGAAAGGCATGTAGTGGTATGCAAAGGAGCCATAAGGGTAGGTGAAGGTACACTTCTCCTGGTCATTAAGCTTGATTGAAATCTGATTGTATCTAGAATATCCATCGAGAAAACAAAAATGGGAGCGACCGACGAGTCGCTCCAAAATCTGATCAATGAACGGTAACAAAAAATGGTCCTTAAGTGTGGCAGTGTTCAATATGCGGTAATCAATGCAAACTCGCCATCCTGCCACTAATCTAGTGGTGATTTGCTCATTGGATGAATTAGTAGTGACAATAATTCCCCCCTTTTTAGGCACTACCTACGTCAGACTGACCCACAAAGAATCTAAAATAGCATAGATAATTCCTGCCGACAGTAGCTTTATTACCTCCTTCTTCACCACCTCTGACATGATTGGATTTAAGTGATGCTGAGGTTGAATGAATGACTTTGCTCTTTCTTCTAGTCAAATCTTATGTTGGAACAAGGTGGGAGAAATTCCCTTGATGCCGGCCACAGACCACCCAAAAGCACCTCGGTGATTCTTTAACACGATGATCAATTGTTCTTCTTCCGAGATACTCAATGATGTCGATATGATGACTGGTAGCTTCTCTTCTGCTACTAGAAAAACATACTTCATATGAGGCGGCAACAACTTGAGCTCTAACTCGGGTGGGTTTAGAAGTGAAGAAACCATGGGTGGTGGTAATGACCCTAAGTCCTCAAAATGCCTCGTGTAATGACAAGGAAAAGCCTTCAGTAAACTTGCACACTCCTCCAGTGACCGATCCCAAACTCAATCATCAATTATGTTCATTAGACAAGCCTCTAGGGGAAGCTGTGGATGGGCCTATAGTATGGACTCCTCTGCATCATCATCCACATTAGATAAACTTTCTCCTTCTTCTATGTCATCTGGGTATCCTACCACCTTGGCAAGCGAGACCACATTAGTGTTCTCCATGATGTCCACCGCAAGCGTACCCTTGTCCACATTTGTCATAACATGTGCCATGTCCAAAAATGGTTTTCCCAAGAACAAAGAAATATTGTTATTCATGTGCTGCATCATGTTGCATTGCTCCTAAGCACTGGATGACCTGGAATTGTCTAGCATTTTTATCTCAAACATGTCATCTTTAATTCCCATGGTCAAGCGACCTCTTCCCATCTCCATGATCATGTAAGTTGTTGCTTGGAAGGGCCTTCCTAGAAGAAGCTCATTACCATGTCCAACTTGCATCTCCATTAGTAAAAAATCTACAAGAAACATGAACCTATCCACCTTCACAAGCACATCCTCACAAATTCCATACGTTGTCACCATCAAGTTGTCCGCTAACTGAATTGTCATACGGATCTTCCTTGATGTTTTGAGACCAAGCTTCTTGAAAGTAGATAGGGGCATCAAGTTGATACTTGCCCCCGAATCACAGAGTGCCTCACCAAACTTTGTCTTCCCGATGTAACACGTGATGTTGAAACAATCAGGGTCTTGCCTATTTGGTGGAAGCATACCTAAGATGAAGGCACTGACTTGTTCTCTTAGTACAAGCACCTCAGAATCTGGGATCTTCCTCTTCTTGTTGATGATATCTTTCAGAAACTTCCTATATGAGGGTTTTTGTTCAATGGTTTCAACTAATGGTATATTTACAGAAAGCTTCCTAAAGCTATCTAGAAACTTCTTGAATTGTTGATCCATCTTTGTTGCCTTCAAGCAATTAGGATATGGAACCGGTACCGTCTGTGTCCTCTGATGTGGTGGCACTTATGACGTCCTCTTTTCCACCTCAGATTCTTGAGTTTGCTCCTCCCCAACATTTCCTGCCTCAGGTTCTGCTTGCTTCTACTCTACCACTGAGTCATCACTGTCCACGAACTTGATCACCTCAGTCTTCTCAGGATGTAGGGTCAAAGTCTTCTTCCCACTTCTCAGTAGTATGGCCTTGACCTACTGGTTCCCCACTGGAGTGTCAGTATTTCCTAGAAACCCCTGTTGAGAAGGATTTTTCAAAGCCGCTACGTCTGCTACTAGTCGAGACAAAGTTGTCTCAAAGCTCCTCATTTGGGCCCCTTGGTTATGGAGAACACGTTGGAAATTGTTTATCAGTTGCTCATTTAGCTTCACTATGCGGTTAATAATTTCATTTGTGGTCTCCTCTGCTACAGGTCACTGCTGCTGATTATTCCTTTGCTAATGTTGTTGATCAGGGTCCTGTAGGAAGTTGTTTGGATCCTTCCATGAGAATTTGGGATCCTTCCTCCATGTGTAGTCATTGTTCCTGTAGCCTTGTTGTCGCACATACTTCACTTGGCCTTCTTCATCCGACGAGTTGTAGTCCTTCTCAAGCAGCTTCTTTGCTATCAAGTCCAGCTTTTCATTTAAGGATGTTATGACTTTGGATTCTCCTAATCTCTTGATCTGCTCTATATTGTCTCTATCACTACCCCATGCCTGGTTCTTTGCCATATTCTTTAAAATATCCTGACATGTTGAGGGTGGGTTATTGATAAAGAACCCCGAGCCTGCATTGTCCAAAGTAGTTCGTTCGCTTTTTCGCAGCCCAAAATAGAACAACTTCACTTGATTTTATGAATCTATCCCAAGGTGCATAACCTTCTTGAGAATGATCTGAAAGCGCTCCCACACCTCAGAATAAGATTCAGATGCTGCTTGAAGTTGTGGATATTCTTAATCAACTCATTTGTTTTCTTTGGAGGAAAATATCTTTCAAAGAATGCTTCGACCATTTCATCCCATGTCTTGATTGACTCTTTTGGCAGATTGTGTAGCCATTCCTTTGCTTTGTCAGTCAGTGATGATGGAAATAGCTTCAGATAGATGGTGGTTTGAGGAAACCTATCGACTTTGACCATGTCACTGATTTCCACAAAATTGCTAAAATGTGCCACTGGATCCTCATTAGCGTTCCCATAGAACGCTTGTGACCTGACGAGTGCGATCAAACCTGAATCAATCTTGTACTGAGCTACATTTACATGTTGTTTTTTGATCGGCCCTGTCTGTGCAGATGAAGAGGATGCCTTTATAATCTCCCAGATGGTCCTCTCTACTCCTGGATTTCTGTTCCCCATCGCTCGTCGCTTGGGTGACACTGGAGAAGTTATTTGGATTGCAACCTCAACAGGGACTGGAACCTCAGGTGTAGCTTTTCTGTAATCAGTGGTCCTTGTTGCCACCATACACTAGTACCTAAAAGATTGAAAATAGTTAGCTAAGGTTCCTCTAGAGAAAATGCGATATATGGAATAAAAATATATATTATTATTATTTTAAAAAAAATTACACAAAAATTAAAAAGTGGCCTAGAGTGCCCGAATGCAGCACTCATAGTGTTGAGACGTCGCTGTCTCCCCTGCAACGGCACCAAAAACGTGACACACCAAAACCGTGTGTAAAAACGCAAGTGTATGCGTCGAGTAATATAGGCCTTATGAGGCCCAAGTTGAACTCAGGGAGATGTAGTCTCAATGACTACTACTAACTACAGTATGATCAGCTAAGCCGGTTGAAAATGTTGAATTGAGTTTTAATCAAATAAAAGAAAATTAAGAGAAAATGAAAATGGTTGATTTGAAAATGGTTGAATTCCTTAGGGTTACCAGTTTCACTACGGGGTCTCGTTGTATGTTATATCTACCGAATTAACATAAATTTCTACTTTTAACCTGGATAGAAAGCCTATAGCCCAAATTGCTCGCTCATGCGATACAGTTCACTACCTAAATCTAAGCCAATTCCACGTCGGTGGTAATTTATTCTTAGTTTAGGTGCATTAATGAAAACTCTAGGTTCTTTCCACTACTTGTACGTCACCTATTCTAAGGAACATGTAGGTTAGTGTACGAGTTATGGTTTTCTAACCATAAATCCCCCTTCCGGAGTGATTATTGGTCTAATACCTTATCGATGGTGATCAAGCAATGATAAGTCATTCAAATCCACACTTATATATCCAGGAATAAAGAGAAACTTATACTAAATCATGTAAATAGTCAATACAATGATTCCTCAGGCTACTCCAGGGTCCTAAGGAAAAGAGGGGTTTAGCCCCACATGGTTTTCAGTTGAAAATACATGGAAGGAGAGAAGAAAAATGTGGGAAACATGAAAGAGATTCGTGTAACCCCTAGAAAGACAGTGCTCCGAATGATCCTCCTCGAGAAACGCACGTTCCGCAGTCTTCCGGTAGCAGAAGCATCTGTCGCAGGTGCTCGAATCATCCAGTTGTCGTCATTCGATTCTGTGCTTCTTTCCTCCTCTTTTCTGGTTATCGTACAGTGCAAAATCTCATCCCCTTTAGGTCTGACTGTCCTCCCTTTTTGTCCTAGGTCACTTACGATACCACATAACGTGGACCATTGGATCTGGGCGGCTGGTTTAGATTGTTGAATTCTGATAGAGTCTGTGGCACTGACATGGTGGTCGGTGGCACCGACTGTGTCGGGCTCTGGTCGGTCCCTAGCTGGGTCAGTACCAACGAGTGGAATGTCGGTGGCACTGATTTGATGTGAGATTTTTTTTCTTCCTCTCTAATTCTATCTTGGTGGTACCGACCTGTGTGGTCGGTGCCATCGACTCTTTTGGTCGACTGTGGCCTTGTCTCTGATGTCATCTCGGTGGCACCGAATCCTCAAATATATGGACTTTCTTGAAATTTGACAAAGACCATGTATTAAGTTGAGAAATATATAAAATAATATAATTACAATGAAATAAGCATAGTTTGATGCATAAAGAGTATACAAGCCAATTATCAAGATTTATGCACATATAATCAACAAATTGACTAACAAATGCACAAAATGAATGTAAACTAGGCTTGTAATAAGAGACTCAAAACACGTACATGAAACTCCCCTAAGTTGAATCTTGCTCATCCTCTAGCAACAATACCTGTGGATCTGATTGAGATAAGTCAAATGAATGACATCATGCATAAATTACATTTAAAAAGTCTCCACCTTTCGGTCCTCCTTCCAGCCTTTACTGACCACTGAACACTAACTGCCCTATAGGCGACCACAAATCTCTATCCAAGTTGTCCACCCTCAAATCAATGAGACACTATTAGTTAAAGTGGTTAACATGATAAATTCTTTCAGTTCATACTTGATGCATCATGTGATCTCCTATCTACGTTGCTCTTTTCTCTACCTACCATCTACATGGAAGAAGTTCTCCTGATAAAATAATGAATGAGGAGAAAACAAATGAGTTCCTACCAATAAGAGCAGTGGGTGGTTGTGGAAGAATCATGAGCACATACAATCATTCATGCAATCAAAAATCATGATGAACCTATGATGATGCAATCTTTTTAAATTTAGAAAATGCTCCTAATGCCTAATCATTGTGGTGGAATGATGCATGCAACTATTATTTCATTTCAAATTAAGACAAAATATCTATAAAACTAAATCATGTGCTAACTTTTCTTTATAATTGAGTAGAATTGTGCCCTTGAAATTTCAGAAATATAAAAGTACTTTTTTTTCATTTAAGCCCCCTCTTTCATGATAAACTTGCTTTGGGATTCTAATTGCACTACACCTTTATTTTTTTAAGTGCTTTCTCTTTTTTTTTCAAAGAATGGCCACCATCTCTACCTTTTTATTAAGAGAGAAGAAGTTAGGCAAGATTTTTTCATGCAAGAAAAAATGTAAAGCTTATGCAACTGTATGACATGCACCATGATTTCGTTGTGCATGTATGATTTTTTTTATATGCGCTAATGCGAGCAAAAAAAACAACTACTATGCAAAGTCTATCATGCAATGTGTATGCAATCAAGAGAGAAAATGATAGCATGTGCTCAATCCTCTTATGGTGGAGTGTGAGACAAAAGTATGCGGTGGGTGAGATCACAAAACTAAGAGACAAAACCTTCAGAAAAAAAATCATATGTCCCTCTCTAAATACTTGTGTACAGGGTAATGAAGGGGTTTCTATCTTGAATTTTAATTTAAGGTCACATTAGTGTTTGATCAGTTTAGGCTCAATGATCCTTGTCAATCACTTTCTTAGACAAATTAGATGGTCATTTATGCTCTAATGTCCTAAAGCTGACTTTCTCAAGCACTTCCTCAGTTATGTGACTCGATCACTTGCAAGATAAGCTCATACATATTTTTTTTACAATGCACCCACCCCATAGATTGATATTCTCAATAGAAACTATGCATTTAATTCTCCAAAGATTACACTAAATAGATTGTGGATCCTACATAATGGAAAACTAACAAAAAAAACTAACTAAAATAAAACAAACAAAAATAAAATAAAATAAAATAAAATAAGAAACTAAGATAGAAATTGTTCCAGCACCCCCCTAAGCTTGAATATGACTATGGCCTCATAGTCAATATCCCAACTTAAGAGGTGGAACAGTGATACCCGACTGAAAATGGTGGTGGTGGTGGCTGTGTGGGGTCCTGGGGAGGAAACATCCCCTGAAAGGTAGGATCAGATGGGGCATGTCTGGCGACATCGGGTAACTTCCAAAATACCCCTGGCTCCAGTAAATCAAAGAAAGGTTGTTGATAATTCTCCATTTGTTGTAGACGTTGATGCATATTCTCTTGGTTGGCCAAGAGAAGGCTTTCATTTTCATAGATCGCCTATTGGTTGCTATACAGTCGACCTTCCACGTCCTGAATGCCAACTAGGGATTGGGTTTGATGTTGTTGATGTGTCTGGATGTCCTGTAGCGTAATATACATACCTACCATAGAGTGTGCATCCTCTCCTTCTTGAGAGGGTGGCAGGGAAGAAGATGAGGAGGCAGTGTAATGGCAAGGACGCTTTCGTGGACCCACTATATGTCTCACAGGAATGGTGGGCTCCACTTCCTCCACGTCGTTGCTTCCCGCATCTTCCTCCTCAACCTAAGCTTCTTATTGTCCAACATTCTCATCATCGCCCAGAGCCGGCCATTTATAGTGCTGGACTCCCCTGATGTTAAAGATGGGATCAGGAATTTGACGCGTGTAGAAAGTATCATCAACAGAGCATGTGGTGTAGATGACATTGTTGTCCACAGTGATGAGGTCGGACTGCTTGAAATGAAGGCGGTCGATGTGTATCCTGGAGTTGAGCGGCTCCAGAGTAGAGAGATCAAGGCCCAAGTGAAGAGAAATTGGGGTGATAATTCCCCCAAGGAGAATGGGTGTAGCTCGCCTGACATTGCGTCTCACCACAATAATATGTTGGAGAAAGAATGATCCCCAATTGACTGACTCTCCCTCCATAAGTTGATATAGAAAATACAAGTTCAATACCTATACCTTTTCTTGTGCTTGGGTTGACTTTGCAAATAGCGTTTTGGTCAGCATCCGATGGAGCACCCAAATAAAGGGATGGTCGAAGTCCGCCAACGAACTATGGTGGAAGTTAAGTCTTTTACCCTCCGACGCTATCACAAAATCCTTCCAGATGGCATCCAAGTCGACGTTCTCAGGCTGACGGCAGGGCACGTGTGGCCACCTGTAAATGGCATTGGATGCGCAGAGAGTAAGGGAGTATTTGGTGTTGTAAAGGTGAAAATCCACCTTTCCCTCTCACCATTTGCCGCTTGACGGGCATGCTTGATCGGGGGTGACCAATATCTCTAGGGACACCATGAACTCGATGACAATTTATTTGTATGTTGGCCACCCACCAAATATAGGATTCATAGATCTTCGATCAAACTCATGTCGCTCGAGGACATACACCATGCTGTCAGAGAAGCCTATATCCTCCAATAGTTGAAAATTGTCGTATTGCGTAGGTGCAAATGGCCACTTTACAAGCTCTTCATAGACCTTCCTCACCTCCGTCGAGGGGTGGCTGAGGCGTGGTCATGGTGTAAGAGCGTTAGGGGGTCCTCCTCTTCTGGCCAGGATGATGGATTGTGCGGAGAATAAGAATAAGAAAGGAAGAGCCTGATGAAGCCTCTGGATGCTCGGAGTAGTTACTCATGCTCGTGGGAGTCGTTGTTCTTCAAGTTTTGAGAAAGAAAACAAACTATACCCTCCCTTTTATAGGGTCGGTGCCGACCTACTGCGACAGAGTCAGTGGCAAAAGCTCATCCCCTTTAGGTCTGGCCGTCCTCACTTTTTGTCCTACGTCACTTACGGTACCACATAACGTGGACCGTTGGATCTGGGTGGCCAGATTAGATTGTTGAATTCTGATAGAGTCAGTGACACTGACTGTATCGGGCTCTGGTCGGTCCCTGGCTGGGTCGGTACCATCAAATGGAATGTTAGTGGCACCGAGCTGATGAGAGATTTTTTTACTTCCTCTCTAATGCTATCTCGGTGGCACCGACCTGTGTCATCGGTGTCATCGAATCTTTTGGTCGACAGTGGACTTGTCTCTGATGTCATCTCGGTGGCACTGACTCCTCAAATATATGGACTTTCCTAAAATTTGAGAAACACCATGTATTAAGCCGAGAAATATATAAAATAATATAATTATGATGAAATAAGCATAGTTTGATGCACAAAGAGTATGCAAGCCAATTATCAAGATTTATGCACATATAATCAACAAATTGACTAACAAATGCATAAAACGAATGTAAACTAGGCCTATAATAAGCTACTCTAAACCCGTACATCAAAGATAATAGAGTTGGTATATTCCTGCATGAGGTCAAAAAGAAAATGTGTGATTTTTAAGCATTACATTGCATGTCCAAGATCCTCCCAAAGTCTTGGAGAAGAGAGTGAAGGGCAATCGAAAAGAGCAAATGTGATAATGGGTCAGTTTGCTTCCATAAGTTGCTTTAGTTTTCCTTCTAAGTCCATTAATAGCAATGGAAAAGAGCAAATGTGATAATGGGTCACCTTGCCTAAGACCATTAGAGTTTCTAAAGAAACCATCCTAGGAACCATTTATAAGAAGAGAGAAAGAAGGTGTGCCAACATACTATTGTATAAGATTCATCCAACTTTTGTTGAAGCCTAAACTTTGTAGGCAGCTCTAGAGAAAAGGCCAAGGTACAAAGTCGAAGGCTTTGGTGATGTCAAGCTTGACACAGGAAGTAGGTGGGTTTTTCTTATGATTGAAATTGAATGTAAACTCTTCTGTATGCATGGAGAAATTATGTATGTTTGTACCTTGTATGAATGCACCTTTATTAGGTGATATTAGTTTAGGTAGTATAGCAGATAGTCTACTTGATATGATCTTTGTGATGATCTTATACAACATAGAACAACAAGATATTGGCCTGAAGTCAACCGATGAGGAATTGACCTCCTTCTTTGGGATGAGAGCCAGGAAGACATGTTTCACTTGATGAATCATATTGCGACCTTCAAAGAACCAAGTGATAGCTTTAACTAGATCATCACTAATTAGTTTCCAATTTTACCTATAAAACAAACCATTAAAACCGTTTGGACCAGGGCTCTTATTGGGGCCAATGCTCCAAATAGCCTCTTTGATATCTTTAGTATCATGAATCTTACATAACATATTTTTATCAGCTTCAGTGACAATGTCAATCCAGTTGAAGTCTATTGTATCAAAATTAAAGTTTTGTTCCTGATTGTAGAGACCTTCAAATAAGGAAAGAGTTTCAAAAGCTATATCCTCATCAACTTGAATCAAGTTACCTTCATCATCAAATAACTTGGTAATGGAATTGGTAGCATTATGTTTCTTGACTATATTATGATAAATCTTAGTGTTTCTATCTCCATTGGCAATCTAGTCAAGACAACTTCTTTGCCAATAGTATTTCTCTTCGGCCTTAGAAAGTAAGTTTAAACAATTGAAGTAACTCTTTCAGCATCTATATATTCAACATCAAGCAGAGATGTTCTGAGCATAGTAGAGATATCATCCAACTCCATTCTCTATTTAAAAATAAGATTCTTGAGATTAAAAAAGTAGTTCAAATACTACTTCAAGTTCTTTTTCACCTGATGTAGTTTGTAGTTAAAACTAAAGAGAGGGTTACCTATAATATTAGAGTTCCACGCTTGTTGAATCTATTCACGCTTTCCATCCCATTACATCCTAAAATTAAGAAACCTCAAAGACCTCTTTTTGTGGATATTAACCTTCATGTTAACATTGATTGAACAGTGATTAGAATATCAACAAGTGATGAGCTTGGACTTGGAACTTGGAAATTTGGTGAACCATTCTTCATTAACAAGCATACAATCAAGCTTATAAACTATTATTTTAGCTACATCTTGCTTGTTATGCCAGGTGAATATTTATTGCCAATAGTATGAAGCTTAGTGAGATTGGCTTTGTCAATAGATTTAATGAATGAAGTAAGTAGAAAATATGGGACTTCACATCCACCATCATTTTCTTCATGTTTGCTGATGTTTTTAAAATCTCCAATAAATAATCATGGTTTAGTAATACTAGATGCAAGATGTTCAAGTGCCTCCCATAGCTTTGTTCTTCCATGGATGTGATTCCTAGCATAGACCCCAAAAAGATGAATGCAAAGACCACCCTTACTCAGGCACTAAACTATGATGTGTTGATCATTCATGCAACAGAGAAGGACATCCCAAGAATTAGGATTCCAACCCACATAGACTCGTCCACTAGGATCATAGTTGTGATTAGATAACTAGGATCAACCACTGTGAAAAACTTTCTCAGATGTATGAATTATATGAGTTTTGATTTTAGTTTCAACCAGAACAATGATCAAGGCTTTAGCTTCAAAGATAGCCCTTCTTACCTCTCTTTTCTTTTGTGGCTTCCCAGAACCACGTACATTGGTCATTAGGAAGGTCATTAATGAATTTTTTTATATGAATGGGTCTTACATGACCCATCAACCTTAGAAGCCCTAGGAGTCTTGTTGGAGTCCCTGACAGCATCCTTTCCAAGATTCTTGGAGCTTGAATCAACATTATTCTTGGTCATAAGTGATTTTGGAATAGACGTAGCTATTGAATCATTATCATCATGTGAGACACGTCCTATCTATGTAATGGGAGGAACTATAGAGGTTTCACTAGCTATCTCCTTATTTGGAACTATGGATGTGCCAGTCTCTTGAGAAGCCTCTGTGATAATAGGAATAGTTTCCTTATTTGGGATGTTATATCAATCAATAGTGTTGGCCTCCTTGCTGACCCTTGGGTCTTTGTCATTGACTTGAATGGTGTCTTCATCATCAATTAGGTTGGCAAAATGATTGTGGGTTTTGACGTTCTTATCTTGGTTGGTTTTTTTGTTGTTCGATTTGGTTCTATCAACCTATTTGCGTTCCTAAGATACATGAGGTTTCTTCTGAACATGTACATCTGCCTAAGGCTTCAAAGGGTAGTCACGATCATAATGCCCAAATACTTTATAGTCAGGGAAATGGCTAAGGAGATATTCATAGTTGATATTGACAACAACTAGTTCCCTCCTTAGCATATTGACCCATATCTCAGAGGGAGGATCTTCATCAACATCTAAATCAACCAACGTTCTTGCTTCACCAAGTGATTCTTGGCCTATAGATTTATAGTCAATTCGTAATAGCTTCCCAAAGCCACTGACTACTATGCCTATAGCACAAGGAGACCAGTTCCTGCCTAAACTAGGCATGTTGGTCTAGATTGGGATCATGAAAAAGAAGTCCTTCTATAGGTTGTCTCATGTCTTGTAATCTTTGACAACCACTAAACAATTATCAAACCATCTGGGACCTCTGTTCATGATATTTTTCGTATCTTCAAAGGAGTTGAAACATAAGAGGAAGAACTTGTAGGGCTTTGAGAACATATCAAAGTCACCTCTAGGTTTCTAGACCCTCTTTATCCTGGCTAGGAGATGATAGCACTAGGGTCTTTTACCCATAACATATAGTATCATAGTGTGCTCCCATCATTTTCCATGGCCTAATATGTAGGATCAGCAATGGTGATGAATCTTTTACAATCCAACTTTTTAGAAGGATGGAAATCATGTTGCTTGAAGCTAGCGCTCCACCAGGCACTTGTGACTAGGTTTTCCTAGTGATGATTGGATCGGAGTGATTCTCAACAGATGTCATTAAGACATAAGGGAAGGAAGAAGGGATGAGACTCCCCTATCAACAGGATTAGTGGTCTCCTTCTTATATGCACTCAGGGGTAGCACGGCACAAACCCTAGACACACTTCTAAAAAATGGTTTTATTGGGTTGAATCATATGTGGAATTATTTTCATGATCTATGGCTTTAACCAAGGAAAGTTTTGAATTGACCATGCAATCTATCTATGCACTAGAGGGTTTTTACCAAAATACATATCTAAGGATTTGGATATTGAGCATGTTTTGGATCATAGGAGATGTGGTTTGCACCACTATGACATGAAATTTATGAGCGTCTAGGTGCCTCAGAGCCCTAGATATGTATTGGAGGTTTATGCATATAGTTGAAGAGTTAATTATCATAGTGGATCCATGGATGGCCTGTCAAATGTGATCTTCCCAGATTGAACATTCAAATAATAAAAATTGAATCACAAAGTCATTGAGTTCATGAGTGACTATTTAAGGAATGTTGTATTACAATGGTGATGTGTGTCTAAATGAAGGAGACAATGGCTTTTGTTGACAACTAATATTGCTAGATGCATGCATGTAGTTTAAGAACCTATAACACATCAAATATAAGTGCTAGGATTTTCAATATTAAGCATATTGATATACAAATAGGTGATGCAAATATTGTGGTACATGCAAAAATGCCCCTTGAGCAGTAGGGGGCTTTAAAATTGAATACAAATTTTAAAATTTCCCCTTTCATGAAAAGGAGGTAATAACATTTAAATGTTTTCAAAATTGTAAACACTTAAATTTTTTGCCTTACATGAAAAGTGGGAAATAACATTGTACATTGAAAATGCCCCTAGTGCTAAAATGGGGCTTTGAAATGGAGTGAAAATTTTGAAATCACCCCTTGCAATGAGATTCCCACAAAAGGTAAACAAGTCAATTACACCCCTCTCTTGAAAAGGTATCAGGATTATCATTCTTGAATGCTCTCATGGATTTTGGAAGAAATATTAAAAGAGAATTTGTCACATTCTTCGTAAGGGAATGGTAAGGATCAGGAGTTTTCATAAAAATGGTGATGATTTGATTTGAAAGTAACAAGGATATGCATCCTAGTGATTAAACAAACAAATTTCAATACAAGTTACTACATGGAAGTCATTGACATATGATAGCCTATCCTTAAACATATGTAGTAGGATTTAGTCATCCTTTCTTGGTCAAAAACCTAGGTTTTGTTGAAATGAGTTGCCATATGCAGATGACTTAAAATTTGGGGTGAGATTCACTTTCATGGAATCTAGTGTGCTCTACTTCCATCCCATGTCCATGTTGTTGAAACTCTTATCCTTCCTTACCATTCTAGAGCTTATCAAGGAAATGATTTATGGCTCAAACTCATGATCAAAGAATCCTACTTAGTTTAGATTTGAGAAAATAGTAGGAAAAATATTTTTGTGCAAACATTTTTAGAATGTTTCATCCATTTTTCTATGAAGAGAGTTCAACTTATAGCATATTATAACATGTACTCAAATGGAATTATAATTTTTTTGACAATTTACTAGTACAACATCGAGTTGTAGAAAAGGTTTATGCTCATTATTGATCATGGGACTTATATGAGTATATCCCATTAACTTAAATGTTTTGCACTTCTAATAATCTGAGAATAGAGGATTCTAATTTTGGATTCTAATGGCATGTTGACATCATGTTGTCTCTTGATAATAAAAGTCTTAGCACAATGAAGACCAAATATGCATGTTATGTATTTTTGGTTTTGATAAATATATTGTACCAAAAGGCTATAATATTTGGTATTTGATACATATTTGGTTTTTGGTTAAAGATTGTTAACAAATTTTAAAATTTCAAAAACATGTCAAAATTGATTGGTTTTTGAAATTTTAGATTTTACTTATGAGTTAAAACTTTGAAAGCCTTCAATATTTTTTGGATTTTAAAATCTTGTGTTTTATCAAGGTTTTAATATTTTAAAGACATTTAGACATTATTTGAGTTTTGAAATTAAGACTTTATCAAGGACTTAAAGTGGCACTATTATAGTGTTAATTGGGTTTTAAAAAAGTAGGCTTACCAAGGAGTTGTAAGTTTAGAAGTAATTTGACATTATCTTGGATTTTGAAAAAAGTAGGTTTACAAAGAAGTCGAGAGTCCGCCATCATTTTGATATTATATTGGGTTTAAAAAGTAGTTTTACTAATCAATAAACATTTTAAGGTTTTATACCTTCTTTATTTTTCTTTCTTGTACGATTGAGAATCAATTCTACAATAAATTTAGACTCTTATAATTGATGATGTTGGAGAACTTAAACACTAAAATCAATGAGTTTATCTTTACTCGAGGCATCATGTCCCTATACTCATAAATAAGTTGGTTCCATTGAAAGGAAGAGCATGCATATAGTATAACTTGAACTTACTATGATGGTTTTTCAAATATGGAAACACAATTCTAGGTAGAACCTTTGCTTCTGCAAACTATATAATTAATAGGTTGCATCCAAGTCTCACAATTTCTTTTCTCCTATAAACTAATTGTTTAATAATGCATTGAATTATGAAATTCTCAAATCCTTTTGTTGTTTGTGTTTTCAATGCTTAAAACACTATAATAAACATAACCTTGAACCTGGGTCTTTTCGAATATGGTGAAACATACAAGGCATATCAATGTATCCACGAACAGAATTCACTTATCAAGGAATATGATATTTAATGAACAATTCCTTTTAAGGAACATATTTCTAACTTAATGGTTATACATTGCCCATTTGTTGATGATGACTTCACCATTCCATTCATGTTTATATGACATTTCTTTTGAGACCATTTCATATCATTACTAACAATCAAAGCATCAGAATTCACAAGCCCAAGGGAGATACAAGTCAAAATAGCACAAAATCAAAAATTGAAAAATAAATAGATTCTCACCAAGAATTTTTGTTGTAATAATTGTAATTACTTTATGATGTGTAATTAAACTTAAATGGTAATTAGAGTATTTTATTCCTATGATACATGCACTATTATATTTAATGACTTAATGTAAAATATAGCCTTTTCATTGGCCGACTTTGTCTTGAGACTAACTTAGTCAATGAGCCCATTTGCCTTAGTCATACAATGTCACTGATTGAGAAGCTAATCATCATTGAACCTTGGTTGATGAAGATAAAAGCCTTTTCTTTTTGTGTCATTGACCAACTTACAACCCTTGCATCTCGTGAGTGGTACAATAGCTACAAACTATTAACTAGTTGTTAGAGAGAGAAAGTGAATATATTTGTTATAAAAGAAATAAACCTCTTTAAAATGGCTAGAATTCGACCTAAAGCACTCTATTGACTAGTGGGCACCCTCAACTATAAAAATAGACCATTTGACTTCATTATGGGATTGCATTACATGATTATAGTTGAATGAAAAGCCTCTAGAGATTCCTAATCATTCTTGAGATTGGTTACTTTCTATTGTCATAAAATGTGATCTAGGAATTTTATGAAGGGAGATAGCTCATTTCTGATATTTGTAAATCTTACAAATCTCCTTCTTCCAATATACTCCCTCAAATCATGATGAATTGAAGATTGCTTCCACGATTAAGGAAGTGAAGGTTCCATGAAGAAGATCCAAGTCAATGGTGGGTAAGTCCTTGGTGAAGGTAGAAGACCCTTGGTTGGTGGATAGGTAAGTCCTTGGTATTGATCCCCTTGTTCTTAAAAGAATGTAGGTAACTTTTTTCTAGAAAATATAATGTCTTCTTAGTATAACTCTTACAAGAAACATAAGGTGGGATTGAAGTATTCAAAATCCTAGAGATTAACCTCTCTTGGTAGTGGAGTACATCTCTTAGTTTAGAAGGTGAAAACACTATATATACTTGCTTTCATTTGGTGCAAGTCAATTCTCTCTCATCCTTTCTTTTCTTATTTTAGTTCCAAACAAAATGTCCATATGATTTTAAGGTTTAACAATTTTTTTGCAAGTGTTTTTATCTTTATCCACCCCATTTAGAACCCATAGATCCAAAAAGTGGTATCTGATAAAGGGTTTTTCCAACCTATTATCCCACAAGATAAGATTGGTCTATAACATGCTTGGCTCACTCGACATTGAGGGTGTCTTCTCCATACATCCTCTAATTTTTTATGGCACC
The DNA here is from genome assembly GCA_963693085.1 of Alisma plantago-aquatica. Taxonomy (NCBI): domain Eukaryota; kingdom Viridiplantae; phylum Streptophyta; class Magnoliopsida; order Alismatales; family Alismataceae; genus Alisma; species Alisma plantago-aquatica. The sequence continues at coordinate 1,160,835,765 of OY856412.1, read as the reverse complement.
AACTTCCTCTATTAGAAGATAATAATGTAATTTTACATTCAAGGGATGAGTTTGATATGTGTAAAGTGATAAATGCATACTCATCACCTTTATTTGCATATTTTAATCTTTATTTGACACCAATTTGTTGGCTTTTGAATAGTTTTAGCATGATTTTTCTAGTTTACCAATTCCTCCTTCTATTTGGTTTTGGATGACTTTTGTTGGGAAATGAACAAATCTGCCTGGAACCTACCTCGTGATATGACTGGTTCATATTATGAAATGATCATTTCATGCCCAGACTCATCCAACTTGCTTCCGCCAAAAACTATTCTAGGGTTTGATCAAACCAATATCGATACTAAATAGAATCGATCGACTCAAATCTCAATTTTGTCGATTAGCATCATAGTCAAATGGTAAAAGAAGGCCATTTGACAAATCTCTCTTTATTTGTGGAGAAATCAATGCCCAAAAAAACCAAGAGTAGGAGACTTCAATTCTGCCTAGATCTAGTCTCACAAACTGACCAGTTCAAATATGAAATTGGTCGGTTCATATACCCGGCCAATTCAGATCATGAAATGACCATTTTAAGCCCATATCTAGTCAAAAGTCAAATAAAGAAGGCCAATATTGTAGTCAAACTTCAGTCAAAATAGATCCAACATTTTCCACCACCCGAAAGCCTCACTCCTAAGAGCTTTGTCCCTCTATTCTCCCTATAAAAGGAGAGGGGACTCCAAAGCAAAAGGATCCTCGGTTATCACTTGTTCTATCCCTTTTTATCTAGTTTTCATTCTGTCCTTTACATTATATCTAAGTAGTTCCCTTCTAGGGCATAGGGAATATCCCCATAGCCTATTCTAGTTTGATGCATCATCTCTACTATTTTAGTAAAAGAATTATTTTCATTTGTTTATACCTTGATCATTGGTTGGTTGATTGATATACTCTTGTGGACTGATGTGATCATGGATATCCACAAAAATGCACCCATAATCTCTTAATTGTCATTATTATATTGTTATCCAATCGATCTTATTCTTGTTTTTCTAGTAGAATTACTATATTTTGTAGGTGTGCCAAGATCTCAGATTCCTACAAGAACAAACCCATGATCTTTTGACGGGGTCACCTGATTTAGATTATGATACTTCTACCCATTTGACTTGTTTGTTATAGCTCATGGTGACACAATCACCTGATCCATGGGTTCGAACATTGGATGAGAATCATGTGTCTCTATATGAGATATAAAAAATAATATGTTGGACGGTTGTATGGGGATCCATAAACGTTAAGATCAATGGGCTTGTGGGATGACTTACCCTTTTGTGATTGTACTAAAAAAGGACATGATTCACATGGTCTTGATTTGATTACTAAAATGTAGGATTTGATTTGGGAGTAAAGCATGTCTATTGGTGGTGATCCCCTAGATCCCCAATTCCTTTTCTCTTTTGATTTTAAATAATTGATTTCTACACTTCTACTTTTTATTCATAGCATAGACAAACTTTTGACAAACTAGATTTTCATTTCTAGTTTCGTAATTGGTTTTGAATTTCAACCATTTTCTTTTTCCGTCTCTTGGGATCAATATCTTACAATACAAAAAGTTGATTTGTTGTTTATAAAAAGGTAATGACCTAAATAGAACGTTAAACTCTAGGACTTTTCCTATTGATTTTTTGTGTGTGCAACGACATGCATCAAATTTGGTGCCATTGTCGGGAATGACACACCTTGTTTTCCAAATATGATTTCTTATATATATATATGATTTCTCTTCTTTCATTTTATAATTTAGTTTGGTTTCATAATATTTATTTTTTCCATGATTTTAATCTTGTTTCATAATTCCTTAGCTTGTTATAATTTTTAGACTTGTCCTATAATTTTTAGTCTTGTTCCATACTTTATTTTCTTAGATTTTGGTAATTTATTTTTCCTACCGAGACACATTCTAGTATTGTATTTCCTCCTTCTATCGAGTTTCCATTCAGGTAGTACTACTTTCTAGTTTTTTTTTATAATTTTATCTTGTTCATTATTTCTTAGCTTATCCTTGTAATTTTTGGATCTTTTTTAAATTCTAAGCTAACCCCTTAAATTTTTTTAGTTATTTCCATAATTTTTAGATTTTTCTAGTTTACATATTTCCCCCTTCACCCTATCTTAGATTTCTTTTTGAAAAATGTTTCTTCAAAAAAAACTTTCAAATGGAGTGGTCAACACAGTATGCTTCACAATGTCAACTGTGTGGCTATTACAACCATATATCACTAAGTTGTCTAAATGTGTCCCCTCATATTATGGCAACACCTTGTAAAATTGATTCTTCTTACCAATTTGGATATAATGAAATTACAACTCACAAACTTTTGAAGACCATTGTGTCGAACAATGCCACTCTAGGGGTATGGTGAAGCTTAACAACAAAATTATTGGTGGTATAAACCTTTTGGTAAAAGCCAATATACACCTCAACATGAGGAACATATCTCTGTCTTAGAAAGAGGCATTCAACATGTGATGGACATTTAACATACGATGTTCGGTAATCATCAAGCTCACCAAAAAACAAGTGACTCCTAGCTGGATCTGTTGACCACAGCTATGCGTCCTTCCCCAGGAACTCTTTCCAGATGGCGCAAACCTAATCCTAAGCATTTAGAACAACCTAAGATGTTAATTGTTGATCATGATAATGATGATCATATGTTTATGTCACTTATGTCAAAGTCTAGAAAGAAGTCACTTCCTTATGGCAATGAGAACATTGGTATTCTGACCCTTCTTCTTGAAGCTTTATTACTTGAGTATGAAAAGTCACAACAGGAGAGTCATCCTTATCCTGAAACTTTAATAACTCCTTCTATCATAGACATAAACCCAGATGTTATCATTGACCAATCCACTTGGGTTGAACCCCCTCTAGATAATGAACTGCCACCCCTCCACAATAAATGTGTAGATGTTTTTGGAGAGAGGATTACTCATCAAGAGCCTTACACTCCGCCAAAGCCAATTTTTTCACATATGCTTGATCTAGATGGGGAGCCATCACCACTTGAAGAGAGTTGCATGCCCCCACTCATTGACTGTAAAGATGATATTTCCAATTTATTTCTTCTTGAACCCGTGGGAACATCTTTGTTAGAGGAACTTGAGTCACATGTTAAACCAACAAGGAAATCCACTAATCCCATTAACCACAATGTTGGTTGCATGATTTTCTGGGAGAGATAAAATATTCATGATGTTGATTTAAATTCAATGTTCCTTTTATATCAACACCACTTCTCCTATACACAGATCAATATGATGGGGGAATTCGAAAGCAAGAATCGCTGTCTAATCTTGCACAACCAGTACTACAAGATCTACCAGCTAAGCACCCACCAATCTCCCCCTACCCACATTCATCACCAACACTTCCTTTACTGTTTAAGGAAGATATGTTGATCCTATCGGAGGGACTTTGAGGCACAAGGAAATATGAAAGCATCTTTATTCTTCCACGACCACCCAACCACTAGGAGCACTATGAAGCTCCATTAACCAAGGTTATAGAGCTCATACATATTCCATTTAGCTAGGCGTTCTTTGAGGTACTAGGCCCTATTGGTGACCTTTGCACTTTTCTTCCCCACTTTGGATTTAAGTTTTTCCCAAGATGAGAAAGAAAATAATTTTAGGGTGGAGGTGGATGGTATATACTCATTCTACCCACTTTATCTTAAATTATGCTCATTCCACCCACCTTATCTTAAATTTCTTACAATTCCCATTATGTTATGTAGTTTAGCTTTAAATTTTCCAAAAAAAATCCTTTCATTTTGACATTTATCTAGTCACTCAGATCTTTATCTAGTTGGCCATGATGATATGCATGTCTATCAATATACTCCTTTGAATGATGCAACTTCTTTTATAACATAATTTATTAACTTTCCATTGATAGAAATCATCATGTCACCTAGAATTTTAATTAAAATGATTTCTTAGAAAATATGCAAGCCATAGAGGAATGATATTATTAAAAAAACAATGCTTCCTTCTAGAGTTATAGATTAACTTTAAAATTTCTTCATTTGACATAACTCAGAATTAATTGACCCAATGTATGACACTCCCAATGCGCTTAAATTTAAATATGAGTTGCACAAAGAATAGCCTTTTATACATTTTTTCCATCACCTTCTTATCTCCCCATCCACACAAAAAAGCCAAAGTGAAACCCTAAGTTGAGGGTGGAATCCTTCCCCCCTTCCACTTCTTCCATCCCCCTTGTAAATTTAATAGGGGGTACCATCAAGAAAAGATGCCAAAAGAGAACACTAGAATGTGCAGTTGATGCAACTATAAACAAAGAAACAAAAAGGTCTCAAGTTGAATAGAGGAGAGACTGCTTCCTTCCATACCTCCATTCACTCTATTTTATACCCAGGGAAAAATACATAAACCCCATCCAATCAAAATAAGACATGTTCTTGTACAATGAATCGTATGAATATGTAGGAGTCTAAATACAAAAGGAATATGAAATTGTTTTATTGCGTGTTTTGGAATGGAACCAAGCTATGAAATAAACTTGAAGTAGGGAATATGAAAATTATTTTTCATGAATCTAGGAAGTCAATGTTTCTTGGCCATATAAGGTGAAAGGACTCAAGTGGTGTTATGCAAGTGATGATGATGGGCTGAAAGTGTTATGTGACGGTGCTTCAAAATTAGTGTTGCTCAAGGACAAGCAAAGTTTTAAGTTTGGGGGTATTTTGATGAGTGAAAACTCATCACCTTTATTTGCATAATATAATTTCATTTGACACCAATTTGTTGGCTTTTGAATAGTTTTAGCATAAATTTATCTAGTTTAGCCCTCTCCCTTTTATTTGGTTTTGGCTGACTTTTGCAAGGAAATGAACAAATCTTCCTACAACCACTCTGGTAAACCAACCGGTTCATATACAAATGATCGTCTCGTGCCTAGACTAAGTCAAATCACCATTGCCAATGACCAATCTAGGGTTTCATTGAACCGACACCAAAATTAAATACAATCAATTGACTCAGATCCTGATTCGATCAATTTGCACCATAGTTAAATGGTAAAAGAAGGATATTCAACAAATCTCTCTATTTAGGGTAAGCAATTAAATTCCCAAAAGACCAAGAGTCGGAGACTTCAATTCTGCCTAGATCCAGTCTCCTGAACAGACTGATTCAGATATGAACCAACTGGCTTAGATCAAGAAATGACCATTTCACACCCATTATAGTCAAAAGTATAATAAAGAAGGTCATTATTGCAGTCGCACCTCAATTAAAATGGATCCAGTAGTACAACCACCCATAAAGTCTCATTTCTAGGGTTCTTGCCCCACCTTTCTCCCTATAAAATGAGGGGGAATCCAAAGCAAAGGTATCCTTGGTTATTACTTATTTTATCACTTTTTATCCAGTTTTCATTCTATTTTTTACATTATGTCTGAGTAGTTCCCTTTAGGAGCATGGGGACTAGCCCCATAGCATGTTCTTGTAAGATGTAATCAGCTCCAATTTTTTTAGTGAAAGAATGGTTTTTCTTCCATTTATGTCTTGATTGTTGGTTGATTTATATACTCTTGTGGAAAGATGTGCTCATGGATCTCCACAAGAATGAACCCATAATCCCTTAATTGTGAATTTTATCTTTTTATCCAACTGATACCATACTTTCTTTTCTTGAGGAATGATTATATTTTGTGGGGGTACCAATATCTCATATTCCCAGAAGAACAAACCCATGATCTTTTGACATGATCACCTGATTTAGATTATGATACTTCTACCCATTTGACTAGTTTGTTATAGCCCATGGCAACGCAATCAGATGATCAATGGGTTCGATCGTCATATGAGAATCACATGTCTCTAGATGAGATCTCAGAAGAAAAAAAACATGTTGGATAAGAGGATCACAAATGCCAGTATCAACGGGTTTGTTGGAAGTCTATTCCTTGTGTGATTGTGCTCCGAAAGGACACAATATACAAGATTCTGATTTGATTATTGAAACGTAGGAGTTAATTTGTTCAATAAAGCATGGTTGTTGGGGTGATCCCCTGGACCCCCAGTTCCTTTTATCTTCTGAACTTAATTAGTTTATTTCTTCACTTTTACTTTCTATTCATAGCATAACCAAACTTTCAAAAAATTGGATTTTCCTTTCTTATTCTCATGATTGGTTTTGAATTTCAAGAATTATCTTTTTCCATCTCTTGGGATCGATACATTACTACACTTAAAGTTGATTTTTTTTATAGCAAGTTAACAACCTATTCAAAAGGTTAAACTCTAGGACTTTTCCTAGTAATTTGTTGTGTGTACAATGATGCGCAACAACTTTGGCATCATAGACGGGCACGAAATGCATTGTTTTTCAAATTTGATCACTTGTATATATAGGAATATTCTTCTTTCTTTTTATAATTTAGTTTGGTTTCAGAATTTTTTGTTGTTCCATAATTTTAATCTTGTTCCATAATTTCTTAGCTTGTACATAATTTTTAGACTTGTTTGAAAATTTTTAGTCTTGTTTCATAATTTATTTTCTTAGATTTTGTATTTATTTTTCCTACTTAGACCCATGTTGGTAGAGTATCTCTTCCTTGTACGAAGCTTCCATCCTGGTAGCACAAATTTCTAGTTTGTTTTTGTAATTTTATCTTGTTCATTATTTTTTAGCCTATACTTGTAATTTTTTGTTGTTTTGGAAATGTTATGCTAACCCCTTAACTTCTTTTAGTTCTTGTCATAAATCCAGATGTTATCATTTACCAATCTAGTTGGGTTTAACCCCCTCTAGATAATGTACCGCCACCACTTCATGATAAATTAGTTGATGTTTTTGGAGAGAGGCTTACTCGCCAAGTGCCTTACACTCCACCATAGCCAGTTTCTTTTTCACATATGGCTGATCTAAATGGGGATCCATCACCACTTGAAGAGAGTTGCATGCCCCCACTCCTTGACTATTAATATGGTATTCCCATTTATAATCCTTGGGAACATCTTTCATAGAAGAATTTGAGTCACATGCTATGTCAACAAGGAAACCCACTAATCGCATTAACCACAATGTTGATTGGATGATTTTTTAGGAGAGAAAAAATATCCATGATGTTGATTTACATTCAATTGTTCCTTTCAAATAAGCACCCCTTCTCACATACACAGATCAATATGATGGGGGAAACTAGTTCCATACCCTCCACCTGATCCTGCAATGCCAACACTACAAGTGCTACCATCCTAGCACCCGCCAATTTCCCCCATCCACTTTCATCGCCAACACTTATTTTACTATTGAAGGAAGAAAATATGGATCCTATTGGAGGGACTAGGGGTGAAAGGCAACACAAAAGTCCCTTTGAGATTCCATGACCACTCAAACATTAGGTGTGCTATGAAGCTCCATTAACCAAGGTTCTAGCCCTCATACACTAACCATTCAGTTGGACATTCTTTGAGCTACAGGCCCTCCTGGTGATCTTTTCACTTTTCTTCCCTCTACTTTAGATTCAAGTTTTGTTTGGGGTGAGAAAATTTTAAGTTTAGGGTGGAGGTGGGTGGTACGTACTAATTCCACACACTTTATCTTTAATTTCTTACAATTATTACTATGTTATGTTGTTTAGTTGTAAAATTTTCAAAAAAATTCCTTTAGTTTTGGCCTTTATCTAGCCATCTAGGCCTTTATCTAGTTAAACATAATGATATGCATGTTTGTCAATATACCCCATTGAATGATGCAACTTCTTTTCTAACATAATTCTTAACTCGCCACTAATATAAATTATCATGTCACCTAGGATCTTAATTAACATCATTCCTTGGAAAAGATGGCAAGTCGCAGAGGACTGATATGATTCAAAAATAATGCTTTCTTATCTAGAGTTATAGATTAACTTGAAAAATTTCTTGATTTTCATAACTCAGAATTAACTGCTCAGGTGAGGACCATCGTCAGATCTACTCCATGACAAGGTATATCTCACATATTTCCTTACCATTACATCATTATTGATTATGGGAAATGTGGAATTTTCATTGCGTACATTGTGCCTATTGGCTCCACATTCCCCAATAGTGGTATTGGATCCAGGTTCATTTATGGTGGGGTTAGAAATTGATATGATTGGTTTTTTTTCTCTACCATTTTCATCATTACATATGATGTAAATGATAAAATGTTAATACATATATTCTCTTATTCAACATATGTAACAGTATAGATGTCACATGTAAATTATAGTCATTTATGCAAAGATGCAATATTATATATATATATATATATATATATACATATATGATATTGATTCACCTTTCAAAATATGCTTTGTTTTGTTGATAATTTTATGGTTATGGTCAAAGACCTCTTCTAGTGTATGTATGTGGGTTTATATGGATGGTACTTAGAATTTGGTTGAAAAATATTTAGTTTGTAAGTCAAGCCTTATATATTCTATTTTATATGTAATAGTATCTTTTCCTTATACACTCCCATCAAATGTAAATTGAGGTTTCTAGGTGAAATATATAGGAATATAATTAGATTTGGAGGATTTGGTGTGATGTAAAAACCATGAAGGTGCAAAAAGCATCTGTGGAGTTGTTGGTCATGGTACAACACAAATGTAGACCCACAAGGGAGTTCACAGGTTAATTATTATGCATAACATGAAAAGGATATTAGCTGGAATGTAATCCTTTATAGCTCCAATGGATTGCATTAGTAAGGCTATAATGAATGTTGTATGTTTGTGGGTTCTGATTGTAAATTGTAAAAATAATGTGTATATTATGCATAGTATAAGTATGTGGTGTTTTGGTATTTATATGCACAAAAATAAAATACCACAAATGAAATATTAAATCTTGTATGATTTACGTTGTGAAACACACATGGATACCTTGATCAACCAAGTGTGGATACACCAAATCATGGTGATGTGTCCTTCTTGTGGAAGAGTGAGAATATATATGAGAGTCTACCAAATCAGGGTCCATATCTCATTGTGTTGGCCTTTGGGTTGGACTTATCTCAGTGATCTTTATAGAATTTAGCACCTAGAGACATATAGGTGATTATGTCGAAGTGTTATGCATCAATCTATCAAGAGTTTCATTAGATGTAGTTGACAAATGTTGCCTACCTATATAATCAAGTTGTGGATGATCATCCAAAGATGACTCATACTTGATCAAATATAGATCTTGACCGACTGGAGGATTGTATGATGCAATCTTCAAAATTATTAGTGAGGGTTATTAATTTGAAATAAAATTGTGGGAGTGATATTTAATTAGAGATCAACCTAGTATTGATACAACTTTTTCAAACCAAAATAGTCATTGTTGCAAATATTTCTTACAATCAATGGCATATAATAAATACTGCATTTCATCACAATACACCCTTGAGAAGTAAAATCTCAATGGAAATAACTTCCATGACTAGATGAAGATTTTGAGACTATTATCACACATTATCGTCAACAAGTCTATATTGGATACTCCAGTACTAATTGAAGCAACTCTGAATGTGCCTAGCACAGAGTGGGAAGCTTAGTGTAAGCATTCTTATGACAGTGTGGACATCATATGTGTTATGTTGTAATCCATGAACATTGAGATTTAGAATAACTATGAGAACATGAGAGTTTTGGGGATGATAACACATATCAGGAACATGTACCAACGATAAGCAAGTCAAATGAGATATGATGTCTCCAGGGCATTATATAAGTCAACTATTACAAGAGGTGATCAAGTTGGACCCCATGTGCTCAAGCTAATTGGGTATGTGGAAAGCATAAAGATACTAGGATTTCCTTTAGGCTAAGTGTTGGCCACAAATATTATCACGCAATTGTCATTGAATTCATATACACAATTTTTCATGAATTATAGCATGTAAATTTATCAACGGTTGTCAGTGTTACTTGGCATATTGAATATAACCAAGGAGAAAATAAACAAAGATAACCCAAATGTGTGTTTATGCTAAAAAAATGAAAAGGAAAGTCCAAGGAAAAAGGCATAGTAAAGAAAATTTCTAAAGCTAGCCAAAAGCTTGAGTCTTCTACACTTATGGGAAAAGGAGTTGCTAAAGAAGGTAATTGTTGCCATTTTCACCATGTTGGAATTGGAAACGAAACTATCCTCTTTGCCTAGTGTAAATAAGGAACAAGAAGATTGACATAGAGATCTTCATTTTAGGTTTATATGGTATAGAGATAAATTTATCTACTTATTCATCATGGGTATTAGATATCAGATGTGAATCTCACATATGTACAAATATTTAGGACTGAAAAAGAAGTAGGCCTTGGAATAAGGAAAAGTTGGAACTGTGTGTCACCATATAGAGAAAGAGTTAGTGGTTATGTTGTAGGAACAATTTTTATCTATGACCAGTGGGGCTTGTAATAGATTTATAAAGTTATTATTATGTACCTTCCATAAACAGGAACATCATTTCTATTTCATGTTTGAACAATAATGGTTTTGAATTTAATATCAATAATGGTAGATGTTCTATTTATAATGTTAAGATCCTTTATGGCGGTGCCCCTATGGATATGTCTTTATTTATTAGATCTCATGATAAAAATTTATTATATAAATACTAATTATGTTGAACTTTATGACTAAAAAAATTTGTTAGCGGAATTTCCATCTATGCCACATAAAAGAGAGGTTCATTTCTAGAATCCATAAAGATGGATACCTAGACTCATTTGATTATGAATCAACTAAGACATGTAAATCTTGTTTCATCTGCAAGATAAAAGAATACATTTTATTTTAATAGTGAAAGGGCAAGTGACTTATTAGGACCAAACATACTAATGTATGTTGACCTTTTAGCATAAATTCTAGAGGTAGGTATCAATACTTCATCGCCTTTACTAATAACCTTAGTAGATATGTCTATGCATATCCAATGAAACACAAGTCAATATCTGACAAGAAATCAAAGGAAATCATGAATGAAGTACAAAATAAACTTGGAAAGAGTATCAAAGAACTTTTATTAGATTGAGGTGGTCAAACTTAAGCCAAGAGTTTGAGGCCCTTTTGAGAGATTTTTGAGATTTTGATATTTTATCACAATGAAATACACCTAGAAAACCTCATCAAAATAGTGTTTAGAAAAGAAGTGCACCATGTTGAACATGGTATAAAAAAATTGAGTTTTTATTCTTTTGATTTCCTTTTAGGGGTATTCTTTAGAAAAAGTAGTGTTAACACTAAACCGTATACCTTGTAAATCATTTCAAAAGACACCATATGAGATACGGTGTGGGAATCATCATAATATGTATTTTGTGGAGATTTGGAAGTGAATCTATGTTAGGAAATAGTTTTCAAGAAATATTGGAACCAATTCTTACACATTCATTTAATCTGATATCTTAGAAAACCAAGGGATATTACTTCTATTTTCTATTTGAAATCAAAGTATATTTTTCTAGAACTGTGATATTTCTTGAAAAGGATTTTATTTTTAGAGGAACCAGTGGGAGATTAATAAAGCCAAAGAAGTCTGAGATCAACAAGATAACATGAAATCCATCAAGTTTGATAAGGAAGATGAAGAATCACATATAGTTATGTATTCCCAAGTTCCTCTATATTAGAAGAACCTCGATGGTCTAGGTAGGCATATTGTAGCATACCATATTCTACATATCCAGACTGGGATGTCAATATGCTTGGATCTTTCGAAATGACCAAAAAATGTTTTAAATATATTCTACTTCACATGCTTGTACCATGATGAACATATATATAAATAAGTAACTCATATGCATATCCTATCACTAGATACATGTCAATATGATTATGCTTCAGATTGTATACATCATAATGAGATGATAATATGGATATATGAATCCTAATACCAAACTTTATACATGTTCATGATGTTTTTTGGATATATTCTAATCATCTTTATATGAACCCTAAGTTGAAAAAATCAATCCAAATGCATATGTGCTTAATACCATATGTTATACATTATTTACGTTAGGTGTTTGATCACATACATATCCTAGCAATTAATGTGGACCTAACAACCTAAATATGACTTGATATGTAAATTGATATCAATACATGTAATACATGCACATTGTACATTAATATGCAGCTAATAACTTAAATGTTAATAGTAAGTAATTGGTTGAGAATAAATAGGCATAAGTGACTAATGTGTACTATTGTGGACTTGATATATCTAATAAGGTGATATTTGAACATTTGATGTGAAAGAGAATAATGAACGTGTTTTATGAATTGCATATTGAAAACCCATCAACAAAGTTGAAGGATTCATGTTGCATTGTATTTTCCTAAAAAACATCAATATGCAACATTGGAATTTCATCCCTTAGACTAGGCTTGTTAATGTCCTTGTAGTTGGCATACATGCAAACATGTTTCCATTTCTTAGATATTGTCACAATATTGGTACACCAAACTAGGTGTGACATTGCAACATCCCCAGATTCCATCACAAGAACCCGAGAATGCTTCCTAGGGCATACATAGTGCACTATAATATAGATATTAGTTGCACATGAAACCATTAGATAGATATGCAAACAATATATGATGCATATATATTGAATAGTTACATGATCCTGTGACATAATTAAAGCTACATATTAAAGATATATGTTTAGTGAACATGTACATTACTACATAAAAGATCTACAATAGTTGTGTCCAATAATATTTTCTCCCTCTACATTTATCACCATTCATGTTTTTGTACTATGTCTAAAGCTTAAAGATAATAAAATAGGGGGGATTCATCATAATTATACTAAGTATGTGGTTCCCATAAAGGACATATCTATTGAAAAAAGAAACATCATTGTGCAATATACAAATACAACTTGGAAGGAGTCTAAATAAAGCAATATTAATATGTGATTGCAAAGACTTCATTGTGAAAAATATGTATTTTAATTTGTGTTTGCGTTATTCTTTATCATTATGTAGCACCATCACCACAACAATAAGAATATGCAAGGGTGAGGTCACATGTCTCTATCAACCATGTTGCTATATTTGATTAGTTGGGTTTAGGCCCATTGTATTTTTTCTTTTATGCTTAGCTCATGCACTCCTTGGCTCCTATATATAGGAGACCCAATTCTCTTATTTGACTATAGAAAATAACTTATTCTATATTGTCAGAAGCAAGGTTTATAACACCTACCCATTTCTCTCTTTTTCTTTTCTTTTTCTCCCCTTCCTCCCTCTCCCACTTGATGACATCCTCCCTCCTCATCACCACCACCCTCCGCTGACACCACCCGACTTCCTCTCCCCCCATCTCCCTTCACCAACCAATGACCAGCTGCAGCATGGCTACTCGGTGGCCGTAGGCACGTCTAGCCAGGATCAACCTTCGGGCAACACCGATGCATGTTTGAGCCACCGTAGGCCATGGTCATCTCTTTCGGAGTGATTTGGAAGGCTTTCTCCTCTCTCTCCCCTATCTCCTTCCTTATGTTTTAGTTCATGAAAGTTGATATATACACATAAGAGAAGATTCAAAAGACCATGTACTGATTCGTAAAGCACCAAAACAAAAATGCAGAAAAACTTTACTTTTTTCCTCTCCATCTAGTTCCTCTAATCCACATGGCTAAGTGATTTTCTTAAAAATTGGGGATGTTGCATTTTTATCCTACTGTGCCATAATCTGGTTGTAATGACCTGCACTTTTGAGTGTCTAAAAGACGTTAAAGTCGCAGATCGTTAATCATATACTCCAAAATCAGATTCATGAAATAATATAAAATAGTAAATAATTTTCATTAATGATCAAATATTTACATGTTTACATAAAAAGCTCCTCTAAGGAGTTACATAACTTTTAAATAGAATTAACTTTTACATGTGTGAAGATAAACCATTAAGACTAAACCTTCATGATCAAACTGTAGTGTCTTCAACATCACTATCTGTACCCTCATGTCCATGAATCAAGTATATTTGATACCTAAAATGCCGACAAACAAAAACGCAGTCAGTATATTACTATACTGGTACATGGGTTCAAACAATAATCACAAATACAGATATAAGAGAACATCTTTATCTTGCATGTAAGAATATAAACTTATTTTCATATTCTAACCCTTATTTGGTCTACTACCTCAGGTGTAATCACTGTCCCTCTAGGGCTCGTGTGCATTACCCTTAAGATCAGTCTAACCCAGGGTTCAAAATATTGTTATTTAGTTTACATGATACTCATAATAACTTTATAGTTTGCAAGAACTAAATAAACAAGCAAGAAGATTATTTGTCATTCAATCTTATTGAGAAACATCGACAACCTCGAAATTCGATGCATGTATTCATAAGCGTAACCACGTACCTTTGCCATACAGATTATTTAATTCTACTTCAAGCATAGTCCACTCAAGCAAGCAAATCAAGCAATCATCATATAATCTTTATTCAGGCCAGCTAAAAACATAGGAAAAGACCTCCGTGTCCTTCACTTTGCACACATGTCAGGGGGTTATTTGGGTCTTTTGACTCCAACCCTTGGGTCGCACTTCTGTCTGCAAGCCGCACGGAAGCGGTCATGTCCGCGCCACTTCCAGCACCACGATGAGGTTTCCCAACCTCTCGGTCAATGAGGCGTCAGTTGCACAACCTCTCTCCTTCACACTGCTACCCTAAGATCATCCACATGCCCCTCTTCTTCTACCATTCTCTCCTCCCCCAGCCTCCCTATCCAGCTGTGTGGTGCCATCGCTCTGACGCAACAACGGCGCCAACCTCCCCCCTCATCGTCGTTGTCCCGACTACCATCCCAACCACCTTCTCTAGCCAAAACTAACTTCACAGATCCCTCCCTCACATAGGGTGCGACCACGGATGGCTTCTTCATGCCTCCATGTCGCTATTGCGATGGGGTACCACTGCCAACCCTGGTGTGTGGTCCAGCCTAGCTACTCGCTCCAACGCCAGGGTCTCCGACGACCTGCTACAAGGATCTTCCCTATTTCTAGAGTTCTGGGATGATGGGAGGCAGTGATGGTTGCATGAGGGACGCCTGGTGTTTCCCAGACAGGGAGGAGAAGGGTGAAGGCACCATCAGGAGTTAAGAGCACATGTGGTCATGCTGGCTTCTTCACCGGATTGGATTGAAGTGTGAAAAAGGGGTGTTGTAGGGAGAGGAAAGGAAGGCTAAGTTGGATCATGGGTAGGGGATAGTTGCGATAGAAAGGGTGAAGCGGTCTGCTTTCCATCCCCCCTCAAGGTCGTCAGATTGGAAAGCAGCATGCCACAGAGAGAAACCCCCCCCGGTACCATGATGTCGAAGGAGGCACGACCAGGCTGTGGACATTGGGTATCCCAACCCTCTATATATATATATATATATATATATATATATAAGGTGTGTGGCTCCCTGACTTGGTGTCCAAGTTGTTCACCATTGGAAAGGTATTATGTTTAGGAAGTAACCATAACCATTATCTTAGATCTGGGATAAACCTCCTTTTCTTACCTTATATTGGCCTCCTTCACAATTATGGAGTGCCTTCATGGGAAAGTATCTTTTTGTTGTGAAGAGAGTATTTAATAGATTTCCCATATGGAAACATTCATAATATAAAGGAAACATGCACAATCCATATAGTTCCTTTGTATTTCTCTTTTATTTACCCTTTAAATCAACCATCCTCACTTTCATGAAACTAATAAAATCATTTACAATGTATATCTGGTAAGTTAGGATGTAGAGATGTTTTAACCATTGTGTTGTCAAACTTGGCTAGATAAATATCTTAATCATCTATAACACCACATCTCTTATTCTTTTTTTTTTGAAAACTTGCATATCCTCTTGTATTTCATTTACCATATCAAAAGCCATTAATACCAATTCATCATGAATTCTTTTCTTTTATTTAACTTGTGCCACAAGTACCCATGACACAAAGGCAATTAATACTATTATTCCCTCAATAATATGATTAAGGAATTTATAAATCAATTAATTTATATAATTCAATTTTTATCAAAATTTAGGATATTACATTCACCCCTCCTAAAAAATGAAATTTTTCCTCAAAATTCAAACCTTGTAAGGTTATGACGAATGATAACTCAACTTAATTTCACAACATAGAGTTAGCAACCCTATGTAGATGGCTTAACCATTTTTCATTAGCATAGAAATTTTCATTTTATTACTAAAATTGGCACTTGAGATTCAAGTATATCCACATCTTTAGTATTCACACCTCATCATCTCTTGATGATTCCATTTTTATTGGTGATTTCATTATTACTTGGTTATTTCTCTTTTCACCTAGGTTTCTAATCTATGATTTATCATTTACACACAAGGGTGAGGTGACACGTCTAACCCTAGTTCATGTCGTTACATATTCATCTTGAGACATTTATTCTCAATTTTAAGCATAATGTGCGTCTATCCAATCTCCCTCCCTTATAATGAAATGAAATAAGCATTTGGCTGCAACCCAAACACAAAGTTCAATCCATTCTAAGAGCAGAGATGGTACATCCACACATTACCTTTCAATTTCACATATTAAGTTGAATCATACTCTATATGACTCTAAACTTACTTGTTCTTAATTTCATAACGTTCTTATATTCCATGAAGTCAAGTGTCCCTTTTCTTACTCTTAAGTTAGGGCACAACTTCTCTCAAGTTTTCATAACTTCATTATATCTTTTATATCTACATCTCATGTATAATTATGTGCCTTAGTCAAATCCTTGAGGTCTCTAGGGGTATAGGTACCTTCAGAGTGCTCTCATCCTTATGCATTAAGAGAGTGCCCCTCACATTCACCCATTAGGCTATATGATCCTCATGGAGGTAGCTAATCTCCTGAGTCATGTACCTTGGGTAAACATAGTTGTTAACTCCTGACCACATGGTCATGTGCATTTAGATCATATCAACTCCCAACCCATCGGTCCTATGTACCTCTAATACACCCTACTTGACCCTAGGATTGCATTAAGACTCTACTCTGCCTAAAGGTTTCTTTTGAGATGTCACATCTTTTAAGCACATTATTCTCTTATTTAATTCTTTAACCCAGATTGCCTTCATCACTCTCTTTTGAGTACACATAATACAGTGTCATCCCATCATTGGGCTCGGGCTACCTTCCCTCCAAGGCTTGGTGCCATGTCGGTCTTCCCTCCTGGGCTTGACCTTTGTGATCTTCCCCTCTGGGGGCTTGATCCTAAACAACTGCATTGTGGACTTAGGCCACCTTCCCTCCTGGGCTTGGTGCCTACCTGGTCTTCCCTCCTAGGCTTGACCATTTCATGACCTTCCCTCATGGGCTTGGTCGTCCACTTAGGCCACCTTCCCTCCTGGGTTTGGTGCCTTATTGGTCTTCCCTCCTGGGCTTGACCAGTTGTGTCACTCAGAGTTGGCATCCTTGGGTTCAAGGAATTTAAGTGCTTTCATCTTTATATCTTTAACTCTTCACCCCTCTAGGTGAGTATTAAGGTTATCTCAATAATTAAATACATTTATTCACTTACTTTTAAGGGAAAGTCCTAGCCTAGGGTGCCTTCTTGGCTCATAGGAGGGGGTTAGGCTCTCTAGCCACAACCTGATCCCAAGATCTAGGTTTTGCCTCCCTCGTAGGTCATATTCCCACTCTCGGGTTGACCCACCCCAGTTTGATACACTAACCCTAAAGGTTTCATAGGTATTTTTTTTCTTTCATTAGGCATAACTTTTATCATTATAACATATAAACCCATACTTGCTCAACCTCTGGAATACCCCCTCATGGTCTTTGTCCATTCAATGAACTTGGGTCACCTTCCCTCCAGGGCTTGGTGCTACCTCGGCCTTCCCCTCCAGGGGCTTGGCTACCATCACTAAACTTCTAGAGACAACATGAGGAGTTTGAGCAAGTTATATTCCAACTTTTCATTTTCTTATATATACAACTATTGGGTATTTATATCTCTTAAGACTTATCACATAAGTTTTATGCTCCTCATGCACACATTCATGGGAGACTGGGTTACCTAAACCATCCCGTATCTTTCTTATTCATTATTTCAAGTTTCACATGGGTAGTGTTCCATACCACCACACCATGTTGATTACCAATTTCAAGTTTCACATGGGTAGTGTCCCAAACCACCACACCATGTTGATTATTTAAGATTATGGTTTTTTTAGGGTTAGGGTTAGGGACTACACTCTACCTCTTAGAGTTTCCCCATCCCTAGACTCTCTAGGATTTCCATACCCTAAACCAAGTCCTTCCTCTAAGAAAGGGCTTACCCATACTTGTATCTTTCTAGTGTCTACCCTCTCTAGAGGGACCTACACAAAAGTTACATCTCTTCACATTTTACTTCTCTAATTAACAATTTCTTTTCAAGATTTTTAAGCAAGAGATGAGAAGTATATGAAAATGTGAGATGAGGAGCTTAATTTTTCTCTTAAATTTCTAAGGATTATTTGAAATTGTAGACTATTAAGTATTAGTTGATGATTCTGTGCTCTGATACCAAATGTAATGACCTGCACTTTTGAGTGTCTAAAAGACCTTAAAGTCACAGATCGTTAATCATATACTCCAAGATCAGATTCATAAAATAATACAAAATAGTAAACAATTTCCATTAATGATCAAATATTTACATGTTTACATAAAAAGCTCCTCTAAGGAGTTACACAACTTTTAAACAGAATTAACTTTTACATGTGTGAAGATAAACCATTCAGACTAAACCTTCATGATTAAACTGTAGTGTCTTCACCATCTCTATTTGTACCCTCATGTCCACGAATCAAGTATATCTGATACCTAAAATGTCGACAAACAAATATGCAGTCAGTATATTACTATACTGGTACGTGGGTTCAAACAATAATCACAAGTACAGATATAAGCGAACATCTTTATCTTGCATGTAAGAATATAAACTTATTTTCATATTATAACCCTTATCTGGTATACTACCTCAGGTGTAATCATTGTCCCTCCAGGGCTGGTGTGCATTACCCTTAAGATCAATCTAACCCAGGGTTCAAAATATTGTTATTTAGTTTACATGATACTCATAAGAACTTTATAGTTTGCAAGAACTAAATAAACAAGCAAGAAGTTTATTTGTCATTCAATCTTATTAAGAAACATCGCAAACCTCAGAATTCAATACATGTATTCATAAGCGTAACCACGTACTTTTACGATGCAGATTATTTAATTATACTTCAAGCATAGTCCAGTCAAGCAAGAAAATCAAGCAATCATCATATAATCTTTATTCAGGCTAGCTAAAAACATAGGAAAAGACCTCCGTGTCCTTCACTTTGCACACATGTCAGGGGGTATTTGGGTCTTTTGACTCCAACCCTTGGGTCGCGCTTCTGTTCACAAGCCGCATGGAAGCGGTCGTGTCTGCGCCACTACCAGCGCCGCGACAAGGTTTCCCATCATCTCGGTCAACGAGGTGTCAGCTACACAACCTCTCTCCTTCATGCCGCTACCCCAGGATCATCTCCAGGCCACTCTTCTTATACCATTCTCTCCTCCCCCAGCCTCCCTGACTGACTGTGTGGTGCCAACTCCCTGGTGCAACAGTGGTGCCGACCTCCCCCCCTCGTCGTCGTTGTCCCGACTACCATCCCAACCACCTTCTCTATCCAAAACTGGCTTCACAGATCCCTCCCTCGCATAGGGTGCAACCCCGGATGGCTTCTGCATGCCTCCATGTCGCTACTGCGATGGGGTACCGCTGCCAACCCCGGTGCGTGCTCCATCCTGGCTGCTCGCTCCAACGCTAGGGTCTCCGGTGACCTGCTACAAGGCTCTTCCCTATTTACAGAGTTCCAGGATGATGGGAGGCAGTGATGGCTGCATGAGGGATGCCTGGTGTTGCCCATCTATGGAGGAGAAGGGTGAAGGCACCATCAGGAGTTAAGAGCACATGTGGTCATGTTGGCTTCTTCACCATCCTGGATTGAAGGGTGAAGAAGGGGTGTTGTAGGGAGAGGAAAGGAGGGCTAAGCTGGTTCATGGGTAGGGGATAGTTGCGACAGAAAGGGTGAAGCGTCCTGCTTTTCATCCCCCGTCAAGGTCATCAAATTGGCAAGCAGCATGCCATGGAGAGAATACCCCCACCATGATGTCGAAGAGGCACGACCAGGATGTGGACATTGGGTATCCCAACCCTCTCTCTCTATATATATAAGGTGTGTGGCTCTGTGACTTGGTGTCCAAGTTGTTCACCATTGGAAAGGTATTATGTTTAGGAATAACCATAACCATTATCTTAGATCTGGGATAAACCTCCTTTTCTTACCTTATATTGTCCTCCTTCACAATTATGGAGTGCCTTCATGGGAAAGTATCTTTTTGTTGTGAAGAGAGTATTTAATAGATTTCTCATATGGAAACATTGGTAATCTAAAGGAAACATGCACAATCCATATAGTTCCTTTTTATATCTCTTTGATTTACCCTTTAAATCAACCATCCTCACTTTTAAGAAACTAATAAAATCATTTACAATGTATATTTGGTAAGTTAGGATGTAGAGATGTTTTAGCCATTGTGTTGTCAAACTTGGCTAGATAAATATCTTAATCATCTATACCACAACATCTCTTATTCTTTTTTTTTGGAAACTTGCATATCCTCTTGTATTTCATTTACCATATCAAAAGCCATTAATACCAATTCATCATCAATTCTTTTCTTTTATTTAACTTGTGCCACAAGTACCCATGCCATAAAGGCAATTAATACTATTATTCCCTCAATAATATGATCAAGGAATTTATAAATCAATCAATTTATATAATTCAATTTTTATCAAAATTGAGGATATTACACTGGTAATGCTTTCTTTTTCCTAACAAGATCCAATTTAGTAGTATCACTCCTCTTTCTACTGAGTTTTATTCTGGTAATAATGATTTCATCCTACTGAGTTCCATTCTTGTAGTGCTACTCCTCCTTTTTATTAAGTTTTCATTTCAGTAGTATTTCTATTTTTTTCTTTTATATCATGCTACATACGGGTACCTTTTAGTTTCTATTTGGACCTTGTTTCATTTCAGTACTATTCGTTCCATACATATTATACTATTATCTGGTATCTTACTCACCTCATCATGGGTGATGCTGCTAAAATGACTACCATTTACAATGAAATGTTGCACACATCTGTCGTAAAACTAAAAAATTACAACTTTCCACTTTGGATGAATATTGTTAATACATTTCTTGAAACAAGGTGTAAACTCAAGTTTATCACTGATGATGTGCCTACTGTACCAGATACTTCATGTACTATAGGCAACAATCAGGTTGTCTCCTGGCTCTAGGGGTGCATGGAGCTTGATATTACAGTCAAGTACATGTGACACAAGTGTGTCAAAATAATGTGGGATGAAATGAAGCATTTCTTCACTCAGAGAGATAACTTCTTGTGCATATATAATGACATGGACAAAATCTTAATTAAACAAAAAGGGGATAAACCCATGTCCAAGTACTATGATGCAATGAAGGCATTTTCCAACCAACTAATTTTTTTCTCCCCAATGACCTCTGATGAGGTCATCAAAGAAAGATAAACTCTCCTCATTGTACACTTCCTCAACAGGCTTCATCCTCATTTTGTTGTTGTTCAAAAGATAATTTTAGTTGGTGAACCTTTCATCCACAACCAGGCATATGCACAACTGGCCTAGTCTGAAGTGCTTGCTCCTCACATCTCTCCTGCTAAAAAATTTGAACTTCCATTAGCAACTATTGCGACAGCCAGAGGTCGTGGTCATGGATGAGGACAACACTCAAACTACACTTATTGTTGCAACCTAGGTCGCACTAAAGATATCTTCCACTCAAAGCTTGCCTATCTAGAACACTATGCGAGAGGACATGGTAGGGGATCTACCCATGTTTATTAAGCACCTACCTACATTGGTCAAGCACAAACCCACATTGGTCAAGAATCTACCTCGACAATTGTTCTTACACCTCCTTCACCATGGGCATCTTCTCAAACTTTTCATGTCTCATTATCCCTTGAGGAGTACAAATTTCATTGCCAAGCTATGCAATATTATGGGGATTCTCCCCTCCACAATAGCATGACCACATTTGCATCTTTTGACTGGAAAGTCGAGGATTTTCCTACTACTTGTCTTCTATCCATCTAGCCACCACTTTTTAAGGTAACTTTGGGATCTCCATGCTTGTTGGGAGTTCTAATTGGACTATCGATTTAGGTGTGTCACAACATATGACAAGTAAGCCCCATCTTCTAACCAAATATGATTCATTTATATCTCAGTCCTCTTTCTTCATGGATGATGGTTTGGTTAAATAAGAAACCCAGTTTGGCATTGTTCCTATCTCTTCTAAAGTCAAGTTGATGGATGTCCGCTTTATTCCAAACTTTCTATACAATTTAATGTTTGCAGCAAAAATTGTTGATTCTCTCAAATGTGTCATAACTTTTGGTCCATCTAGTTTTATTTTATAGGATTGAAGGAATTCGATGATAATTGGGTAGGGAATATGCTCTAGTGATATCTATGACTTCTCTACCCCATTCTCTAGCCTACCACAAGCCCTTCTTTCCTCCACGCCACTTGTGTTTCATCTATACCATGGCCATTTACATTACACAAGATTTACATAGTTCTTTATCTTCTTGTTCTTCCATTCCTTGTAATGCTTGCCATCTAGGAAAACACCATCGTGTGTCCTTCTCGACCCATATCTATAAAAAATCATCTCATATGTTTCATTTAGTTCATACTGATGTCTGTAGCCCATTTAGGTCTACTAGGTACAATGGATATATATATATATATATATATATATATATATATATATATATATATTCTTACATTTGTTGATGACTTTTCTAGAATGACACAGCTTTCCTTACTTCAAACTCATGATGCAGATTTTACATTTAATTCATGACCTTTCACAAGTTGATTCAGGTTTAGTTTTCAATGTCTTGTAAGAGTTTCTGAACTAACAACACCCTCGTGTGCATACTCTCCACAACAAAATGGAATTTTTAGTGTAAAAATTGCCATTTATCTGACAGTACACACTCTCTTCTCATTCACACTAACTGATTTAAGCTTTTTTGGTATGATATGGTCCTCATCATTTTCTTTCGTATCAATCACCGACATTTTTTATTCTCAAGAGGTGCACTCTTTTTTCCATTGTTTACTCTCAATCCACATTGTTACCTCTACCACCTTGGGTTTTTGGTTGTGTCCCCTTCATTCATAATTTTTATCCAAAGGTCGAAAAGCTCCCCCCCCCGAGCTATTTAGATGGTGTTTCTCAGTTATCCTTTTTCTTAGAAAGGATAAGAATGTCTTGAATTGAGCTCGTATAGAATCTTTTCTCTATGGATGTCACATTTATTAGGATGAAGTATTCTTTTTATCATCCTCACCCCCATAGATCATGCTGATGCTTTGGTCTTGTAGCTTGATCCATTCATCCCACCAATAGCAACACCATCTCCACCACAAAAAATACCAAACTGACGCATGGAAGATGAGTCATCAACTACATCCACATCATCATCGTCAGTTTTAGACCAATCCAATCTACTAGTGGCAGTACAAAGGTATACACTCTTTCACTATCAAGCATCCCATTTCTAGCACTTGTTGTCTAGCACATCTTTCTTCTTTTGCCTCATCCTTTTCTATAGTCCTGGACACAAGATATGTTCCTATGTGTCCAATAGATACTCTGCAACATACTCAATGAAGATCTTCCATGATGGAAGAAATGTGGTCTCTCCATGACAACAAGCATTCGATCTTGTGACCCCACTAGTAGGCAAAATGATCGTAGGTTGTTGATGCATTTTCTCTATAAAACATAAGTTTGATGGCTCTGTTGAATGACTCAAGGCACATTTGGTTGCTAAAGGATTCACCCAAACATTTAGTGTGGATTACTTTTCAGACATTCTCTCCAGTGACAAGGATTTCCTTTATACACATCCTTATCTCCCTTGCAGCTCATTTAACTGACTTCTTTACCACTCAATATCAAGAATGCATTTCTGCACATAGATTTCCTAGAGGAAGTCTACATGTAGAAACCTCCCAGGTTCATTGTTGAGGGGTGTCTTCTCACAAAGTGTGTTATCTCTAATGATCTTTCTATAGCCTCAAGCAGTCTCTACGTGCCTAGTTCAACAAGTAAAGTGATGTCCTTATAAATCTTAACATTTTTTGAGATCAGCCACAAACCACTCATTGTTCTTCTATAAGTCCGCCAAAGGCCATGTTCTTGTTGTTTTCTATGTTGATGACATCATCACCATCAGCAATGACATGGTGGGGATATCCCATCTCAATCAGTCTCTGCATGCACATTTTCTTGCAAAATACTTGGCCACCATGCAATACTTCCTTGGGATCAAAATCCTCTGCTCATCCTCAGGGATTAGCCTATCACAATGATGATATGTCTTGGACCTACTTCAAGAGGCCAATATGGAAGAAGACAAACCAATATCTATCCTATTGAACTATCACAAAAAGTCTATGCATGAAGGAGAACTCTTTGTTGATCCAGAGAAGTGTCATTGTATAGTCGAGAAGCTAATTTATTGACTATTACTAGAACAGATATTACCTATGTTGTAACATCCCTGGAGTCTGTCATCTCGATACATAGAAGGCTTGAGAGGACAAATCTAAAAATGTTAGCTAATTGAGTGAGAAGGAGTCGTATGATGTTACTTGCATTTCACTTGTCTTCACATGTGTCGGGAAGGATTCATAATGCTCATCAAGTGGTTCTCTTTGGGCAAGCTACCTGCTTTACCATGACTGCTCCTCCCTAAGTGTGTGTGGGTCTCCTCATATATTGATGGAGTGAGGAAAAAGGTGGTGACTTAATATCTCTACTCTTTGCAATGCACACTCCTTGGAAGGAGTCGTAGGATCTAGGAAGTTTGACATATTCAACCTATTTATCCAACATCATGAGAATCATTGCAATGACTCCCTCCACAAGGTCCTAGAAAAATAACCACCTACTCCTCATTTTCTATAGTTAGGCATTGACCTTAGGGCCACTGGATACTAATGAAAATTGCAGGGCTAGATAGTGCCACATCCATGATCAATGGAGACCACTTAAATCTAGATTGTGTGTCATATATACCAAATGTAATTATTCCTAACAACAAGGTTTCTCTATATCATTTGCATGGACACCTTCCAAAAATATACATTGTTATGAAACTTTAAAAAGATCCCCTCCATTTCATAATATGTCATCTCAAAATATTTAGACAAAAACTCGATCGTCTAGTCCTCTATGAAAATTCCTCAAAAAACAACATAAATCGATGTAAAAAACATGCATACAATTCAACTAATCATCAAACCTTTATGAAACAATCTCAAATATACCTTTTTGATCCTAAAATATTGAATAGTTCATCAATCATATACTTTAATTTATTCAGACTATTAAATGGATTTCTTTGCTTCAAAAGTGCCCTGATAATGGTTCACTACACGCATACATCATCTCTAAATGTATTCATGATCCTAGATAAAAATTTTGATATCAAATTAAGTTCACTTCACCACTATCTAGGTTAAAAGAGTCTAAATACTAATCATCAACAACCCAAAAAAAATGAACTCTGTCATAGAGTATTTTGATTGTAATGTTGTGAAAAAATGATACAGATGCCAAGATGTTACCCACTTATGGTAAAATATTTGTGACAAATAACTTCTCAAATTATTCACATATCTTAGGTCCCTGTTTAGGTTTATTCCAATCATCTTGCTATTTGATGGGATACATTCTTATCATGATTGAGAGTACAACAATTGACTCTTTCAGCACTAGTGTGTCAACATATCCTACGTAAAGATGTCAATTTATAACCAAAGGAGTTCAATCATGGTTGACTTGACTAGTGGTATGAATCTTGACAAGATGAGGAAGTAAATCCATGCCAATGACAAATGTTTCTATTTTTTATGACAAATGTTTCTATTTTTTTTACAATGTGAAATGTCTAGTAATATCTACTCATTTATTCAGTAATGAATTTGTCTTTGGTACTATTTCTATGACTTTAAACATTAACTTTGAACTATTTGATGATGATAGAAGATTTCCAGCTTGGCATTACCGAGATTTAAGGAAATGTTTATATAACTTCATAAGCACATTTTTCATGGGACATGGGGATGAGTCTGGTGAAAAATCATGATGACATCTCCTCTTCAGACGTTGTCCACCCTTTTCACAATTGGTTGTCTAAGAGAGTGTTTAGGCTCAAACATTCATGTCATAGTTGTTATAACCTCAATTTCTTCAAAATGTAAAGTGTATTTATCTTTTAATGGATAAATGAAATCACTTTCTTTGTTTTGTGAAGGATTTCGTATAAAATGGCCTTGCTTGATTGATTGTGGGCTTTGTTGGCCATTGAGCCCAATTGAAAAGAAGAGAGAATTAAAAAGGAAAAGAAATTGATTAATAAAAGAGAAATATGAGAGATTGACAATTAAAAGAAGATAAAGGCAAACCAATATTCCCCAATATGGGAATTCGTGCCTTTATGATTTCTTGAGGTCCAAGGGACCCAAAACAACAAGATAATCCCAAAGGAAGAAGGAATATAATTTAATTTGGATTAATTAATAAGATAACTTGGGAGAGAAGGAAGTCTCCTCATCCATTGCTTTTTGTTTCCCAAATTTCGTACAAAGCTAGGCAATAATTAAAGGAACATTCCCTTAAAATTTGAGATAAATAGGAGTTATGGTTTGGGAGATATTAATTTTCCAAGATTTCTCCAATTTGGGAATTATTCTGAATTAAAGCAATAAATCGTTTCTCTTGTGTGATCGTGGGCGATGAGATCCGTTGGATCTTAATCCAACGATGGACAGTCATCGTCTAAGTCCCAAACGGACTGGGAATCTGCAAGTTCCAGGGAGACTTTCTCACCTTGTTTTCTCGCAAACTAGTGGACATGCCAGCCTGGTTTTGGTCCCATTGGACTCAGGAGAGGAAATCGTGAAGATTCCTCCCTATTTTTGCTGAGTTTGGTTGTCGTTTTAGGAAACGCCTAACTCGGAAGGACCTTGCCCCGACCCTATATATAGGGGAGGGTTGTGGAGGGAACCAGCATCCCTAATTGCTAGACCAAACTTTGTGGCGGAAGGTAAGGATTGATTTCGCACTTTCAATTGCGCCAACAACCCTAACCTAGACCCTCGTCGACACAGCAGACCCTGCCGGAATCCGGTGAGTAGGGGGGTGACCTTGGCGAGGTTTGGGTGGACAATTAAGTACGTATTCATCTTCGGCCGAGGGAGATGAAGCTCCATGTACACTCAGCTCGCCCGCAGGAGGTCTGGAGCCCGAAGTCAACTCATAGGTTGACCATCGAAGTTGCCACCCTCGCACGAGGTAGAAGACGAAGACCAACTTGGTCTTTTACAAATCGGTCCCTCCGCGCCTTATTATCTGGTAAGGACAATCCCATCCTTAGAATCTCTTTTTTTTATCGTTGTGGGCGCGCGCGATCTGAGATGCTGGATCCTGAGTGGACCAGCGGACCACGGATCCGACGCCTCTCGTTTTTCTAAAAATAGCAAGTAAATTAAGAAAAAGGGTTTTCTTGTTAAAAATCATATCTTGAGCTATGAAAGTCGTATGAAGAAAGTTAATACATGAAAAATGATCAAAAAAAATGTGAGGAATATATTAAAATGGTTTGGACATCTAAATCTCTATACTTTTGCAAAAGTGCATATTTTGGATAGAAAATGTATTAATTTGTGGTAAAAACTTTAATTATTGATAAAATATATATTTAATCTTGCAGTTAGGTTAATTCGAGCATGTTTAACTTGATTAATGATTAAGATGGTTTTTAACCTATTTTGGATAATAGAATTGCAAAGTTTAGGGTTTTAAACTTAATATAATGATTAAGATTCTTAAAAACCCTAAATTAGAGAAAAAGAAAAGAAAAGATATAGTAATCTAAAAATTAGGGTTTTCGTGGTCCAAACCTGATCTTAAGGACCTTAATGGAAAACAAGAAAAGATAATTAGGGTTTGATGGATTTTTTATAAAAGTAAGGTAAAATTAATAAAAAGGAAGTGAACCCCTAAATTATGGGTAAAACCTTAAAAAGGAGTAATACCCTAGAAGACAACTAGGTGTGATAGATCATGATGACGTAATCAATGATAGGGAAATCGGATGCCTTTTTCAGGAATAATTGTGTGTGTGCTTGCTTGAATCCTGATTGATTGGTTATTTCTACATTCAAGTCTGCTTAACAGGTATGTGGTTAATTATGAATAACCTCTTTAGTTTCCCGACGGATTTCCAGATGTTTAATTGTATTGAATGCAACTAAACTGTTTGGATGTTCATATTGCAATTATAAAGTGACTATGACTATCACAATTTTATTTAAATGTGTATTCCCGCACCTACATGCCACCCTGATGGAAGATGCCATAAAGGTCAGGCCCAGGAGGGTAGACCAATGGGCACCATGAGAGGTGACCCTAGACATCAAGCTCAGGAATGAGAAGGTGGTCAATGAGGCATGACTATGGAGCACCATGGGAGGTGACTCCCAGACACCAAGCTCGGGATTGAGAAGGTGTCCTTAAGTCAATTCCAGGGTTAGGGCAAAAGCGGTGGGGATTGTCACATGGAAAATGTAAATTGACTTGCTAATTACCCTAATTGCAATAATTAAATTGTTAGACTTAATTGTGAAATTTTGGTTGCCTCCACATACCAGCAATTGCTGATATGTTTTTGTTTGTCGGCGTTTTAGGTAAAATCCTGAAAACACAAACAGTAAAGTGACACATCGTGAAATTAAGAAATAAAGTGCAAGGAGGATTAGATAGAGTAATTCAAGTTGTGGATAGTTAGATTTCCAAGTTTTAAAAGGTAAGTAAATTTTTAATTTTTTTGTACCCAATTCCAGTTTAGTTAGTAGAATTTCATATTTATTGTTGATTATATGTTGAACCTTTGATCTTGTTAATTGAAAATGGCTCTAACCTTCGGGTCTCCCTTAATTGGGGGTCACCGGGGGGCGGGGTCGTTACAATAGTTGTTTAGGGTTTCACTAGTTGATGATAATATCTAACCTAAATGATTGATCTTTCCAAAACTCCATCTGGATCAAAAAACATAGAAAGAATTTTGAAGTATGAAATATGTTGAAAGAGCTTATTGTTTTGTATAAGCCTTCCGGTGAGGATATCTAAAACACCCTTGTGTAAGAGCCAAGAATTGCATGCATAATCTATGTTCCAATAGAAAGTAGATAGAACACAATCTAACAAGATAAGATAAACACTACCTCTTACATAGAAAGATGGATTTGATGATAATCACAACCATGTAGTACAAAAGTTTCCACCTACATATATGGGGAGCCCATACGGTGTTTGTCGAGATGACTTCCCCAAATAGGGGAGTAATGGAAAAGTAAAAATAGGAAAATTATCCTCTCGTTTAACAAGGAGACACTGGAGTGGTATAAATAATTGTAATCTAGTCATAGACACTTCATTATATTTCCACTTTAGATTGGAATAGGGAGAAACTTAACATCATGTAAAGTCATATATTACCCATCTTTGTATTTCCCACCAAGCAAAGTCTATATCCAACTGCTACCCGTTGCGTGGGATAGAAGGGTTATTTTATCTGGTCTATCAACATATCACATTCCTTTTAATTTAGGGTTTTCAAACTGATTTCAAATGGAGAGAGTCAAATAGGAGATAGAGATTAAAACCATGCCAAACATAATTTGAAAATGATTTGATATAGTGTGTTGCAATAAAACATCATGGCAATGCACACTAAGAATTTTCGATCAACATTTAGGCTTCACTATGGTTATTCGTGTGCAGTCAAAACTCAGGCATATATGACCTAAGGTTTATAGAATAAGGATGTCTATTGAGTCAAACACTGATCAACGCCCATGATGTAGTTTGAGTTTGGAGGGTTTTACCAAGTTTAGCATGACATGAGTGTTGAAGTAAAAATGGTTTTAATGGAAAACAATTGGGTAAATATATTCCAACCCCACTAAAAATGGGGTAAAAGTACAAATTTCATACAAACATGAACCTTACAAAGAGAATAAGAGCTCATAGCTCATGAATAAGTCATAGAAAGAGAATAAGAACTCGTGACGAAATCATGCAAAAGGTAAATTACATCAAATTTTGATTTCTAAGGATAATAGGAGAAACACCTAGTAGTATAGGTTTGTAGCATTCATATAGCATTTTCATCTCCTTTTACCATCTCTCAAAGATTATCACAAAGTTAGATTGACTTCCACCAAGAACTCTGAAGTTCCTTTCCATCCAAATTAGATGAACACACTTGTAATAGCCCATATCTCAAGAATGCCATTTGACTTTGATATACTGTTGATAATTTGAAGGGAGATCATAAGAGAGTATGAGCTTCTAATATGCAGCTTTCATTGAGCTTGTTCCCATAAGTACCTCCAGAACTTATAGGAATTGAAAATGCGTTTAGTTGATTCTGGTTCTTGTTGACATAGGACATAGTATGAGCTCAAGAGTGAACACCATTTACCGATTTTCTCGTAGGTGGGAAGGAAATTTTTGTGAGCTTTATAAGAAGTCAGACTCCGTCTAGGAAAATGCATGGACATCTAGAGATGTTCAAATTCTTTATTGCAAGGGAGTGATTGTCTACATCCATTCCATAATGTAACATCATCAATAAGATTGAATTCAGGACAAAGTTCTACCATTCGATGCCAGTAGGTGGAGTATCCATTTCTTTTACCAGGATTGGGAGATAGGTTCACACCATATCTCCTACCCATCCATGAATTCCAGACACATGAGTCAGAACTATATAAGAGTCATTTAGTTCTCTTCAATGTGTAATAGTTGGCTAGGTCAGAGAGTTGTAAGAGGTTCATACCTTCTTCTTGATGAGGATAGGATAGCTTGGGTCC
Organism: Alisma plantago-aquatica; assembly: GCA_963693085.1. Classification (NCBI taxonomy): domain Eukaryota; kingdom Viridiplantae; phylum Streptophyta; class Magnoliopsida; order Alismatales; family Alismataceae; genus Alisma; species Alisma plantago-aquatica. Next base: position 1,160,804,633 of record OY856412.1, on the reverse strand, counting down.
ATTAGTTGGATGTGAGGGGCTACCCCATATGAAATCAGACATCATAATTTCCATTCTAACTAAGAGAGAAGACGAGATTTCACCTTGCATCAACCAGTATTTTAGAGATCCATGGCACAATATTTGATTAAAGTAAGATGAGCTGCCATGGAAATCTTTAAACCAGACTATTTGTTGATCACATCTCTCAAACGGTCTACACATTCACTGAAGTGTTTCCTCTTTAGGTTACCACCAGCTAGAGGAAAAAAAGGTATTTGGTAGGCCATTCAATTCTTTGTATGTTCATAGACGATAATAGAGATAGTATATTCCTGCATGAGGTCAAAAAGAAAATGTGTGATTTTGAAGCATTGCATTGTATGCCTAAGATCCTCCCAAAGTCTTGGAGAAGAGAGTGAAGAGCTTGGAGACTACGTTGTCTCCCATATATGAAAATAGTAACATCATCAGTGGATAGTAGATGACTGAGAGATTTAGTTCTTCTGATGTGAAATGATCTAATTAGTTTGCTTCCATAAGTTGCTTCAGTTTTCCTTCTAAGTCCATCCATAGAAATGGTAAAGAGAAGAGGTCAAAATGGGTCACCTTGCCTAAGAGAATTAGATTTTTTAAAGAAACCATGCAAGGAACCATTTATAAGAAGAGAGAAAGAAGGTGTGCCAACACATTGTTGTATAAGATTCATCCAACTTTCACTGAAGCCTAAACTTTGTAGGTAGTTCTAGAGAAAAGGCCAACGTACAGAGTCGAAGGCTTTGGTGATGCAAGCTTGACACAGGCAGCAGGTGGGTTGTTCTTACCATTGAAATAGAGTGTGAACTCTTCTGTATGCATGGAGCAATCCTCTATGTTTGTACCTTGTATGAAGGCACCTTGATTAGTTGATATCAGTTTAGGTAGTATAGTAGATAGTCTACTTGATATGATCTTCGTGATGGATCTTATACAGCATAGAAAAGAAAGATATAGACCTAAAGTCAATTGGTTAGGAATTGACCTCCTTCTTTGGGATGAGAGTTAGGAAGACATGGTTCACTTGACTAACCATATTTCCACCTTCAAAGAACCAAGTGATAGCTTTAACTAGATCATCACTAATTAGATTCCAATTTTACCAATAAAAGAAACCATCAAAGTCGTCTGGACCAGGGTTGTTATTGGAGCCAATGCTCCAAATAGCCTCTTTGATCTCTTTAGTATCAGGAATCTTACATAACATATTTTTATCTACTTCAATGATATTGTCAATCTAGTTGAAGTCCATTGTATCAAAATTAAAGTTTTGTTCCTGATTGTAGAGACCTTCGAAGAACGAAATGAGTTTCAGAAGCTATATCCTCATCGTCTTGAATCAGATTACCTTCGTCATTGAATAACTCAGTAATGGATTTGGTAGCATCATGTTTCTTGATTATATTATGATAAAGCTTAGTGTTTCTATCTCCATTGGTAATCCAGTCAAGATGACTTCTTTGCCAATATTATTTCTCTTCGGCCTTAGAAAGTAAGTCCAGACTATTCAAGGTAACTCTTTTAGCGCCTGTAAGATCAACATCGAGCGGAGATGTTTAGAGCACAGTAGAGATATCATCTAACTCCATTCTCTCTTGAGTAATAAGATTCATGAGTTTAACAAAGTATTCCAAATAGGACTTCAAGTTCTTTTTCACCTATTGCAGTTTATAGTTAAAATGAAAGAGAGGGTTACCTATAATATTAGAGATCCAAGCTTGTTGAATCTGTTCATGGCTGCCAGCCCATTTCTTCCAAAAATCAAGAAACTTGAAAGGCCTCTTTTTTTGGTTAATAACCTTCATGTTAGCATTTATTGGACAATGATTATAATATGAACAAGTGATGAGCTTGGACTTGGAACTTGGAAATTTGGTGAATCATTCTTCATTGACAAGCGCACGATCAAACTTACAAGCTATTATTTTAGCTACACCTTGCTTGTTATATTGGGTGAATATTTATTGCCAATAGTAGGAAGCTTAATGAGATTGCCTTTGTCAATAGATGTAATGAAGGAACTAAGTAAAAAATATGGGACTTCACATCCACCAACCTTTTCTTCATGTTTGTTGATGTTGTTAAAATCTCCAATAACTAACTGTGGTTCAGTAATACTAGATGAAAGATGCTCAAGAACCTCCCACAACTTTGTTCCTTCATGGATGTGATTCCTAGCATAGTCCCCAAAAAGATGAATGTGAAGACCACCCTTATTTAGGCACTAAACTATGATATGTTGATCATTCATACAACAGAGAAGGACATCCCAAGATTTAGGATTCCAACCCACATAGAGTCATCCATTAGGATCATAGTTGTGATTAGATAACCAGGATCAACCAATGTAAAAAAGTTTCTCAGATGTGTGAATCATATGAGTTTTGATTTTAGTTTCAACAAGAACAATGGTCTATGCTTTAGCTTCAAAGATAGCCTTTCATACCTCCCTTTTCTTTCATGGCTTCCCAGAACCACGTACATTGTTCATTAGGAAGGTCATTAATGACTTATGTTAGATGAGCAGGTTTTACGTGACCTATCAACCTTATAAGACCTAGGAGTCTTGTTGGAGTCCCTGGCAGCATCCTTTTCAGGATTCTTGGAGCTTGAATCAGCATTATTCTTGGTCGTAGGTGATTTTAGAATAGACGTAGTTACTGAATCAATATCACCATGTGAGGTACATTCTTGCTATGTAGTGGTAGGAACTTTAGAGGTTTTAGTAGTTGTCTCCTTATTTGGAACTATGGATGTGTCAGTCTTTTGAAAAGCCTCTGTGACAATAGGAACAGTTTCCTTATTTGGGATGTTAAGTCAAAGGCGATGTTGGCCTCCTTACTGACCCTTGGGTCATTACCAGTGACTTCAATGGTGTCTTCAACATCAATTAGATTGGAAAAACAATTGTGGGTCTTGACATTCTTAGCTTGGTTGGTTTTGTTGTTGTTTTATTTGGTTCTATTAACATGTTTCCATTCCTAAGATACATGAGGTTTCTTCTGAACAGGTACATCTGCATGAGGTTCCAAAGGACAGTCACAGTCATCATGCCCAAATACTTAATTGTCAGGGCAACATCTAGGGAGATATTCATAGTTGATATTGACAAAAACTAGTTCCCACCTTGACATATTGACCCAGATCTCAGAGGGAGGATCTTCATCAACATCTAAGTCAACCAACGCTCTTGCTTCACCAAGTGATTCTTGGCGTATATATTTTTAGTCAATTTGTAACAGCTTCCCGACGCCACTAGCTATTATGCCTACTGCACAAGGAGACCAGTTCCTGCCTAAACTGGGCATGTTGATCCAGACTGGGATCATGCAAAAGAATTCCTTCTATAGGTCATCTTGTGTCATGTAATATTTAACAACCACTAAAGAATTTTCAAACCATCTGGGACCTCTGTTCATAATATTTTTTCTTATCTTCAAAGGAGTTGAAATGTAAGAGGAAGAACTTGAAGATCTTTGAGAACAGATCAAAGTCACCTCTAGGTTTCCAAACCCTCTTTATCCATGCTAGGAGATTATAGTACTAGGGTATTTTACCCATAATATATAGTATCACAGTGTGCTCCCAACATTTTCCATGGCCTAATATGTAGGATCATCAATGGTGATAAATATTTTACCATCTAACTTTTTAGGAGGATTGAAATCATGGTGCTTGAAGCTTCCGCTCTACCAAGAATTTGTGACCAGGTTTTCCTGGTGATGACTAGATCGGAGTGATTCTCAACGGATGTAATTAAGCTAGAAGGGAAGGGAGAAGGGATGAGACTCCCCTATCCATAGGACTAGTGCTCACCTTCTTGGTCGCCACTCAGGGGTAGTGTGGCACAAATCGTAGATGCATTTCTAAAAAATGGTTTTATTGGGTTGAATCATATGTGGAATATTTTTTCATGACCTATGTTTTGAACCAAGGAAAGTTTTGAATTGATCATGCAATCTATCTATGCATTAGAGGGTTTTTGGAAACATACATGTATTGGAGATTTATGCATATAGTTGAAGATTTAAATATAATAGTGGATCCATGGATGGCCTGTCAAATGTGGTCTTCCCAGATTGGACATCCACCACATCAAAATTGAATTACCAAGTCATTGAGTTCATGAGTGAATATTTAAGGAATGTTATCTTCCAATGGTAATGTGTGTCTAAATGAAGGAGACAATGGCTTTTGTTTGCAACTAATATCTCTAGATGCATGCATGTAGTTTAAGAACATATAAAACTTCAAATATAAGTGCTAGGATTTTCAATATTAAGCATATTGATATACAAACATGTGATGCAAATATTGTGGTGTATGCTAAAATGCCCCTTGAGTGTTGGGGGGCTTTAAAATTGAGTGCATATTTTAAAATTTCTCCTTTCATGAAAAGGAGGTAATAACATTTAAATTCTTTAAAAATTGTAAATAATTAATTTTTTTTGCATTGCATGAAAAGGGGGAAATAACGTTGTACATTGAAAATTCCCCTAGTGCTAAAATGGGGATTTGAAATGGAGTGCAAACTTCGAAATCACCCCTTGCATAAAGGAACAATACATTGAGATGTCCACAAAAGGTAAACAAGTCAATTACACCCCTTTCATGAAAAGGTATCAAGATTGTCATTCTTGAATGCTCTCTTAGATTTTGGAAGAAACATTAAAAGAGAATTTGTCACATTCTTCACAAGGGAATGGCGAGGATGAGGATTTTTAATAAAAAATGGTCCTGATTTGATTTGAAACTAACAAGGATATGCATCCTAGTGATTAAACAAACAAATTTCAATGCAAGTTACTACATGGAATTTGTTGACATATGATAGATTATCCTTACACATATGTATTAGCCATCCTTTCATGGTGAAAAAACCTAGATTTTGATGAAATGAGTTTCCATATGAAGAGGACTTAAAGATTGGGGTGAGATTCACTTTCATGGAATATGGTGCGCTCTACTTCCATCCAATGTCAATGTTATGGAAATGTATATCCTTCCTTACTATTCTAGAGCTTATCTAGGAAATGATTTATGGGTCAAACTCATGATGAAAGAATCCTACTTAGTATAGATTTGAGAAAAAGGTAGGCAAAGAGTTGTCATGGAAACATTTCAATAATGTTTCATCTATTTTTCTATGAAGAGAGTTTGACTTATAGCATATTCTAACTTGTACTCAAATGATACTAGAATTTTTTTTGACAATTTACTAGTACAACATCGGGTTATAAAAAAGGTTTATGTGTGTTAATGATCATGAGGCTTATATGAGTATATCCCATTAATTTTAATGTTTTTCACTTATAATTATTTGAGAATAGAGGATTGTAATTTTGGATTTCAATGGCATGTTGACATCATGTTGTCTCTTGAGTAAAAAAAATCTTAGCATAATGAAGACCAAATATGCATGTTATGTATTTTTGGGTTTGATAAAAATATTGTACCAAAAGGCAATAATATTTGGTATTTTATACATGTTTGGTTTTTGTTCAAAGATTGTTAAAAAAATTTATAATTTCAACAACATGTCAAAATTGTTTGGTTTTTGAGATTTTAGATTTTACTTATGAGATAAAATTCTAAAAGCCATCAATATTTTTTGTATTTTATAATCTTGTGTTTTATCAAGGTTTCAATATTTTGACGAGATTTAGACATTATTTGGTTTTTGAAATTTAGACTTTATCAAGGACTTGAAGTGGCACTATTTTTGTGTTATTTGGGTTTTAAAAAAGTAGATTTACCAAGGACCTGAAACTTAGGAAGTAATTTGACATTATCCTGGATTTTGAAAAAAGTAAGTTTACTAAGAAGTCGAGAATCTGACATCATTTTGATATTATCTTGGGTTTTGAAAAGTAGGTTTACTAATCAATCAACATTTTTAGGTTTTATACCTTCTTTATTGTTCTTTATTGTAAGATTGAGAATCAATTCTACAATAAGTTTAGACTCTTATAATTGATGATGGTGGAGAACTTAAACACTAAAATCAATGTGTTTATCTTTATCGAAGGCATTAGTAAATTTGCATATCCCTATACTCATAAATAAGTTGGGTTCATTTAAAGGAAGAGCATGCATATAGTAGAACTTGGACTTACTATGATGGTTTTTCAAATGTGGCAACAAAATTCTGGGTAGAACCTTTGCTTCTGCAACCTATATAATTAATAGGTTGCATATAAGTCTCACAATTACTTTTCTCCTATAAACTAATTGTTTAATAATGCCTTGAATTATGAAATTCTCAAATCATTTTGTTGTTTGTGTTTTCCATGATTAAAAGACTATAATAAACATAACCTTGAACTTGGATATTTTCCATGTGTTTCTCTAGAATATGGTGAAACATACAAGGCATGTCATTGTATTCATGAATAGAATTTACTTATCAAGGCATATGATAGTCAATGAACAGTTCCTTTTTAGGAACATATTGCTAACTTTATGGTTATGCATTGCCCATATATTGATGATAACTTCACCATTCCATTCATGTTTATATAGCATTTATTTTGAGACCATTTCACATCATTACAAAGAATCATAATTCGCAAGCCAGGGGAGATGCAAGTCAAAATAGCACAACATCAAAAATCGAAGAATAAATAGATTCTCACCAAGAATTTTTGTTGTAATCATTGTAATGAATTTATGATGTGTAATTAAACTTAAATGGTAATTAGAGTATTTTATTTCTATGATACATGCACTATTACATTTAATGTCTTACTACAAATCTAGGTTTTTCATTGGTCGAGATTGTCTTGAGACTAACTCAATCAATGAGCCCATTTTCCTTAGTCATACAATGTCACTGGTTGAGAAGCTAATCGTTGTTGAACCTCGATCGATGAAGATAAAAGCCTTGTCTATTGCTGTCATCGACCAACTTACATCCCTTGCATCTCATTAATGGTACTATAGCTACAAACTATAAAATAGTTGTTAGAGAGAGGAAGTGATATTTGTTATAAAAGAACAAACCTCTCTAAAATGGCTAGAATTTGACCTAAACAACTCTGTTGACTAGTGGGTACCCTCAACTGTAAAAATAGACCATTGGAATTCATTATGAGGTTGCCTTACATGATTATAGTTGAATAAAAAGCCTCTAGAGCTACCTAATCACTCTTGAGATTGGTTGCTTTCTATTATCGTAAAGAGTGGTCTAGGAATTGTATGAGTGAGATAGCTCGTTTGTGATATTTGTAAATCTCACAAATATCCTTCTTTCAATATACTCCCTCAAATATTGATGAATTGAAGATTAATTCCTCGATTAATGAAGTGAAGGTTCAAGGCAAAAGATCCAAGTCAGGGGGGTAAGTCCTTGGTGAAGGAAAAGGACCCTTGGTTTGTGGATAGGTAAGTCCTTGGTATTGGATCCCTTGTTCTTAAAAGAAAGTAGGTAACTCTTTTTTCTAGAAAAGATAACGTATTCTTAGTATAACTCTTACAAGCAATATAAGGTGGGATTCAAGTATTCAAAATCCTAGAGATTAACCTCTCTTGGTAGTAAAGTACATCTCTTAGTTTATAAGGTGGAACCACTATACATACTTGCAATCATTTGGTGCAAGTAAATTCTCTCTCATCCTTTCTTTTCTTGTTTTAGTTACAAACAAATGTTCATATGATTTTAAGGTCTAACGGATTTTTTGCAAGTGTTTTTATCTTTATCCACCCCCTTTAGAGCCCATACATCCAAAAATTGGTATGATCAAGGTTTTTTCCAACCTATTATCCCACAAGATAAGATTGGTCTAAAATATACTTTGTTCACTCAACATTGAGGGTGTCTTCTCCATACATCCTCTAATTTTTTATGGCACCAACTTCCTCTATTGGAAGAGAAGAATGCAATTTTACATTCAAAGGATGAGCTTGATATGTGTAAAGTGATAAGTGCAAACTCATCACCTTTATTTGCATATTTTAATATTTATTTGACACCAATTTTTTGGCTTTTGAATAGTTTTAGCATGATTTTTCTAGTTTACCTTTTCTTCCTTCTATTTGGTTTTGGATGACTTTGTAGGGAAATGAACAAATCTGATGGGAACCTGTCTTGTGATCCAACTAGTTCATATCATGAGATGATCATTTCATGACCAGACTCAGCCAACTCATTGCCGCCAAAAACCATTCTAAGGTTTCATTGAACCAACAGTGGCACCAAATACAATCGAACGACTCAAATCCCGATTCGATCAATTAGTACCATAGTCAAATGGTAAAAGAAGGCAATCTGATAAATCTCTCTTTATTTGTGGCAAGCAATCAAATCCCAAAAACATAAATAGTTGGAGACTTCAATCCCACCCAAATATAGTCTCACAAACCGACCAGTTCAGACATGAATTCGTCAGTTCATATACCCAACCAGTTCAGATCATGAAACAAGCATTTTGTTCCTAGATCTAGTCAAAAGTTGAATAAAGAAGGCCAATATTATAGTCAAACTTCAGTCAAAATGGATCCAGCGATCTCCACCACTCAAAAGTCTCATTTTTAGGAGCTTTGTCCCTCTATTCTACCTATAAAAGGAGAGGGGACTCCAAAGCAAAAGCATCCCTGGTTACCACTTATTTTATCCCTTGTTATCTAGTTTTCATTTTTTTCTTTACATTATATCTAAGTAGTGTCCTTCTGGGGCATAGGGAATCTCCCCATAGCCTATTCTAGTTTGATGTATCCTCTCCTTTGTTTTAGTAAAAGAATTATTTTCATCTGTTTATGCCTTGATCATTGGTTGCTTGATTGATATACACATGTGGAGTGATGTGATCATGCATCTCCATAAAAATGCACCCATAATCTCTTAATTGTGATTATTATATTTTTATCCAACTGATCTTGTACTTTTTTTTCTAGTAGAATTATTATATTTTGTAGGTATTCTGAGATCTCATATTCCCACAAGAACAAGCCCATGATCTTTTGACATGGTCACCTGATTTAGATTATGATACTTCTACTCATTTGACTTGTTTGGTTATAGCTCATGGTAGCACAACCACCTGATCCATGGGTTCGAACATCGGATGAGAATCACATATCTCTATATGAGGTATCAAAAATCAATATGTTGGATGGTTGGATGAGCATCCATAACCATCAAGATCACCAGGTTTGCGGGAAGTCCGACCCTTGTGTGATTGTGCTCGACAAGGACATGAATCATTTAGTCTTGATTTGATTACTAAAATGTAGGATTGGATTTGTTAGGTAAAGCATGGCTATTGGTGGTGATCCCCTAGATCCCCAGTTCCTTTTCTCTTTTGATCTTAATTAATTTATTTCTACACTTTTACTTTCTGTTCATAGCATAGCCAAACTTTCAAAAAATTACATTTCCATTTCTTATTTCGTGATTGATTTTGAATTTCAACCATTTTCTTTTTTTGTCTCTTGGTATTGATATCTTACAATACTAAAATTTGATTTGTCATTTATAGAAAGTTAATGACATGTTTAGAAGGTTAAACTCAAGGATTTTTCCTATTGATTTGTTGTTTGAGCAACAAAATGCATCAAATTTGGTGCCATTTTCGGGGATGGCACACCTTATTTTCCAAATTTGATTTCTTGTATGTATAGGATTTTTCTTCTTTCATTTTATAATTTAGTTTGGTTTCATTATTTTATTTGTTCCATGATTTTAATCTTGTTTCATAATTCCTTATCTTGTTCAATAATTTTTAGACTTGTTCTATAATTTTTAGTCTTGCTTCATACTTTATTTTCTTATATTTTTGTAATTTATTTTGCCTACCAAGACGCATTCTGGTAGTGCATTTACTCCTTCTATTGAGTTTCCATTCTGGTAGTACCGCTTTCTAGTTTTTTTTATAATTTTATCTTATTCATTATTTATTAGCATATCCTTAAGTTTTGGCCTTTTTATAAATTCTAACCTAACCCCTTAACTTGTTTTAGTTCTTTCCATTTTTTTAAATTTTTTCTAGTTTACATCTTTTCCCCTTCACCCTATCTTAGACTTATTTTTGTAAATTGTTTCTTCAAAACAAATCAAATGCAGTGGTCAACACATTATGGTTCACAATGTCAATTGTGTGGTTATTACAACCATATATCACTAAATTTTCCAAATGTGTCCCCTCATATTATGGCGGCACCTTGTAAAATCGATTCTTCCTACCAAGGTGGATATAATGAAATTACAACTCAAAAAAATTTGAAGACCAATATGTCTAATAATGCCACTATGGGGTAATGGTGAAGATTACCAAAACAAATGATGCTATAAACCTTGTCGTAAAAGCCAATATACACCTTAACATGAGGAACAAATCTCTTCCTTAGAAAGAGGCATTCAACCTGTGATGGTCATTCAATAGACAATGTTCGACAAGCATCAAGCTCACCAAAAAACAAGTGACTCCCAGCTGGCTCTGTTGACCACATCTATGCATCCTTCCCCATGAACTCTTGCTAGATGGCCCAAACCTAATACTAAGCATTTAGAATAACCTAATATGTTAATTGTTGATAATGACAATGATGATCCCATGTTTACGTCACTTATGTCATAATCTAGCAAGGAGTTGCATCCTTAGGGAGATTTTCTAGAAGAGAGAAAATATTCACGATGTTGATTTAAATTCAATTTTCCTTTATATCAGCACCACTTCTCCTATACACAAATCAATATGATGGGGGGAATCCAAAGTAAGACTCTCTGTCTAATCTTGCACAACCGGCACTATAAGATCTACCAGCCAAGCACCCACCAATCTCCCCCTACCCACATTTATGACCAACACTTCCTTTACTTTTTAAGGAAGATATGTTGGTCCTATTAGAGGGACTGTGAGGTGAAAGGAAATATGAAAGCACCTTTATTCTTCCACGACCACCAAACCACTAGGAGCAATATGAATCTCCATTAACCAAGGTTCCATCCCTCATACACATTCCATTCAGCCAGGTGTTCTTTGAGGTACTAGGTTGTCCTGGTAATCTCTACACTTTTCTTCCCTCCACTTTGGATTTAAGATTTGCCCAAAATGAGAAAAAAATAAGTTTAGAGTGGAGGTGGGTGGTATGTACTCATTCCACCCATTTTATCTTAAATTATGTGCTCATTCCACCCACTTTTAAATTTCTTACAATTATGTAGCTTAGCTTTAAATTTTCCACACAAAAAAAATCCTTTCATTCTGTCATTTATCTAGTCGTCCAGGTCTTTATCTAGTTGCCCATGATGATATGCATGCTTATCAATATACCCCCTCGAATGAGGCAACTTCTTTTATACCATAATTTATTAACTTGCCATTGATAGAAACTATCATGTCACCTAGGATTTTAATTAACATGATTTCCTGGAAAATATGCAAGCCGTAGAGGAATGATAGGATTCAAAAACAATGCCTCCTTCTAGAGTCATAGATTAACTTTAAAATTTATTGATTTTGTATAACTCAGAATTAATTGACCCGATCTATGATACTCCCAATGTGCTTAAATTCAAATATGAGTTGCACTAAGAATAGTCTTTTCTACACTTCTTCCATCACCTTCTTATCTCCCCGTCCACACAAAAAGGCCAAAGTGAAACCCTAGGTTTGGGGTGGCATCCTTCCCCCCTTCTACTTCTTCCATACCCCTTGTAAATTTAATAGGGGTATACCATCATGAAAAGATGTCAAAAAAGTAGACTAGAACATGAAGTTGATGTAACTGTAAACAAAGAAATAAAAAGTTTTCAAGTCAAATAGAGGAGAGACCACTTCCTTCCATACCTTCATTCACTCTCTTTTATACCCAGGGGAAAAAACATCAACCCCATCCAATAAAAATAAGACATGTTCTTGTACAATGACTCATATGAATATGCATGACTCTAAATATAAAAGGAATATGAAATTGTTTTATTGTGGGTCTTGAAATGGAACCAAGCTATGAAATAAACTTGAAGTAGGGAATATGAAAATTGTTTTTCGTGAATCTACGAATTTAAGCCTGCTTGGCCATATAAGTTGAAAGGAATCAAGTGGTGTTATGCAAGTGAGGATGATGGGTCGAAAGTATTATGTGATAGTGCTTCAAAATAAATGTTGCTCGAGGACAAGTAAAAAATTGAAGTTTGGGGGTATTTTTACGAGTACAAACTCATCATCTTTATTTGCATAATTAAATCTTCATTTGACACCAATTTTTTGGATTTTGAATAGTTTTAATATAAATTTGTCTAGTTTAGCTTTCTCCCTTTTATTTGGTTTTGGCTAACTTTTGCAAGGAAATGAACAAATCTTCCTAGAACCAGTCTCGTAAACCAACCGGTTCATATATGAATCGATCAGTTCAGATTATGAAATGATCATTTCGTGCCCAAACTAAGTCAAATCACCATCGCCAACTGCCATTCTACAGTTTCATTGAACCGACACCGACATTAAATACAATCAACATACTCATATCCTGAGTCGATCAATTTGCACCATAGTCAAATGGTAAAAGAAGGATATTCAAAAAAGCTCTCTATTTAGGGAAAGCAATTAAAGCCCAAAAAGACCAAGAGTCGGAGACTTCAATTCTGCCCAGATCCAGTCTCCTGAACCGACCGGTTCAGATATGAACCAACTGGTTCAGATCAAGAAATGATCATTTCATGCCCAGTTCTAATCAAAAGTCAAATAAAGAAGGTCATTATTGTAGTCGCACCTCAATCAAAATGGATCCAGTAGTCGCAACCACCCCTAAAGCCTCATTTCTAGGGTTTTTTCCCCTCCTATCTCCCTATAAAAGGAGGGGGGGATCCTAAGCAAAGGGATCCTTAGTTATCGCTTATTTTATCCCTTGTTATCCAGTTTTCATTCTATTTTTTACATTATGTCTGGGTAGATCCCTTACGGGGCATGGGGACTAGCCCCATAGCATGTTCTTGTAAGATGTATTCAACTCCATTTTTAGTGAAAGAATGATTTTTCTTCTGTTTATGTCTTGATTGTTGGTTGATTGATATACTCTTGTGGAGTGATGTGATCGTGGATCTCCACAAGAATGAACCCATAATTCCTTAATTGTGAATTTTATCTATTTATCTGACTATTCTCATACTTTCTTTTCTTGAAAATGATTATATTTTGTGGGGGTGTTGAGATCTCATATTTCTAGAAGAGCAAACCCATGATCTTTTGACATGATCACCTGATTTAGATTATGATCCTTCTACCTATTTGACTTGTTTGTTATAGCCCATGGTGATGTAATCAGGTGATCAATGGGTTATGTGACACCTCGTCACACTAAATGAGATTACTCAAAACACAAAACACGATCAACTACTAATTAATCACATAGTCAAAAGACATGCCTTGTATCTCTCTATGCTTCCATTGGAAGTGGGCTTGAATTCAAACTTTGACACCCAACTAGATCCCACGGTCAAAAATGTGGGATAATTAAAACCAATTTCAACAATGTAAATAAACTCTAGAACATTTTAAAAAGGTCCATCAATCCATTCGCATATACTGTAACAAGTATTTACATATGGGTCCAAAGACCTCAGTCACATCCTACAGACAAAAGATATTTCACATGTACATGTCATATATTTACAAACATTGGCACACTACCAAAATCTCATGTCGATATGAGTATATCATCTAGAAAACACATCCCATACCCGAACCTGAGAGTACAAGGATGCCACTAGGAATCTACTACTAACATCTACAACTAACCAACCTTCTGAATCTATTGATCAAAGGTTGGTTCTCTTCCACAACATGACCTCGACCTCGTTGCCCGCGACCACCTACAAAAATGTTGTGACCCACGGGTGAGACCCAGTCCCAGGGAGAGATATAACTCTCTACAACATATATTGATTATAACATATTAATTAAAAGTAAATACATTGAGCAGTTAGGGTATTGAATAAACAATATGAATGGATTGAATGGTTTAAGCATACTAAGCAGTTAAGCAAATAAGGTGTAACATCAAGTAGAATTGTACAATTTTCATAAGTCTGCATCATGTAAGAACTATGTAGTGTAAAGACAAGACAAGGGTTAATCAACCAATGTGATACATATTAAACCCTAGCAATTATACTACATGGCTGGTATCACTTCTTTTATTACATTGCCCTGAGGGATTTGAGAAATACCACTCAAATCCCAACTGACCACTACTAAGTCAAAATCAGTGCCATAAAAGATCTAGGAAGAGTCGGACTCCTAAGATCTTCTCCGCCCCTGGTCAGTACGGGCCCGCCATAGTGACACATAAGGTCAAGCTGCTAACAGCCTAGTCTGTCCTTGGTACAGGTCATGACACTAGTAAAAGTAGGTAGGTACGCATACCCTACCATCTGAGGTAAAAGCATAGTTTTCCTCCAATCTCATCATCATATATATAATCATTGAGACACGACCGCAGTCATTCTCAAACTGAGGGCTAGGTATGACCACTATCATCCTCCCTAACACTTGAATTCACGATGACAAGCACCCTGCATACTCATTAGTATGCTCTCCGAGTATCCCTTAGGAATACTCATTTCACTATCTGGCAATTTCTGACAGTCAAATAGATCTATGGCACATGGCACTACATGATTAGAGTTTCACTTAATTAGTTATGCCAATTGGGTGAATTAAGGCTACATCATACAAATGGACATTCAAACCCTAATTCTTTTCTAACAAGAGTATATGTATAACAACTTCAAAAGATATAAAACATTTGAGATATAAATCTTAATCACATTACCACATGCTATCATTCATTGCAAATTAATGGACTACACTTATCATCATACTTTTATAAGATACCAATATCTTATCACAAGTTCCAGGGTTTTAACCCTTATTGGAACATGAAGAGAATTTCACCTCAATCATGGCTTCAAACATGCCCAAAGGTCTTTAATACCATCAAATTATTCATAGTAAGGTTATCATCATCATTCCATGCCTTAAACAAGGCTCAAAAGATCATTAGCACATATGTGTCCATAGATATTAACATGGTAAGGCAATATGATAATCAAATAGTAATACATTGTGGTTTTAACATAAGAAGAGTGTAATTCATTATCACATTAATCATTCAAGGGGTCTAATTACAACCGATCAACATCATATAATTACATTAAGGTTAGGTATAATAAGCTAGATCACATGGGAGTTATGCATCCTCTTATTATAGTGATTTATCAAATATAACTATATGATGGTAAAGGTAAGACTAAAAATTAATGGTATTGGACCATCGAATTATCATCACTAGGACCCACATATAATATCATGTGATTTATTCTAATATATTGGATGTGGAAGCATCTAATATTATTCATTGGATCAGGTTCATTGTTCAAGGTTATCAATTGAAGTATAGGTCTAACCATTAGATCAATTGAACTAAGGAACCATTCGTTTAAGGTTTAGTCAAATCTAAAATTATATTCTTAACTCGTCGTATATGATGATGACCTGATCCACCATTAACTGTGATCATTAGGTCACCATTGGTTGTTAAATCAGTAATACATTCAGTTAAAACCATCGAATATTAAGCTAATGTCATCATCGATTGATAACATCATTAGAATACTTAGTACATGATAGTTAAACATCTAATTGGGACAAAACCTAACCTAAGGGGGTGACCATAGTTTGTCACCATAAATTTTACACTCTTGATCACGAACATCAGTTGCCAAGATAGCAAGCCATTGGCTATTGAATGGTATGACCATTGGTGGTGTGATAGGGAAAGAAATAGCTTGAAAACCCTAATTTGAACCATCAACTATTTTGTACTTAGCACCATAGGCTGATGTTATCAACCTATCCCAGATCATGTCACACCTTAGAAAGGTCATACACATGTTTACAAGTTCATACAAAACTGGAACAAAATAGGGAACACCACAAAAATTCATAATTCTAAACAAGCATGGTTTCTTTATGCTTAGATCATCACATTAAAGCATAAGCATGAACTAACAAGCTTCTAGTAAGCAATATAAGTGAAGAATATTATATAACTCACCTCTATAGAGTAGGTCAGATATCAAACAGAAAGAATCTCGAGAAAATAAGGCAAAAAATCCCTAGATTCAGATCTAAACTTGGCCAAATAGGCACTTCTCTCCACAAAGAAGAAAAACCCTAGAAAAAGAAACAAGAAGGATAGATTTTTTAGTTCTAGGGCCACTTTCACCATGGAACAGTAGGGTTTCAACCAAGAGAGATCTAGGAGGAAGAAGAGAAAAGAAATAAACGGAGGAAATAAGGAATTACTTACACTTTTAGGTCAAGATCACTAGGAGGAAGCTTTTTAGACCCCAAAAAGGAAATCAATTGCAACCCTAGAATTTGTTTCCAAGAAGATCCCCCACTTTCTTCTTCCTTGGGCACAAAAATTCACAGAAGCACAGAGGGAGAACAAAGGTCAGAGAAGGAGGGAATCGGTGGAGATAAAATGGCTCATTTTGGTGCTTGGGGACAAGTATATGAACTTTAAGATAAAGCAAAAAGAAAAAGTTGAAGTTCTACTATCTATCCAAGTGTCCATGGCCTTAATTTATTAAGAATATACAAGCACACACACAATAAGATCTCCCACTATCTATATAGACCTGCTTATCTTTCCTTTATCGAATTTCCCAGCCAATGACATAATTCATTATTTGATAGCTACTAAAAGTAGCTCATCCATGAAGGGGTAAACCCTAAAATATCCTTGATGAAAACACCTTCAAATCATGGCTCAAATAGGAGCCCCATGGCTCAAAAATCTCAAGAATAATAATATTACATCTAAGGAACATAATGTAAGTGAAAAATTGCAAAGAAAACCCCTTAATTGGGTAAATTGCAGAAAAGTCCAAAATGTACAGAAAATTGCATAACTTGCTCAAACAGTCTCCAAATTAGACCAAATTTGAAAATTAAGCTTATATTATGATTTAAAACATATCAAAAGGTTATATTAGGGTTATAAGCATTAAATTATGGTAATTAAGCTCATTCAATTCATTAAGCAAGTTTAGGGGTCGTACAGGTTCGACCGTCAAATGAGAATCACATGTCTCTGGATGTGATCTCAAGAGAATAAAAAAACATGTTGGATAGTTGGACAAGAGGATCCAAAAATGTCGGTATCAACATGTTTGTTGAAGTTTGCCCTTGTGTGATTGTGCTCTGAAAGGACACAATACACATGGTCTTGATTTGATTATTAAAACTTATTAGTTGAGTTGTTTAGTAAAGCATGGCTATTGGGGTGATCCCTTGGACCCCCAGTTCCCTTTATCTTATGAAATTAATCAATTTATTTCTGCACTTTCACTTTCTATTAAAATAATAACCAAACTTTCAACAAACTAGATTTTCCTTTCTTGTTCTCATGATTGGTTTTGAATTTCAACCATTATCTTTGCCATCTCTTAGGATCGATACTTTACTATACTAAAAGTTGATTTGTTATTTATAGCAAGTTAACAACCTATTCAGAAGTTTAAACTGTAGGACTTTTCCTAGTAATTTGTTGAGTGTGCAACGACGTGCATCAACTTTGGCATCTTTGACGGGGACGACCTGCATTGTTTTTCAAATTCGATCGCTTGTATATACTAGAATTTTCTTCTTTCTTTTTATAATTTAGTTTGGTTTCATAATTTTTTATTATTCCATTACTTTAATCATGTTTCATAATTTCTTAGCTTGTACATAATTTTTAGACTTGTTTGATAATTTTTAGTCTTGTTTCATAATTTCTTTTCTTAGATTTTGTATTCATTTTTCCTATTGAGATCCATGTTGGTAGTGTATCTCCTCCTTCTATCGAGCTTCCATTCTGGTAGCACTAATTTCTAGTTTGTTTTGTAATTTTATCTTGTTTGTTATTTTTTAGCTTATACTAGTAATTTTTTTGTATTGTAAATTGTAAGCTAACCCCTTAACTTCTTTTAGTTCTTTGCATAATTTTTAGCTTTCTCTGGTTTAGATTTTTTTTCCCTCTCCCTTTCTTAGATTTTTTTTGTAAATTGTTTCTTCAAAAAAAAACTCAAATGGAGCGCTCAACACATTATGGTTCAGAATATCAATTGTGTGGTTATTACAACCATACATCACTAAATTTTGCCAAAATGTGTCCCCTCATATAATGGCAACACCTTGTAAAATCTAATCTTCCTACCAAGGTCGATATAATGAAATTACAACCCACAAATTTTTTAAGACCATTATGTGGAAAAATGCCACTATGGGGGATATGTTGAAGATTACCAACAAATTTTTTGGGGGTATAAACCTAGTGGTAAAAGACAATACACACCTTATTAGGAGGAACATATCTCTGCCTTAGAAAGAGGCATTCAACTATGATGGACATTCCATAGAAGATGTTCGAAAACTATCAATCTCACCAAAAATCAATTAACTCCCAGCTAATTCTATTGACTGCAGCTCCACATCCTTCCCCAAGAACTCTTGCGGGATAGAGTGAAAAGAATCCCAAATATTTAGAACAACCTAAGTAGTTTATTCCCAATGATGACAATGATGATCCCATGTTTATGATACTTATGTCAGATTCAATCAAGGAGTCGTGTACTTTGGGTAATGAGAACATTGGTATTATGACCCTTCCGATAGAGGATTTATTACTTGGGTATGATAAGTCGCATTGGGAGAATTGTCCTTATCCTAAAGTTCCAACAACTCCTTCTATCATAGTCATAAATCCAGATGTTATCATTGACCAATCCACTTGGGTTGAACCCCCTCTGGATAATGAACCGCCACCCCCTCCATGATAAACCATTAGATATTTTTGGAGAGAGGCTTACTCATCAAGAGCCTTACACTCCACCATAGCCAGTTTCTTTTTCACATATGGTTGATCTAGATGGGGAGCCATCACCACTTGAAGAGAGTCGCATGACCCCACTCCTAGAGTGTAAAGATGATATTCCCATTTTATTTCATGTTGAATCCTTAGGAACATCTTTCATAGGGGAATTTGAGTCACATGATATATCAACAAGGAAACCAACTAATCATAACCACAATGTTGATTGCATGATTTTTTAGGAGAGAAAAAATATTCATGATGTTGATTTAAATTCAATTGTTCCTTTCTTATAATCACCCCTTCTCATGTACATAGATTAATATCATGGGGGAAACCAGTACCATACCCTCTACCTTATCCTATAAATCCAACACTACAAGTGCTACCATCCTAGCACCCACCAATTTCCCCCAACCCACATTAATCACCAACACTTACTTTACTATTGAATGAAGAAATGTGGATCCTATTGGAGGGACTAGGGGTGAAAGGAAACATGAAAGCCCCTTTAATCTTCCATGAACACCCAAACATTAGGTGTGGTATGAAGCTCCATTAACCAAGGTTGTAGCCCTCATACACATTCCATTTAGTTGGACATTCTTTGAGCTACTAGGCCCTCCTAGTGATCTCTGCACTTTTCTCCCCTACACGTCAGATTTAAGTTTTGTTGGGGATGAGTAAAAATTTATGTTCGGGGTGGAGGTGGGTGATACGTACTAATTCCACCCATTTATCTTAAATTTCTTGCAGTTCATACTATGTTATGTAGTTTGGCTGTAAATTTTTCAACAAATTTCCTTTAGTTTTGGCCTTTATATAGTCGGCTAGGCCTTTATCTAGTTTGACCATAATGATATTCATGTTTGTCAATATACCCCATTGAATGATGCAACTTCTTTTCTAACATAATTTCTTAACTTACCACTAATATAAATTATCATGTCACCTAGGATCTTAATTAAAATCATTCCGGGGAAAAGATGGCAAGTCAAAGAGAACTGATATGATTAAAAAATAATGCTTCCTTATCCATAGTTATAGATTAACTTTAACTGACCCAATGCATGATACTCCCAATGCTCTTAAATTCAAAAATAAGTTGCACAAAGAACAATCTTTTCTACACTCCTTCCATCACCTTCTTACCTCTCCATCCACAAAAAATACAAAGTGTTAAAACCCTAAGTTTGGGGTAGCACCCTTCCCCCTACCACTTCTTATATATTCCTTGTAAATCTAATAGGGGTGTACCAATGCCAAAAGAGAACACTAAAACATGTGGTCAATATAACTACAAACAAAGAATTTAAAAGGTTTCAAGTTGAATAGAGAAGAGATTGCTTCTATCCATACATCCCTTCACTCAGTTTTATACCCATGGGAAAAAATAAACCACATCCAATTAAAATGAGCCATCTTTGTGTGCAATGACTTGTATGAATACGCAAGAGTGCAAATACAAAGGAAATATGAAATCTATTTTATTATAGGTGTTGAAATGGAACCAAGCTATGAAATAATCTTGAAATAGGGGATATGATATTTGTTTTTCATGAATCTAGGAAATCAATATTGCTTGGACATTTAAGATGGGAGGACTGAAGTGGAGTTATGCAAGTGAGGATGATGGGCTAAAAGTATTATGTGGCAGTATTTTAAATTCAATGTTGCTCAAGGATGAGCAACATTTTAAGTTCCATGTATTTTGATGAGTGTAAACTCATCACCTTTATTTGCATATTTTAATCTTTATTTGACACCAATTTGTTGGATTTTGAATAGTTTTAGCATAAATTTTTCTAGTTTAGCTTTTCTCCATTCTATTTGGTTTTTGTTGACTTTTGTAGGGAAAAGAACAAATCAAACCAAAAGAACTCTTGCAAATTGACTGGTTCAGATCGCAAAATGACCGTTCTATACCCAAGCTAAGTCGAGTTGCCACCACCAACACCCAATCTAGGGTTTCATTGAATTGTAACTGACATTAAATAGAATCAGTCGACCCAAATCCCGATTTGATCAATTTCCACCATAGTCAAATGTTAAAAGAAGGCAATTTGATAAAACTCTCTATTTGGGACAAGTAATTAAAGCTGAAAAAGACCAAGAGTCAAAGACTTTAATTCTATCCAGATCCAATTTGACAAACTAACGGGTTCAAATATGAACTGATCAGTTCACATTAGAATCAATCAGTACAGTCATGAAATGACCGGTTTGTACACATTTATAGTTCAAAACCAAATAAACAAGGCCATTATTGTAGACAACCCTTAGGAAAAATGGATCCAGTTCCTGCCACCACCCCCAAAGCCTCATTTGTAGAGTTTTTCCCCCCTCCTTTCTCCCCATAAAAGGAGGGAGTACTTCAAAGAAAAAGGATCCCTGGTTATCACTTATTTTATCCCTTGTTATCTAGTTTTCATTCTATTCTTTACATTATGTCTGAGTAGTTCCCTATCGGGGCATGGGGACTAGCCCCATAGAATGTTCTTGTTCGATATAATCAACTCCATTGTTTTAGTAAAAATTGATTTATCTTCTATTTATACCTTGATCGTTGGTTGATTGATATACTCTTATGGAGTGATGTGATTGCGCATCTCCACAAGAATGAAGCCATAATCCCTTAATCGTGATTGGTATCTTTTTATCCAAATGATCTTGTACTTGTTTTTCTGGTAGAATGATTATATATTGTGGGGTGTCAAGATCTCAGATTCTCACAAGAATGAACCTATGATCTTTTGATGCAATCACCTGATTTAGATTATGATCCTTCTACCTCTTTGACTTATTTGCTATAGACAATGGTGACCTGATCACCTGATGTATGGGATTGATTTCAAATGAGAATCAAATGTCTCTAGATGAGATCTCAGAAACTAACATGTTGGATAGTTGGGTGAGGATCTGTAAACAACGAGACCAAGGGGTGTTTGTGTGATTGTGCTTTGAAAGGACACAAACCACATGTGCTTGAATTGATTATTAAAACTTAGGAGTTGATTCATCGAGTAAAGCATGTCTATTGATGGCGATGCCCTGGACACCCAATTCATTTTGTCTTTTAATCTTAATTAGTTCATTTCTACACTTTTACTTTTTGTTCATAGCATAACCAAAATTTCAAGAAATTGTATTTTCCTTTCTTGTCTCGTGATTGGTTTTGAATTTCAACCATTTTCTTTTGTCATCTCTTAGGATCGATACCTTACTATACTAAAAGTTGATTTGTTTTTTGTAGTAAGTTAACAACCTGTTGAGAATGTTAAACTCCAGAACTTTATCTAGTGATTTGTCGAGGACGGAACATGTTCTTTTTTGAATGTGGCTGCTTGTGTATGTAGGATTTTCCTAATTTCTTTTAATAATTTAATTTGTTTTCATAATATTTTAATTTTTTTCCATAATTGTAATATTGTTTCATAATTCCTTATGTTGTTCATAATTTTTAGACTTGTTCTATAATTTTAGTTTTTGTTCCATAAATTTGTTTCTTAGATTTTTGTTATTTATTTTGTCTACCAAGACCCATTTTGTTAGTGTATAAGCTCCTTATCCCAAGTTTCCATTCAGATAGTACTTCTTTCCAGTTTGTTTTTCTAATTTTATCTTGTTCATTATTTCTTAGCTTACCCTTGTAATTTTTGGTTCTTTTGTAAAATCTAAGCTAACCCCTTAACTTATTTTAGTTCTTTGCATAATGTTTAGTTTTGTTTCTAGTTTAGATCTTTTTCCCTTCTCTCTATCTTAGATTTCTTTCTGTAAATTATTTCTTTAAAAAGGAAACTTTCAAATGGAGTGGTCACCACATATGTTTCACAATGCCAATTGTGTGGTTATTACAACCATATATCACTAAACTATCTAAATGTGTCCCCTCATATTATGGAGGCACCTTGTAAATTTGAGTCTTCATACCAAGGTGGATATAATGAAATTACAACCTACAAACTTTCTAAGATCATTATTTGGAACAATGTCACTATGGGGGTATGGTGAAGATTGCCAACAAAATTTGTGGGGGTATAAACCTTTTGGTAAAAGCCAATATATACCTCAATAATAGGAACAAATCTATGCCTTAGAAAGAGGCGTTCAAGATATGATGGCCATTCAACAGGCGATGTTCAACAATCATCAAGCTCATTAAAAATCAATTGGCTCCCAGATGGCTCTATTGACCGCAGCTCTACATCCTTCCCCAAGAACTCTCACTGACATCCCAAACCAAATCGCAAGCATTTAGAACAACCTAAGGTGTTTATTCCTAACAATGACAATGATGATCCCATGTTTATGCCACTTAAGTCTGATTCTACTAAGGAATTGCATTCTTTGGGCAATGAGAACATTGATATAATGACCCTTTCACTAGAGGCTTTATTACTTGAGTATGAAAAGTTGCAACATGAGATTCGTCCATGTCCTAAACATCCAACAACTCCTTCTAACATAGACATAAATCTAAATGTTATCTTTGATCAATCCACTTTATTTGAACCCCCTTTGGATAATGAACTGCCACGGTGCCACCCATCCACGAAAAATGGTAGATGTTTTTGAAGAGATGCTTACTCATCAATAGCCTTACACTCTACCACATCCAGTTTCTTTTTCACATATGACTGATCTAGAAGGGGAGCCATCACCACTTCAAGAGAGTCACATGCCCCCACTCTTTTATTGTAAACATTATATTCCCATTTTGTTTCTTCCTGAACCCTTGGGAACATCTTGCACGAGGAACTTGAGTCACATGCAACATCAACAAGGAAACCCACAAATCTCATTAATCACAATTTTTTGGTCGAGAAAGCACGTGTTACTATAATATGAAACCAAACTTTAGATACACAGGGAGCACCTCTTAATCCAAGAGGATTACTAGAAAGAAGATCTATGATCTAGACATATAGATCATTACAAAGAATCCTAAGAGACAAGGAAGGGAAAAACAAACAAAGAGAACAAGCACAAGGCACTAGGGAATACTAGCAATGCCGCAAGCCAGACTGAGGAGCTGCACTATCCATGAAGCCTCCTCATAATCAGTGCAGACACAGTAAGCAAACGAACTCCCAGCTGCCTTTGTGTCTTGAGCTTAGAGATGCAATGAAATGTAATCCCCGCCTGGTCATGACAACTTCAAAGAAGCAAAACTCCGAAATGTTGGGAGAAGCATGGTTGCCACATCCAAACTAGACTCCTACATACACCATGAAGGTGCACCTATCCACAACACTGATCTGAACAAGTATATCATTACAACGGGAACTAAAAGACAAGGGGAGACCCAAGCCAATGAAGGAAGCATCACAAACAGGGGATGGAAAGTCCACAATCAAATGATCTGAGGAGCTGCACTATCAAGACATCCACCCACAAAGTGTGCAGGCACAGCCAGCGAGCGTAGACAATCATATCCACACTGAGTTTATTTCTTGGACTGCACTGAATTGAAGAACAATCTGACTCAACCATCTGTAGAATAACAGAACTCCAATCTAGCTGTCATCATCCTATAGAGCACACCAAAGACTTCCAAACACAGCAGTCAGTAACCACAATCCTACATCTTGCACCTCTCGCACACATAGCATCAAAATCCATCACTAAAGGTAGTGGGTCGAGGAACAAGAAAGAAGGAAGCAGTCAACGAGCACCATATCATATACTAGATGACTCCACGAGAAGATTCAGCGAAAAACCATAATCTCAGGAAGAAAACGAGGGTTAACCCCCTGTCTTTTTCCTCCTTGGAGATTTCTTCCTTCTATTAGACCTACATAATTTAAAATATGGAGGCTCATGCTCCCACAGCTCCGCTTTAGTTTCTGATGTAGAGTCCTCCCTGGAGCACTCCTCTTCCATGAACAGATTTTCCTTAGTATTAGAATACTCAACCGAAAAGCCTGCACTCTCCCAAATCTTGTTTATCTTCTAAGATTCAGAACCAGAGTCATCCCTTCTATGCCTATTCACTTCAAGTTCCCAATCGAGATTTAGGGTGCCAATATAGATCTCTGGAGTAGACCCAAACATGTCAGGTTCCACCAGAAGAGCCTGGTCTCCCTTCGACTGAGTTTGAGGAGAAACAGAGGAGGAAACAACTAAGTCGACAATCTGATGTGCTATGGAATCACGTAGACCCTCCTCTTCCTGAGTGGGACCGGAGATACCATCTTGAACTACAACCTGTTCAATCACTACCTTAGCAGGTCTGACTTCAACATTTCTTCGAACACTTCCTGGTTTACCAAATCTGAACTGGAGATCAGCCTTCAAGGCGGCCTTCCTAGCCTTCATTGGACAAGAGGACGCCCGATGACCAAAATGCTTGCAACTAGGACAGACCAGAGGCTTCACCACCGTATCCACCTTTAGTTGCTTGACAATCCCGTCCACCTCCACCTTAACAGTCCTGGGCACGTTGGAGCTGCAACTGACTTGAACACAGGTAGTTGCGTCACCTAGGCATCCATTTGTGATGGAATGGTCCGAGAAGTCCAGCGGCCGACCCACCGTACTGGCGACACAAGCGATGTGTTGGCGATTCCAAGGGACCCCTGCATTCCCGAGTCTTATCCACACAGGAGCCGTCTGAAGGGAGATAGGTTGTAGAGGAGCCCCCGGCTTCCAGGCGTTAACTACCAATAGGGAACCATCCATGAACCAAGGGCCTTCATCGAGGATGCGTTCCCTTTCGCTATGGCCCTGGACTCTGATGATGAATCCTTCGGTCTCCTCTACAACGGTAGCGATAGGGCCGCTTGGACGCCAGCGCCGCCTGATCCATCCCTCGAGTTGACCTTTGTAGGGTTTTCTCCCGATGAAGCAGACAGATAGATGATCGTCCCAATCTGGTTCAGGGCAGTCCAAACTCGAAATTGATGCACACGGCTCCCCGTCTTTGATCGAAGGTTTGACAAATTCGAGCGCCGCAATCTCATCCAGGGTTCGGTCCGCTCGGCTACTCTGCAGCCAATCTGTGACTTGAGAAGAGGAGGAAAGGGCCTGAGAAGCTTCCGCGGGTGGATTTTGAGTGGATGCCGACGCCTCCATCTCCCGTGGTATAGACGTACTAGCGCATTCAGGGTGTGTCGAGGTCGACCCACCTCCATCTCCATCAGCCCCTTATTGGTTGATCGGAGAAGCCGCCAAAGGCGACTCTGTGGCCGGAGCTTTCCCCTTTCCATCCCTCCCGCTAGGGTTACGGCCACCACCACCCCTTCCACCTCTCCCTCTCCCTCTCCCTCTCGCCATCCGGGATTGACAACTCAATATTAATCACAATTTTGATTACATAACTTTTTAGGAGAGAAAAAATATTCATGATGTTGATTGAAATTTAATTGTTCCTTTCATATCAACACCACTTCTCTTGTATGCAAATCAGTATCATGGGGGGAAACTAGAGCCAGACCCTTAACCTGATCCTGCACAGTCTACACTACAATGTTACCAGCCCAGTACCTGCTAATCTCCCCCAATCCACATTCATCACAACCACTTCCTTTACTATTAAAGGAAGATTTTTGGATACTATTAGAGGGTTTATGACATGAAAGGCAATATTAAATCCCCTTTAAGTTTTCGCAACCACCCAACCATTGGGTGCACTATGAAGCTCCATTAAGCAAGGTTCCATCCCTCATACACATTCCATTCAATTGGATGTTATTTGAGCTATCAGGCCCTCCTGGTGATCTTTGTACTTTTTTCCTCCACTTCATATTTAAGTTTTTCTTGGGATGAGCAAAATTTGAAGTTTGGGGTGGAAGTGAGTGGTATGTATTCATTCCAACCACTTTATTATAAATTTCTTACAATTCCCATTATGTTACATAGTTTAGCGCAAAAATTTTCAAAACATTTCCTTTAGTTTTGGCCTTTATTTAGTCTGTCAGGCCTTTATCTAATTGGTCATGATGATATGCATGTTTATCAATATACCCCCTTGAATGATGCAACTTCTTTTGTAACATAATTTATTAACTTACCATTGATAGAAATTATCATGTCACTTAGGATCTTAATTAACATCATTCCTTGGAAAAGATGACTAGTCGTACAGGACTGAAATGATTAAAAAAAAATGCTTTCTTATCTAGAGTTATAGATTTACTTGAAAATTATCTTGATTTTGCATAACTCATAATTAATTGACCCAATGTATGATACTCCAAATGTGCGTAAATTCAAAAATGAATTGCACAAAGAACAAACTTTTCTACACTTCTTCCATCACCTTCTTATCTCCCCATCCGTAAAAAAATCCAAAGTGTTAAAACTCTAAGTTTGAGGTGGCACCCTTCTCCACTTTCACTTCTTCCATACCCCTCGTAAATTTAATAGGGGCATACGATCAAGAAAAGATGCCAAAAGACCACACTAAAACATGGGGTCGATGTAACTATAAAAAAAGAAATAAAAAGGTTGCAAGTTGATTATAGGAGAGAGAGATTGCTTCCATACCTCCCTTCACTCTGTTTGATACCCAAGGGAAAATACATAAACCCCATCTAATGAAAATAAGTCATGTTCTTGAGCAATGACTCATATGAATATGCGGGCATCTAAATGCAAAGGGAATATAAAATTTGTTTTACTACAAGTCTTGAAATGGAACCAAACTATGAAATGGAAGTCAAGTCTTCTTGGCCAATAATGTGGAAGGACTTTGTGGTGTAATGCAAGTGAGGATAATGGGTCAAAAGTATTATGTGGAAGTGTTTACAATTCAATGTTGCTCGAGGATGAGAAAAGTTTTAGTTCAAGGTATTTTGATGAGTGCAAACTCATCACCTTTATTTGTATATTTTAATCTTTATTTGACACCAATTTGTTGTCTTTTGAATAATTTTAGCATAAATTTGTCTAGTTTATCCTTTTCCACTTTTATTTGGTTTTATTTACTTTTGAATGGAAATGAACGAATATGCCCAGAACCACTCTCGTGAACCAACCAGTTCAAAACACGAAATGGTCGTTTTATGCCCAGACTCATCAAAATTGGCACCACCAACAGCCATTATATGTTCATCAAACCGACACCAACATTAAATACAATTGACCAACTCAGATCTTGAGTCACAATTCACACCATAGTCAAATGGTAAGAAGGAAACTTGAAAAATCTCTCTATTTGGGGCAAGCAATTAAATCCTAAAAGGATCAAGAGTTGGAGATTTAAATTTTACCCAGATCTAGTCTCACAAACTAGTCAGTTCATATGTGAATCGACCGGTTCAGATCATGAAATGACTATTTTACACCCAATTCTACTCAAAAGTTGAATAAAAAAGGCCATTATTGTAGTCAAACATTAGTCAAAATGTATCCAACGATTGCCACCACCCTAAAGCCTCATTTCTAGGGTTTTGCCCCTCCTTTCTCCCTATATAAGGAGGTGGGACTCCAAAGTAGAAGAATCCATGGTGTTCACTTTTTTATCCCTTGTTAGCTATTTTTCATTCTTTTCTTTGCATTATGTGTAAGTAGTTCCCTTCTGGGGCATGGGGACTAGCCTCATAGCTTGTTCTTGTTTGATGTAATCCACACCATTATTTTTGTAAAAATAATGATTTTTCTTCCATTTATGTCTTAATAATTGGGTGAGTGATATACTCTTGTGGAGTGGTGTGACCCCAGATCTCCATAAGAATGAACCCATAATCCCTTAATTGCCTTTGTTATCCTTTTATTCAACTGATATCAAACTTGTTTTTCTGGTAGAATGATTATATATTGTGTGGGTGTTGAGATCTCGGATTCCCACAAGAACGAACTAATTTTCTTTTGACACGATCACCTAATTTAGATTATGATCTTTCTAGCCATGTGACTTGTTTGTTAAAGCCCATGGTGACATGATCACCTGATCCATGGGTTTGAACGCTGGATGAGGATCACATGTCTCTCAATGAGATCTTAGAAAGTAATATGTTGGATGATTGGATGAGGATTAGTAAACATCCGGATCAACGGGTTTGTTGGAAGTCTAGTCCTTGTGTGATTGTGGTCCAAAAGGACACAATCCACATGGTACTGATCTGATTATTGAAACTTAGGAGTTGATTCATTGAATAAAGCATGGATATTGGTGGTGATCCCCCAGACCACTAGTTCCTTTAATCTTTTGATCTTAATTAGTTTATTTCTACTCTTACTTTAGGTTCATAGCATAACCAAACTTTCAACAAACCAGATTTTCCTTTCTTGTTCTTATGATTGGTTTTGAATTTCAACCATTTTCTTTTGTCATGTCTAGGGATTGATACCTTACTATACTGATAGTTGATTTGATTTTTCATCAAGTTAACAACCTATTTAGAGGATTAAACTCTAGGACTTTTCCTAGCAATTTGTTGTTTGTGCAGCAACACACATCAGAAAGTTGTTGGTCTCCGCTACACACATATGGAAGGTGATATGAACACTTGGAATGATTCAAGATTGAAGAAGGCCCAGATCAGTTCTACATCCATAATCATCCTCTACTCTATGCTTACACCATCCAAATTCAACTGCATTCGCATTTGAGATAAAGCACATGAGATATGTAATAATATATCCATTATATGAAGGAACAGATAAAGTGGAGGAAAGAAACATTTACATGCTCACTCAACTATTTGAAAGCATCAAGATGGGGAAGATGAAGGGTGTGGTTTAAATGTACTATAGGATGAACACCATTGTTAATGGTCTTGCATCACTCTAGTCTAGAGCACAAAAACTTTTAAGGTGAAACCCAAGTGTCTTTTTTTCTTCATCACCAATGGGATAAGAAGGTGACATCCATAGAAGACATTAAAAGGTTGTCCAATCTTCCTATTGAAGGATGAATAGGCAACCTTCAAGCTTACGAAGTGAAAATCAACTCATAAGAATAAGAGTAAATAGAAAATTCCTCTAAGAAGGAAAATTATGTTGCATTTAAACTTGAAATAAAATCATTTGTTCCAGATCAAGTCATGAACCAATCTCATCCTTCCTCAAGTGAAGATGGGTCTCCAAGTGACCTTGAAGTTCACTACTCCAAAGGTAGACACTTCAAGGGTGAATCCTCCTCATCTACTCCTAGGTGCTATGAATGTGGTTAAAAGGGGCAATATAAGAATGAATCTCCAAAAAAAGAAGAATCATCACAAGAGAAACCATAGGAGGAAAGATGACCATCTCAAGGAGGGAAGGCATAAGGATATATAGAACAAGGAAACAACCCATGTCACTTGAAATTCCTCCACCTCTAGTGACTCAAGATCAAATGAAGATGAATGAAACATGGAACTCAAGGCAAGCACTAGACAAGAAGTTGTTGAGGTAAGTGAGGTAAATCTCCATGAACTCTCTAAAGAATATCTTCTAGATATTATCCATGATTCCCGTACTTATTATTCAAAATGCAATCCAAACAAGAAAAGATTAGGTAAAATCATTGATGATTTGTATGCTACAATAAAAACTCTTGAGAAGAATGGAAATGCTTTCAAAGGTAGAATTAATGTATTTCAAGATCTTAATCTTGATCTTTAACTACAATATCATGGAGTTGAAACAAAAGATGGTGTTTATCTTGAGCAAAAAAGAATGCTTATTAATGAAAAAAAACCTATATTGATGAACTTACCCTGATTATAATGGAAAATTCTAGATTAGTCACTCAAGTAAATGATCTTGAACCTAGGCATATATTTCCTTCAAATGAGTTTGTTGGCATTATTCTTGAAAAAGGATTCTGATTTGACTAAAGCCCTCTATTTAGAGGATGGCCTTTAGCATGCTCAAGATGATATACTAGTCTATCTCCTAATATCTTTACTCTTAGTGGTGATTAAAATATGCTTAGAGCTTCATTCTAAAGTCCCTAAATGAAATCCTAGTTCACTCAAGTGGGTAGAAGTTGTTTGGGATTTGAGGATGTCTAAAGAGAGAGAGAAAAGGGTAAGGGTTATCCAATATTCCATGGAGAGTCTTCCCAATCAAAGGCCAACATAGTAAGTTCTCATTGCAAGAGTGATGATAATTTAACTTCTTAATATCCATATAATAAGAATGGGACCGACACCAATATGATTTGGGTCCCCAATCTAAGCCCAGTTCCCAAAGATTAAATTGGGCATCAATCTATGTTCTTATGTAGGAAAATGAAAAATGGATAGTTGATAGTGGATTCTCTGAGCACATGATCAGAGAAATGAGCCATTTAAACACTCTCAAGAATAAAGGTGGTTTGGTAACAAACAAGAAGGGTAAGGTCTTAGGTGAGGTAATGTAGGTGATTCCCTATGCATAAAAAATGTTCTCCTTGTAGATGGGCTACATCAAGACTTGACAACTATTAGTAATGTTGGTATAGTATGCCCAGAGAGCCAATCATATGATGATTGCAATGAGGCATATGATACTTGATTTGATAATGATAAAGGTAATTCCATCAATTATGTTTGTCTCACTCATGAGATGATGACACATATATGATAGATGTCTAAAGAATGATGAGACTCGATGACATATGCTTTCAAATATGTAACTTGAATGATGAGACCATATGTATGATAAGAGCACATACATTATTGTTATGTCCTTACTCAGATATTACTACGGAAGCAAAATAGATAACAATATTACATAATACTAGAGTGTGTGTTGACTGATGACAGAGTCTCATTAGTCATGATATATGATATCAAGTCAAATACACAAATATATGTTAGAGAACAGTATATCGGGCAGACCCATCGTGAGAGTGATACATGGATACCATGGAATGGTAGTTACAATCATCTCTCATAGTGATGGTGGTGATTTTGGTTCTTAGACCTGAAATCACTACACTCGTCACATGTCGTTGGGTACACTTTGTCATCATCAAATGTATTCCTAAAGCACGGATGTTATAAAGGTGATGGTTGGGTGACTATGACACATGGGGATAAACTTTGAGTGATAGATATGGGATTTGTCCCTCCTACAAGGAGTATGATATCCAGGGCCCCTTGATAAGAGAGACTGAGAATTGTATGGCCATACTCATGTGATTCAATATATGATATGTTAACTCACATGCATCGCAGACAGTCTACTCTAGGTCAAGGAACATGGGTTGAATGTTGAAGAGGATGGCGTTACATGCCTTGAGTTCTATCTGAATGTCAGCGATAAAGGAACTATACGATCACTATAACACTAATCATAGATTGTAGGTTGAAGTTGTTCTCCAATTTTCAGAGTTACTTGAGTAGAAATTATGAGTTATGAGATTCCTCTCATTGATTGTGATGTCATAATTTTTTATGAACATTCACTGCCAATGTAAATTGGAACCTGCAGGGTCACACACATAGGATACCCCAGGAAGAGGAGATTGTCCATGAATGATGTTTAGATTGATACTAAAGGTCTTTAGGTACTCAATTAAATATACATTTGACTGACTAGACTCAGAACTATCAAGTTCAAGTGTTGAACTAGCTGGTTAGAGTCTCAAGTCGATTGGAGATTGCACTGGCACTACTAAAATAATGGTCTATAGTGTCAGTTTTTTTAAGCCTATAGTGTCACTTTTAACCGACGCCTAAGTGGCTGTCGCTATAGAATTTTCTCTATAGGGTCGGTTTTTTTACCAAAGAAAACTGACCTTATAGAGTAAAAACCGACCCAAGAGGCTGTAAAAAACCTGACCCAAGTGAGAAAGAAGAGGTTGTAAGGTCGGTTATTCCTAAAAAAATCAACCCTAGAAATGTCTTGTAAGGTTGATTATTGCTAAAAAAACCAACCCTATAAAGCAACAGAGGTTTGCTCAGTCGAGAAATATGTCGACCGAGAGGATTTCGGTCGAGAAAATTGTCGACTAAGAAAGTATTGTCTTAAGCTTCCCAGAGGTCTTGTAAGGTCGGTTATTTCTAAAAAATCAACCCTATAAAGCAATAGAGGTTTGCTCGGTCAAGAAATACATCGACCAAGAGGATTTCAGTCGAGAAAATTGTCGACCAAGAAAGTATTGTCTTAAGCTTCTCAGAGGTCTTGTAAGGTCAGTTATTCCTAAACAACCGACCCAATTGGGTAAAAAAAATGAGCTTTCTGATCCCAGTACCTATAAGGTCGGTTATTCCTAAAAAAATGACCCAATAAAAATATAAGGTCATGTTGTTTTAAATAATCGACCCTAGAGGTTAAAAAATCGACCCTATAAAGCAACAGAGGTACTGTAAGGCCACTTTTAGGTCAATACAGTAACTTGCGCAGTCAAGAAATTTGTCAACTGAGAGGATTTTGGTCAAGAAAATTGTCGACCAAGAAAGTTACTATCTTAAGCTTCCTAGAGCCTATAAGGTCGGTTATTCCTAAAAAAACAACCCTATAGATCTATAAGGTCGTTTTTTTTTTAATAATCGACCCTGGAGTTTACAATTTTTTTAAAAGAAAATTTCTACAGAACAAAAATCTTCATAATAATAACCTGCAGAATAGAAATATGCTTTACAAAGATCAAAACCTGCAATACAAAGTAGACTTGCAAATGCAATGATGCAAGCCAGAAATTCATTCCAAAGCCACATTTGCTAGCTTTTATGTCCAATCCTATTCGAATTGGATAATTTCCAAACCACACACATTCATAACAAAAATAATTCATATATCATTTAGTTGAGACATTTCATACACATAGCACATCATAACATTCACAAAATGATAGATTGCAAGTCTTAGATGATATTAAAATTTATGTCATATACAAAAGTAAATTTGAAAGAGTTGCAGAACCACATACATAAATGAAGCTGACATATGCATTCAATCCAATGCTATATTGACTTCATTTAGAAAAGCATCTGACCACTTTTCTCATAATTCATTTAAAACCTCAAGTGTGTAAGGCTGAATTGTAAAGATCTGCAATAGAAAATGCACATGCTAATATTTTATAAAGTGACTACAGCTCAATTGTAAATTTATGATTTTATTCTTTATTACCTGATCTATAATCTAAATGTCATGTGATGCTTGTTTGACAATAGTTTGCATATATTTCATTACATAGTACCCACAAGCCCAACCATTATTTTGTATAGGACACTACAAAATAACAAATTATATTTAATGTTAGTAAACTACTATAAACAGAGTTAAGACTATAAGAGTTGACATATAAGACTAAGCGACCGTTAAAGTAGCTACCTTGACATTTTTCAAAGTCAATATCTTTAATTTTGTGGGTATTTGTCCTCCACCTTCATGAAAAGCCTTCATACCCTTATCAATTAAATAATTATGATAGTTGGTAAAATATAAATTCTAAATAGAAATATCATGTTGAAGCATAACAAATGACTAAATTTATGCTTACTCCATAGTTGGCAATTTCAGTTTGTGGCCCCTTGTTATTTTTCCCATTGGGTCAAGATAATAAAGAGTCATCAATTTTGGGACAACCACCAATAATTCCCAATGTCTAGATCTGAGTAAGAATAAAACAAACATTAAAATAAAGAAATTTATTCATTATTAAAATTATATTGGATAATAATACTTTCTGGACATTTAAAGGAATTAGAATAATTTCCTTTCCCGCACTAGCAAAATATTTGAATGCAGTAGAGAAGTACTCACTCGCATCCTCAATATGTGTCTCCACTAGACTAGTGACTGAAGGAACTAAGAATCCAACATTCTTTATATCAAAGTTTATGACCTCGGTATATAAATGGCCGTATAACATTTGTAATCATTTCATTATATAGAAATAAGTTTAAAATGTGTATTGGAATTTTCTATATTGATGGATCCTTACCTTATCCATACTTCTAATATCGAAGTATTTATCCAATCATACCGGAACAACTCTATATAATCATCAAGAAAAATATAATTCTCAAAGTTCCTCCCAGTTGCATCTTATGTTAAATTGATCAACATTTGTGATCCTGAGCTTTGGTTGGCTAAGTATCGACACAAGCATTTACATTTACTTCCCAACTCGTCGAATGTCGATTCTGGAATAAAAGATGGCTTGGGCATAGGAGGACGACTAGTAGAATTTTTACTTTTTGGTTTACAAACTTGATAATTAAATTACATACTTATATTACACGAGTTCATATATGTAGTCAAATATGAAAAATATGGTAGAATTTAGGTATACCTTGTCATTGATAACCAAGTGTCTAGGCCAACCCACCATAGCAACTTCTACTTCTTCAACTGTACTATATTCATGATTATATATGGGTAGTGGTTTGTCCCCCATTCCGTCATATACAAGATGGATGGACACCCGACAAATGTCATCAGTAATTGGTTGGCAATGCAATATACCACCAAGGTTGTATACCTTGCCCGCTGCCACAACATTATATTCTGGAACCTCCACTACAAGTTTACAGTTCATACCAACCTAGAATTGAATATATAAGTTATATACAAAGCGGTAAACCAGATACCTACTATATATATATATATATATATAAAATACTATGTGTCGTTGCTTTGTGGTCGATCTCTTTGTCTGGTAATCTTTTGTTGTCTTCATGATGGTAATCTCTGTCAGCGGCTTTGCAAACTTCTCTCCAGATGTACTCATAGGTTCTTGTAGATTGATGAATTCCATCCCAGATAGTTGTTTTAGACAGCCACTACAAGAGGTAGATAGTGAAGAAGCGTACCTATCACACCCCAATTTGAGCCTTGTACTATGTCTTTCTGTAAAAGGAGTTGTTGCTTGGTTACTTGATGAGAGATGTCTATCTTGTAGATGTCGTATGGCTTACTTTTAATGATATTGAGCTATTTTCAAAAAAACAATAACACAACATATAGAACAAACTTACAGTAGATTGGTGTGGTGGGTCATTGGGAGTGCTCCCATGACCTTATACAACTGGAGCATGGGGTTGTACCTCATCTTCTGAGAGATGCACAGTTTGAATAGGTTGAGAAGGTTTACTAGGATGAAATGAGGATATTGAAATTTAGACTTGGAAACCATATATAAAAAAATTCACCTCCTTAATTGTATAAAAAGATTCGTACAGTACATCACAATCTTGATTCCTGAAACTCTTCTGATTTCCTAGATGCAACAAATGTTTCCCACACCCCAGGATCTATAAAAATATATAGATGTGTTGCTTTCTTCTTTTGTTTAGGATTATCTATAAATTCCCTTTTGAGATATGTCTTAAAAGCCCTCCATCGTACACCACAATGTTGTAGCACTTTTTTCTTGTGATCTTTTTTGTTTAGATGAAAAATACCCTATACATATAAAAGAAGCAATAATGTTATTTTAACAAGGATATGTCTTTACAAGGAAACTAAATTAGAGAATCAATAAACAAAAAACATATCAAAATACTATCACTTCAACTCACAGATATATCTTTCCATAGGAGGTCTTTTAAGGCATTAGAAACATCATGCCAATTTTCTATATCTATTGCCACCTTATTGCGCACAATCGCCAATACATAATGCCTGAAAGCACTAGCATGTTCCCCAATGGGTGCTCCAGTGACATCAAACTGGATTGGCAATTTCTCCCCTTTGGCCCTGAGCTCCTGCAGCCTACACATCAGTGTGGGACCTCTACATTTCTTAGCATCACCACTACTGTCTTCATGGTGCTCATGCTCCGAATGTTCATCCTCACTTTCCATTTTAGAACAACCTACAAGTATACATGATAAAAGAAACATAAGTGATAATAAAAGCACAAGTGGTGATATGATGTATATTTAAAAGATTATGTGCTTGAATGATAATAAAATAAATAATTCAAAGAATACATGCCTCTAGTATTGGTTGAGTTGTTAGTCAAGTAAAATTCATTCATCATGGTCTTGACGTTTATAGTATTCATTGGTGTTAACTTCAACATTTACACTTGGCAAACCAACTGAGAATGGGCTAGAATCATCATACTTTTTGTAGTATTCTTCTTCATTTATAGGATCTACAGTAAACTATCTTTTTCCATGAAAAATGACAGACCAATTTTTATTTGTCAGGTCATCAATATAGAATACTTATTTTGCTTGGTCTGCCATGATGAATGGTTCATCTTTCTCACCAATCTTTTCAAAATTCACCAATGTGAAACCCAACTCATCCACTAAAACTCCTTTGTTGTTATCAACCCAATTACATCAAAAGATAGGAACTCTGAAATTTGTATAGTGTGATTCCCATATGTCCTCAATGATGTCGTAATACGACATATCAGCTTCATGTGGTCTTTTATCTTTCACACTAGCAAAATACAATGAACAAGCTTGAATAGTGACCCTACTATCTTGGACTACACTACTTTCATCTTGACACTTTATGTAGTATAAAAATTTGTTTATGTCATATCCTTAATTTGACATGACATCCATTTTTGGCTTAAAGGCGAGCCATGTTATGTTCTCAGCAACATTATTTGATGATTTTGATAGTTGATTAAAGGCTTTCTCTTCAAACCACCTAATAAGTGTTCGATTATGCTCTCTTACAAGCCACATTGAACTGGATCGCGGATGATTTCTCTTGATAAGATCATTGTGTTCTGTGATGGAACTACTAACTTCATCAATGTTGTGTAAAATATACAAATGTGCTTGTTCCCACAACTCACAACGAATTCCTTTCACTCGTGCTCCCAGAGTTCCTTTGCCACAATAAGATTCAGTGTGATGGGAATTTTTTAGATCGCTAGAAGTTTCATTGCAATTCAAAAAATCATTACAAAAGTCCATCACCTCCATAGCCACATAACCCTCAATAATACTTCCTTCTGGACGATAACGATTCAAAACATCACCTTTAAAACACTCATGTAGCATTCAAATGGATACATCCAGTGTAAGAAAATTGTGCCCAACATCTTCACCTCCCTTGTTATATGTAATACAAGATGAACCATGATATCAAAAAATGAAGGAGGAAAGTACATTTCAAGCTGACACATGGTAACAATTACATCTTTTTGTAATTTATCGAGAGTATCAGGATGTATCTCTTTGTTGCAAATTTCATTGAAGAATAAATAGAGTCTTGTGATTGCAAACCTTACATGCTTCGACAATATAGATCGAATAGCCACAGGTAAAATTTGTTGCATTAAGGTGTGACAATCATGATATTTGAGACCTATCAACTTCAGATTCTTCTTTGATACCAATCTATGAATATTAGAAGAGTATCTTTGTGGAACCTTAATATTATACAAGCACTCACAAAAAGTCTTTTTTCCTACTTTGACAAAGTGTAACAAGCTGGTGGTAAATCTGTGCAGCGACCACTGATATCCACTGACAATTCTTTTCTTATACCCATTAATTCTAAATCTTTTCTAGATTTGATGCCATCTTTAATCTTTCCCAGTATATTCAATAGCGTACCAATGATGCTATCACAAACATTTTTTTCAACATGCATGACATCAATGCAGTGTCTAATTGACAAGAATCTCCAATAAGATAGATCCCAGAATATTGACCTCTTCTTGTATAGAGATTTGTCACATGCGAGAGTACGACTACTTGAACTCTTTCTGAATTCATTAACAATATATTTCACCATGTCATATACAACATTCCCTGGTATAGGTTTAGGAGCACTACGTTCCTTAGTTGATCCATTAAAGGTTTTGTGTTGCCTTCGATAAGGATGCACTTGTGGGAGAAATCTTTGATGACCAAGATATACAATTTTACCACCATGTTTCAGTCGAATTGAATCAGTATTTTCATCACAAATAGGACATGCTCTGTATCCTTTTATGCTCTATCCAGACAAATTTCCATAATCTAGAAAGTCATTAATCATGTAAAACAACATAGCACGCAAACTAAAGATCTCTTCATGTGAAGCATCATATGTCATAACACCTTCTTCCCATAGTTTCATTAGGTCATCAATTAGAGGTTGAAGGTAAACATCAATGTCATTTACCGATTGTTTGGGCCCTGATATCAATATTGACAACATGACATACTTATTTTTCATACACAACCAAGGAGGAAGATTGTATATAACAATCATAACATGATAAGTTCTATGTTGGCTGCTTAATGTACCATAAGGATTCATTCCATCTGTACACAATCCAAGTCTTAAGTTTCTTGGTTCTTTACCAAATTAAGGGTATAATAAATCAATTTTCTTCCATTGTGGTGAATTAGATGCGTGTCAGAGGATGCCATCATCATTGGCCTTTAACTCCCAATGCCAAGACAAATTTCACACATCTTCGGTATTAGCAAATAAGCATTGAAATCATGGTATTATTGGTAGATACCACATCACCTTAGTAAGAGAGCCATTTTTAGCCTTAACTGAATTTGTGGTCTTGTATCTTGATGCACCACATTTTGGACAATTTATCAAATTACTATAGTCCTTCTGAAATAACACACAATCATTTGGACATGAATGAATCTTATTAGCCTCCATTCCCATTGGGCACATTATTTTCTTTGCTTGATATGTTGAAATTGGAAGCTCGTTGCCTTCAGGAAGAATTTCTTTTAACAAAGATAACAGTGAAGTGAAACTCTTATCGCTCAACTGGTTTTGAGCTTTAAGAGTATATAATCGCATCACAGCGCTCAACCTTGTGAACTTAGTACAACCCTTATATAATGGTTTTTCATCATCATGGACAATGTTTGCAAATAAAGAAGGTGGATCAATGGCATTGTCCCGACAACTACGTAGCATCTCATCAACCATATCATCCTGAATCAGTTCATCATTGACATTATAATCATTATATATATATATATATATCTTCTATGCCACAATTATTAGTATCGACATTTTCTGATCCATAATTAAATTTCTCTCTATGCCAATACCATTCATTATAACCTTGTATGATCCCATTGCATATGACATGATTCTTAACTTCCTCAACAGTATCAACTTTCAAATTGTTACCACAATTTCTACATGGATAATAGAACCTATCTGTAGGTAGTTTCCTATGTTCCTCGGCAAATCTGATAAATTCATCAAGACCTTTGGCAAACACTGGACTGGCACGGTTCTTGATAGACATCCAACTTCGATCCATTTTCTAGATTACATTAAAGTTAATTATAAAAGTGTACCACCTATCAAAATGGTTATTGTTGATACTATAGGTTGTAAGTTTTTATTGATAGGAATTTAATTACTTTTATACTAAAGTGTACCACCTATCCCATTTTTGAATATTTAATCTCACTAGTAACTATATAATGTATGTTAAGTTTTTAAGAAAATTTCAACAACATTTCCCCTAAGTTCTCCAACTACATTGATGTAAATGGAAAATAACCACCCACATATGTACCCAGAGAACAAATGGGGAAATACTACTAAAATTTTCTTCAAAACTAAACATACAAATACACTTACATCCTAAGTGAGATTAAATATCCAAAAACAGTCCATGATCGGGGACTATCCAAAATTTACTCCTAATGAGTAAATTTTGAATGGGTTTCTAAGTTAATATATAAATGTATTATTTTCATATTTATATATTAAGTTAAACATCATGCATCGATGATCTCATCTATAAACCATAAAGTGTCAATCTGAGACTACACAATGTCTACCCTCATATTTCTGGAATGTATACAATGATTACATATGTGATTGATAATAAAATGTAGATATGAAAGAATCATATTTTTATTATTGGTTGATTTACAAGTCAAATAAAATGAAAAAACAATGTAATTGAACTGAGCCGCGGAGATGAAAATGACAGAAGACAGTGGGCAGTGGAAGGCGCCCAGGTGGGAAAGAGCAAGAGGATGACCGTCGAGCATCGGATCTACTATGAGCAAGAGGATGACTGTCGTGAATGACATGGGTAAATCAAAAATACTTCCATAGATAAACATTCATTATATGTACTGAATTGAAAAATCAATTAGGTGCTCTTGACAAATATAAACTGAAGGGCGTAATTTAAACATCATGCAAGATCTTTCATAAAACACTTAGATGTGGCTAGGAAGTGAGGCATACACTCAATGGAATGGATGGATCCTTTCATTTTTTAAATTCATTATTCAGATAAATATAGGAAAAGATTTCTAATA
This sequence comes from Alisma plantago-aquatica, assembly GCA_963693085.1. NCBI lineage: Eukaryota > Viridiplantae > Streptophyta > Magnoliopsida > Alismatales > Alismataceae > Alisma > Alisma plantago-aquatica. The sequence continues at coordinate 1,160,763,666 of OY856412.1, read as the reverse complement.
ATGGATGGATCCTTTCATTTTTTGATTCATTATTCAGATAAATAAGTTAAACCAGATAGTTATATGAGTGAAACAAAATAGCTTATCAATTTGCGGTAATAATATTAATCTCATTCCCTATGTATAAGAGTAAAGAGGCAAATATAAACAATGCAAATTGTTTATCCCAAAACAATGCAAATATAAACAAGCGGCAGAGCATCTCTATTCACGCGATCGAGAAATGAACAAAGACGGGTTCCAGTAACTTAGTAACCGTCCGACCTATAAGGTCAGTTTTGAGTATAAAACTGACCCAAGAGACTTGTGTGGTGCCTGAATTTTGTCTCGTTCGAGAATTTCATCGATCGAGAGTGGCCCTACAAGGTCGGTTAAAAGTAAAAAAGACCCTAGGTGTACTTATAGATGCGCGAAGGCAAAATGGAGCTAATTTGACCCAAAAAGTCATCTCGGTTAAGAATTTCGTCGACCGAGAGTGGCCCTACAAGGTCGGTTAAGAGTAAAAAACTGACCCTAGATGTACTTATAGATGCGCCAATTTTTTCCGTGGGATTCTCAGTCGAGAATTTCATCGACCGAGGGGCCCTACAAGGTCGGTTAAAAGGAAAAAAACCAACCAATAGAGGCCGGTACCTGAATTTTTTCATTCTGACGTACAAGGACAATTATATTAAAAAATCAACCCAAGAGGTCATCTCCCTAAGAGGTCATCTCGGTCGAGAATTTCTTTGATCGAGAGTGGCACTACAAGGTCGGTTAAAAATAAAAAACTGACCCTAGATGTACTTATAGACACGCAAAGGAAAAATGGAGCCAACTTTTTCTATAAGATTCTCGTTCGAGAATTTGGTCGATAGATGGACCCTATAAGGTCGGTTAAAAGTAAAAAAACCAACCCTAGATGTACTTATAGACGCGCGAAGGCAAAATGGAGCCAATTTGACCCAAAAAGTCATCTCAGTCAACAATTTTGTCGACCGAGAGTGGCCCTATGAGGTCGGTTAAAAGTAAAAAAAAATTGACCCTAGATGTACTTATAGACGCGTGTAGCCAAAATGGAGCCAATTTGACCCAAAAAGTTGTCTCGGTCGAAAATTTTGTCTACCGAGAGTGGCCTTACAAGGTCGGTTAAAAGTAAAACACTGACCCTACTTGTACTTATAGACGCGTGAAGGCAAAATAGAGCCAATTTTTGTCACGGGATTCTCGGTCGAGAATTTTGTCGACTTAGAGTGGCCCTATAAGGTCAGTTAAAAGGAAAAAAAACTGACCCAATAGAGGTCGGTGCCCGAATTTTTTCATTCCGACCTACAAGGACGGCTATATTAAAAAACCGACCCAAAAAGTCGACCCTACTAAGTCGGTTGTTTTAAAAAAAACTGACCCAATAGATTTAAGCGGTTCTCGAATTTTTTTCATAATTTCTAGTTTGATTTTGCTAGTAAAGTGACGCTTTCAGCAGCGATGTTATTGAGCAAAAACGTAGTAGTGTGGCAATGTCAGGGCTGCCAACTAACCGATTCACCCTTGTGAGCCAATCGGATGGTGTGAGCCAATGGACCAGTTCACTTGGTGAACCGAGCGGCTTACAATCTTGTCAACTAAGGAAATTGTGATTTGCCCAGTTGGAGGAAAACTTTCACATTTCACTTATTCAATTCGATTGGAATAAGGATTAATCTTTTTATTAATTGGAAATGATTGAGGAAAGTCAATTGTGGGCAAGTCTGGGAAGTGAACCGATCGGCTCACTAGTAAACCGATCGGCACGCTTTGCCAAATGACGGGTTCATTTATGAAATGACCAGTTTGCCTGTCACTGTACAAACTATTCATGGAATTTTTGGATCCTTCTACTCCTAAACAGACTGGGAACCATGACCCTTACCTCTACTATAAATAGAGGGGTACTGGGTACTTCTCATAACACACAACTCAAAACATCATTTGTTCTATAAAGTTATTATCCTCTCTAGTTCTGGTAACTGAGAGAGCCTGAGCAAGTGCTACTCGACTAGGGAGGCACAACGAGGTAAAGACAACTGCAGAAAAGCAGTCTGAGTTCGGGAGAGCAGGTTAGTGCTAGTAAGCCAACATGAGGGTCATCTCCTTCCTTCCAGTTCTTCTAGAATGTCAGGAGTTCTAGGTGGTCCATGTGGACTATCTGTAGAGGCGGGATATGTCTTCCACTCAGGAGGACATGTCAGTCACAGTCCATGGTGGAGGCCAGAGTCTATGGTGAAGACCAGGAGCTGTATAGACACTGTCCAAGACATGGCGTTGAAGACCGCACATGGATGTGAGGTATTATCACTGGGCAAGCCCCAGGACCAGGTACATCTCGTTAAAACCATCCTTCCCATTATAAAGTGGTTGATGCGATCTCCTGTTATGGGTTAATGTCCAGTAAAAAAATTGTTTCCGCTGCCTACTCTGAGGCCATAAAACCCAACAGTGGTATCAGAGCCACATCAACGTACTGTGTTTTGGGATAAATCGATATGACCAGATTTTAGTTTTATCTTCATTTATTTACTATATATGATGTAAATATTTCAAATGACTAATGTGCATATCTGACTAAATATCACATGCAACCACAAACTAATATACATATATGATATGGTATATATGCAATTGATACGCGTCACCCTAAAACAGTTTTGATGGTGGATGTGTAGCATGGTTATGGCCTATAAACCCTATCTATTCTTGGTTTTTTATGGTTTTTGCATCTTAGTTTGCATATCGAGCCTCTACCTTCTAATCTACATGTAACTCGAGATAACTTGAGATCCTTTCTCTTCTACCTTTGCTCCCCTCGAATGTAACTCAAGGTTTTCCCAAGATTATGTAAAAGTAGGATAGTTTATTTTCTATTACATCGAAGAAGAAGACGCTCAGCACTAGACAAGCTGACCGCATGGAGGACAAGGATTGTGAAGGATCCGGATTGACCAGCTGATGGCCCAACCACTTATTGGAGGTGTCCAGACATCGGAGGCCAGACCAACCAACCGAATGACCAAGAGGCAAGTCGATCATGTCATAGGATAAGTCGATCAACCCAGAATGGTTCAAGCACAAAGATCTTCATCAACAATAGGTTCCATATGATGTAGAACTTAGATTACCATAATTCCTTATGGCTCCAAGGAATTACAATAGGATGGCCATAATCATCACTTTTATCAATATTGCATTTTTTATCATTACGGTTATAGCATGTATATGATATGTACTATAATAATGTGGTGATTGGATATGTATATGTACTTACATAAAATCCCTCAATATAATATTAAGTCCTACATGCTTTCCATAAGCAGCACACATGAAAAGCTTAATCGACAAGTGTGGGCATCCCAAGGGTGGTGTGTTGTCTATCTCGTGGAAGTGTGATGGTAGGTGTGTGGGCCCACCAAGCGGGGTGCACTCCTATCGTGTTGGCTTTTAGTTCAGGCTTAACTAAGTGGTCTTAATGAGATTAAGCACTTAGAGGCATTAAGATGATTATGGCAAGGATTTGTGCATATCATTTGTCCAAGAATTGCATGTGATGGAAATGGTAAATACTAACTACCTTAATAGTTAATTACGGATGTTGGCATTGGCTGGGTAATAACTCAATTGTTTTGGATCTTGGCTCACTAGAAGGTTGTATGTTGCAATCTTTCGAATTGATGGTGAGGGCTATTAGTTTGAATAAAATAGTGGGAGCGATAATTAATTAAAGGCCTAATTAATATCATCAAATTTATCAAATCAAAAATTGTTTTGAAAAGTTGCAAAATTCTTTTGTAGAGTCCAAATAAAAAACACAAATACCTTATCATTGTGATCAGATCATAAATGGGATAAACTTCAAATATGGTTAGGGACCTTTGAGAAGTGTTCTCAATGGTGAGTGTAAACTCTAAAGTCCTTGAAAGACCAGAGCCAGTTGATCCACTCCAAAATACGCCTAAGGCTAAAATTGGATGCTTACTTGAAGTATGCCAATGATGCCTAAGACATAAAGAACCATATGTTGAGCTATATGAACTATGAGTTGCATAAACAACTTGAAGCATGGACATTCTTGAGATATTTATACATCTTAAGAATCATGTAAAGTGTGAAAAGTATAATGTCTTCAAAGTGATGTTTGTGTATAATCAAACATATGGAGATCGAGTATAATCTCATATGCTCAATATGATTGTGCATATAGATTAATATGATTTCCGATAGGTCAAGAGTTGACCAAACATATGATTCTACAAATCATTGTGTGAATCATATAGCCAGTTTATCAAATGTTGAGAAACTTGGCCAAACCACTGTCTGAAGTGATTGGCATGTTAATGCCAAAGCATGAATGAAGAAAGGATAAAACCTATGATAAAGATCAGTAGAGTGAAGTCCATAGACTAAAGAAAAGTAAATAAGTGTTCTAAATCCAAGCTTAGGTGCAAGTCTTCATCACTCAAGATATGGAGAGGGGTAAGTAGGAAAGGAAATAACCTCTTTATAGAGGATCTCGGGAAGATGATAGAGATAGAGATCTCTACTTCAGGACCTGAGAGGAAGTAAGCTAGAAACTACGTGGACCAAGTGTTTCTATCATTACAGTTACATTATGACATTCATGGGCATGTAATAGAATTAGTGAATTGCTATTATATACCTGTCATCAATGAAAACGTCATAGATCTTGTATGGGCAAGAGTGTTATGGACTGATGTTTCATTTTTAAGGATATGATCTTTGATGGAAATGTCTATGTCTCATCAATTATACTTGATAGTTAAAGAGACAAATGTGTGTGACACATGTAATGAATTACATGATAACTCAAACTTTAATGCCTATAGAGATGTCATCTAGAGCACATAAATGGGATTGAATTTCTGGAATCCATATGATGGATATCTAGACTCTTTTGGTTGTTGAACCAATAGAGACATGCTAATCTCATTAATTGTTAAATATGAAAAAGTTTCTTCACTAGATGTAGTGGGAGGACGATTATTCTATTAAGGATTATACATATTGATGTATATAGAAATTTTAGAATAAATTCTAAAGGTAATCACTAGTACTTCAGTGTATTTACTGATGACCTCAGTAGACATGATAGTTTGTATTTAGTGAAATACAAACATGAATCTCTTGAAGTGTTCAAGAAGATTAGAGTGAAGTACATAATAATCTTGGTATAAGTATTAAATTTCGATTTGATCGATTTGGAGATACTTTGAACCAAGAATTTGAGGACCTTTTGGAAGATCATGACAATGTATCATGATGGACTCCATCTGAAACACAATGATAGTGTATCATGAGAAGTGTGTCAGAAAGAAGGAATCACACCATGTTGAGTCAGAGTGTGATTACTAGGTAAATCTTCACATTTCCTTTTAGGCACATGCTTTACACTAGGAATAAAGAGAATCACAAAATGTTGCGGAATCTCAAAGTTCCTTAAGTAACACACAGAACGCATGGTTCTAGTAGAACACGCCTAGAGCTTGAATGATATATGATATCTTATGGATAAGAAGGTGGTGAGTTGATCATATGATGAGTCAACAGTCTACCTACAAGCTAATGAGAGCTAAAACCTAAGATATGGCTTGAAGCCATGAAATCTAAAATGGACTCCATGTACATCAACAAAGTATGACTTTGGCTGATCCACCTGAAGGGGTAAAACCCGTAGGGTACATTTGGGTCTTCCAGGAGAAGACTGACATGGAGGGTAATTTGGTTGCAAAGATTTTCTAACAATTTCAAGGTGTTGAACATGATGAAATCCTTTCAGCAGTTACCATGGATAAATCCATATGGATAAGTTGGCAATTGTAGCTTAATATGACTATGGGATTTGGCATATGGATGTTAAAATCACATTCCTTAAATGGAATATTGTGTAGGATGTGTATGTAACATAGCCTACAGGTTTTTTAAATCCAATAATGCAAATAAAGTCTATAAAGCTGCATAGATCAATCTTTGGATTGAAGCGGGCACCTCAAAATTGGGATCTTCTATTTGACAAGATAGTCAAAGAGTTTGACTTGAGTCAGAATAAAGAAGTAATGTGTGATTATAAGAATTTAGTGGGAGCATGTGTAAATTCCACATATTGATGGGGAATATCATCCTTATACTACAAAACCTGGCAACGAAGTGCATTCTAAAGTTTCAAAGAAGCATCCAATGTGATAGGAATCAAGATCAATAGAGATAGATAAAGAGGGATTCTTGACCTAAGAAAGAGAACATACTTTGGCTAGATGTTGAATGAGTTTAGCATGGTGAGAGAAAACGTGTCCATGTTCCATGGAGTTAGTCTCTCAAGAACCAAGTGTACCAATTCTTATGAAGAATAAGGAACACATGAATAGATGCCATACGAATTCGTAATTGGATATATCACATATGAACTCATCTCATTATCTTGTATGTATAGGACATGACAAGAATATATGAACTCATCATTTTGTATGTATTGGACATGATAAGAAGATATGAAATCATCATCTTGTATGACTAGATAATATAAATATCCAGTTATCTCGTATGTATTGGACATGATGAATGGATATCTGTCAAACTCTAGTATGAGTTACTGGAATACCATGAAGGACATCTTTATGTACTTGTGAAGTACTAAAAGGATTAGTTCTTTAGTTATGGTAATACGGAAGAGTTGGGTGTAAAGAGTTACACCGATGCAAGCTTCAGAAATGACAAAATTGTGTTTGACCTTAGAATAAGAATTGTTAGTTGGAAATGTTCCAACATAAGACAATTGATTAATTATACAATAAGAAGTCAAGTACCTTAGTGTTACGAACACTATGAAGGATATTGTATGGATCTAGAAGTTCATATGGATAAACTTATGGGAGGTTATGACCATTGGTGTCTCATTAGTAATATTGTGACAACAATGGACCTACTGGTTAGGCAAAGGAATTTCAAATAGCATACTATGACACTTCCATCTCATACGAGTTGTCGTACAGCAAGGGAATGTGAAACATGTAATATACCAACTTGAATCAAATGTTTCTTACCCGCTATAAAAGCACTTGTGCAGTAGAAACATGATGGACATGTTAAGATCACTTGGAATATGATTTATGGGTGATTGTCTCTAAGTGCAAGTGGGAGTCTGTTGGTATAGTATGTTCAGAGAGCCAATCATATGATGATTGCAAAGAGGCATATGATACTTGATTTGATCATGATAAATGTAATTTTGTCTATTATGTTTGTCTCACTCATAAGATGATGACACATACATGATAGATGTCTAAAGAATGATGAGACTCGATGACATATTCTTTCAAGTATGTGACTTGAATGATGAGACCATATGTATGATAAGAGTACATACATTCTTGTTATGTCCCTAGTCAGATATTATTGTGGAAGAAAAATAGACAACAGTAATACATAAGACTAGAGTGTGTGTTGACTGATGATAGAGTCTCATTAGTCATGATATATGATATCAAGTCAAGCACATAGATATATGTTAGATAATAGTATATCGGACAGACCCACCGTGAGAGTGATGCATGGATACCATGGAATGGTAGTCACAATCATCTCTCATAGTGATGGTGGTGATTGTGGTTCTTAGGCTTGAAATCACTGCAATTGTCACATGTCATTGGGTACATTTTGTCATCATCAAACACATTCCTAAAACACGGGTGTTATAAAGGTCATGGTTGGGTGACTTTGACACATGGGGATAGATTGTGAGTGATAGATATGGTATTTGTCCCTCCTACAAGGAGTATGATATCCAGGGCCCCTTGATAAGGGAGACTAAAAATTGTATGACCACACTCATGTGATTTTGATAAATGATATGTGAACTCATATGCATCTCATATAGTCAGCTCTAGGTCAAGGAACATGGATTGAATGTTGAAGAGGATGACGTTTCATGCATCGATTTCTATCTGTATGTCAGCGACAAAGGCACTATACGATCATTGTAACACTAATCATAGATTGTAGGTTGAAGTTGTTCTCCAACTTTTTGAGTTACTTGGGTAGCAATGATGAGTTGCTAGATTCCTCTCATTACTTGTGATGTCATAAGTTGTTATGAACATTCATTGCCAACGTAAATTAGAACCTACATGGTCACACACATAGGATACTCTAGAAGAGGATATTGTCCATGAATGATGTTTAGATTGATACTAAAGGTGTTTAGGTACTCAATTAAACATACAATTGACTGAATGGACTCAGAACTATCAAGTTCAAGTGTTGAACTAGCTAGTTAGAGTGTCAGGTCGATTAGAGATTGCATTGGCAATGTCAGGACTGCCAACCGACCGGTTCACCCTTGTGAGCCGATTGGGTGGTGTGACCGATTCACTTGGTGAAATAGGATGCTCACAGTACTGAGATTGGGATTTTCCCAGTTGGAGGAAAACTTTCGTGTTTCACTTGTTCAATTTGATTGGAATAAGGATTAATCTTTGCATTAATTGGAAACGATTGAGGAAAGTCAATTGTGGACAAGTCTGGGAAGTGAAATGACTGGTTCACACTCCCAACCGATCGGTTCACTAGTGAACTGATCGGCTCACCTTTCCAAATAACAGATTCATTTATGAAACAACTGGTTTGCCTACCGTAGTACAAACTATTCATGGAATTTTCAGATCCCTCTACTCCCGAACAGACTGGGAACCCTGACCCTACCCTCTACTATAAATAGAGGGGTACTGGGGGATTCTCAGAAGACATAACTCAAAACATCAGTTCTCTACAAAGTTGTTGTCCTCTCTGGTTCTAGTAACTGAGAGAGCCTAAGCAAGTGCTACCCAACTAGGGAGGAACAACGAGGGAAAGACAATTGTAGAAAAGCAGTCTGAGTTTGGGAGAGCAGGTTGGTGCTAGCACTCCAACAGGAGGGTCGTCTCCTTCCTGCCAGTTCTTCTAGAATGGAAGGAGTTCTAGGTGGTCCGTGTGGACTATCTGTAGAGGGGGGAGATGTTTTCCGCTCAGGAGGACACGTCAGCTACAGTATGTGGTGGAGGACAGAGTCCGTGGTGATGACCAGGAGCTGTACAGACACCGCCCAAGACATGGCACTGAAGACCACACATGGATGTGAGGTATTATCACTGGGCAAGCCCCAGGACCAGGTATAACTCACTAAAACCATCCTTCCCATTACATAGTCATTGATGTGATCTCCTGTTATGGGTTAATGGCCACTAAAACTTTTTGTTTCCATTTCCTACTCTGAGGCCATAAAACCCAACAAGTAAAGCATGTGACAATGGTTTTTCTTTTTTTTATCCTCTCTTGAATGCTTCTTACTAGACTGAATCACTTATAATGGTATATATAATGGAACTAGAATTGGAAATCTCGATTTTTTTGTTCTTATATCTCTTAATCCTATAATTGGTAAACTCCTTCTAGCTAATAAAATTGATATATATTTGTGGTGCCATACTTCTGGTCATGGTAAAAATGCATCAATTGAAGAAGTTGAGAAAAAAAAGTAGTCAAATGGATTCCTAATGTTTACTTTGGAAAAATACAAACCTTGCACACAAGGAATAGAAAACCAAATCTTCCTTAAGTCCAAAGGAGTCCTTAGTACAAAAAGAGTTGTAGAACTTCTTCATATTGATCTCTTTGGACAATTGTGCTCACAAACACATAGAAAGTGTAAAGTATTACTTGGTTATTGTTTAAGACCTTTATCACTTTACTGGGACCTTCTTTTGGGTTTCTAAAAGTGATGTGCTTGGTTTTTTATCTTCACTTTGCAAATGGAATCAAAACAAATCTTCTTGCTGAATAGCATGTATCCATAGTGATTGTGGGGGAAATATGAAAGTGATCTTTGTTTAAAAAGTTTTGAGATGAATATGGTTATGTGCACAACTTTTCTTCACCATGTAAACCTCAACAAAATTGGGTTGCAGAGAGGATGAATATATCTCCATGATATATGGCTAGGACAATGCTCTTAGAGTATGACGCCTATCTGAATATTTTGGGTCGACGCTGTCAACACTGCTTATTGAAAATCAAGTATTTACTCATTCTTTGCTTTAGGAAACCCCCTATGATTATGGCATGATATAAAGTTGACTATTATTTTCTTTCATTGTTTTTCCTATTTTTTAACGCCAAAAGACTCTCTTCATAAGGTCTAATGCTAGATCTTATGAGGTTTTTTTCTTGGTTGCATCATTTCTAGTAGAGATTTTATAATTTTTAACATTGATCTATCTAAAGTAGAATAATCCATAATTTTTTTTAAACTAACCCCTCTTTATTAATAAGTGTTGTTTATGACGATGTTCTAGATGAAGTGATTCATAGAATAAAAGAACTAGCATCAACAACAAAGATAAAGAGGTGGTTTAAAAATATTGCTCTCAGAGAGAAGAAAATAAGGATCTCACTCCCTACTTTGTTAAAGTCCATTTAAAAAGTTCATCATAGGAATCCCAATTGAAAGAGTGAATACATGGGTTGCCTTCAACAAAGAACAAGCAAACAGTCATTCATCTCAAAACTTGTGCCAAAGAATGTATAAGAAGTTGTGAAGATGAGGAGTGGATCTTAGCTATTCAAGAAGAGTTGGAACACTGCAAAGAACAAGGTCTGAAATCTTTTGCCAAGGCCAAAAGATAGAAACGTGATTGGCACAAATTAGGTCTATTGAGACAAGTTTGATGAACAAGGAAAAGTGGTAAGAAACAAACCAAGTTTTGTACAGAAAATCCATAATGAATAGGAAGGTATTGGTTTTGATGAAACGTATCCTCTTGATGCTAGATTAGAACCTATTTGTACGTTACATTCTTTTAATAGTCATAATTTCTTTATATCAAGGATGTTAAAAGTGCATTTCTAAACATTGAGTTAGAGGAGAAAGTCTTTCTATCTCAACCTCCTATCTTTGACCATGAAAAGCATGAATACCATGTTTATCTCTTATAAAAGGATATTTACAGTCTCAAACAAGCCCCTAGATCTTGGTTTAAAAACTTAAAACCATTTTATTGATTATGTATATGTCATGGGAAAAATTGATTATACTCTCTTTTTGAAATATAATTCTAATGTTTTGTAACTATTCATATAATATTGATGGGATTAAGGGATAAAGATTTCTCCCCACCTCTCCCACACCCATAGCAGAGGCGGAACACCTAGGAGGGTGGTAAATCAAGGTGGAAACTGGGATTCGAACTCGGTTCCCTTTTTTAGGGGACATCGTGCTTGACCACTTGAGCCACTCCTTGTCGGCTTCAAATACATATTGATGCTATCATTTTGGTATAAATTTTTATCTTTGCCAAGAGTATAGTTCCATAATGCAAAATGAATTTAAGATGAGCTTGATGGAAGAGATTATTTTCTTTCTTGGATTTCAAATAAAGCAAACAAAATCTGGGAAGTTCATTAGTCTAAACAAGTGCACTAATAAACTCATTAACCTCTTTGGGATGGAGAACAAAAACTCAATTGATACTCCCATGCCAAACATTGCAACAATTTATATAGATGAAGAAGGTGAAAAGGTAGATGAAAATCTCTACAAAGGTTGATTGTTAGTAACTATAGCTTATTGTCTCTAGACCGGACGTCATGTTTTATGTTGCCTTGTGTGCTATATTTTATTCAAGACCTATAAAATTCTAACATGTATCAGTAGAAAGTATTTTGAGGCACCTAGCCAAGATCCCAAATTTTGGTCTATGGTATCCTAAGTCAAGGGACTTTACTCTAACCATCTCTAGTGGTGTGGATTATGTTGGGTGCTTAATTGATAGAAAGTGCACAACTAGAAATTGATTCCTCCTTGGACCATGTTTAGTATCTTGGTTCTCAATAAAGAAAGTAGCATGGCAATATCAACGAATTTGAATACAAAGCAACTGGTAGTTTTTGTGCCCAAGTTAAATGGATGAAGCAAATGCTCCAAATCTTTGATGTACATTATGATGCTTCTCTTATATTTTGTGATAATGCTAGTGAAACAAATCCATCTTACAATACTATATTGCATAATAGATCTAAACATAAAGAGTTTTGCCATCATTTTCTCCATGATCACTACTAAGAAAGACATTTACATTACTCTTGTGAACACGGAAAAATAGTTAGTGGATATTTTGGCTAAGCCTCTTGCTATGGAAAAATTTATGTTTATTAGATCAAAACTGCTTAGCACTACCATTGATGATACCACGTGTCTCCTAGATAGAGTTATCTTTGCCTATATCATATTCAATATTTTCTATCATCTACTTGTGTTTGATAGAAAATGACAAGTTTTGAATGCTTTAATACATGCTTTTCATAAGAAAAAAAATCAACAAAGATTTTGTTTTAAATGTTTTATCACTTAAAGATGACATGTGACCACTCTAATGTGTCTAAATAACATATGTATACATGTTAGCTCATAATTATGTTTTTAAGGACTTCTAGATAAAGTTTTGATGGAAGTGTGCCTTTTGGACAAGGACTTCCATCAATCAACATGGTCTTGGGCCTATCTCAACCAATGAGGTGCATTTGAGGATTCTCAAAATGGGTTGTCGATCAAGTTCCTTATGAAATGAACTTGAATGATGATATTGTGTCATGTTTTTTGTATTTGGTACCCTGGCCGAGAATGAACCTTCTCAACTAATTCAGCTCGATAACATCACTATTTTGGTTGTCTTCTCCTCCTCTGGCATCAAACCCTAGCTCTATTTCTCTCTCCATTGCACCCTTCCAATTTTAGTTATTCTCTTTTACATATTCTTGTCTCAGTGTCTTTTTTCAACAAAAAATGCAAAACCCACTAAAATTTTAGGTCTAAGAGAGTTTCACATCCTCCTCCAGCATCCAATAAAACTGGTTCTTTCAATGGTATTTAGTTATCCATCTTCAACCTATCTAACTGTAACATCCCTGACCTGGGTTATAAATTAACCCTAGGTGTTTTGCCTAAATATGTAATTAAATCCTTGTGATTATCTTTTGGCATGTAATTAAGTTCCTAAGGAACATACATTTTCATTTCTGTCCTTTTAAAACAATGTTGTAGAATTATTTGGTAATGCAGGGGCCTATGTGCAAATTACCCAGTTAAAAGGTGTAACTTGCAAATTTCACAAGTTAAGATGTTCCTATGATGATGAGACATCATATGAGTAAATATGATGAGGTAAGATGGATTTCCCAAGCTTGGGCATCAAGATACAGCTTGTGGAATGATCCTTGTGCTTAAAAACCATAATTTGGATTAAAGTGCAATTTACCCAAATGTGGGGTGAAACTTATAAAATACACCATCTTGAACATCTTTTATGACTTTTGACATCATTTAAACTAATAATGATGAAGGGGGCACTTCCTTTGAATAATCATATAATAAGGAACACCTTTGTAATTAAATCATCAAGATAAAAGTAAGGAGACCCTTATGTACATATGTACCTTAGTGATAAGTTGACCTTCCTTGCCTTTAGTTCTTGGTTTTAGAAGGAGTTTTACCTTAGAAAAGAAGAGGAGGGACGTGCCTAAAAGAAAGGAAGGACCTAGTTGTGAAAAGGAGGAGTAAGTTGTCCTTATGATGAAAATAACCCCAAAGGTACTTATACCCTTTCCTTTGCAATCAAAGGCAATGTTTTCCTTTCACTCTTCACTTATCTCTTGCTGTGGCCGACTAAGGAAGGATCTCAAGAGCTCAAGGAAATGACCAACCTGTTCTAAGGTAAGAGAACACCACCTTCTAACTTTGATTCATGGAGGAAATCGTATTACAAGGTTGAATTGCTAGTTTTCTTACTTAGGTTCCTTGTTCTAGCCGACCATCCCCATCTTTTTCTTGAAGAATTGACCTTGGCCGACCTATGGAGCTCAAGACGCCATTAAAGGCTTGGAAGCTTGGAAGCTCTAGGAAACACGTTTGAGGCGGGTTTTATAACTCTAACCCTTAGCTTTGTTATGCATATCTTTGTTCTTGTTTCCTATGATTAGTTCTTCTTCTACCTCCCATCTTCCTTGCTCTTTTGCAAGCAAAACGGTGGAGGAACCAACCTGAACAGAGGTTGAGGATGATGGGAATGGATTCCTAGGTCACTTTATGAAACGACCTTGAACCCTTTTGGTCCAAATGGGTGCAACTCATTTAAGGTCAAACGGGTTCAACCCGTTTGATCTCAAACGATCCTGCAATATCGTTTGGATCCAAACGACCCCAAGACCATTTCATAGGGTTGACCAAGGTACGAACGTTTGAGGGTCTGTTCATAATGTATTTAATTTCATTCCTACAAAGAATTGTAATCTAATTCCTAACCAATTAAGAGTTGAAGACACTTCAATAACCTAACCCTAATCGGGTGAAAGTTGTTGATTCCAATATAGATCTTGTTGAGTTTTGGGTTGAAGGACCCAAACGGGTTCCAACCCATTTGGGGGTTCATCCAAACAATCTCACACTCGTTTAGTGACACCCCAAGATCGTTTGGAGGTCTAGGGTTAAAGAAATTTGATGGTTTGAGGGTCCAATTACAAGATGTTGATAATTGATGAAAAGTGCTGATTTTTAATTTAATTAGGGCTCAACCCTTATCAAATCATTTTGGTTTTTGGTCAAACTTTGGGAAAACGGTCTCAAGATTATTTGGAGGACATCCAAACGATCTCAAGACCGTTTGGGCCAAGTTTGGGCCCAATTGGAGTTCAATTGATGGGTTCAATTACACTTTGTTTCACATTATTGAAAATTGATGATTAGCCTATTGGAAACCCTAATTGAGTTAGACTTAACCCTAATTGGCTTTCAATTGAGGGTCACATTGGAGTCCAATTGATTGAGGCTCATCCTAATTGACTCAATTTGTAAGTGGTTAACATGGCTTTGGCCAATTAAAGGCTTCAACATAGGAAACCCTATTCAAATATAACCTATGTGTCACCTTTATGTTCATGCGGTTTGAACCCAAGTTGGTCCACACTCGTTTGAGTCCAAATGATTCCACACTCATTTAAGCCCAAACGAGTCCACACTCGTTTGATCTCAAATGGGTTCACACTCGTTTGTTCTCAAACGGGTTCACACTCGTTTGATCTCAAAAGGGTTCACACTCGTTTGAACTCAAATGGGTTCACACCCGTTTAGACTCAAATGGGTTCACACTCGTTTAAGGCTCAAATGGGTCCAAGGTCGTTTGAGGTTAAATGAGTTCAAGGTCGTTTAAGAATCAAATGGGTTGAAGGTTGAAGGTTAAACCCTAAACCAATTGGAGACCTTCAAGGTTGATTATACTTAATCACTTGAAAGTGTAAAAGGTTCAATGATGATCTAATCTAAACCCTAATGGTAACCTAAGATGTTAAGGGACTAAGTGGCTAATGAATTGACCCATGATGATGGTCAATGGGTAAATTTCCAAAATGCCCCTGAAAGGTTCAATTGAGTGATACCTTGTTTTAATCAAACCCTAATCACTTGATAGTGATGAGTTGACTTGTGTTAATCAATAAGGACTTAACCCAACCTAATCTAGAGTGGTGTAATCACTATCTACTAGTTAGAGGAGAGAGAACGTACCAATTATAATGGAAACTCAAGTAAAATACCTTCAATATACATGAATGTGCAAGTTTAGGTATGATCCACTTATGTGAGATCATGGAAACCCTAATTATGATAATTGATGAATTTTAATATTATCTGAGGTCTTTAATGATGATGTTTCTCATACATGGGGATGTTATGAGATCATTTCACCATGAGGTGAATAGTAAACCCTAATTCTAGGGTGATGACATGTAATGTGAATATTAAACCCTAATTGATGAAAACCAGGGAAACCTAGCTCTTGTATGAGTAGGGAGATACAACTTCTTTAAATAAGTTATTTACTGTTATAAGTTGATTTAACCATGCAGGTTCCTTTATGAGGATGATCATATCCAGGTATGGATGATGATACTATATTCATTGAAAGCATGTTGTTAGCTTTATGAATAGTGATATATCATGATGCCTTGTTAATAGCATCTTATGAGATTGATAGGTTGTGAGAGCCATGAATACCATCAAGGTCATGCTTTAAGAGATGACTTGTGATGAGAATATTGAGAAATGATAATTGATGAGAGTTAGGCTTGTTACATTTAGTATTCTTCTTTCATAGCTGCTATGCTAATGATTAATGTTTGAAAACATGTATGATGATAAAAGAATACTGAAATGTACCTAACTAATCAAGTATAATCATACCATGTAGAGCCCTGATCATAGATCCATCATTGTCAGGAATTAGATGATGGTGAAACAGGTTTTCCTAAGGGGATTCCTGGAGCACATACTTTTGAATATGTGGGGTAATATGGATGTGAATTTCCTTACAACCTAGTGTAGGAATTGATGTAGATGTATCTTTATTCTATCAATCCTTCACTATGTGTTTATTCCGGGGTGATGTAACACTAATCTCCCGAGGAAATCTTTTCTACCGCATCGATGAGAGATAAACAAGAAATCTTTCGATGGTGAAGAGAGTACAGAATGCCACTGTGACTCTAATAGCGAAGTACCAGAATACCCTGGTAAGCTATTGTAACAGAGACACTAGATGTCCTGCATGTTGATCCTCATACTGACTGAGGAAGATGAGGTCATAAGAATCCGGCTCTTTTGATGACCTATGTATGATACCGATGCGACTTAATAGTGATCGGTTGGAGTATGAGCGGTATACCTCATCTCCGCAGGGCATAATGATGTTTGTAAAACATAATCAACCGCGTAGAATATCTTCTTAGGTTGAACCACGAAATACATTGGTTGATGATACATTACTTAGTATACATGTTTTTCATATTCCTTAAATGTTGTTGTTCTAATTGATAACAATCTGCTGCTGATTACCTTAGAGCTTTTATTTCCTATGTTATTCTTGGTTGCTATAATAAAGCTTCTGGCGGAGAGTTATAACTCTCGCTGGGACAATTATTTAAAATTGTCTCACCCTGTAGATTTCAACTTTTTAGGTGGTCGTCGAGGATGAAGGAACCAATCTGTAGGTGATCAGAATCAGCAGCAGCAGCACCAGGAGCAGCAGTGAATCTCAGGTGGAGATACTGACTGCTGAGTCATGTAGTTAGATGGTCTTATGTCGTCTTTGTACTCTCAGGTCCTTGGAGTCTTTTGGTCTAAGATTTTGGGTTTTAAATCTTGAGATTTTGTATCTGGATGTATATAATCACTCATGAAGTGATCTAACATAGATGTAATATGTTTACCTTGTTTCTTATAAAAGGAGTTTCATGATTTCAAGATCTTGTCTCAAAAAGTTTTAATTTCCGGTGATTTTCGTATTCCACTGTTAATCGAATCGCTTCCGCTGAGTTTAATCGTGTTTATCTCGGGTTTTGGAGATCAGAGCCCACAATTAAGTGGTATCAGAGCTCTAGGTTCACTGAGTCTACAGAGACATAGGACTTAGAGTGTCAAGTCTATCCTTAGTACTTCTTTCTTATCTAATAGAGTCTTCTGCTCCTCAGGAGAAGAAGATAATTAAGGATGTCTGGACCACAGGAGGAGTACGAGGCCGAAAGTAGTGTTGCTGCGCCTCGAGAAGGTGCAAGGGACCTAGAAATAGAGCAACCTGTACCTGAGCCACCTAGAGAACCACCTTAGTTTGACCCAGCTGACATGGGAAACCCAGCTGTTCAAACTATGTTCGGGCATTTTATGATTGCTATGACACACATTACCGACAGGATGCCCATGCCTACACCTAGGGCACCTGCCCAGCCTGAAGGACAAGGTATCGGTAAGACATTCGAGCGACTTCGTTGTGTCGGAGCAACCGAATACTTTGGAACAACTGATCCTGCAGATGCCGATCTGTGGTTAACCGAGTTGGAGAAAGCTTTTAGAATCCTCAACATCCCAGAAGCTCAGAAGGTTAGACATGTTGTCTATCTTCTCAAGGGAAGTGCTGGTCACTGGTGGACCATGGAAGAGCAGAAGAGGCCTGGAGTGGAGATCTCGTGGGAAGATTTTCGTCAGGAATTTATCAATAGATATTTTACAAAGACCTTCCTAGACGAGAAGATCTCTCAGTTTGAGAGATTGAGGCAAGGCATGATGAACATTAGCGAGTATGAAGCTAAGTTTATGGAGTTATTGCGGTTTTGTCTGCACATGGCTGCCACAGAAGAAGAAAGAATCAGAAGGTTCGAGAAGGGTTTAAACGCCGACTTGACTACTCCCGTGTCTGTCCTAGAGAATCGGGAGAGGTTTGCTACCTTCATTGAGTCAGTCCGAAGGATAGAGAAATCCGTAGTCGAGAAGTGACAAACCCATAAAAGATATCCGCAGTTCCAGGGTTCTTCATCTAGAGACTTTAAGAAACCTAGATTCTCTGCACCTACACCTCCACCACCCAGATCTAATTTTCAAACTCAGTGGTCACCAAGTAGAGGTAGAGGACGGAGTTTACCGCTACAAGAGACTCGCAGTTCAGCATCAATGTCAGTCACAGGACCACCTAGACCACAACAACTGGAGAGGAGCTGCTACAACTATGGGAAGGTGGGACACTTGATGAAGGACTGCAGGTCTAGTCCTGTCAGTGTGACACAGCCCCAGAGATAGAATCAACAGGGATCACAAAGAAGGCAGTCTCAAGGAGAAGCTAGAGGACGTGGACAAGCGTCTCAGGCTGGATCGTCAGCACCAACTCAACCTCATGCGACAGCGAGGTTCTATGCTATGAACCCACCAGATGCAGTGGTCAATCCACGGGTTGTGGCAGGTCATATAGAACTTTTATATTCTGATATGTCTAAATCCTGCGTTGTATCTGTTTTGATTGACCCGGGTGCTATGCACTCCTTTATCACTCGAAGGGTGATTCATAACTACAATATTACAGTCAGTCTTAGGGCAGATAGTTTGTTGCTTGAGACTCCGTTGAGAGGGTCTGCTGTGTTGCAGGAGGTATGCTCTCCCTGTAACATCTTCTTTTCTAACCATCGCATTCAAGTGGATCTTATACCACTTGAGATGCAAGGATTTGATATAATTCTTGGGATGGATACCTTGGAAAGGTATAGGGTTGTCTTGGATTGTGAATCCAAGCAGGCTGTGTTTGCTTATGAAAGCAACACATGGATCTTTCAAGGAGAGAGAAAGATTCTACCCACCTGTCTTATGTCAGTGATGGTTGCTGATAAGTTGATGAGACAAGGATGTTATGCATTCTTGGCCCATGTGGTAGATACTACCATGGAGAGTCCTAACCCTGCTGAAGTTCCTGTAGTCAGGGAATTTGAAGATGTATTTCCTGAAGAACTTCCAGGTGTGCCACTGCCTCGGGAAATTGATTTTGAAATCAATTTGATCCCAGATACATTACCTATAGCCCAGACACCGTATAGGATGGCGCCTGCTGAGATGGCAGAACTCAAGAAGCAGCTTTAAGAGTTGCTTGAGAAGGGTTTCATCTGACCGAGCACTTCACCCTAGGGTGCTCCAGTTTTTTTTGTTAAAAAGAAAGACGGGTCAATGTGGTTGTGCATTGATTACAGACAACTAAATAAAGTAATGATAAAGAATAAGTACCCGTTGCCGAGGATTGATGATCTTTTTGACCAGTTGCGTGGTGCAATAGTCTTCTCAAAGATAGACTTGAGGTCTGGATATCATCAACTCCGTATTAAGGATAGTGACATATCCAAGTCTTCCTTTAGGACACGATATGGTCACTATGAATTCACGGTTATGTCGTTTGGACTAACCAATGCACCGGCTGCATTCATGGAACTCATGAATAGAGTTTTTCGACCTTTCCTTGATTAGTGTGTTGTCGTCTTCATAGATGACATTCTGATTTATAGTAAGGATGCTCAGCAGCATGAACAGCATCTCCGACAGGCTCTAACTCTGCTAAGAAAACATAAGCTATATGCTAAGTTCAGCAAATGTGAGTTCTGGTTGCCGGAAGTATCTTTTCTTGGACATGTGATATCTTCCTCGGGTATTCGTGTTGACCCTACAAAGGTAGAATTTGTTCTACAGTGGGAACAACCGAAGACACCAATGGAGATTCGAAGTTTCTTGGGATTAGTTGGTTATTATCAAAGGTTTATTAAGAATTTCAGTTCTATAGCCTTACCCTTAACCAAGTTAACCCAGAAAGATGTTCCTTTTACCTGGAGTGATAAGTGTCAACAATCTTTTCAGCTGTTAAAGGAGAGGTTGACAAGTGCACCTGTGCTTGTGTTACCTGAGCAAGGAAAAGGATACATAATTTTCTGTGATGCCTCCAAGAATGGACTCGAATGCGTGTTGATGCAGGATAAGCAAGTGATTTCTTTTGCTTCACGACAGCTTAAGAAACACGAAGAGAATTATCCGACACACGATCTGGAGTTAGCTGTTGTGGTTCATGCCCTGAAAATCTGGAGACATTATCTCTACAGAGAGACATTCCAGATTTTCACAGATCACAAAAATCTTAAGTATATCTTCTCTCAGCATGAGCTTAACATGAGGCAACATCGCTGGATGGAGTTAATCAAGGATTATGATTGTACAATAGATTACCATCCAGGAAAGGCCAATGTAGTTGCATATGCCTTGAGTAGGAAATCAGCAACATCATCCTCTGATAGGGCACAATTAAACTCTTTAGTATGCCCTAGGAGAGATATGCTTATCTCCTTAAGGCAAGACAATGTACAGATGAAGGTGTCATGGATTGTCGGGTTGTTGGCTGAGTTGCAGAGGCTACACCCTGTGTTTCACATTTCTATGTTAAGGAAATGTCATCCTGATACCGAGTCAGTTCTACAACCTATGGAAGTAGAATTGAATGATGATATAACTTATGAGGAAGGACCAGTGTCAATCCTTGACAACAGAATTAAAAAGTTAAAGATTAAAGATATAAACCTTGTGAAAGTCCTCTGGAACCACCGTGGTGTTGAAGAAGCCACTTGGGAACTAGAGGATGAGATGAGAAGGAAGTACCCTTCTCTTTTCTCCTAATACGTTTTGTCGATTTCGGGGACGAAATCCTTATAAGGGGAGGATAATTTGTAACATCCCTGACCTGGGTTATGAATTAACCCTAGGTGTTTTGCCTAAATATGTAATTAAATCCTTGTGATTATCTTTTGGCATGTAATTAAGTTCCTAAGGAACATACATTTTCATTTTTGTCCTTTTAAAACAATGTTGTAGAATTCTTTGGTAATGCAGGGGCCTATGAGCAAATTACCCAATTAAAGGGTGTAACTTGCAAATTTCACAAGTTAAGATGTTCCTCTGATGATGAGACATCATATGAGTAAATATGATGAGGTAAGATGGATTTCCCAAGCTTGGGCATCAAGATACAGCTTGTGGAATGATCCTTGTGCTTAAAAACCATAATTTGGATTAAAGTGCAATTTACCCAAATGTGGGGTGAAACTTATAAAATACACCATCTTGAACATCTTTTATGACTTTTGACATCATTTAAACTAATAATGATGAAGGGGGCACTTCCTTTGAATAATCATATAATAAGGAACACCTTTGTAATTAAATCATCAAGATGTAAGTAAGGAGACCCTTATGTACATATGTACCTTAGTGATAAGTTGACCTTCCTTGCCTTTAGTTCTTGGTTTTATAAGGAGTTTTACCTTAGAAAAGAAGAGGAGGGACGTTCCTAAAATAAAGGAAGGACCTAGTTGTGAAAAGGAGGAGTAAGTTGTCCTTATGATGAAAATAACCCCAAAGGTACTTATACCCTTTCCTTTGCAATCAAAGGCAACGTTTTCCTTTCACTCTTCACTTATCTCTTGCTGTGGCCGACTAAGGAAGGAGCTCAAGAGCTCAAGGAAATGACCAACCTGTTCTAAGGTAAGAGAACACCACCTTCTAGCTTGGATTCATGGAGGAAATCGTATTACAAGGTTGAATTGCTAGTTTTCTTACTTAGGTTCCTTGTTCTAGCCGACCATCCCCATCTTTTTCTTGAAGAATTGACCTTGGCCGACCTGTGGAGCTCAAGACGCCATTAAAGGCTTGGAAGCTTGGAAGCTCTAGGAACCATGTTTGAGGCGGGTTTTATAACTCTAACCCTTAGCTTTGTTATGAATATCTTTGTTCTTGTTTCCTATGATTAGTTCTTCTTCTACCTCCCTTCTTCCTTTCTCTTTTGCAAGCAAAATGGTGGAGGAACCGACCTGAACAGAGGTTTAGGATGATGGGCGTGGATTCCTAGGTCACTTTATGAAACGACCTTGAACCCTTTTGGTCCAAATGGGTGCAACTCATTTAAGGTCAAACGGGTTCAACCCGTTTGATCTCAAACGATCCTGCAAGATCGTTTGGATCAAAATGACCCCAAGACCGTTTCATAGGGTTGACCAAGGTACAACCATTTGAGGGTCTATTCATAATGTATTGAATTTCATTCCTACAAAGAATTGTAATCTAATTCCTAACCAATTAAGAGTTGAAGACACTTCAATAACCTAACCCAAATCGGGTGAAAGTTGTTGATTCCAATATAGATCTTGTTGAGTTTTGGGTTGAAGGACCCAAACGGGTTCCAACCCATTTGGGGTTTCATCCAAACAATCTCACACTCGTTTAGTGACACCCCAAGATCATTTGGAGGTCTAGGGTTAAAGAAATTTGATGGTTTGAGAGTCCAATTACAAGATGTTGATAATTGATGAAAAGTGCTGATTTTTAATTTAATTAGGGCTCAACCCTTTTCAAATCATTTTGGTTTTTGGTCAAACTTTGGGAAAACGGTCTCAAGATCGTTTGGAGGACATCCAAACGATCTCAAGACCGTTTGGGCCAAGTTTGGGCCCAATTGGAGTTCAATTGATGGGTTCAATTACACTTTGTTTCACATTATTGAAAATTGATGATTAGCTGATTGGAAACCCTGATTGAGTTAGACTTAACCCTAATTGGCTTTCAATTGAGGGTCACATTGGAGTCCAATTGATTGAGGCTCATCCTAATTGACTCAATTTGTAAGTGGTTAACATGGCTTTGGCCAATTAAAGGCTTCAACATAGGAAACCCTATTCAAATATAACCTATGTGTCACCTTTTTGTTCATGCGGTTTGAACCCAAGTTGGCCCACACTCGTTTGAGTCCAAACGAGTCCACACTCATTTAAGCCCAAACGATTCCACACTCATTTGATCTCAAATGGGTTCACACTCGTTTGATCTCAAACGGGTTCACACTCGTTTGATCTCAAACGGGTTCACACTCGTTTGAACTCAAATGGGTTCACACCCGTTTAGACTCAAATGGGTTCACACTCGTTTAAGGCTCAAATGGGTCCAAGGTCATTTGAGGTTAAACGAGTTCAAGGTCGTTTAAGAATCAAATGGGTTGAAGGTTGAAGGTTAAACCCTAAACCAATTGGAGACCTTCAAGGTTGATTATACTTAATCACTTGAAAGTGTAAAAGGTTCAATGATGATCTAATCTAAACCCTAATGGTAACCTAAGATGTTAAGGGACTAAGTGGCTAATGAATTGACCCATGATGATGGTCAATGGGTAAATTACCAAAATGCCCCTGAAAGGTTCAATTGAGTGATACCTTGTTTTAATCAAACCCTAATCACATGATAGTGATGAGTTGACTTGTGTTAATCAATGAGGACTTAACCCAACCTAATCTAGAGTGGTGTAATCACTATCTACTAGTTAGAGGAGAGAGAACGTACCAATTATAATGGAAACTCAAGTAAAATACCTTCAAAATACATGAATGTGAAAGTTTAGGTATGAACCACTTATGTGAGATCATGGAAACCCTAATTATGATAATTGATGAATTTTAATCTTATCTGAGGTCTTTAATGATGATGTTTCTCATACATGGGGATGTTATGAGATCATTTCACCATGAAGTGAATAGTAAACCCTAATTCTAGGGTGATGACATGTAATATGAATAGTAAACCCTAATTGATGAAAACCAGGGAAACCTAGCTCTTGTATGAGTAGGGAGATACAACTTCTTTAAATAAGTTATTTACTGTTATCAGTTGATTTAACCATGCAGGTTCCTTTATGAGGATGATCATATCCAGGTATGGATGATGATACTATATTCATTGAAAGCATGTTGTTAGATTTATGAATAGTGATATATCATGATGCCTTGTTAATAGCATCTTATGAGATTGATCGGCTGTGAGAGCCATGAATACCATCAAGGTCATGCTTTAAGAGATGACTTGTGATGAGAATATTGAGAAATGATAATTGATGAGAGTTAGGCTTGTTACATTTAGTATTCTTCCTTCATAGCTGCTATGCTAATGATTAATGTTTGAAAACATGTATGATGATAAAAGAATACTGAAATGTACCTAACTAATCAAGTATAATCATACCATGTAGAGCCCTGATCATAGATCCATCATCGTCAGGAATTAGATGATGGTGAAACAGGTTTTCCTAAGGGGATTCCAGGAGCACATACTTTTGAATATGTGGGGTAATATGGATGTGAATTTCCTTACATCCTAGTGTAGGAATTGATGTAGATGTATCTTTATTCTATCAACCCTTCACTATGTGTTTATGCCGGGGTGATGTAACACTAATCTCCCGAGGAAATCTTTTATACCGCATCGATGAGAGATAAACAAGAAATCTTTCGATGGCGAAGAGAGTACAGAATGCCACTGTGACTCTAATAGAGAAGTACCAGAATACCCTAGTAAGCTATTGTAACAGAGACACTAGATGTCCTGCATGTTGATCCTCATACTGACTGAGGAAGATGAGGTCATAAGAATCCGGCTCTTTTGATGACCTATGTATGATACCGATGCGACTTAATAGTGATCGGTTGGAGTATGAGCGGTATACCTCATCTCCGCAGGGCATAATGATGTTTGTAAAACATAATCAACCGCGTAGCATATCTGCTTAGGTTGAACCACGAAATACATTGGTTGATGATACATTACTTAGTATACATGTTTTTCATATTCCTTAAATGTTGTTGTTCTAATTGATAACAATCTGCTGTTGATTACCTTAGAGCTTTAATTGCCTATGTTATTCTTGGTTGCTATAATAAAGCTTCTGGAGGAGAGTTATAACTCTCGCTGGGGCAATTATTTAAAATTGTCTCACCCCGTAGATTTCAACTTTTTAGGTGGTCGTCGAGGACGAAGGAACCAATCTGCAGGTGATCAGAATCAGCAGCAGCAGCACCAGGAGCAGCAGTGAATCTCAGGTGGAGATACTGACTGCTGAGTCATGTAGTTAGATGGTCTTATTTCGTCTTTGTACTCTCAGGTCCTTGGAGTCTTTTGGTCTGAGATTTTGGGTTTTAAATCTTGAGATTTTGTATCTGGTTGTATATAATCACTCATGAAGTGATCTAACAGAGATGTAATCTGTTTACCTTGTTTCTTATAAAAGGAGTTTCATGATTTCAAGATCTTGTCTCAAAAAGATTTAATTTCCGGTGATTTTCGTATTCCGCTGTTAATCGAATCGCTTCCGCTAAGTTTAATCGTGTTTATCTCGGGTTTTGGAGATCAGAGCCCACACTAACGGTATGTCTTTGCTTCATCATAAACATTTCTCTAATCAACCATTTGTTGACATTGGTTTAAAGAACTATGTTGTATATTTGTTGCCTAAAATTTGTGCTTGTCTACGCCAACATCTTTGACAATTTGATTCTAGTAAGCAAGTTGTAGATGAATTCTTTTCCAATCTTGCTTGGAAATATACCACAAAATTGCCACCTTTGATCAATCTATTTTTTTTAGATCCATGATTCTCGAAAACCAATTAGAAATTTCTAAAGAGAGTCTTAGTTACTAGATTTGTCTCTATGGATCTTTCATTACTAACAATTATGAATAAAGCAAGCCCTTGATCTCCTTCATCCTGAAAGTCTCTATCAGTGCTTTGATCCCAATTTTCAAACTCACAATATTCATATGGCCATAAAAAAACCCAACTATGACGACACTAAAATATTTTTTATATATTCTTTTGCTCTTTTTCCTCAAGAAAAGGGTGGCATCCATATTCAATGCAAATTTCCATCCAAAGAAATTCAAACATATATTGCTGAGAAAATAGTGTACATTGTATACTTCCTGTTAAATGTAATTAGGGTTAAGTGGTCTAGGAATATCTTGCATCAAATGACTTTCTTTGATTCTAAACAAAATACCCATCAACCATAGCCCAACCTCATCTGTGGTATTTTTTACACTCTCGTTAACAATAATCTTTTTGTCAAATAGAATTAGCCATCTGATAGAAGGACTATTCCAATCATCTTTACATCTTTCAATAAATCCCACATCAATACCAATATTTCACCCAGTGCTTCAACATCTTGGTCTCATCCTCACAACTTCACCTCTCATGTACCCACACCTGCCCATCCTATTTCACCACCTTCACATCCTTTTGCCATGCCTCCATCTACACCTCATGACTCATTCTCTATATCCAATGAGGAATTTATGTGATATATATTGTATGAAGATGATTAACACACATTAGCACATTCTAACCTTCATGATGACCTCATTCATATCATGTATTCATTGAAAATGTCTTGGTCTCACCCATATCCTACCTACCATCCACCATTCTGGTCTATTGATTATGTTGCCTAAGCATATCATTAGTTTACCCTACTTCCGAGTACCCATCCTCGTTTCCCCTGATGTTGCTTCTATTGGTTCCCCTCATCCATCATCTCACCACTTCCACTACTTATAGCTCCACTCACCTCTTCACATGTTGACCTATCTCTAGCCATGGTCCCTTAGTTGGTCTCCTTCCCGACCTAGTTCACTATCAGCAAGGCACTAAGCCCATGTACCTACAGTTTTGAGACTTTGTTTTACATGGTTATATGACTGAGGCTCATACACACACTCTAATGGTATGTAAATGGTAATGGATGAGGTTCTTGATGATGTGAAAGATGATGATTGTGTTGGTGATGAGGAATATGGTGATGATAAAGAAGATGTTGAAGATGGTCTTCAAAGCCCTCGTCACTACCCTATGACTAAAAAATGAGAAAGTTTATGAGGATTATGATCCTCGCTTGGCTAACTAGTTCTTAGTCTTGAGTGTCTTGCCAATATATATTTTTTTAGCTTAGCATATATTAGATAGGACACATGTTGTCTAAGGCCTTACTTTATCTTCTACTTTCCTGAGTTGTAGTGTTCATTTGGTTGTATTCTTTGTATTAATAGATGGTTTTGTATGTACTTCTAGTTTATGTTGTTGATGTACTCCAACATAGTTATTCAATATTTATCTTTCATGGTTTTGAGTTCTTTAGAGAAAATATAACTTGATTTGTGAAATTGAAAATCTTTTGTTATATGGCATGTTGCTTCTTATGTTCATGTTTGTGGGAGATAAGACATTTTTTATGATCTTCTAACCCTCTCCTCCACACACACACATGTTTTGATAATAAAAAAGGACAAAGTGAAACAAAATCTTGAAATGGATCTTATTGTATACTCTTTTATAAAAATGTTAGAAATGAATGGATATAGATAGAAATTGTTATTTCTTGGGAGGAATAAAATACAAGCATGAAAAGCAGATATTGAGGGGGGTCTCCTTTTGAAAATGCACAGAAACTCCTCTAAGGTTCAAAGGTAAAATAATTGAATCCATTTCTTTCAATATTTTTAGGAATGGTTTTCCATATTTAAAAAGGAGGAGATGTTGACTTGAGGATTATACATTACACAATTTTGTATGATGACTTCACCATTCTATTCATGTATATATAACATTTATTGTGATACCATTTCATATTGTATGTACACTCAAATCATTTGAATACACAAATGCTAGTTTGGGGAAATACAAGTCAAAATGGCACAAAATCAAGAATTGAAGAATCGACAGTTTCTCATCAAGATTTTGTTGTAAATCATTTGTAATGACTTTATGACTTGTAATCAGTATTAGTTGCTAGTTATAATATATTAGTTATATGATAGATGTACTTTTTCATCTAATGACTTAATGCAAATTAGGGATTTTCATCAGCGAAGAATGTCCACAGATTATCTTGACTGACGTGCCTATTAGCCTTAGTCATTCAATCTCATCAACTGAGATGTTGATTGTCATTTCTTCTATAAAGCTAATTTTGGTTATATGTCATAAGGCCATCATATAATCATTGAAAATGGATACTTTCTACTTGATTTGATCACTAATAAAAGGCAATTGCACTTACTATGATAGTTTCAGTATTGAGATAATGAATACACTTAATAATGTCCTAAAAATATTTTTACTCGGCGACATAGTTTGTGTTGAGGACCTGACATCAGATCATATGTATGATAAGACTACTCATTCTTATTATGTCCCTAGTCAGTTATTATTGTGTATAGTATAGGACAACAATAAAATACAAGGCTAGCATGTATGTTGAATGATGATTATGTCTCTTTGGTCATGATATTGGATATCAACTCAAATACATGGATACTTGTTAATGAACAAGTCGTACTACATAGACCCACCTTGATATTAACACATGGAAGTCATGTAATGGCATTTCATACTCATATCTCAATGTGACATTGGTGATTGGGGTCCTTAGACCTAAAGTCACTACAATGACACATGTTGCTTTGTGTACTTTGACACTAGATCAACAAACTATGAAATACAAGTAGATAAAAGGTGGTGATTGGGTACACTATGACATATGGGCATATTGTTAGTGATTTAAATTGAATTTCCCCCTAATTCATAGTAATATCCATGGCTACTTGATGATTGAGTTTATGAAATGTATGGATATGCTCATGTGAGTCAATATATGATATTGAGCTCACAATATCTCAAATAGTTTTCTCTAGTACAAGGAACATAGATTCAATATTAAGAGGATGACAATCCATGTCTCAGTTTCAATCGGGATATCTATGGCAAAGGGATTATATGGTCATGGTAAAATTTATCACTTTACATGTTGTAGTTGTTCTCCAACTCATCCATATTACTTGGGTGGCAATAATATCTGGATAGATACCAATATTTTCTCATATTGTTTTGAACATCACTACCAATGTAAGTAGGAACCTACCAAGTCACGCATATGAGTATGCTTAAGGGAATTGAAGTTCTCAGTCAAACATATATTTAGAATGGTCTTGAATCATGAACATGGTGATTTACCCTCAGATCAAGCAAACAAGATGTTTGATTAGTCGATTGTAATGGTTGGGTCAATAGAACAATTGATTGACAATTGGTTAACTGAGTTTTCCCCTAGACTGACATGATCAGACGATCAGGAAACCTGATAGGACAATCACAATGTGACAAGTAAAGTTTCAAATTAAAAAGAAATTTAGATCTAGATCTGAGCTATCTAATCTACCAATAGATAATATGATTGAGCAATCAGAGTGCCCAACAGGAATGGGATCAGCTGATCAGGTAATGTGATTAGACGATCAAGATTCAGTCCCAACTTTTCAACATTAAACTATTTTTAAGATTGTGATTATGAAAGGGATTTGTACTAAGACCATCATGCATAAAAGGGTCATGTACCAAAGGGTTAGGTATATCTTTTGAGACAACTTATGAGACAAGTTATTTGTCTAATTTCTCTCTTGGTGAGAGGAAGTCACCCTAAGTACTACTACCTAAGATAGGAAAAGAAAGGGAGCTTGAGACGAATACCAACAATAGCTCATGTTCCTATTTGACTTGGTGTTCAAGGTCATGTGCCATGTTTTCCATCATCTTTTTGTATGAAGTAGAGGTTGAGACACACGTGTGGAGGCTTTAATAAGTCATTCGATAAATTAACAACAACCTTACAGTAACTTGGTAGCCAATTTGCAACTTATTCTCATCTATCTAGATTTCTTGGTGTCCTTTCTAAATCTACATCTTGAAGGTCCTATTCTTCACCGACATAAGACTGGTCTATTTCTTGGACAACTAATATGCACAAAGGTATAATCTTTATACTTATGGCTTTTATTCACTGACCTTTTATAGCTATGACAGATCATATGAATATGGTATAAAGGGAAGATTATTCCAATGTGCCCCCTTCCTGAAAACTCATTAGTGGAATTAGAGCTAATGTCTTACACTTTCATTTTTTATTTGAGTTTTGAACCGCAAATGATTGGTTGGATGAATTAATTGCAAACTTGTATCCACAATAATCACCTAATACCATATATGCTATGTATTACATATACCAATGTGACATCTTGAAATTCATTTTTTTATGGATGTGGATATGGAAATTAGATCATTGTGGTGTGATCTAAATATGTAATATCACTATATCATACATTAATATACAAGTGTTATATTTGAAGTATATAATTTTAATTATATCCATATAAGGTCTTTATTGATGGTTATTGTGAGATATATGCATGCAAGGCCATAAGTCCAGAGTTTTTGTGTACATAAGATAGACACAGTCACACTCACTCAATGCGTGAAAGCTAATTCACTACACCTTGTTGATTTTTCCATCTCTTTGCTTCTCTCCTCCTCTCCTCTCTTCCTCACCCTAGATTTCTTTTCTAGGGTTTCTTGTTCCTACAATTCAATTATAAGTTCATATAGTACATAAGAGGTGGGAAGTGGGATGTCAATCTATCTCAAATGACCATCCCATGATCAATATGAGAGGTTCATACGTGGCTCTATTTGATGTAACTCAAATACCCAGTTGGAGTCACAATCTCTTTGTGTGAAGAGTTAAGGCTCGTTTCATCACCTCTTCTCCCGTGGCTCCAATTTGTCTAGAGGTAGGAGTGAAAGCCCTACAATCTAAATCCTTGTAAGTGTATTCCCCATTAGAATGAAGGTTTTTGTGGAGCTTATCATTTAGATGCAGACACACTAGTCAGTGAGGTAGAAAATCTGCATGATTAAAGTGCTAACCATTGTAAATATCACATTATCTTATCACATTCAAACTTCCATATGTTCCACTATATGAATCCAATCTTCCTAAATTTTGTATAATAATTTATTAATCGTCCAATCTACATTTCAGTTAATTTTTATGCCAAAATTCTAGTATTTTACCATTCAACCACTAATTTTAAAAGGACAAATATTGATATTGAACGAGAGATCAATATCAATTATCATCCAAACTTCATGAATTCTTTTGAGACACATTTATATGATACGTATACACTTCAAATATCGTTATTGAATTATACTAATCCATATACAACTCTAGTTTCATTCTTAGAATCATAATCACACAAATACATGGACAATAACATCATCACCATAATATATACATATGAATTCAAATGATCATTCCAAATTTAAACTCTTACACACAATTATCTTTTGGGATTTCTAGAAACTGAAAATTTAGGAGATCACCGAAATCTACCTTTGATTTTGTGGGTTGGAAAGCTCTTGTTATTTCTAAACGAGGGAGAATAAAACTCTATGGCTACCAAAAATAGATCTAAGTAGGCACTACTTTAAGAAGAAATGAAGAAAACATTCACCTTTTCAACGCTAATTTCATGAAAAATGATACATTTTGCTCACAGAGATTATTGTAGGCATTTAGGCATTGTTCTTACCCAATTCCTACTTGTGTGAATTAATACAAATGATACATTTTGCAACGGAAAGATAGTGATAGGCTTTTAGGCATTGTCTTTACCTTATTTTCTGCTTTTCTGAATTACAACGAACTTCTATAAATAAGCTTATTTGTCTCTTTCATACATTTTTTCTTTTCAAAAATTTAGAAATTGAACTTAGGGAAATGTATAGAAATAGTATGAGGGGTGGAAACTGGGATAAAATGTGAATAAAAAGCAGTTGTTATATATATATATATATATATATATATATATATATATATATATTGGATGAATAGATGTATAAAATTATGTTATATTGACATATATTTTTTGCCATTAAATCGCAATTCAATGTTCATTTCATTGAGTGTCTTTCTAAATTAATTAAAACCAAGAGTTTCTATTTACAATTGTTCATATGAACTTTATCAAGCTATTATATATAGCACCAAAAATGGTATAAAGAGATAATCTGATCTTACTTACCTAGGTGGCCTGAGCACTGTGAGCCTTCCCCGATGTGCATACTAGGAAGGATATGCATCTATTTCTTATAATGGATTATATGCAAGATAAGAATAAATGTAATGATTGTATCCAAAAAGAGTAATCTATGTATAGTTTTGGGGAACCTCAAGGGAGGGAGATAAGCCTCAACTATCTTAGAGTAGTTAGAAATGAAAGGAATAGGGGATAAATATCACAATCTAAGGAAATGTGAATGAATAGCAAATGATGTGAAATGAGATACAAAGAAACGATATGAGGTATGATCCAACATTGTACCAAAGTGTAGGATGAGGAACTAGAGATTCTATAGGCTCCTATCTAGGCCTATGGAAGACCTGGATGACTTGGTTATCTTTGAGTATCCATCCAAACCCTAGGGTATAGATGGTGAGTCATGCATTTGAACACACTGTGTCAACTTATACTTGGTTAGGTACCAAACAAACAATTTTAGAAAAAATACTAAAATGGAAAATTTGATTATATCATTTTCATGGTATTCATATACTTTATGTTTATATTATACTTTCTTCACTACCAGTTACATCTCTACACATAAATGATATCCATGAATTGTAACTATGACGGTTTATATCTTATTGAATTAAGAATGAAGATGAAATTGTAGTTACTTGTTCTTATATTTCATTTTCTCATTTAGGACATGGCTAATGATCCACTGAATAATGTTTTAGGTCTTAAGGACAAATTTTCACATCTACAACCCAACCGCCAGGCTATGTATCCTTGGTGGGAGGTGAATCATGTTTAATGTTGTGTGCATTAAGTGGTCCACGTATTGGGTCATCAAGACAATTGTGGGTGACTTTTGATAAATACGTATGTGAATTAAAAATGTGACCTTATTTATATTTCTTGAACTATATGAAATAGTTCCCTTGAGAAGGTTGAAATTAATATAATTTTTGGAAATCATAACTATTCATCTCTGGTCAGAAGAGGAACAACATTGGTTACACCATTACAAATTTGTTTATCTGCTAAGTAGGTGTCCAGTAGGAAACTAGGACATTGATAACAAGGGCTCTAGATGTTTGATTGTTTGAGAAATTGTTTGGCTAACAAGTCAGTTGGACAATTTTGTGTTGTATTGTTATGGATTATCCTTGTGATGGTAGATTGTCTCCATAGTAACCTAGTTTACTTGATAAGGAGCCTATATTACTAAACATTTGTTTTTCCTTTACTATTGATGATATAAACTATTATGCTAGAGTCAATGGAAATAAAGTTGAGGAAGTGATATGAGATTGAGCATGAAGAATGCCATCTAATATTGCATAGAGTTTCCCTGTGAATGGATCTCACCCATTCATTACTTTTTCTTATCTTGTAATCCAGGAACCTAGGTGATCTAGTATGATCAAACTTGTGGAAGAAAGGTTTCCTCTGGTGTCTATGGAATCATCGACGTTAACTATCATTTTCATGAGGTCCCATCCATGAGATATCATGGGAGATCTCACTGAGGTTTTTGCATTTGAATTATAGAATGCTTTGCTAATAGAATGTTTTTCTAACTTGCAAGCACAAATTAGTTTGGTTACCAATTGATATTGGTTGTTGAAAACACAAGCATTTTTGTTGTTTCAATCAGATATGAAGTAACTGTAAAAAGAATTTACGAGTCTTTCATCTTAGATATCACTTTTAAATTGTATGTGAGCCGGCTCAATGTGTCTGAACTTTCAAGAAAATAGATATCACAAGTTAGAAGGATATTGATCCATAATGGTTTGATGATTTTATAATCTCTCAATGTGTGTAAGGTAGTTTCCTCATTTTCATTGCAAGTAGTACATGTTTTATCACTGGTACATTTCTAACCTCTAATGTCACTTTTCCTGAATTTAGTTACAATGAAAAAATGACACTATATAATAAACAACACCAGTTATCTAGCACACGTGTCATCATTGATCAAGTCCTATCGATTAAGAAAAGACACGGATATTGCTTTTTCTGTAACATCGGTTACTTTTTAAAAACATTGACATCTAGAATAACCCACAAAATTCAATTTTTCAGGGAAAAATATCTGCCTCCAAAAATCTTAAGATGAGCATCAGTTGTGGAGGAACCGAAGAAAGACACCTTTGCATGAAATAAATTTTCCCTCCAAAATACTTCTGGCTTCAATTTTTCCTCAGCAAAAGTGACATGGATTCCCAGAAAAATTGTGAAATTTGCACAATCGGTGTCAATTTCTTGTCAAAAAACTGACATTGGATGGTTCATGACATGTCCATATGAAAAATCCCCCCCAAAATTGTACACTAGTGTCAGTTAGGCCAAAAGAAACAGATGACTCAGGCCCTACTGAAGTCAGGTTCTTTCATCTGGATAATGGCCTCTGGCATCAGTTTCTTAAATTTAGCCTTCGTCTATGTAGTAGGTTAGGCGTCGATTTATTAATCACAACCTATGAGGAAGACCTTACTCATGTCGATTTTTTTCCGTTCAGATAATGGCATCTTGCATTTTTTAGCAATAACTGATATCTCAGTCACTAGGTTAGGTGTCGTATGTTTGGAGGAAATCGGCGTCTAAGTACTTAGGTGTCAGTTTTTTGGCAACCGACGACTGGATCCCACTTAATACCACCCACAAAATTTCTTCTCCCCATTCTCTATTTTGTCGCCCTAACTGCACTCTGCTCTGGTGATCATCATTTTTGGTCTTCTAGTCGAGCTATTGTGCTCACCGTAATCCCTAGTTTTCTCATCGTCATTCCACCATTGGAGCTCGCCATTACTAGAGCTTTCTGTCACTGACGTTGTTGGATATCGCCATCACTAGAGCTTCATGCCACCATCAATGGAGCTCTCTCTCACTGCCATAGTTGGAGATAGTTATTTTTGCCACCAGAGCTAGCCATTATCCTCATTGGAGCTAGCCACTGTCGCCACCATCACCCTCATCACCTCTTCGATCTCCCTTCATTGTTATCTCCTCTGTGATGTTTCTGCTGGCCATTGTCGTCAACAGGATGATGTATTTTTATATTTTTCTATTTAAGTGACAATAGTTCACATTTCTTGCATACTAAATGAATAATGTATCTGTGAATGATTACTAAGGTGAAATATTAATTCAAAATTCTTTTTTGGTTGTTAAATAATGTATGTGTTTGTTATCTAATTACATGGTATTCCTAAATGATGAACTTAAAATTTGGGTTATTAATAACCTCAATCGTATTAGAACCATGTTGTCCAATGAGAAACATGAATACTTAATGAGAGAAGATAACCTAAGACTGAGAATTAGTAGGAGAAACATTATGGTGCTTATGGAGAAAGGAAAAGTATATAGTGAAAATATGTAATGAATGATAAAGTTAATATATAAATAAATACATGTACAAACTTAATAAAGTGTGAGAGATCAATTCTCAATAAGCATAGAAAACATGTATGTGAATTTTTGTATGAACATGAATTAGGATATTGGATGTTATGTGATGCAATGATGATATGGTGTATGTGAATTATGGATTTATGCATTTGTATTTACATGGAATTGATATGAATTGTAAACCTTAATTTTGAACATATATATTTGTTGGCCTAGAAACTCATCCGAGATTTAATCATTAGTACTAAATATTGGATAGTCCCCAGTTTGGGACCGTTCTTGAACACTTAATATAACTTAGGATGTAAGTGTATAATGTACATTCAGTTCTCAAGATGTTTTGTCAGCACTTTCCCATTTGTTCTCTGAGTACATATGTTGAGCTTTGTGTTGAGATTGTGTACTCTGAAGGCTAACAATAGATGGAGTGACAAAAGCTTCATGTCATTGTTGTCTTTTTTTGAAAGAAATTCTTCCCATAGTAAACGAGCTTCCAATCTCAACATATGAATTAAAAAAATTGTTATTCCCGATGGGAATAAAGGCTAAGAAGATACACACATACCCAAATGACTGTGTGTTATTTCAAATGGACTATGTTGATTTGAAAGACTGTCAAAAATGTGGGGCACCAAGACATAAAATGACGACTTTGGGAAGTCCATAATTGGCTTTCCTACCAAGGTGATGTGGTATGTACCTATAATACCACAGTTCAATGCTTGTTTATCAATACCATGGATGCAGAGAATTTAAGGTGGCATGCAGTGTTAAAGAAAAATAATGATGGGATCCTACGACATGCGTCTAATTCCTCATACTGGAAGAAGATTGATTTATATACCCTGAATTTGGTGAAGAAGTCGGGAATCTAAGACTTGGGCATTAGACCGATGGGATGAATACATACAACATATTGAGAAGCCAACATAGTACTTGGTACGTGATGATTGTTATATACAATCTCCCTCCCTAGTTATGTATGAAAAGTAAGTATGTTATGTTGTTGTTATTGATATCGGTGTAAGGAGGCTGAATCACCCCCTTACTAAAAATTTGAAGAATAAAACATCCATTCCAAACACACTCTAAGGTATGCTAGAATAGATGCAAAATTTTCAAACATCAATAAATGGCATTCAAAACAACCAAAGTATAGCAGTGGAATAAAAATAATGACTATATTCAATTTTCACAAAAGATTATAAAAGTACATCATAATATCCCATAAGAGTTTACATGTATGATATAACATAACGATCTAAGTAGAGGAAAATATAAATCATAACAACTTTATCTCCAAGCTTTAACTACTTAATCTAGTCCAAAACTTCATGCCTTATCATCCAAGTCCTTCACCTAGGGTTTGAAGCATACCCCAGCAAGAAGAGAAAACAGATGACATCAGCAAAGGCTGGTATGTGCATACTAAATAGGAAATTGAGCAATATATAGAATAAAGGACATCAAAGTGTAAAGGCTTCCCATGAAAAAGATAAGGAAAACTCAAGTGGGTATCAATAGAAATGATTTTCAATAACAAAAGAGATACTTGCCATAATTAAAACAGTAAATTTGTGTCATACTAGCACATGTAAAGAAAGTAGGGCACACAACCCTACAATCATCATCAACATGTATGCATGTGAGATAAGCATAGACCTAGAACAATATAAACACAAAGGCGGCCAAGTCTCATAAACATGAAACCTGATAGAGAAAGTAATACTTCCAATCTCCCAAATATATAAAACATGGTCCAAGAATCACACATCTTACCCTGGGTATGAGGTTCCTTTCCATCCCAAAAGAGTAGGAAATATCACATCTGCTCGGCGGGAAATAACACATCTTCCATAAAAACCAATGTGATTACACTACTCTAGTGCTACTGAATCACATAGCATGTTAAATGTAGAGGCAAGTAGAAAGTATAGTCAGAATATATAAACTAGTCACCACATAAGTGACCAACATATACATCCACCTCATAAGTGGGCAAAAGACATCACATGTCATCTTTTAGAGTTCCATCATGAACAAAGCACAAGATAAGAGTTTAAAATAATATCCACGATCACATGATCAATATAAAATAAGGTAGTTCACATGAACCATGATTTTCAAAATAAAATACATTGTGTATAGGCTAATGTCCATAGGACAAAGAGAATGAATAATCATAGGTGAATTGCTCAACATAGAAGAATAGGGGACACATCATACCTCAACTTCAGAGTATAAATAGTCCAAGTCAAGCCTAGGCCTCCAAAGAACCTCTAGGGAAGGTGGATAGGTCCAATAAGTAAGGTTCCCAAGCTTAGAGAGGTTGGTGTCCAACAAAGCTCCTATCTCAACCAAGAAGCACCTTCTCCACTTTAGAGGCAAAAAACCCTAACAAAAGAACATGGAGATGAGGTGTTTATGGGTTATAGGTGGGGTTTCACCATGGAAGGCCATGGTTTTGACTTGGAAGAAGGTGGAAGGAAGACTAAAAACATGAAAATAGGGAAGGAAAGGAGGATACTTACTAGCTTTGGTCAAAATCGCCAAGGGAGGAGCTTAAGAAATCCTAAATAGAGATTTTTGGAACCCTAGGAGCCGTCTTCACCAAGCTAGGCACCTCCTTTTACCTTGGGACAGCACCTAAATGGAAAAATAGAGTAGGAATGATGCTCTAAGCTAGAGTAAATACATGAGAGTAGGATTTTTTGAATTGGGAGTTGGGAAGGGGTAGAGATGGCTATATAAAGAAAGAGGTCAAGTATGAGGTATCTATGAGACTTTCCATGTGTCATGTATAAGGGTGTCCATGGACATGCAAGCCTTTATGGATAAGTAAGAACTAAAGAACTATTTGTCAAGTTACTGTTTGTGTATTCAATGCTAAGGGTTCCTATGGACATGCAAACCTTTATGGATAAGGAAGAAGTCAAGCATGAGGTGTCCATGGAGCTTTCCATGTGTCCTTAGCCTAGGGATTTCATGGCCATGCAAGAGGACAGCTCATAGAGGCTTCTTGAATATCAAATGTCGGTTTATGGACACTTATAGGCCATCCCAACTGACCTCCAATCAAAGAAATAACCCCATTGGTTGATAGCTTCTAAAGATAAGTTCATTTATAAAGAGAGTAATCCCTATAATGCCCTTGGAAAGAAACACCTTCAAACCAAGTCACAAATAGGTGTCATATGGTTCAAAAACTTGAGAATGGTAAGGTAGTATATAAGGATTATAATTCATGTGGCAATTTGCAAAGAAAATATCCCAATTAGGTAAATTGCAGAAAAGTCCATAACGTACCTAAAATTGCATAACTTGCACAAACAACATACAAATTGGACCAAACTTCATCCACAAGTTATATTTGATGTGTTGAATATTAATTTGTCATTATTTCAATCTTTTGAAGTTATATAATCACATTATTCATTACTTATGCCTTTTACTCATTTTCTCTCTCCTCAACTTATCCTAATATTTCAAGGTTGTCCAAATTAGATGAAATTTGACATGTATGCTAATTTTGTTATGTAGATTTTGAATTTGAAGTTTTTTCCACTTTTGATACTTATTTTTATGAAATATGTCATACGGCTCATTAACAACCCATTATCTAAATTATTCATCAAATTAAGTTCCTTATCTTCATATTACCACCAAAATGAGTTATGTGGCATATTTTATGTATCCATTATAAACCTAAGATTAATGTTAGAACATTAGGTTACACTAAGGTGATATATACATGCATTATCGCATTGGGGTTATACTAAACATCTATTTAGGTCTAACCTTCAGCCTAGTTTGGCTAAGTCCAAAATGTCAACTTCCAGGGTAGTCTTAAAGGGATTTAGTCCTTGAAATCAAAACATCCACATATAAGAAAACAACTTATTCACCACCCCTTAAAGGATTCATCTTATTAAGTCAAAACTATTATTTATTTACAAAATGTTCAACTACACTTCCTTACATCCAACTACATAAGCATCATGCAAAAAAAGAAACATAACTTGTAAAGACTAACTATGAACTATGGGTTAACTTGCTCTTGTCCATCCTCAAACAAGTCCTTACACCTAGGAGACTAGTTCAACATATTAGGGTCCCTAAAGATAAATTATATAGATGTCTAAGGCTACTATTTCCTAAAAGCATGCTATTTTGAACAATTCATATCAGCTCAGGTCAGGCCGATATCATATAGATTTGGGAGTCTGTGTAAACCAAGCTAGTGGTGCGGAGGAAAATCGTGCCATCCCCCAAACCCTGATCCTTTATAGACACCTTTTCTTTCAACTTCATGTCCTAGTAGCTACCGAAAGGCCAAGCTAAACAACCTCAAGTTACTACGGTTACTTATGCATCTTTTACTTGTAAGTATTTTAAGGATCTATTCATCATTATTCTAATGTGAAACTATACGATCCTAAATCAACCCTTCATCATCTATTAATCAACTCTAGGACAAACATGTCACTTAAAGGTAAGGCAAAGATTCTAACTAGGGAGACAAAATTGAAACAGTCAGACTCTGACCACTATGGGCTCTGATACCATGTTGTAAGGAGGCAGGATCACCCCTTACTAAAAATTTGAAGAATAAAACATCCATTCAAAACACACTTAAAGGTATGCTATAATAGATACAAAATTTTCAAACTTCAATAAATGGTATTCAAAACAACCAAAGTATAGCAGTAGAATAAAAATAATGACTATATTCAATTTTCATAAAAGATTACAAAAGTACATCATAATATCCCATAAGGATCTAAGTAGAGGGAAATCTAAACCATGAAAAATTTATCTCCAAGATTTAACTCCTTAAGCTAGTCCAAAACTTCATGCCTTATCATCCAAGTCCTTCACCTAGGGTTGGAAGAATACCCCAGCAAGAAGAGAAAATAGATGACATCAGCAAAGGCTGGTATGTGCATACTAAATAGGAAATTGAGCAATATATAGAATAAAGGACATCAAAGTATAAAGGCTTCCCATGAGAAAGATAAGGAAAACCCAAGTGGGTATCAAGAGAAATGATTTTCAATAACAAAAGAGATACTTTCCATAATTAAAAAAATAAAGTTGTACCATACTAGCACATGTAAAGAAAGCAGGGCACACACCCCTACATTCATCATCAACCTGCATGCATGTGACATAAGCATAGCCCTAGAACAATATAAACACAAAGCGGGACAAGTCTCATAAACTTAAAACCTGATAGAGAAAGGAATACTTCCAATCTCCCAAATATATAAAACATGGGCCAAGAATCACACATCTTTCCCTGGGTATGAGGTTCCTTTCCATCCCAAAAGAGCAGGAAATATCACATCTGCTCAGTAGGAAATAACACATCTATCATAAAAACCAATACAATTACACTACTCTAGTGCTAATGAATCACATAGCATATTAAATGTAGAGGCAAGTAGTAAGTATAGTCATTATATATAAACTATTCCATACATAAGTGACCAACATATACATCCACCTCATAAGTGGGCAAAAGACATCACATGTTATCTTTTAGAGTTCCATCATGAACAAAGAATAAGATAAGAGTTCAAAAGAATATCCATGATCACATGATCAATATAAAATAAGGTAGTTCACATGAACCATGATTTTCAAAAGAAAATACATTGTGTATAGGCTAATGTCCATAGGACAGAGAATGAATAAGCATAGGTGAATTGCTCAACATAGAAGAATAGGGGATACATCATACCTCAACTTCAGAGTCTAAATAGTCCAAGTCAAGCCTAGGCCTCCAAAGAACCTCTAGGGAAGGTGGATAGGTCCAATAAGTAAAGTTCCCAAGCTTAGATAGATTGGTTTCTCCAATAAATCTCCTATCTCGAGCAAGAAGCACCTTCTCCACTTTAGAGGTGAAAAATCCTAACAAAAGAACATGGAGATGAGGTGTTTATGGTTTCTAGGTGGGGTTTCACCATGTAAGGCCATGGTTCTGAATTTGAGGAAGGTGGAAGGAAGACTAACACCATGAAAATAGGGAAGGAAAGGAGGATACTTACTAGTTTTGGTCAAAATCACCAAGGGAGGAGCTTAAGAAATCCTAAATATAGAAATTTGGAACCCTATGAGCCTTCTTCACCAAGGTAGGCACCTCCTTTTACCTTGGGACAGAACCTTCGTGGAAAACTAGAGTAGGAATGATGCTCTAAGCTAGAGGAAATAAAGGAGAGAAAGAGTTTTTGAATTGGGAGTTGGGAAGGGGTGGATATGGCTATATAAAGAAAGAGGTCAAGTATGAGGTGTCTATGAGACTTTCCATGTGCCATGTATAAGGGTGTCCATGGACATGCAAGTATTTATGGATAAGGAAGAATTCAAGCATGATTTTTCAACTTACTTTCCATGTGTCCAATTCTAAGGGTGCCTATGGACATGCAAACCTTTATGGATAAGGAAGAAGTCAAGCATGAGGTGTCCATGGAGCTTTCCATGTGTCCTTAGCCTAGGGATTTCATGGCCATGCAAGAGGACAGCTCATAGAGCTTATTTAATATCAAATGTCAATTTGTGGACACTTATAGTCCATCCCAAATGACCTCCAATCAAAGAAATAACCCCATTGGTTGATAACTTCTAAAGATAAGCTCATTTATAAAGAGAGTAATCCCTATAATGCCCTTGGAAAGAAACACCTTCAAACC
The DNA here is from genome assembly GCA_963693085.1 of Alisma plantago-aquatica. Lineage (NCBI taxonomy): Eukaryota > Viridiplantae > Streptophyta > Magnoliopsida > Alismatales > Alismataceae > Alisma > Alisma plantago-aquatica. Next base: position 1,160,721,393 of record OY856412.1, on the reverse strand, counting down.
AAGTCGCAACTAGGCGCCATATGGTTCAAAAACTTGAGAATGGTAAGGGAATATATAAGGATTATAATGCATGTGACAATTTGTAAATAAAACTTCCCAATCGGGTAAACTGCAGGAAAGTCCAGAATGTCCCTAAAATTGCATAACTTGCACAAACAACATCCAAATTGGACCAAACTTCATCCACAAGTTATATTTGATGTGTTGAATATTAATTTGTAATTATTTCTATATTTTGAAGTTATATAATCACATTATTCATTACTTATGCCTTTTACTCATTTTCTCTATCCTAAACTTATCCTAATATTTCAAGGTTGTCCAAATTAGATGAAATTTGACATCTATGCTAATTTTGATATGTAGATTTCGAATTTGAAGTTTGTTTCCACTTTTGAGACTTCTTTTATGGGATATGTCATATGGCTCATTAACGGCCCATTATCTAAATTAATCATCAAATTAAGTTCCTTATCTTCATATTACCACCAAAATGAGTTATGTGGCATATGTTATGTATCCATTATAAACCTAAGATTAATGTTAGAACATTAGGTTACATTAAGGTGATATATGCATACATTATCTCATTGGGGTTATACTAAACATCTATTTAGGTCTAACCTTCAACCTTGTTTGGCTAAGTTCAAAATGTCAACTTCCAGGGTAGGGTCCAAGATCTAGTATGTTACAATCGGGCCCTAAACAACCTGGAAATGATATAAATGTTTATCTTGAACCTCTGATTGATGTCTTAAAGAAACTCTGGGGAGAAGATGTGTCGACCTATGATGCTTCATGTAGAGAGACATTTTGTTTGTGTGCTATGTTGTTTGCACAATTAATGACTTCCCAGTATATGGGAATTTGTCCAGATATGGTGTAAAAGGATCCAATTTATGCCTTGTAAGTGAAGAGAACACCAATTCAATATAACTAAAACATGATGGAAAGATTGTATATCTTGGTCATCGAAGGTTTCTTCTAAAAGTTCATTCTTACCGAAGGTTGCACATAGCATTCAATGGATCAAATGAGGAATAGAGTGCCCCTAAACATATATTAGGGAAGTTTTTTAGGAAAGAGTAAAAGACTTTGTCAATGCATTCAGTAAGAGATCACAATGTACCATTCCCACACAAAGTGACAAATCTTTATACAAGAAGAGCTCAATATAATGGGATCTTCCTTATTGGACTTGTTTAGTATTTAGGCATTGTATCGATGTCATGCATGTTGAGAAAAATGTCCGTGATAGCGTCATTGGTACCCTATCAAATATACCAGGTAACATTAAAGATGGCATCAAATACAGAATGGACCTACATGAAAAGGGAATAAGGAAAGATTACTAAATAAGTTAGTAGTAACCAAAAAACATATGTACCTCCTGCTTGTTACATATTGTCTATAAAGGAGAAGAAAACTTTTTGCAAGTGCTTGATTAATGTTAAGGTACCACAGGGATACTCTTCCAATATCTATAGATCGGTATCAATGTAGGATCTAAAGCTGATAGGTCTTAAATTTCATTATTTTCACACTCTAATTCAACATATATTACCCATGGTAATTCAATCTATACTACCAAAGCATGTAAGGTTTGAAATCACCAGCCTTTGTTTCTTCTTCAACACTCTATGTAGCAAAATTATTGATCCTAAAAATCTCGATAATTTGCAAAGAGAAGTGGTTGTTACCCTTGCCAGCTTGAGATGTTTTTCCTTCTTCATTATTCGATATCATGGTACATCTTGTTATTCATCTGACTAGGGAAGTGAAAATGTTGGGACCAATTTTCTTGCATTGGATGTATCCTTTTGAACAGTACATGAGTGTTTTAAAGGTGATGTTTGAAACAGTTATCAATCTGAAGGAAGTATTATTGAAGATTATGTGACCATGGAGGTTATGGACTTTTGCAATGACTTTTTGTGTTGTAATGAAGCTCCTGTAAACGAAACAATATTGAGGACTATTCTGGCAAAGGGACTTTATGAGCACGAGTGAAAGTAATCAGTCATGAGCTATGGGAACAAGCACACTTGTACATGTTACACAACATGGACAAAGTGAGTAGTTATATCACCAAACATTCCAATTCCATCCACACAAAATATCCTCAAGCCAATTCAATGTGGCTTGCTAGAGAGAATAACAAGACATTTATTAGGTGGTTTGAAGATAAAGTCTTACGTCAACTATCTCAAACACCAAATAATGTTTTTGAAAATATCAAATGCCTAATGTTTAAACCAAAAAATGAATGTCACATCTTATGAAGGGTTTGATATAAATGGATTTTGATATTACACAAAGCGTCAAGATGATAAGAATGTCGTCCAAATGGTGGGGTCATCCTTCAAGCATCTTCATTGTATTTTTATAGTGTGAAGGATAAGAGTCGGCGTGAAGCTAAAATGTCATATTACACTATAATTGAAGACGTATGGGAGTTTGACTACATAGATTTTAGAGTCCATGGATTTAGGTGTAATTAGGTTAATAACACCAAAGGAGTTTTAGTGGATGAATTGGGTTTCACATTAGTAAATTTTGAAAATATTGGCGAGAAGGGTGAACCATTCATAATGGAATAACAGGTGAAGAAATTATTTTATATCAATGATCCCACAAATAAAAAATGGTCAGATGTTCTTCATGTAGAAGCCAGTTCATTTCAAATCCTATTGATGAAGAAGAGTACTATGAAAAGTATGATGACTCTAGTCCATTCTCAATTGGCTTGCCATCACCAAATATTGAAGCTACCGTTGACTTATATATGTCTGGAGATCACATCAAGGGAATGTTAATTGATACAAGATCCAAACATTAGAGGAATGGTTTTATTTTTTTAAATGTTAGATAAGAATTTTACATTCTTAATCACTTAGATTTCATTGTTTGACTATTTTTGATATAACATTATTTCATATATCGTCTGACCATGAGTTTGATGATAGTGATGATGATTACCATGAGGATCAACACCCTGACAATGTGCACCATGAGGATGAGCACCTTGAAACTATTGTAAGTTGTATTGTTTTATTACATATATGTGCATTTTACAATGTCTAACTTGTTGTATTGTTTTATCACATTTATAAATTATATCTTTTTATGACTCATGTGTGCTTTTTATCAATTTTAGCATGAGGATCTTGCTGACCTTGATGTGCAACATCATAAGCATGTAACAATATGAGGCATTACCATGATGAACAACATACTAGATCAAAGGGTTAATGGACTGAAGTTGATCGTTGAGTTTGATAATCAATGAAATCATGTTGGGAAGAACCCAGTTCTTTTGTGTCATATCTAGGGGTTCTAACTCATAGAAAAATAGATGTAAATGTAGAATCTTATCATAAAGTTGATCCAAGAAAGGAATACTTAACATGGAAAGAACTATGTGTGAGATATTATCATTTACAATTTTGTTTTTTAAAGCAATTTATAATTTTGTTTTTAAGAATATTTCATTAAGTACATGAACTTTTGCATAGCATATTTTACCTGGATGAAAAATTGCATTGTAAAAAGGTGATGCAACATTGTGGCATGGTACTAAGAAATTATGGGACAAATCTAACAAGAGAATACATACAAAACACTGAGAAAATAAGAAGTCAGCCACTGAGCAATGGAACTATCTTGACCCAAAGATGTGGAAGGTGTTTGTTTCTAAGAGACAAACTGACGAATTCAAGGTATTAAGCCTCGCTCCTCATATTGAATTCATTGTATTACATATTTAACATATGTTTTAGACTAACCAGGCTATAAGCAATGCTTAAAGAGAAAAGTGTGCAAAGAATGTGCACAACCACACGATGGGTCCAAGTTTCTATGCACATCTTCGCCAAAAGCTACTGCATGTGTCTTCTTCTCAGCAACATACTTTTGGGACTGCTGCATCCTCTACTACTACAAAACCTCTACTTCATCATGATCTATGCATAGTTGGGAGTCAAGCCAAATCTGGAGAAATATCCAACCCTGCAACTGCTGAGGCAGCTGCAAATATGGTAAAATTCAACTCTTAGACTTGTTCTATCGTTGATCATAGATTTCTATATGAAAAATATGAATCAGAGTTTGAAGAAGGGGAAGGAGCCATCGACCCACAACAGATAGAGGAGGATTTATTAAATCACATAGTTTGGGCTCCGAGAATATGGCACAATTAAAAGGAATATCAAAAATTCATGTGGCTAAAGCTGAAGAAGCTACTTTTGAAGTTAGTATTGATGATTGCTATGTTTTACTTACCAATTACTAATGATGATGATTAAAGGGAGCTCCTCGAGCAAAGGAAACAAGGCAAGTTCATCCCTAAGAGCATAGGGGATGAATTGATAGTTGCTCCGGGTAACCCATAGCACCCTGGGCATGTTAGGGTTGTTGGTACTAGTATCGATATAAGATCCTTCTTTGGGCCATAAAAGCATAAGCACAAAGGGGGACTCTCAAATAAGTTACAAGATATTATTGCAAAAAGGTATAGAGGAACCAATGAGAAAGTATCATTCTTCTCAGACAGTATCTGTGGCACCCCGCTCTTCATACAAGGTGGACCCTCCTATGGTAGAGGTGGTTGGGAGTAATCCAATTGACCCACCACCTAGCATGCCCACAATAAGTATTTTTATGACATAGTATCCTTTCAGAACGATTAGTATAATATGTTTGAGTTTAGGTGTATATCTAACACTCTATGCAAATTTGTAGGGGTTGAGGTCATGTCATCTTTTATTACAAGGATATGTCGTTGTTATGGGTGAGGCTTACCCACCCCTTGAAGGTGACATAATTCACGGTGCTCTAATGCCCACTGATGTGGTTCGTGTGACGTCAAGGCTTGTTTATGCCACTTGGAAGCAGACTGCACTACGATATGACCACCCCGAGCATGAGAGCATAGGTGAAGAAGAAGATAGTGTGTTCGCATGGCCCAAAGTGGGAGTTGTCTATACTAATGTATATTAAATTTACATTATGTTTGTATATGTATATACATGACAATTGATATGAGATTATATATATGCAGAACACATCCCCTAAGAAACCCCCTACAGCTCATCCTCCACCTCCACCTCCTCTTCAATTACCTAGTTAGATTACAAAGGACCTATTCGACTCACTAGGTCCTCAGGCAAGAGTATGGAAGTATGGACATGCGAATTTGAAGAAGGGTCGCCTATGATGGTCCATATTAAGGAGGACATTGTAGGTCAACCTCATGATATGAGTATATTTTTGCAAGATGTTTTGGAGATGTTTACTTATGCTTGTTTGAATACATCTATGATAGAAATTTGGATATGGTGAGATATTATATAAATATATACCTCATTATATATGTTGTTATTATTTCTTTTATATTAATGCATATATGATATACATTTTGCACCCACTTACATAGGGTCTGTAAAGAGTTTACACTGCCCCATGTGGCATTTCTAGTTCCATCATTGATTAGCCGTATAGTTAAAGACCCTAAATATGTTACCCAATACTGCTCTATCGCATATAAATATTTTGGTAAAAAGAAAAAGAGCATGATGTTAGCTCCATATAATGTTGAGTAAGTTTACTTTGCTTATAATTTTGACTTAAGATTACATTTCATTATGGATTTTGAGTTTTATTCTCTTGTGTTATTTTCACTCAGGATTAACCATTGGGTGTTATTGGTTATTGTCCCCGTGAATCCAACTGTGTAATATCTAGATCCTAAGGGTGACGAAGTAGACAATGGAGGACACAGATTGAAAAAGCCATTATCCATGTGAGTCGGTTAATATATATTATTACATGACTATTTACTAATGCAATTCAATTGTTACATTAACATATAGACCTATAAAAGATTTCAAAAAGGCTGGAGGAAAGGTGGACAAAAAAAGAAAGTGATAACTTAGTAGGATGTTGATGTAGTTTACAGACTCCAATGCATTTTTATGCCACCTATGCTTACTTTTATTTATTAACATTTTGTATGTTGAAATTTATAGTGTGTTGTTCTAGATAATGGTTATGCATGCAGATACTACTCGATGCAGTATACGGAGAGGATTGTCAGATTGGGGCACTAGACATCAACTACATACAAAATGTAATCTATATATGTAGTTTTGATCATCATAAGTAATAGTCTCATTTAATGATATGAACATATCAAACTTTTTAATTATATATGTCATTCTCTTTGCATGTGTTTGACACAAAATACCCATATATGATAGAACAACTGGTTGAGATACAAGAACAATGGGCACAAGCCTTCGTTAAGGAAGTAAACTTCAAATTCGATTAGGATAAAGATTGAGTTTTATAAACTTTTATGTCATTATTTCTATATAGATGTGGTTCTTATGACTTCTTGTAACTTTAAATTTGATATGAGTAAATTATTGGTGCATATGTGAATGATGATCTATATACATGTGTGTGAATGTGAAGATGAATGAATGAATTGTGTTTCTACATGTCATGAGAATGGAATTTGTTTATATGTGAATGATGTATCATGTGTGTGAATGAATGTGAAGATGAATGAACATAATTATGTGTGCACATGAGATGAGAATGGAATTAGAGAATGAATAGAATTATGTGCATATTATGTTTGTTATTGTAGGTTTGGTGGCCTATTGTTAAACTGAGCTCACAGGATGTTGTTAACCCACAGTTCTAAACTATAAGTTTTGCATCCTATTGACCAGTGGGACAACACGCTTGCTATTTGAAAAAAACATAGTCATCGCTTGTTACAAAAAACCATCATTGTAGGTATGAGCTATCAATTTTATCCATAAAACCCACATTACAAGATTAAAATAAAATGGATGTGTTGGGTAGCATGGTCAGCTGGTTGTACTAGTCAGCATGGTCATAGTCATCGATTCACTTGATATCATTGTCATTATACCTTTTATTGTCACTTGTATGCAATGAAACTAACAGTTTAGATGCTAAATAGGTATCAGTTGATCTGTAAACTGACAATTTAGGAACCTTTACCAGTTACAATTGTGACCTGGTACGGATTTGGTGGCATTGGTTTGGGTTCCTAAACCGACGACTCAGACTCCTACCTGTGTTGGTTTCTTTTATCATCACAAATGAGGTTGGATCTTCATCGCCGTTTTTCCCGTCCCCAAATAATTGACGTCTTAGACCTATGAGTGTAGTGTCACCCACTAAAGTGTCGGTCTTAAATTGATGTTATAAGGTTGTTTTAACTGACGCTAGAGGTCGTTTATATACTAGTGTGTCTATTGTCATGTGTCTAATAAACCTCACATTGTTTGTTAGAAGTCTCTCATGATGGACAAGTCAAAGAAAATTTTTGTGTCTATGAGGGACAAAAATACCCTATAAGTCTAAAAAGAAACCTACCAGTTGATTATCAGTAGAAGCTTTTAGAATTGTTTAAGATAAATTATTTGTAAAGGATTTGATATTGGACTCTTACCACACATATATGTGATTTCCATATCTTATTTTTGGAGTTGGCATGCATAGTATCTTCTTTAAAATTTGATCTATAAAGAACTGTTAAGGAAATGAGATATCCCTTTTTCCATCATCTGTGACTAAGCTCGTCACTTTTAGATCTTGAAGGTCCAGTGTAATTGTGTTCTCTGTTTTGAGTTTGGGCTTACTTCCTTTCCCTAACCTTTCATCTGGCCAAACAAGGGTATATGTTTCAAAGATTGTTGAGTTATTATAATGTGCCTTTAGAAGTGGGAGACAATTCATGATGCTCCTCCATAAATGTGAACTGGAATTACTAGGTATACCATTGGCCAACATATTGATTTTCATGGGATCTATTCAAGGGATTTATATTTCTTGTAAGAAATCCCACCTCATCTTCATAATCAAATATTTGTTGAAGTCTCAGGTGATTCTAACTCCTAGACCTCCTTGGTTCATAGGTCTAGTGATGTGCTTACATGGTTGAACAAAGATGGTGGAACATGTTCCCTCCACCTGATTTCTTTTCACATCAAAACCACACCAAACACACAAGTTTAAAGATAAATGTGGGAACCCATTAGAGGTCCCCCACATTTAGATTCAACAAATTTCATCACACAACCTCCTTTATTATCCTTTCACATAAATTCAAATGTGGGAGCACCTTGGATGGGTTCTCGCATTTACCTATAAAGGCATTTACCATCAAATGAAGATGTGGAACATGTTCCTAGGATCAACAAACTCCTTAGGTGGAGGTTCAGAAAAGGAGTGCTTTATTTCTGGTATGATAGGTGGTGTGAGGAGCCTTTGGTCACACATGTGAGGAGACATCATGAGGTAAAATGACACATCAAGGTGAAGGATCTTTGGGACAAGAGAAGTATTGGGACTAGCAAACAATTGTCCACCTTCTCAATGAGGATGGATTTATCCAGTAAAAAGGGGGGAAGATGATGATCTTATGTGGGGTTTTACGATGATGGGTACGTTCTTTTTGAGTTCAGCTAAGAGGATCTTTAGGATGGATGATGATGAACTGGATTGAAGCATATGGTAGTGGTAGGATGAAATCGCACTAAGAATGAAGGTGGTAATGTGGAAATCAATGTGGCGAGCTCTTCCTATAGATGATAACATAACCAGATGTAGGATCCCTTTGGCTTCTAGATGTGAATGATTCTCTAAGCTAAAGCTAGAGAGTCTGAACCATATCGTTGAATTGAGTGATCTAGTGGGAATCTTTGGGATCGAGTTGTTGATATGTTAGAGGTAGGGAGGGTGGACCTACAAAACATGACTCTACACTAGGTGGTGAAGTGCTTCTGGAACAAGGCAGGGGATGACACATTTTAGTGTTGGTTTTATGGGTCATACCCATAGGGATACCCTGGATCATCTGGAGAAAGAGATGTAGAGCATGATATGATAGAATAGAGGTCGATGAGGAAAAGGCATGGAGAGAGGTGGTGGATACACTAGGGCGACTTAGTGATCCAAGTTTTTCAAAATTAATAAATACGACATTATTTGGTAAGCACAAATAGATGTGATGATACATCAGCCTAGAAGGAGGTTGGGGCATCTGGAATTTTCAAAAGGATTCTGTCAGACTTGCATAACTTGAAAACAAATTTAGTTGTGGGTATAGAAAGAGGGATGGGTGATGGAAATTTGGGTTGGATGGTCTGTTTGATCATAAACCACTGGGGTGTATGGTGGTTGCTATTAGATTGTGTCTAGTTTGATTCGAGGTATGATTTAGGGCTTAAAACATGGTACTGATGTTGAAGATGATGAGGGATCTAGATACCTGGGTATGCTATTTGAAAATGAATGATAATATTCGTCACGCTAAACAAGATTACTCAAAACATGACCAACTACTAATTAATCACATAATCTGAAAATGTAAAATAAATTAAACCAAAATTCACATCATGAACAAGTTCTGAAAATATTTACATAAAGGTCCATCTTTTCCATTTTCATACACCATATTAGGAATTTACATATGTGCTCAATGGCATCAGCCACATCCTGTATATAAAAGAAACATTTACATGTTCATACCATTTATACATACAATGCCATACTACCAAAATCTTGTGTCGATACAAGTATCTCATCTAGAAAACACCTCCCATACCTGGACATGAGAGTATAGGGATGACACTAGGACTCTACTACTATCATGTATAAATGACCAACTGTTACGACCCCACCTCCTGATAACCCCCAATTAAGGGAGACTGAGAGGTCAAAGACGCACCCGTAACTTCCGGATCAAAGGTTCGGCAATTAACCAAGAATAATTATCAAATTTTAACATACTATACTGAAAAGCTGTAAGAAAATAAATTTTTGCATACCTTTTTGAAAAATTGGATCTCTAAACTTCTATCCACTTAAGGATTCTACTCTAACTAATCCTCCTTGTATTTTACTTCATATATTTCACAATATGACAATTTACTGTTTGTCCTTTTGGCTTGTACCTAAAATGCCGACAAACAAAACATCGGTCAGCCGAAGTTGGTATGTGGGGGAAACAATAATTATGTAAATATGTTAACAATGTAATCATTCAATTAATCATTTAACAACCAAGATTACATTTTAAATATAACTCCGTGATCCAAGAGTACCATATCCTCTATGTTGTCCCCATTAAACCCTTCATGATCCACCTATAAGTGAACCAATTTCTAGGGTTGAGTCACATGGCACTACTCATAAGTAGCCCACTCCTTAACTCATGGCAGGCTAATGAGTCTCATGGCACTACACATAGGTAGCCCAGTTTCTAACTCTCGGTAACCTAGACCTTGCTCTAGTATTACCCCTTTTTTTCTTAGCCTTTTCAAAGCAATAGAGGTGGACCCGGATCAAGTCAGTTATATATGCACATTCATAGTGATAATCATAGTCACTTTATAGTTGCATGAAATAAATAAACATCCAATAGTTATTTTCAAGCAACCGATTAAAACTTCGGGAATCGCCGTGAAACTAGAGCTATTATTCATAAGCGTAACCACATACCTGATTTGATGAGTCGTGTAGATTATTCAACATATACTTCATGTATATACAATCAAACCAATCAACAGATCCAAGCAAGTAATTCAATCATCACATAATTCCTGAAAAGAATATGTACTCTATTTATTACATACTTTATCAAAAATCTACTTTATTGACTTGGATTCTCTTTCTAGGGTTTCTAATCCGCATTAAGGTTTCATTAATATTCATTAGGGTTTCTTAGATCAATTTCTCAAACTTTATCCCTTTTAGGTTAACAAACCCTAAAATACTCTTTTCCATTTATATGGACCTTAATTGCTCAACTATCCATTTTAATAGTCCTTTATACCCAAATTGACTTAGGATCATCACATCCCTATTTATTTATGGTTTTGAACAATTAAACCAATTAAAAGACATATTCACCTAAATTAGGGTTTTCAAGCTTATTAATGTGTAATCATGCACGAAACCCTAAATTAAGCCAATTATATAAAAAGATCATCTTTTTAGATCCTATTTTCACTTTTAGTAACAACAGGTTAATATTGGCTTGAATTATCCAATGAACATCATTTAATCCATCTATCATCAAATCTAACGATTAAATCATTAAAGATGATAACTTTATGTACTTTTCGAATTCAAGCATATTTACGCACATAAACTCTAAATTAGACTAATCATGTGCAAAGTTCTTCCTTTTTGAAAATAATGTATCTTTTTACATTTAACAGGTTAACATGAACTCTAATGATTCATTAAACCCTATCAAACACTTTATTTATTTCAAAATAGGGTTTCTTATTCTTTAATTCATTAAAGATGATAATTTACACTACATTTCGAATTATGATCAGATTCAGGATACAAAAAACTATTTTTATTGGATTCCTTGTGTTCTTCTGATCAAAATACATATATTATTTGCATTTATCCAAGCTACGGTTTATTAGATACGATTTTTTGTAAGATTTTACTTACTTGTCCAATGAGGGGCTGCCACGTAGGCGCCTTCCATGCAACGTTGCTTGTTGCTACGCAAACATAACCGAATGTCTGTTCTACCCTTACGTAAGTGACTGGCGATGCATAGCGCGGAGGGGTAAATTCATCAAAAAGGTTTGATCTTCTTCAACCTTTGTCTCAGGTCATGGCCACCAACTGCAGCCAAAACGCGGGCGCGCCCCCCTCTTTTCTAGGGTCCACCGATCCCCAGGGAGTACACCCTCTCCTCCGAAGCTCCCCCATGCACCCGGGGTCACCCTTAACCTGTGGCCAAGGTAGTCGGCTCACACTGGCCGGGCCTGCACCACTCGGCGGCCCTGCAGCCATGCTGATGCGGTCACATGCGATCCAGGGCACGAAACTGACGACAAAACTTCTCTTGATGTCGTGGGAGCAAGCCGCATCAAACACGTTCATCCTCTGGTCCCTCATCACTCCATATCTGTGTTACTTCACATGGTTAGGGTTTCAAATGTAAAGAAGCAATGAGTAAGAGATACGGACATGTAGGATCTCTTTAGAACTCGAACCAGGGTTCTACCCTTTATATAGGGGTGGGTAATGAAGCCCTAGTTCGGCTATGCACGAATTCAAGAGTTCTTTTCCCAATAGGAACCTAAGCTCCTTCATTAGGAAGCAAACTTTCACTCTCTTCTTTAACCTTTGGATATTCCTTATTATTTAGGTATATAGGAAATTCAAAATTCCTCTTTCTTATCTTCTTTATTCTTGCTCTTTAATCCATTAGAATGAATTTCTATTTTCTTTTAATAGAAATTACTTCCTTTTTCATAATGCCACCAAAATCATTAATAAAGTATCATATTATCTTTTATTTTGCAAATTTTGGTATTTTCTCTTTCCTCTTCCTTCATTGGGGCTCCTTGTACCCCAAGAAACTCTATTATTTAGAAATTACTTTTTAAGGATACTTATTATCCTTCTAGATGCATCTATATGCATTATTTCACATTATCTTATTTATTTCTTATTAAAATAGTTCTTTTTGAGGATTTCTCTTTATTTCTCTTTTATTTTCCTCATTGGTATTCATTTTATCATTAGGAATCCTTGGGATACGAAAATCCACAAAGGATCACTCAATTATACCTTTTTCCACTTATTTCCAACATTTTAACATTATTTTCAATTTCTTTCTTACTAAAGAAATACTTAATTCATCTTTTCTTTTCTTATTGCTTCCTTTTTGCAACTTTGAACTCCTTGGAACCCAAGGAACCCAAGAGGCACGAAATCCTCTTTGGATTTGCCTTCTAGAGGTTTCCACATATTTCTTTTCTTAAAAATTCAATTATTCATTTACTAATTGAATTTCCTTGTTATTTGGGCCCAATAGCCAATAAATCCCACAATACAAACATCAAGGTTATTGTAAACAAAATCCATTTATTCGAACAAATTATATCTTTATTTGTTCAAATATCTTTAATATGAGAAATTACATATCTCATCAAATGAACCCAAAATCAGGGTTGTAACATCCTTCCCCTCTTATAGGAATTTTGTCCTCAAAATTTTATCAAGCAAACAAATAATTCAGGATAAGACTTTTCCATGTCCATCATTAGCCCCTATGTGGCTTTACCTCACTCATGGTGCTTCCAAAGAACCGTTATCATCACATATTCTTTTCTCTGAGTTCTTTCATCCTGGCGTCTATAAACTGCACAGGTGACTCAGGCCATTTTAGCCTCCCTTGGGGCTTACTAGGTTCATTGCTCAGCACATGGTCGGAGTACTTCACATAGTGCTCTAAATTGGACACATGGAACTCATCACACATTTCTTAATCCTGAGGGGTAAGATCAAACCAATCCATGTCAAAAGAACCCATGCATCGGGAACTCAACTCTCTTAGATGTAACTTAGAGGGGTCGGATTTTCATGTCACATATTCTTCCACAGTGAACTGCATGTCAGTCTACTTTATATCTACTCATGACTCTCATCGTCTCTAGGCTCCTTTCAGCCATTGCACGATCAAAGCGACTTCGTCTACACGCATTGTGGCCCTTTTCTAACCATCATGTGGTCCTTTCACCAACATCACCTTACTGAAGTGGTGACCGACACAACCTCCCTTACAAAGCTTCTTTAAATCCCGATACTGGCTATGATGGTCATCATCACATCTTTCATAGGACAAAAAGTGTCTCTAGCTATCACCCAGATCGAGCACATATGCTCTCATCAGACCCTTTAGTCTGGATCATACTAACCATAGTTAGGGGTGATAAACTATACTAATATTGAGTTCTTCATGTACCTACTTCCACTTTATGGAAGTGAACTTCTAGGTCAAACTCAAGAACCTTTGAACTCACATCATGGTGTAGTTGAACCATCTCTATCATGGGTAGTTCAACCAGATATGTCCCTTGACAGAACTCATTCTCTCTCATGTCATCTGGGTAAGATGATCTACCACACCCCATATTGCATCTCGACCTTCCTTGGTCCAGGGGAGACTTACAGCATCCATAGTGATGAACTCCCTTTCCCTTTCAGGGACTCTTTATCCCTTATATCGATGCACTGGGTAACTGGTGTTCGTCCTTCACCTTCTGTCTAGCATACCCCATGCAGCCTCATCTTAAGCATCCAAAGTGCTATTGCCATTTACTATCTTGGTAGTACCACGGTGTATGGTGATCTTCAATCGTGATTTCTTGTATGTCATGATTCCTCAAGATTGATTCCTCAGAAACCCTAAACCACTCTCATCAAGGTTTCATCACCTTTCTATCCAAAGAGTGCATTTGAGGTTCTACAACCACCCTTTCATTGCATCAAGCACTAGACTGGCTAACCAAACAACCCTTAACTTTTCAACGTATCTCATTACATCGGAGTATTAGCCAAGCATATCTCCTTTCCAAACTTAGGGTTAGCCTAACAACCTCTTCTAGCTTCTAGCCCAGATACATCACAACCAGAACATCCATTACCACTTCACATCCTTAGGTATTAGTCCCATTGAAGACATACACTTCCATGTATTTCACTTATCATCTCAAACTCAAACTCTAAGTCCATCTTTATCGAGAACACTTTGAGCTCATTCTTCTGGTTTTCGAACTCAACCTGGCATAACTCATAGCTCATGGTAAAAACATCCGTATAAGATGACTACCTTATTTTTCTTTAGCGTTTGCAAACCATCCATGTATCATTCACTTTACCAGGGTATGTTATCTTCTCTGTCCTCATACCTCATAGCAACGTTCCAACTCCCATCATCTTTTATCCTTGGTGTATGGCATGCGCACTGTCATATCTCTCACTCCCATAACAAAAGGAAATAAGCATTTGGCTGCAGTCCAAATACAGAATTCTTCCTGTTCCAAGAGTAGAGATGGTACATCCCACCTTGCCAATACACCTTTACATCTAAGTTGCAACGTGCCACATATGTCTCTACATCACAGACATCATGATATCAAACTAGTCTTGAACCTACTGAGGTTTATATCCTTGGTCATCTCCTCTAGGTCTATAGGGTACCGGCTCTTTTGGGGTCATCCATCTTTCCTCATGCATCAAGGGAGTGCCCTACTCATCTGCCCCTGGGGTCCCATGAGTTCATGAAGGTGATCAATCTCCTAACCCATGGCCCTCAGACAATGATAGTTGTTACCTCCCGACCCTATGGTCATGTGCAACTTAGGGAATTAGGTAACTCCTACTTCTATCGGTCTTATCCCTACCTGACCCTAGGATAGACTTAGGATTCTCTTATAGTACATGTCCAACTTAGAACCTTACCCAAGCCTTCATCATCTCTCTCTCTGCATTCATGGGCTGACTTTCATCCTTTCATAGGGATCATGGCAACCTGCCTTCCTTGGTCAAGCCCCATATCAGTTACCTCCATGGTAACACATCCATATGCACATAGAGATGGATATATATGGGTCTGTAGGTTCATTCTCATACCATGTACCCTTCACTTAGCTTCTTAAGATCCTATGATACCTCTCTAGGTTTGCTCAAAACCCACAAAACTGGTATACACCCTACCAAAGGGTCCCTCTCCCAGGATGGGAGGAAAACTATCTATTGACAACAAGGTCACTAAATCTCTTAGGTCTAGAGTTTACATCCACATGAGCCTACTTAACCCTAGCAAGCTATTAAGGCACAAGCAGATCACCTACTGAACCATGCTAGGTCATACTTGTCCTCTTTCCTTCATGTTGGATCAATATCATACTTTCCTTTATCATCAACCTAGTTATGAGGGGTTCATCAAACATACCTTTAATATTAAGGGGTTTCCCTTTTCCTTTATACATGGGGAGTACCATGCTCGTAACTATAGCAAATTAATTCTCGTCGTGAGCATTAGGTATACCACTTCCCCTCTTAGGCCTAGGAACCCTAGGTTCACTTATTGATGACCAACTACATGCTCATCCTATTAACCACAAACCAAACGTATACAGGGTATGACATGCACTTCCTGTCATCCTTCTACTCGAGCAACACATCAGGGTTGAGTCCTCCCCAAGGACAACCAACAAGGTACAAGGCCTCACAACCTGTTACTAAACCTCTTTCGGTCCACAGGAACATAGGTACCAGGAGCATCATCCTCTCTCTAGGGTTTGGTTCCTATAAAGGCAATCAAGATATCAACAGCCTTAACGGATCATGCATGAGGTAACCTCTATCATCCACTTAGGTCGCATCATCCTCAACTCCCCACTATTCCTCATATCACGGGGTCTAGGTTTACGACCTTCTTGCTTGGTGTCCTGCTCTCTCTCTAACCCTACAACCAACCTCACCATTAGAGGTCCTCTCTTCATGAAGGATCAACCTCGAAAGCATGCCCTTACCTGGATGAAGCCTATGTTCAACTTACATTCGCTCAAGGTTATCCATAGTTCTTTATGCTTATTTCATAAGCCATCCCTCATACTCTCATAGTCAGGGTTTCAACCCTTTGCTCACACTACTAACATACCATGTATGATATGCCCTACTTGCATAAGCCCATAGGGTTTCTAAGGTCCTTCACTATCATTATCATCTATGGAGCTATCCTTTACCCTAACATGCACGACCCTTCCCAGGGTTGGGTTGCCAAAGGTGCTAGGTCACCCATGGATCATATGGAATCCCAAACGCATGTCTTTTCAAACACCTGGTCCAACTCATCTCTCTCTAACCTTCACTTAGGGTTAGGGTTAGCATCATCCCCAGAGGATGTGACAGGTCTCTACTTGCAATGGAGATCTCTATCTCCAAGACTAACTTATCCTCCTCACAAGAAGGTCTAGCCTCAGGTCTCTTCTGAGGACATGACAACTTATGTCATACGACCTAAGCATGTATCTATTCTTTAGTTTGCGCTTAATCTATTAAGTGTATGTCCATGACATCTTATTTACATGCCTTTCATTAATTTGATGGAGGATTCCTTATACCTTATTAATCTTACCCATACCTTAAGAGGGTGAGGAGAAGAGGGAAAACCCTAATCCTTAAGGTCCTTAACAGAATTTGTGATGAGAAGGGATGAATAAGATGAGAAAGTCCTAAAGGTATCTTATTTCGATTCATACCCTAAGACTTTGGCCAAGCAGTCACACAGATCCGGGAGTCCTCGTATTCTGACTAGCGGTGCGGAGGAAAATATTGCCAGCCCTCGGTCGTGATCCTTTTCTAGACACCTCCGTCTTTTGGATAATCCTCTAATAACTCCCTTGGGTTCTATGGAGTTTGTAAAATTTAATAATTATTAATGGTTAACTGAGGAACCTAAGCTTTGATACCAAATGTTATGACCCCACCTCCCGATAACCCCTAATTAAGGGAGACCGAGAGGTCAAAACCGCACCCATAACTTCCGGATCAAAGGTTCGACAATTAACCAAGAATAATTATCAAATTTTAACATACTATACTGAAAAGTTGTAAGAAAATAAATTTTTGCATACCTTTTTGAAAACTTGGATCTCTAAACTTCTATCCACTTAAGGATTCTACTCTAACTAATCCTCCTTGTATTTTACTTCATATATTTCACAATATGACAATTTACTGTTTGTCCTTTTAGCTTGTACCTAAAATTCCGAAACAAAATGTCGGTCAGCTGAAGCTGGTATGTGGGGGAAACAATAATTATGTAAATATGTTAATAATGTAATCATTCAATTAATCATTTAACAACCAAGATTACATTTTAAATATAACTCCACGATCCAAGAGTACCCTATCCTCTATGTTGTCCCCATTAAATCCTTCATGATCCACCTATAAGTGAACCGATTTCTAGGGTTGAGTCACATGGCACTACTCGTAAGTAGCCCACTCCTTAACTCATGGCAGGCTAATGAGTCTCATGGCACTACACGTAGGTAGCCCAGTTTCTAACTCTCGGTAACCTAGACCTTGCTCTAGGATTACCCCTTTTTTTCTTAGCCTTTTCAAAGCAATAGAGGTGGACCCAGATCTAGTCAGTTATATACGCACATTCATAGTGATAATCATAGTCACTTTATAGTTGCATGAAATAAATAAACATCCAACAATTATTTTCAAGCAACCGATTAAAACTTCAGGAATCGCCGTGAAACTAGAGCAATTATTCATAAGCGTAATCACATACCTGATTTGATGATTCATGCAAATTATTCAACACATACTTCATGTATATATAATCAAGCCAATCAACATATCCAAGCAAGTAATTCAATCATCACATAATTCCTGAAAAGAATATATACTCTATTTATTACATACTTTATCAAAAATCTACTTTATTGACTTGGATTCTCTTTCTAGGGTTTCTAATCCGCATTAAGGTTTCATTAATATTCATTAGCGTTTCTTAGATCAATTTCTCAAACTTTATCTCTTTTAGGTTAACAACCCCTAAAATACTCTTTTCCATTTATATGGACCTTAATTGCTCAACTATCCATTTTAATAGTCCTTTATACCCAAATTGACTTAGGATCATCACATCCCTATTTATTCATGGTTTTGAACAATTAAACCAATTAAAAGACATATTCACCTAAATTAGGGTTTTCAAGCTTATTAAAGCGTAATCATGCACGAAACCCTAAATTAAGCCAATTATATAAAAAGATCATCGTTTTACATCCTATTTTCACTTTTAGTAACAACAGGTTAATATTGGCTTGAATTATCCAATGAACATCATTTAATCCATCTATCATCAAATCTAATGATTAAATCTAATGTGCAAAGTTCTTCCTTTTTTAACATAATGTTTCTTTTTACATTTAACAGGTTAACATCAACTCTAATGATTCATTAAACCCTATCAAACACTTTATTTATTTCAAAATAGGGTTTCTTAATCTTTAATTCATTAAAGATGATAATTTACACTACATTTCGAATTATGATCAGATTCAGGATACAAAACTATTTTTATTGGATTCCTTGTGTTCTTATGATCAAAATACATATATTATTTGCATTTATCCGAGCTATGGTTTATTAGATACGATTTTTGCAAGATTTTACTTACTTGGCCAATGACGGGCTACCACGTAGGCGCCTTCCATGCAACGTTGCTTGTTGCTGCGCAAACATAACTGAATGTCTGTTTTACCCTTGCGTAAGTGACTGGTGATGCATAGTGCGGAGGGGTAAAGTCGTCAAAAAGGTATGATCTTCTTCAACCTCCGTCTCAGGTCATGGCCTCCGACTACAGCCAAAATGCGGGTGCGCCCCCCTCTTTTCCAGGGTCCACCGATCCCCAGGGAGTACACCCTCTCCTCCGAAGTTCCCCCACGCACCTGGGGTCGCCCTTAACCTATGGCCAAGGCAGTCGGTTCATGCTGGCCGGGCCTGCACCACTCGGCGGCCCTGCAGCCATGCTACTACGGTCACATGCGATCAAGGGTGCGAAACTGACGGCAAAACTTCTCCTGATGTCGTGGGAGCAAGCCGCATCAAACCCGTTCGTCCTCTGGTCCCTCTGTTGGGTTTTAGGGGAGACAGAGAAGGCAGCGGAAACAAAAAAAATTTCTCCCCCAACCCATACCGAGGAAACGCGTCAACGTCTATATAATAGGAAAGGATGGTTTGCGGAATCATACCTTGTCCCGAGGCTTGCTCGGCGACAATACCTCGCGCAATGCGCGGTCTTCAACTCCAGACTTCGACGTTGTCTGTGCAGCTCCTGGTCACACTGGGACTGACAACTCCTACTTGAACCAGACTGTTAGATGACAGTTGTCCTCCTAAGCGGCAGTGTCCTCCCGCCTCTGTAGTAGTCCACACGGACCACCTGGAACTCCACTCTCCTTGTCCCATAAGGAAGTGGAAGGAGTCGCACCCTCCTGTTGATGTACTATTCGCCAATACGCTCTCCTGCCTCCTGTTGCAACTGCAGTTGTCCTTCCCTTGTTGCACCTCCCTTTTGCGGGAAACACTTGCTCGGGCTCTCTCACGGTTACCAAAACCAGAGAGAACGACAACTTGCAGAGCAACTGGTTGCACTGAGCTGTACTTTGAGAAGCCCCCAATACCCCTATATATATAGGAGAGTCATGGGACAGGGTTCTCCATCCCGGGCAATGCGGGACTAAAGCAGGAGTAGAAGGGTTCGAGAATTTTCCACAAAAAGCAACCGGTTCGCAACTTGAAATTATCGGTTCACAGCTGAACCGATCGGTTCGGCCATTGAGCCGATCGGTTGGACCTGAGCCGACCGTTTAGGGCACTCCAACCGATCGGTTGGTGCCCTGAACCGATCGGTTCATGGTCCTAATCCAGCTCAAAAAGACTTTCCTTGTTTCTTTCCCAATTGGTATCGAATACCAATATTATTCCCAATCGAATTGGGCAATTTGAAATGAAAGGAAAATCCTTGCCGACATGACTTTCCCAACTGGTCGGTTGCACCAGTTGAGCCGATCGGTTCAATCCTTGAACCGGTCGTTTCAACCTGGGCATGAGCCGATCGGCCTGGACTCTCCAGCCGACCGGCTCAGCAACCTCAGCCGACCGGTTCATCACATGAGCCGATCGGTTGGGAGCACAGGTTGGGCAAAATCAGTCAATTGTGATTTCAATCAATCTGATACTCCAATCAATGCGTCCAACACCTTGAACCATACGATATTGAGCCATCGACTGATTGAGTGTTTAATTGAACTACTAAACTTCTTTAGTAATCAATCTAAACATTGCTTTGTGGACAAAACTCCTCTTCCAGGTTAAATCCTATGTGTGTGACCCTGCAGGTCCATTTCACGTTGGCAGTGAAAGTCCATAACACTTATGACTTCACAAGCAAAGAGCGGTGCCTAGTCACACATCAGTGCTACCCAAGTGAAAGTAGAAAGTTGGAGAACAACTTTCATACTACAATCCGTGAATGGTGTTACAGCGAATGTATAATTCCTTTGTCACTGATATCCCGAATGAACTCGAGGCATGGAACAGTCATCCTGTCAACGTTCATTCACTTCCTTGATCTCAGAGTAGACTGGAAGAGATATGTATGTCATCAGTATCATATACTGATTCACACATGTGTGCACGCCTTTCTCAATCCTACTCATCAAGTGGCCATGGATATCAAACTCCCTCAGGAGGGACAAATCCCATATCTATCACTCACCCCTCAAAAGCCCCATGTGTCAAAGCCACCCAATCATCACCTTTATAACAACCCATGTTTCAGGATTGCGTTTGATGATGTCAAAGTGTGCCCAACGACATGTGTTGAGTGTAGTGATTTCAGGTCTAAGAATCACACTCACCACCATTACTGTGAGTACTGACTGTGACTACCATCTCATGGTTCCATGTGTCAAACTCACGGTGGGTCTGTCTGGTACCTTGTTCTCTAACAAGTACATATGTGTTTGGTTTGATATCTTTATATCATGACTAATGAGATTCTGTCATCAACCAACACCACAATCTAGTCTTGTGTGTCATTGCTGTCTATCTACCTTCCATAATGACATCCGACTAGGGACATAACAAGAATGTACAAACTCTTAGCATCCGTATGATCTCATCGTTCAGGTCCTCAACCTGAAAGCATACGTCATTGAGTAATGTCATTCTCTAGACATTCAAACTGTTCTATCACTATCTCATATGACTGAACCAGAAAGAATTGGAAGCTCGCCTTTGATGTTTATCAAATCAATCTCAATGTATCCCACCAATCATCCTATGATTGGCTCTCAGGGCATACATACCAACAGACTCCCACTTGCACTGCGAGCCAATCACCCATGAATCATATTCATAGTGATCTTCAAACATGTCCCACATGTTACTGTGCTCTAGTGCCAACATAGTGAGTAATGACAACACCTTGCCAAAGTTTGTACAAATTGCATGTCTCGCATCTCTTCACTGTACGTCATACGTATGAGATGGAGATGCCGTAATATGCGATCTTGTATTCCATTTTCTAACCTTTAGCCACATTGCATGATCAAGGATTCCAGACTTGTCATCAATGAGTGGAATATAAGTTCATCTCATGAACTTTCAGATTCATATAGTATCCACTGCTGTTCACTAACACATAGATACTCGGCTTTTCCTTTTTAAATGGCTTTATTGGAACACTTCCAATTATCAACAAACTTTCACTTTTATACATCTTATGTATATTTTGCGATTAATTTTCTGTCCCTTTTGGAAGTTCGCATCAATGTAACTCTTTACATCAAACTCTTCCTTATCTCCATAGAACTAGTACTTCACAAGCACTCATCAAGTTCTCATGGTATTCCAGCAACCCTTACTGGAAGCAGACAGACATCCACTCGTCATGTCCTACATGCGAGTTATCAGGATGAGCACATCATATTTCCATGTCCTACATACAAGATGATGAATGCATTTTATTCTTGCCATGTCATACATGCAAGATAATGGGATGATTACATACATGATAGATCCATATCTATTCTTAGTGTTCCCATTCTTCATAAGAATTGGACACTTGGCCTTGGGATACTAACTCCATGTAACATGGATAAGTTTTCTCCCACGGAATCTGTGCATACTGAACACTTCAGTACAGATTGCCAATGTATGCTCTCTCTTTCCTGGTCAAGAGATTTTCGAGAACTATCTCTATAGATCTCTATTCCTATCACATAGGAAACATCTCTATCTTCCTTAAAGATAATTTCCACATTCGGATTTCCAATCTAGAACATTTCCATTTCACATCAACATGTGGAATGTGAATACGCTCCCACTAAATCACAGATCCCTTCTTTATCTTTGACATATCAGTCAAACCCTTTGACTATATCATCAAAATAAAGATCCAATTTCGAGTTGCTTGTACTCAATCAATCACATTGATTAGTCCATTGTAACTTATAGACTTCATTAGCATTAGTGGATTCATAAACCTTATAGGATGTGTCACGTACACATCCTTGTTTTATTCCTCATAGGAATGCGGTTTTAGTGTCCATATGCCAAATGTCTTAGTCATTAAGTTGCAATCAACAAGCATCATCCTTTTCAAAATGTTATCCATGTGTCTTAACACTTAAGACTCATTTGCACTTATGGATATGATCCAAAGAGTGCTACCATCAAGGTCATACCTTATGGTTCACATGAAAGTCATTTAGGATGTAATGGTTTCATAAACCATAACTCAAGATTCGTTTCCTCATATTTATCTTGATAGTTGACTCATCACATGACCAACTCATCACATAGATAATTGAGGTGTATCTGTTAAAGATATAAGAACTCACAACCCTTGTTATTCTTAATTTCTTTTATTAGTGTGGGGTATTCTTTTATTAAGAAGAATTCAGTTATTTGATAATCATTCTCTAACTCCTTAGAGTATGATTCCTTCTTGATTCAGACATCACCATGCCTTAATCATGAGTTTACTATGATACACTATCATAATCACTCATAAGGATCTCAAACATTTGGTCCAAGTATTTCATTCATTGATCTCATCAAGAATTAATACTTTACCAAATTTGTACTTCATTTATGATAATCTTGAACACTTCAAGATATTCATATTGGTATTTCTCTAAACACCATTTGAAGTATTAGCATTTATTCCAATAGGTATGTAAATACATCACATGTATTATACCTAATAGGATAATCACTTTCCCACTACATTAGTGAAGATTGATTAATCATGTCCAAGATATTCATGTCTCTTACTGGTCCTATAACCAAAAGAGTCTAGATTTATCCATCACATGGAAACTAGAAATGAATTTCTCATGATTAATGCTAATTAAATTGTTTGAGTTATCTATAACTTTTAGGTATCGTCTTATCTTATGCATATCAAATATCACAAGATAAATAAGGCATTGCCACAAAGATCACATCTTTAAAAATTGAAACATCTCTTTATTAATTGCCATCATTGTCATACAATATGCAAAATAAAGTGTTTCTATGTATTGGCAAGTATGAAATAGCAGTTCATAACTGTATTACATGCCTTATTGGCTGAAAATAAACTAAAGTATTCCTATCTATAAAGGCAACACTTGCCCCAAGTAAGAATGCTTTACACTTTCCATCTTGATATCATATATCTCAAAAAGTGTTACAAGTTTATTTACATGACACCTTCAAGTAGAGGCTTCAGTCGCCTCCTTCTTCTTTTGTTCTTCCAGGTAGAGAGGACAATTCCTTTTCCAATGTCCTGGCTTTTGACAATGGTGGCAATTTCCTTTCTTTGTCACGCCTCCCTTGGCCTTGAGAGCTGAAGATGGCTTGGACTCCTGGCTAGCTTCAGAACCTTTCTTAGCTTTGCCCTTGCCCTTGCGCTTGGACTTGCCTTTCTTGCTCGTGATCACCATCACAAACTTAGGCTTGTCCTTCTTCATCTATAACTCGGCTGTCCTCAACATGCCCAACAACTCTGACAGTGGCCTATCAAAGTTGTTCATGTTGTAGTTCATCACAAACTGACTGTAAGATTCTGGCAACGATTGCAGTATCACGTCAGTAGCCAACTCTTGGCTCAGTGGAAATCCTAGTCTCTGCAGGTTCTCCACATACCCAATCATCTTGAGTGTGTGAGGACCAACTGGATCTCCTTCTGTCATGACGCACTTGAACAGCGCCCTAGAAACATTGTACCTCTCTTGCCGTGCCTGATCTTCATACATGTTCCTGAGATGCAGAATCATCTCTATGACACCCATGTTCTCATGTTGCCTCTGCAACTCATGGTTCATTGAACATAGCATCAAGTACTTTGCATCAATGGCATCATCAGAATGCTTCTTGTAAGCATCCCTTTCTGTCCTTGGTGCATTAGGAGCGGGTTCCTCTGGAATTGGAGTATCCAGGACATAGAGCTTACGCTCTTGAGTGAGAACAATTCTCAATTTCCTATACCAGTCGTGGAAGTTTGTCCCATTTAACTTGTCCTTGTCAAGGACCGATCGCAAAGAAAAGTTGTTGTTGTTTGTTGCCATTTGAACTACAAAAGGAAAATATGCTATTTTAGTCCAAAACTCAATTTTTGACTTATTTGATTGATTTGAAAATTTGACGATATAATTAGGCCTTTAATTAACTATCACTCCCACTATTTTACTTCAAATTGATAGCCCTCACCATCAATTCGGAAGATTGCAGCGTACAATCTTCTAGTGGGCAAGATCCTGAAATCCTCTAAATCATGAGTCAGCTTTGGCTGATCGCCCACAACTTAGATCTCTCAGGTAGGCAACTCTTGCCAATTGCATCATATGCAACTCTTGTTGAATGAACATGCACCACACCTTGCCATGAACATTCCTTGCCTCTGGGCCTAGACGCTCTAAGAATCACCAGTTAAGTCTAACCCAAAATCCGACACGGTAAACATGCACCCTGCTTTGGCAGAACCTACATGTCTACCCTTCACACTTCCACAAGATAGACGGCGCACCACGCTTTGGCGTAACCTACGCTTGGTCGATCAAGTTTTCCATGTGTGTCACTAATGGAAGGCATATAAGACTTAATATTTTAATGAGGGATTTGGTTTTATATACATATACATATCCAATCACCACAATACATAGTATGTATCATATACATTATATATCCCACAGAAAACATGCACAAACGATAAAAAGCGATGATTATGGCCATCCTAATGTGATTCCTCGAGCCAAGAGGAATCACGGTCATCTAGGTCTACATCACATGCAACCTGTACAAGATGAACATCTGTGCCTTGCCATCCGAGTTGATCAACTCATCACATGAATGATCTGTACTCTCCAGTCGGTCGTCTGGGTGCCACCAGCCGATCGGTTGGCTCCTTCAACCGATCGGTTCGCCTGGTCGTCGTGCATCTCGTCATGTCCGCCACCAGCTCGTCTCGCTCCTCGAACCGGTCATCAACCGATCGGTTCACTCCTTGAACCGACCGTCTGGAAGGTCAACCGATCGGTTCACTCCTTGAACCGATCGTCTGAGCAGTCGTCTTGATGTCCGCCGGTCTTTGACATAACAGGAAATAAAATCTATCCTATTTATTACATTGCTTTAAAAAGGAGAAACCTCGAGTTACATTCGGGGGGAGCAAAGGTAGGAAAGAATCTCGAATTATTTCGAGTTACATCAGGAATAAAAGAGGGAAGATCGGTGCACAGACCGAGATGCAAGCAACCACAAACAACCACACACAGATAGGGGTTTATAGGCCATAATCACGCTACACACATCCACCACAAAACTCGTTTAAGGGCGACGCGTATCGAGTGCATTAATAATACATATCATATATGTAATTAGGGATTTGTGGATTTAAGATTGGACATGCATAAAGCCGATATTATTCACATCGTATGCAATAAATAAAGGCGACAAACCAAAATCGATCATATCGATATTCCTAAAATATAGAGCAGTTGACGTGGCTCTGATACCACTGTTAGGTTTTAGGGGAGACAGAGAAGGCAGCGGAAACAAAAAAAAATTCTCCCCCAACCCATACCGAGGAAACGCGTCAACGTCTATATAATAGGAAAGGATGGTTTGTGGAATCATACCTTGTCCCGAGGCTTGCTCGGCGACAATACCTCGCGCAATGTGCGGTCTTCAACTCCGGACTTCGACGGTGTCTGTGCAGCTCCTGGTCACATTGGGACTGACAACTCCTACTCGAACCGGACTGTCGGATGACAGTTGTCCTCCTAAGCGGCAGTGTCCTCCCGCCTCTGTAGTAGTCCACACGGACCACCTGGAACTCCACTCTCCTTGTCCCACAAGGAAGTGGAAGGAGTTGCACCCTCCTGTTGACGTACTAGTCGCCAACACGCTCTCCTGCCTCCTGTTGCAACTGCAGTTGTCCTTCCCTTGCTGCACCTCCCTTTTGCGGGAAGCACTTGCTCGGGCTCTCTCACGGTTACCAAAACCAGAGAGAACGACAACTTGCAGAGCAACTGGTTGCACTGAGCTGTACTTTGAGAAGCCCCCAATACCCCTATATATATAGGAGAGTCATGGGACAGGGTTCTCCATCCCGGGAAATGCGGGACTAAAGCAGGAGTAGAAGGGTTCGAGAATTTTCCACAAAAAGCAACCGGTTCGCAACTTGAAATGATCGGTTCACAACTGAACCGATCGGTTCGGCCATTGAGCCGATCGGTTGGACCTGAGCCGATCGTTTAGGGCACTCCAACCGATCGGTTGGTGCCCTGAACCGATCGGTTCATGGTCCTAATCCGGCTCAAAAAGACTTTCCTTGTTTCTTTCCCAATTGGTATCGAATACCAATATTATTCCCAATCGAATTGGGCAATTTGAAACGAAAGGAAAATCCTTGCCGACATGACTTTCCCAACTGGTCGGTTGCACCAGTTGAGCCGATCGGTTCAACCCTTGAACCGGTCGTTTCAACCTGGGCATGAGCCGATCGGCCTGGACTCTCCAGCCGACCGGTTCAGCAACCTCAGCCGACCGGTTCATCACATGAGCCGATTGGTTGGGAGCACAGGTTGGGCAAAATCAGTCAATTACGATTTCAATCAATCCGATACTCCAATCAATGCGTCCAACACCTTGAACCATACGATATTGAGCCATCGACTGATTGAGTGTTTAATTGAACTACTAAACTTCTTTAGTAATCAATCTAAACATTGCTTTGTGGACAAAACTCCTCTTCCAGGTTAAATCCTATGTGTGTGACCCTGCAGGTCCATTTCAAGTTGGCAGTGAAAGTCCATAACACTTATGACTTCACAAGCAAAGAGCGGTGCCTAGTCACACATCAGTGCTACCCAAGTGAAAGTAGAAAGTTGGAGAACAACTTTCATCCTACAATCCGTGAATGGTGTTACAGCGAATGTATAATTCCTTTGTCACTGATATCCCGAATGAACTCGAGGCATGGAACAGTCATCCTGTCAACGTTCATTCACTTCCTTGATCTCAGAGTACACTGGAAGAGATATGTATGTCATCAGTATCATATACGGATTCACACATGCGTGCATGCCTTTCTCAATCCTACTCATCAAGTGGCCATGGATATCAAACTCCCTCAGGAGGGACAAATCCCATATCTATCACTCACCCCTCAAAAGCCCCATGTGTCAAAGCCACCCAATCATCACCTTTATAACAACCCATGTTTCAGGACTGCGTTTGATGATGTCAAAGTGTGCCCAACGACATGTGTTGAGTGTAGTGATTTCAAGTCTAAGAATCACACTCACCACCATTACTGTGAGTACTGACTGTGACTACCATCTCATGGTTCCATGTGTCAAACTCACGGTGGGTCTGTCCGGTACCTTGTTCTCTAACAAGTACCTATGTGTTTGGTTTGATATCTTTATATCATGACTAATGAGATTCTGTCATCAACCAACACCACAATCTAGTCTTGTGTGTCATTGTTGTCTATCTACCTTCCATAATGACATCCGACTAGGGACATAACAAGAATGTACAAACTCTTAGCATCCGTATGATCTCATCGTTCAGGTCCTCAACCTGAAAGCATACGTCATTGAGTAATGTCATTCTCTAGACATTCAATCTGTTCTATCACTATCTCATATGACTGAACCAGAAAGAATTGGAAGCTCGTCTTTGATGTTTATCAAATCAATCTCAATGTATCCCACCAATCATCCCATGATTGGCTCTCAGGGCATACATACCAACACCCTCATCACTCCATAGATGTGTTACTTCACATGGTTAGGGTTTCAAACGTAAAGAAGCAATGAGGATGAGAGACTGACATGTAGGATCTCTTTAGAACTCGAACCAGGGTTCTACCCTTTATATAGGGGTGGGTAATGAAGCCCTAGTTCGGCTATGCATGAATTCAAGAGTTCTTTTCCCAATAGGAACCTAAGCTCCTTCATTAGGAAGCAAACTTTCACTCTCTTCTTTAACCTTTGGATATTCCTTATTATTTAGGTATATAGGAAATTCGAAATTCCTCTTTCTTATCCTCTTTATTCTTGCTCTTTAATCCATTAGAACGAATTTCTATTTTCTTTTAATAGAAATTACTTCCTTTTCATAATGCCACCAAAATCATTAATAAAGTATCATATTATCTTTTATTTTGCAAATTTTGGTATTTTATCTTTCCTCTTCCTTCATTGGGGCTCCTTGTACCCCAAGAAACTCTATTATTTCGAAATTACTTTTTAAGGATACTTATTATCCTTCTAGATGCATCTATATGCATTATTTCACATTATCTTATTTATTTCTTATTAAAATAGTTCTTTTTTAGGATTTCTCTTTATTTCTCTTTTATTTTCCTCATTGGTATTCATTTTATCATTAGGAATCCTTGGGATACGAAAATCCACAAAGGATCACTCAATTATACCTTTTTCACTTATTTCCATCATGTTCACATTATTTTCAATTTCTTTCTTACTAAAGAAATACTTAATTAATCTTTTCTTTTCTTATTGCTTCCTTTTTGCAACTTTGGACTCCTTGGAACCCAAGGAACCCAAGAGGCACGAAATCCTCTTTGGATTTGCCTTCTAGAGGTTTCCACATATTTCTTTTCTTAAAAATTCAATTATTCATTTACTAATTGAATTTCCTTGTTATTTGGGCCCAATAGCCAATAAAGCCCACAACACAAACATCAAGGCTATTGTAAACATAATCCATTTATTTGACCAAATTATATCTTTATTTGTTCAAATATCTTTAATATGAGAAATTACATATCTCATCAAATGAACCCAAAATCAGGGTTGTAACACCAACCTTTTGAATCTATTGATCACCAGGTAGATCCCCTTCAACAGCATGACCTCGACCACGCTACCTGGGACCACCTAAAAAGATGTGGTAACCCACAGGGTGAGACCCAGTTCCAAAGAGAGATATAAATCTCCTCAATAGAATTGATTGCAACATGTTAATTAACAGTAAATGAACTGAGTAGATAAGGTATTGAATAACCAATTTAAGTAGATTAATAGTTTAAGCATACTAAGTCATTAAGCAATTAAGATTTAGCAACAAGTAGGATTACTCAAATTTCATAAATTTACATCATGTATGAACTAAATAGTATAAAGACAAGACAAGATAAGGGATACTCAACCAATGTAAATGTATTTAACCCTAGCACATATACTACATGGCTTAGATTACATCTTTTATTATGCCATGGAGAGTTTGAGTCGTACCACTCAAAGTCCAACTGACCACTGCTTGGTCTCAATCAGTCCCATATAAGATCTAAGAAGATTCAGACTCCAAGATCTTCCCCCTACTTGGTTAGTATGAGTCTACACCGAAGTGACATCTCAGTCAAACTACAAAATAGCGACATATGGTCCTATAAACAACTAGCCCACATTGGTACAGGACATAGTGCTAGAAACCAAGGTATGCAAAGAAAAACCTTTATCACATGATAATCATTGAGACACGACCGCGTTCATTCTCAACAATAGGGCTAGGTACGACCTCAGTCATCCTCCCTAAACACTTGGAGTCAGGATAATAGGTACCCGACATATTCAACAATATGCGCTCCAAGTTTCCTTGGGAATCCCATTTCACCATCCAGCAAGTTTTGACGCTAAAAATGGCTCTATGGATCATGGCTCCACATGATTAGTTATTGCCAATTGAGTGAATCAAGGCTTCATCATTCAAATGGACATACAATCCCTAACTGATTTCTTGATAGAATATATGTATTGCAACTTTAGAAGAAATAAAATGTGTGAGGTATAAATCCTAATCACATTATCACATGCTATTATTAATTGCAATTTAATGAACCACACTTGTTAGCATACCATTACAAGGTACCAAATACTTATCACAAGATCTAGGGTGTCAACCCTTACTGGATCATGAAGAGGATATCACCTCAATTAGGGATTCAATCATGCCTAAAGGTCATTAAGAGAATCACATCAATCCTTGTAAGATCACTATTACCATTCTATGCCTTAAATAAGGCTCAAAAGATCATCAGCACATATGTGTCCATATATATTAACATCACAAGGCACTATGATATTCAACTAATACTACATTGTGGTTTCAACACAAGAAGAGTGTAATACTTTGTCACATTAATCATTAAATAGGGATGAATATAACCAATCCCCATCATTTAGTTACATTAAGGTTAGGTATAACAATCTATATCACGTTGGAGTTACACATCCACTTATTATGGTGATTTATCAAATATAACTATACAAGGGCAAAGGTAAGACTACAAATTAGTGGTATTGAACCATAGAATTCTCATCACTAGGACCCATATATAAAACCATGGGATTCATTATAATCCATTGGATGTTGAATCATCCAATAATATTCATTGGATTGGGTTCATTATTCAATGTCATCAATTATAGTGCATGTCTAACTATTGAATCAATTGAACCAAGAAATCATTGGTTTAGAACTAAATTGAAGATAAAATTACACCCTTAACTCAACATTGGTTGTGGTGACTTGATTCGCCATCATTTGTGGTCATTAAGTCACCATCGGTTGTTAGATCAGCACTATATTCATTTGATACCATCGGATATTAAGCTAATGTCAATTTTGATTGATAGCATCATTAGGGTACTTAGTGGTTAATCATTAAGATTCTAATTGAAACAAAACCTGACCTAAGGGGTGACCATCGATTGTAACCATTGTTTGACACCCTTGGTCACCACCATTGGTTGTCAATATAGCAACACCATCGGTTGTTGCATGGTATCACCATCAGGTTATGTGGTAGTGAAGGAAATAGCTTGAAAACCCTAATTTGGACGATCGATTGTTAGGTGCTTAGCATCATGAGTTGTGTTACCAACCTATTATAGATCATCTTATACCTTAGGAAGGATGTAAACCTATTTATAGGTTCATGTAGAACTAGAACAGAATAGGAAATACCATAAAAATCCAAAACCCTTAGCAAGCATGGTTTCTTTATGCTTAGATCATCACATTTAAGCATAAACATGAACTAACAAGCTTTTAGAAAGCACTATAAGTGAAAAAGGTTATAAAACTCACCACTAGAGAGTAAATCAGATCCCAAATAGAAAGAGTCTCGAGCAAATAATACAAGAAAACCCAAGTTTTAGATCTGAACTCGGCAAAGTAGGCACCTTTCTCCACAAGGAAGCAAAATCCTAGAAGAAGAAGCAAGAAAGGTAGGTCCTTAAGTTCTAGAGCAACTTCTACCATGGAACAGCAGAGTTACGACTAGGAGAAAGGTAGGAGGAGAAGAAAAGAGAAAGAAAGGAGGAAAAAAGGGGATAGTTACTCATTTAGGTCATCATCACCAAGAAGGAGCTTTAGAAACCCTAAAGGAAGCAAATTGTAACCCTAGATGCTTCTACCAAAAAGATCCATACCTTCTTCTTCCTGGGATAGGTTCTCCGTAGAATAATAGAGAGAATAAAAATCTCTTAGTAGGAGGGAAGTGGTAGAGAGTAAAATTTTAATTTGGGAGCTTAAGTATGGGTATATAAAGCTTGGAGTATAAGGTAGAGAAGAAGCATGAGGTGTACAAGAAACTCTCCATGTGCCCATGGCTTAGAGCTTCCATGGATGAGAAAGAAGTAGGCACACCATCTGTTTGAGGCTTTTGGTCCATCGTTTAATGGCTTCCTAGGCCAGCCATCGGCTTTTGGGTGAAGGTACTATTGTTTGTTCATAGTTTAAGTCAATAGATGGTGGAACCATCGGTTGTTCATGTCTATAAGTGAACCAGCAGTTCAAGTGAACCAAACCAGCATGAACCATCGACCTAGAGCCTTTAGGATGACTTGTGGATGTTCCCCAGTGGTCCCTGTGGTTGATGGCCATCGGTTGTTACCCAAACCAATGGTACCATTAGATGTTTAGCCAAGAAGGTGGCTCATCCATGAAGGGTAAAGCCCTAGATCACTCTTGAAGCAAATCACCACCAAACCAAGGTACAATTGAGCACCCCCTGGCTCAAAAAGCTCAACAATGATAAGAAATCATCTAAGGAACATAATTAATGTGACAAATTGCAAATAAAACCTCTCAATTGGGTAAATTGTAGAAACCCCCAAAATGTACATAAAATTGCATAACTTGCACAAACAGTGTCCAAATTGGGCCTAGTTTGAAACTTAAGCTTGTCTTATGATTCAAAAGCATATCACAAGGTTAGATTAGGGTTATAAGAAATTAATTATGGTAAATAATATTATTTAAAACCTTAAGCAAGTTCAGGGACCTTACAGCTATAAACCCCTAACAATGGTTTCGCCCCCAAAATCCTACGCAAAGAGAGATGGGTACTTCCTATGCATCTCATTTACAGCTCCCACGTATCTTCTTCTATGCCACGGTGATGCCACAAAATATTTACTAACACTATATCTTTCTTATTCAACTTCTTTACCCTCCTATCCATAACCAACACAAGACCATCAACATAAGAGATATCTTCATCTAGCTCAACCTCTACTGGTTGGATTGTCTACTATGTGTCTGGATGATACTTCCTCAGCATAGAGATCTAAAAAACATTATGTAACCTATGTAGCTATGGTGGTAGCTCCAACTTGTGTGATATTTTTCTAACATGAGCTAATATAGGGCATGATCCCATAAATCTAGGAACCAACTTACCCTTCTTCCCAAACCTCAGCACACCTTTACAAGGAGAGAATTTAAGATATACTTTGTCTCCCACTTGGAACTGAAGCGGTCTATGACGATTGTCTACATAAGACTTTTTCCTATCCTGGGATACTTTCAACTATTGTTGTATCACTTTAATCTTCTCTATAGTTTGTTGTACAAGCTCAGGACCCAAAAGTTGATACTCATCAGTTTCATACCAACAAAGTGGAGACTGACAATGTCTCCCATATAAAGACTCATAAGGAGCCATATCTATGATTCTATGATAACTGTTATTATAAGAAAAAACTATTAAACTGAGATGTGTATCCCAACTCCCAAGAAATTGCAACATGCATGCCCTCAAGAGATCCTCTAAAGTTTGAATAGTCCTTTTAGATTGACCATTTATCTACATATGGAAAGTTGTCCTAAACCTCATTTGTGTTCCCATTGTTGAATCCATACGTTCCCAAAAATGAATTGTGAACTGTGGACCTCTGTCAAAAACTATAGTCAATGGAATTCCATGCATACGTACTGTCTCATCAACATATACATGTGCCAACTTCTCTGCTGTAAGCATCATCTTGACTGGCAAGAAGTGGGCTGACTTAATCAATCTGTCAACTATCACCCACATGGAATCATGACCCTTGGTTGTTATAGGAAGACCAACCACAAATTCCATAGTAATATTATCTCATTTCCACTACGGTATTGGCAAAGGTTGTAATGTCCCTATAGGATTCTGGTGCTCAGTCTTCACTTACTGACAAATCAGATACTTGGAAACAAACTCTTCCACATCACGCTTTAATCATGACCACCAATACAAGTCCTTCAGATTGTGGTACATCTTGGTACTACCAGGATGCATTGCATACATCGAGGATTGACCTTCCTCAAGTACCATCTTCCTCAATCCATCAACATCAGGAACCATTGTCTTGTTATGGAAACAAATTGTACCATCATCTACCTCATGGAAACCATCATACTCAATGAAATCAAAATTGGCCTGAGTGGCCATTAATCGTCTGCTTAAGCGGCCCAGGCTTCCAGCTATTTCAAAATTGCCAAAATTGTCAGTTACTCCTTTTTTCATGAATCGCCTAATTTTTGACCTTTTTTGATTAATCATCTGCTTAATAGGTGAAATAGGCCATTTTTGTCCCCTTTTTCGGAAAATTGCCATGTTGGGCCACAAAAAAGACCTAAAATCTCCTGGCCCACAAACAGAACAAAAAAAACCCATTCAAACCCCATTTCTAACAAACGTGAAGCCATGTTCGTGGCTTGATACACACGATAGATTATTTCTGCGCTCAACTCCCCCGACATTTCTTCTCCCTGACTCCTCTTCCGTCAGTCTTCCTTTCCTCTGGGGTTCCCTTCTACACCCTCCGGCTGTCTGCTAGTGCAAGGATTGGAGGCTGCCAGAGTTCCTCCTCTCCTTCAGTTGCCTCCACAAGCTCCTGCTGCTACCCTACCATGTTGGCCTTCTGTGGATAGAGCTTTGGATGCCAGAGCAAGTGCTCCTACTGCCTGCAAATGTGAAGGAAAGGTTCTCATGCTGCATATACACAAATGTATACTCTCACATCTCATCTTCTTTACTCTATTTGTTCCTAATCAACCTTTCTAACTATCTACATGTATGCAAAAGTCTATAAAACGAGGTATAATGGCCATATAGTTAAATATCTGATTAGATATGGTTATGTAAACCAATATATGTTGTTTGCCTACTATATATCTTACATAAGTTTGTATTTTCATTTTTGTTTTTGAATTTTTCTTAATGAATTATGCTCTTTCCTGTATAAATTAGAATGTATATACTACTATGATGTATCATGTATGATTAATAGCTGATATGTTACATGATTAATAGTTGATATGTATCATGTATCATGTATCATGTATGTACTGATGTGAGTTAAGCTCTTTCATGTATGATTAATAGCTCTTTCCTTGTTGCATGATGTATTAATACTTATTTTTTGTATTACTTTTCTAGATGGAGGATGATATAAGTGCTTCTCCAGTCCCTGAAAATGCACAAAATGGCCCCAATGCTAGGTCAAGTGACCCAGGATGGAAGTATTGTAAATTCTCAGATCCATCTCAAAAAGATCGATTGTAGGGTAAATTCTACAAACACATCAACACGGGAGGGATTTTCACATTTAAAAATCATCTTGCTTGTAGGAGGGGAGATGTAGAAACATGTGGTAGTGTACTGCCAGAAGTGAAGTGGGAGATAAATGAATTTATAGACAAAGTTGTAGCAAAGAAAGCAAAAAAAAAATAGTTAGATGAAGTCGGGGAGGAGGTACATATTAGGGAACATTGTGACAATGAAGAAGTTGTGGTGATCGGTTCCAATGCAAAGAAACCCAAGGTGGTGGGTCAGATTGATGCATTTTGTAGGAGGGATCCTGAGGTTATTGTTAATGAAAGAAGATTGTAAAAGCATGGGAATATCAACAGCTAGTTGAAGAAGGAAGAAAGGAAGAAAATTGTCCAGTTCATTACACGTTAGTTTTATTAGGCCGGTGAGTAACTAATCTTTATGTGAGACATGTTTAATGTCATTACCAAATGTTTCAATGTCTTTATGGTGAATTGGTGATATATTTACTTATATGAATTACTACAAACATTGCAGGTATACCCATGAACACAATGACATTGAGAAGTTTCAATGTCATGCTGGTGGCAATTGGTCAGCTTGGTCCCAGGTTGCAGGGCTCGTCAATCCATGAGTTGTGGGAGCCTCTTCTGAAGAATTAAGTGGGATTTACTAGGACCTCATTGGAGACACATAGGGAAGAATGGAGGAAGTATAGATGTTCAATCATGACTGATGCATGGACATACAGAAGAGGAAGAAACATAACGAACATATATGTGAATTGCAAAAGGGCACCAACTTCTTGAGAGCCATTGATGCATCTGCTGACATCCACAATGATGAATTCATATTCAACTTGGCGAATAGTTTCATTGTAGAAATTGGAGAAGAAAATGTTGTTCATGTTGCCACTGACAATGCCCCCTCTAATATTGCAGCTGGTAGACTTTTAAAGGATAAAAGACCTGCAATTTTTTGGACTCATTGTGCATCACATTGTGTAGATCTAATGTTGGAGAGTATTGGGAAACTGCCTAGGGTGAAGAATGCAATCCAAAAGATCATAAAGCTCAGTATATTTATCTATATCCATCATGGTGCATTGATTTTGATGAGGAAGTGCACAAAGGGAGATCTAGTTAGGCCTGGTGTAACACGCTTTGCAACTACCTATTTGAGTATGAAGGGTTTGGCTGATAAAAGAAATGAGTTGAGGTTGATGTTTTGTTCTTCTGAGTGGGAAGAATGCAGGTACTCTAGTACGACAGAGGGGGAGAGATTTGCCATTATGGTGACAACACCACAGTTATAGGATGGAGTCGTGTTTTCTTTGAGAACTTTTAGGCTGTTAGTGAATGTATTACGGATTGTTGATAGCAAGAAAAAACATGCCATGGGTTTTATGTTTGCTACAATGCTAACAACCAAAAAGTAGTTATCTGAGAACTTGGCTGAGGAACCTATAATCCTGAAGAAAGTCATAGACATTGTTGATGAGAAATGGGATAAAAGGTTGCATAGACCTTGACATATGGCAGGTAAATGAAAACATGTTAGAATTAATTGTTAGTGATTTTTAATCTTTTTTATGTTATAATGTCTATTATTATATCCTTACAGCTTACTACTTAAATCCCTACTACTTCTGGTCTGATATTGAGATAGACACCAGAGAAGGTGTCATGGGGGGCTTAATGGAATGCGTACACACATTTTTTCCAGAGTCCGTGATTCAGGATACAATTGTTCTATAGTAAGAGTTGCCAGCCTATAGGGCTGATATAGGGGCCTTTGGGAAACCAAGTGTAATAAGACAAAGATCAGATCCTGATTTTGATCCTGGTAATGTCCCATAAACTTTAAAAATTTATCAATTTATGTGATTGTTATCTAATATTTAATTTCTTAATAGTTTCTTACTTCATGAAACAGTGAGTGGTGGACAAATCATGGGTATGATACTCAACATTTGCAAAGAATGGCCCTCAGGATCCTAAATCTGACATGCACATCTTTAGGGTGTGAAAGTGGAGCACGTTTGAGATGGTAAATAAGGAAAAGTATTTAATAAATTAATCTTCTCTAAACTAATGCATTAGTACATCTATTTTTTTTTAATTATTTTTTGAAAAATACACACCAAGAAGAGGAACAGACTTGATGTGCAGTGGTTGATGACTTAGTGTATGTCCAATTCAATGCAAAGCTAAAAGAAAAAAAGGAGAACCATTTCACTTTGAAGGATCCCATGGAGTCCAGGTAAGATTGGTTTGTCGATCTCAATGTAGAAGAAGATGATATCTATCCATGTGCTGGAGTTACATGGAGTCAAGTAGCTGAAGCATCGGGGGTCGAAGAGAGAGTATATACCAGAACTAGAGGAAACATCCTGTCAACCACTCCTACTCAGTGTACCCCTACTGCTCATCCTACACATCTTGCTCAGCCCACCCTTCTTTTTGACCCACAAAGAGATAGGGCAAAAAGACATGCTTACCAAGAAGATTCTGATCCAGAGATTGAGGGGGGAGATGACTTCACAAGGGATTCTACTGGTCAAGCTCCTATCTATGAGGACTACTCAAGTCCATAAGAGATGGAGGAAGGAGACCACTAGGGATGTTTGATGTTTTTTGGATAGTTGGACAGTGGACACATTTTTGATGTGTTTTTGGATAGAAATTGGGGATACACTTTTGATGTTTTTGGGTTATTTGGGCATGGTCATACACTTTTAATGTCTTTAAGATTAGATTGACCACAGATGTTATGCCTCTATGGACACATCCTCTTTTCTATTATATTGTCAATGCCTACTTGTTTTATATTTAGTTATTACCTCTAACTATTTACATACACATGAATTTTAACTATGTTGCATGCATTATGCCTATGAAATTTAATGAATACATAAACAATGGCATTGTATTACTATTAACTATTTGTTGTTTCCTTATTTTCATGTTGTTTTAGTGTTTCTTACATTGGAACAACTTGTTTTGATCCTAAAAATGTTCCATCTACAGGTATAATACTAATTTACATTTTTTCTTCATGTTGAAAATTTATGGTAATTGATTTATATTTGTTCAATCATTGTTTTATAGTTGTTTTATAAACTATTTATATGTTCTATATTTTTGTTTTGTGTTTACATATCTATAAAAGTTCGTGAATATATTTATTTATATACATATATGTGTACATTTATACAAATTTATGTAGAAAAGTAAAACCCATTTTTTCAAAAATCACCCGTTTAATTGCCCAATTACCACTTAACCAGTTACAAGGTGTTTTCCGCATGCTTACTGCTTGATGTTTTTTAAAGCCTTGATCATACTTTTGATTTCCAATCCCTGATCAGATATTCTGTATCACAATATCCTTTTGTTGTGCCCCACGAATCTTCTATCTCAAGGTTTATTTGACCTATAATTGTGCCAATAGACCTGCCAACGAAGAAACTTCTAGTTGTACATTCGTCTGGCGAAGAGACACTAGCATATCCCTCTGGTGGCACACCAAGGAATACATTTGTGCATTATCTACAGATGACGATGAAGATGACTTCCTGTTCAACGCATCAGCTACCACATTTGCCTTGCCTGGATGGTAATCTATTGTGCAATCATTATCCTTAATCAACTCTATCCATCTCCTCTGCCTCATATTCAACTCTTGCTTTGAAAATATATACTACAAATTCTTGTGGTCGGTAAAGATTCGACACTTATCTCCATTAAGGTAGTGTCTCTAGATATTTAAAGCGTGAACCACCGTTGCAAGCTCTAAGTTGTGTGTCAAATAATTCTCATCTTACTTCTTGATCTGCCATGGTGCAAAAGAAATTACATTCTTATCCTGCATCAACACAATCTGAAGTCATTCTATGAAGCATCACAAAAGACAATGTAGCCTTTTCCTTGCTCTGACAACACTAACACTGGTGCACTGGTCAACTTTTCTTTCAATAGCTAAAAATAATGATGACACTTGTCATTCCAAGAAAAAGGAACATCCTTCTTGGTTAGCCTAGTTAGGGGTAACGCTACACAACTGAAGTCCTTGATGAACCTCCTATAGTAGCATGCCAAACCTATTAAACTGTGAATCTTTGTTGGTATATTTGGTTGTTACCATTCTAGTATAAACTCTACTTTCTTGGGTTCAACACAAACACCTTTAGCAGATATAACATGGCCCAGAAAAGACACTTCAGATAACCAAAATCCACACTTGATGAACTTAGCATAAAGTTGATGTTGCCTCAACAAAATCAACTCCTAGCAAAGGTGTTGCTCATGCTACTGACTATCCTTGGAGTATATCAGGATATCATATAATAACAAAACCACACACTGATCAATATAAGGTCTAAACACCCTATTCATCAGATCCATAAAAGCCGTAGGTGCATTGGTTAGCCCAAACAGCATAGCCACAAACTCATAATGACCATACCTAGTCCTAAGAGCTGACTTGGGTATATCATCAGCCTTAATTCTGAACTGATGGTAGCTTGGCCTGAGTTCTATCTTTAAAAGCACAGTGTCACCTCTCAAATGATCAAAAAGATCATCAATCCTTGGTAACGGATACCTATTCTTTATCGTCATTTTTTTCAACTGACAGTAGTTTATACACAACCTCATGGAACCGTCTTTTTTCTTGACAAACAACACGGGAGCACCCCGAGGGGAAGTGCTCGGTCTAATAAAACCCTTATCTAATAGTTCCTACAACTATTTCTTTAACTCTTGTATCTCTACCAGTGCCATCTTGTATGGTGACGTGCTATGGGTTGTGTTCTAGAAACAAGGTTGATTTCACAATCAATCTCTCTAGGAGGGGGAACTCCGGGAAACTTGTCAGGAAAAACATCTTCAAACTCTTATACCATTGGTACCTCTTGGATACTAGGACCTCACTCCTTGGTATCCACAACATGGGCTAAGAAAGCTTCACATCCTTGTCTCGGTGGCCTTTCTGTTGTCATAGCTGACATCAAACATGTGGGAAGAATCTCCCTGTCACCTTGGAAGATCCACGAGACATCACCATCATAGAACATGCCACTTTAGAACTACAGATCAACACCACCTTATACTTCTCCAAGGTATCCATTCCTAGTATCACATCAAAACCATGCATGTCAAGTGACAAAACAAAAGATCTACTTGAATGTTGTGTCTTGAGAGGAAAGATCGCAAGAATAACATACCTCCCGCAACTATGCAGAACCAACCAAAGGAGTTTCTAGGTGCAGTCTATCATATCTATGACTAACAGGTAGATAACAACTATCTATCACCTCTCTAGTGATAAAAGAGTATGTCTAACACAGGTAAACTAGTACAGATATGGAACAAGAAGCAGACAAATCAGAATGAAATAATTCCATATGACCTCTCATGACGCGTGGATTGACCACTGCTTCCAGCTAGCTCATAACATAGAATGTAGTCGTCGCATGTTGTCATCTATGTCCTCTTCTAACTTGTCCAGAGGATCATGCATGGGACACCTATCTGCATCCTCTATTGCCACTACTATTGAACTGACGTTATTGTTGTGAACCCTATTGACTTTGCCTTGGTTGCTGAATTACTTCCTTGTATTTTATAGGACAATACCATTTTGTGTGTCCCACCTATCCACACTTATGACATGTCTTAATTTCATACCATGGCCTATACGGCCTGATCATTGAAACTGATGAGGTGATGCAGGCTCATGTAGGTGGAAAACTACAACCTCTACCCCTACCCAGGGTCCACTAGGATGGAGTAAAAGACCTCTGCTCACTAAAAGTCGACCTCGACTATGGATGTGGTGAAGAAAATATCAGCTTCTTG
This sequence comes from Alisma plantago-aquatica, assembly GCA_963693085.1. NCBI lineage: Eukaryota > Viridiplantae > Streptophyta > Magnoliopsida > Alismatales > Alismataceae > Alisma > Alisma plantago-aquatica. Next base: position 1,160,679,738 of record OY856412.1, on the reverse strand, counting down.
TAGTCTCTAGAAGATTGCCCTTGGAACTGAGTGTCATGGAACCGAATCCCAGTCCCATGAACCAAACGTATACCAAAGGCGAAATGTGGAAGCGTAAAGCTTAGCACACATGAACAGATAACAAGATACAAGCACCAACATAATCTCAACAATCAATAAGATATATTAAGCAAAATCATTATATTACACAATTTGAATTACATATTCAAGAGTCACTTTGTATAAGTCTGCTCATGTATACTATATCTGGATCTTACAACAAGTACACTTAGCATAGCTCACCAAGCCCATCAACCTTCTAGCCATCTCTGAACCTAAAAACAACATACGAGAAATGGGTCAACACACGAGGTGTTGAGTATGGGGCCGAAAGATACACATATATATAAGCTTTGCATAATTTTGAAAAGATTTCAAGATTAAACGAACAAGAATAAACATGTTAATTGTTTAACAAAAGTGAAACCATATTTTATGTCATTTCACTCCATTATACCAACAATATCAAACATGTTTAAGGCCTTTGACCATCTTCCCGTCGGAAGGGTCTATAAGGGTGCTCAAGCTTAGCTAACCCTTTTATACGAGAGGGACCTCAAGGTCGTAACCAAGATCCCTTTATCAACAATATTATAATGGAGTTCCATATATATATGTGTTCAAGTTATAAAACAGACGAAGCAAACATCGAGTATGACATAGCAATACTACATGGCAATATTTGAGAAAATAGACAAACAAGCATATAATATATGTCTTTTCAAGAAAGAAAGTGGTAGTCATATAACTAGATAAGGCCCATACCTGATTCAAATATTTAAAACCTACATATCCTTCACCATCTAGCCACATGCCAAACCTGATTAAGAACAAGATTGCATATACACATTAGATTCTTATCATTAACCCTAATTAGATGCATTTTAGGGTTTTGGCCAAGATGGGTTCCAAGTTGCTTATTGGGTCATTATATGATAGTGTACTGATCTAGAGGTCATCATGATGGTGTGGTTCAAGTTTCATGCCATTGTGATGTTCCATGCACTTTCTATGATCATATCAAGGTTTAAGGCATTTACATGCATTCTAGGGTCGAAGGACTCACAATAGAGTAATCAAGGTCAAAGATCATCAAGGTAGGAGAACCCATCATCAAGCATGGTTTAGATCAGCAACATTAGATCATAAGAAACATATTCCAAAATAGGTGTATGTCCATTAGAAGCAAGATTAGCAATCTAGGCAAGGTTCAACATTGTAGTCCAAAGTAGATACATGTGTACAATTGAGGTCATTCATGAACAATAGGGAGAGTAGGACCTTCAATAGGGTTAGAAAGACATTATTATTACTGATTTAAGGATCAGGAAAAGATTGAGTAGCCAAGATCCAAATTTTGCATCAAGATCATTCATCAATTATATTCCATGTGATTAATATATGCATCTTTTGGGAAAATAGGGAACAAACGATGGAATTAGGCCCTAAAACTTAGTCCATTGTGTAGATCTTTTCGAAAGGATAAAATTGATATATAATTTTGCATCATTTGGCCAAGGGGTGAGGGACTTATGTATTTTTGAAACTCTTGCATTGGAACTATACAGAATTTACATTACGAACTTAGGTTGATGTGTGGGGTGTTACCGTATCAGGTCGAGGGGGAAAAAGCACCCCTTGGATCCAGATCTGGCGTTTGGCAGGTGCACGTGCTCCCTCAAGAGGGGCACCTCTCGTTGGGCCTGATCCTCCTTGGGCCTGGTCTGCTAGGTCCAGCTCGTCACGCATAGCGTCTCCCTCCCGCTCGGACTTCCACTGTTCTCAGGGTGGGAACAGGGGAGGAAACAGAGTACCTCCGCTGCACCCAACCGGTGGCCATCTTGCCCAAAGAAACAAGTAGGAGACATCAATAGGTGGTCAGGGGGGTCCAAATCACGTTGTTGGAGGTCGCCCAGACCATCTCTCGTGCTCCCTTTGTGGCGGAGAAGTTGTGGCTTGGCTGCTGCTTTCAGGGTTAGAAGGAGAGGCCGCTAATCCAGGAGGCTGCTAAGATGACCAGCGAACGATCTCCTGGCTGGTGCCCCCCATGATGGTGATGCCTCACTGGTTGGTCGGGGTTATCCTCGCCCTCATCTCCTCCCAAGTGGCTGGGTAGAAGCGGCCGATTGCTGGGTGAAACCACCTGTAGCTGAGGGAGGCGGCAACGAGAAAGAGGGAGCGGAAAGAAAAATGAAGGGAAAGAAGAAAAGACGGGAAATAAGGGTTTAGATGATGAGGGTTTATAACTGGGCAAGAAAACTAGGGTTGTATCGTCTATTACCCAATTTGGGTGGCGGCGGGGAGGCTCTTTCCCAGTTGTTTGCTGGTTTTTCAAGAGGAAGGGAGGAGGGAACAAGTCGTTGGGCCACCAAGTTCTTTTGGGCCTAGAGTGACCAAACTCGGCCCAAAACAACATGAAACACATAAAGAGAAAGGCTAAAACATAAAATCTTTAAAACACCATAACTAGAGTTTCATAGAGCCGAAAGATGTGATTTTGGTGTCGTTGGACTCAGAGTTGAACCCCTTACAACTTAAAGTATAGAGGGGCACAATAGGGATGACTAAAAAAGTAGTTTCAAGAGAGGGTTGCTTTCAATAATGACATTATATTGATTTGAAATTCGATGTCACATATTGTGAAATGAATCATTGAGGTCACCAAAAAAAAGATCATCATTGCATTTATACTATAAGGTTGACATTTGATTCAGTAAGAGACCACTAGATGGGAGATAAGGAATACCATGAAGGAGAGAGAAAAGTTGGGTTGTCACACTGAGCATGTCACTTCTTAGCATTAGCTTCACACTTCTCTGTGGTAGACCTCTCAATCCTTCTAATAGATTCCACAAAGGTGGAAAACCTTTCCCTATTCTCCAAGGTTGATGTCGTTGTAGTCAACTCTATATTTAGGCCCATCTCGAATCTACAAATCCTTTCCTTATCATAGCTGCCATGTGATGGCATAACCTTAAAACTCCATAAACTTTGTTTAATACTCATAAACAGTCATTGATCCCTGACAAATCTTCTCAAACAGAGAGATCTTCTCATCTAGATAAGTCTCTACAAGTATTGACTGACAAACTCCCACCAAATATTCCTCCCATCCTATCACAAGTCCTGGCCTTTTATCTTCCTCTATGGCCCAGCAGTGCCCAGCACTACCCTTCAATAGGTAAACAACATGCTTAACATTTTCCTCTTCAGGGATGTTCATAATCTTCAATGCCTTCTCCAGCTCTGTAAGCCACATGTCAGCATCTCCTGGGTCTGATATACCAGCATATTTGATTGCCCCAACATGTCTAAGATGTTAAAATATCTTCCCAACACCTTGGGATTCCACATTAGGGACGGCTGCCCTAGCTTGAGGTGTTGGCGCTTTGTCCACTATATATGTAATTGTAGCCATCATCTGTCTAAACATAGACTAAAACTCAGGATTGGCCATAGTTGTCAGGTCTATCTTAGGCATTGTGGGCTACTCTGGCCCTGTCTCTGGCACTCTATCATTGTGTTCCTACCTCCTAGCACCTCCTCCAAGTGCAACATAGCTACTCTTGGTGTGTTCTCCATGTCCTCCAGACATATCTTCATAAGCATAAGTTATGATCAGATATGTTGGATACATAAGAATAGAGTCAAACCTAAATCCTATGTCTCTGTAGACTCATCGAACCTAGAGATCTGATACCAACTTAACTGTGACACCTCGTCAAACACAAAACATGATCAACTACTATTTAATCACATAATCAGAAAATGCGGAATAATTTCAACTAAAATTCACATCAGGAACAAGTTATGAAAACATTTACATAAAGGTCCATCTTTTCCATTTTTATATATTATATAAGGATTTACATTTTTACTCAATGGCCTCAGCCACATCCTGTGTACAAAAGAAACATTTACATGTTCATACCATATATACATACATTGGCTACTGCCAAAATATTGTGTCGACACAAGTATATTATCTATAAAACACCTCACATACTCAGACTTGAGACTATAGGGATGCCACTTGGACTCTACTACTATCATGTACAGCTGACCAACCTTTTGAATCTATAGATCACCAGGATGATCCTCTTCAACAGCACGGCCTTGACCACGCTGCCCACGACCACCTAGAAAGATGTGGTAACCCACTGGGTGAGACCCAATCCCAACGAGAGATATAACTCTCCCCAACAAATATTGATTATATTAGGTTAATTAACAGTAAATGAACTGAGCAGATAAGGTATTGAATAACCAATTTAAGTAGATTGAACATTTTAAGCATACTAAACAGTTAAGAAATTAAGCTTTAGCAATAAGTAGGATTACTCAAATTTTACAAATTTACATAATGTATGAACTATGTAGTATTAAGATAAGACAAGACAAGGGCTACTCAACCAATGTGAAACGTATTTAAACCTAGCAGATATACTACATGGCTTGGAATCATCTTTTATTATTCCCTGGGGAATTTGAGTCATACCACTCAAGTCCAACTAACCATCGCTTGATCAGTTCCATATAAGATCTAAGAAGTGTCAGACTCCAATATATTCTCCCTACTCGGTCAGTACGAGTCTGCACCATAGTGACATCTCAATCAAACTACAAAACAGCAACATATAGTCCTATAAACAACTAGTCCACCTTGGTACATGTCATAGCGCTAGAAACCAAGGTATGCAAAGCAAAACCTTTATTACATGATAATCACCAAGACACGAACATATCCATTCTCAAAAAGAGGGCTAGGTATGACCACATTCATCCTCCCTAAACACTTGGAGTCAGGATAATAGGTATTCCACATATTCCACAATATGTGCTCCGAGTTCCCTTAGGAATTTCATTTCACCATCCAGTAAGTTATGATGCTGAAAATGACTCTATGGCTCAGGGCTCTACGTGATCAGGGTTCCACTTGATTAGTTATTGTCAATCGAGTGAATCAAGGCTTCATCATTCAAATGGACATACAATACCTAATTCATTTCTAGCAAGAATATATATATTGCAACTTCAGAAGATATAAAACATTTGAGGTATAAATCTTAATCACATTACCACATTCTATTATTCATTGTAATTTAATGAACCACACTTGTCATCATACCATTACAAGGTACCAAATAGTTATCACAAGATCCAGGGTTTCAACCCCTATTGGATCATGAAGAGGATATCACCTCAATAAGGGCTTCAATCATGCCCAAAGATCATTAAGTCCATCACAGCAATCCTTGTAAGATCACCATTACTATCCTATGCCTTAAACAAAGCTCAAAATATCATCAGCACATATGTGTCCATATATATTAACATGGCAAGGCACTATGATATTCAACTAGTACTACATTGTGGTTTCAACACAAGAAGAGTGTAATACATTGTCACATTAATCATTCAAGAAGACTAGTTATAACCAATTATTATCAGTTAGTTACATTAAGGTTAGGTATAACAAGCTATATCACACTAGAGTTACATATCCACTTATTATGGTGATTTACCAAATATAACTATATGAGGGGAAAGGTAAGACTACAAATTAATGGCATTGAACCATTGAATATTCATCACTAGGACCCACACAGAATACCATGGGATTCATTCTAATCCACTGGATGTTGAATCATTCAATATTGTTCATTGGAACGGGATCATTATTCAAAGTCATCAATTATAGTACATGTCTAACTATTGAGTCAATTGAACCAAGAAATCATTGATTTAGAACTAAATTGAAGCTACAATTACATCCTTAACTCACCATTGGTTGTGGTGAACTGATCCACCATCATTTGTGGTCATTAAGTCAACATCAATTGTTAGATCAGCACTATATTCATTTAACACCATCAGATATTAAGCTAATGTCATTATTGATTGATAGCATCATAAGGGTACTTAGTGGTTGATCATTAAGCTTCTAATTGAACCAAAACCTAACCTAAGGGGTGACCATCGTTTGACACCCTTGGTCACAACCATTTCTTTTCAATATAGAAACATGATTGGTGGTTGCATGGTATCACCATCGGGTTATGTGGTAGTGAAGGAAATATCTTGAAAACTCTAATTTGGACCATCGATTGGTAGGTGCTTAGCACCAGCGGTTGTGTTAACCTATTCTAGATCATATTCTATGTTAGGAAGGACGTGAAACTATTTACATGTTCATCTAGAACTAGAAGAATAGGAAATACCATAAAAATTTGAAACCCTAAGCAAGCATGGTTTCTTTATGCTTAGATCGTCACTTTTAAGCATAAACATGAACTAACAAGCTTTTAGCAAGCAATATAAGTGAAGAAGGCTATAAAACTCACCTCTAGAGAGTAGTTCAGATCCCAAACAGAAAGAGTCTCGAGAAAATAAGACAAGAAAATCCAAGTTTTGGATCTGAACTCGGCCAAGTAGGCACCTTTCTCCACAAGGAAGCAAAATCCTAGAAGAAGCAAGAAAGGTAGGTTCTTAAGTTCTAGAGCAACTTCTCCCATGGAACATCAAAGTTCCAAATTAGAGAAAGGTAGGAGGAGGAAGAATAGAGGGGAAAAAATGGAGGAAAAAGGGGGATACTTACTCTTCTGGTCAAGATCACCTAGAAGGAGCTTTAGAAACCCTAAAGGAAGCGCATTGTAATCTTAGATGCTTCTACCAAGAAGATCCACACCATCTTCTTCCTTGGAAGGTCCTCCACATAAGAATATGGTAATACAAATCTCTTGGCAGGAGGGAAGTAGTAGAGAGAAAAAGTTTCATTTGTGAGCTCAAGGATAGGTATATAAAGATTGGAGGATAAGGTAGAGAAGAAGCATGAGGTGTACAAGCAGCTCTCCATGTGTCCATGGCTTAGAGATTACATGGATGAGAAAGCAATAGGTGCACCAACTTTTGGGGAATCTTGGTCCATTGTTTGATGGTCTCTCAGATCATCCATCAGTTTTTGGGCGAAGGTACCATCGTTTGTTCATGGTTTAGGTCAATAGATGGTTGAACCATCAGTTGTTCATGTCTATAAGTGAACCACCGATTCAAGTGAACCAAACCAGCATGAACCATCGACCTACGGCCTTTAGGATAACTTGAGGATGTTCCCCAGTGGTCCCTATAGTTTATGGCCATCGGTTGTTGCCCAAACCAGTGGTACCATTGGATGTTTAGCCAAGAAGGTGGCTCATCCATGAAAGGTAAAACCCTAGATCACCCTTGAAGAAAATCACCACCAAACCAAGGTACAATTGAGCACCCCATGGCTCAAAAATCTCAAGAATGATAATATAATATCTAAGAAACATAATTGATGTGAAAAATTTCAAAGAAAACCTCCCAATTGGGTAAGTTGCATAAAAATCCAAAATGTACATAAAATTGCATAACTTGCACAAACAGTGTCCAAATTGGACCCAATTTGAAACTTAATCTTGTATTATGATTCCAAAGCATAACAAAAGGTTATATTAGGGTTATAAGCACTTAATTATGTTAATTAAGCTTATTCAATACATTAAGCAAGTTCAGGGGCCTTACAAGATTCTTTTTTATTCTCTCTGGGGTTCGAGGAAAGCCCCTTGGAGAGTGGAAGATATATAGGAGGTTTTATAGATGTAAGTAAAGGGGGGATGATGTTAGGTATCCTAATACCTGGTGAGGGTAATTCCATGATAGTCACCCTTAGACGTAGTAGAGGGTTATCGGGGGTCTGGCGATCACACGAACCCTATACCCTTCCAATATAGGTTTGAAGGTTGATGATGGTGGAAAAAATAAGGTAACTTATTTGTTGAGTAGATGAAGGGATGGAGAGTATTTATAGATGGTGGGGGTTTACATACAAATGACATCTTTCTTTTTTGTTGATATCTCATAGGTGACGTGTATAAAGTGGGGGTTGGCCTTATCTGGGGCCTTGGTATGTGACCTGGGTGGAGGGTCTTTTCTAATATAATTATACATAGTTCTATAGCCCACTGGAGGAGTGTGGGATAAATGAGATTGACTCTTGTATTACAAAAAAATATGAAAGGAAATCACTAGGGATTGTGTCCCATGTAGGCTGAGTGTGCCTCATACAAGGAACCTACTTTGCAATTAGTTTTCTGGGCATGATTTTAGTTGGTGGTTGATTTGGGTATAGTTGGTAGAATTAGGTTTTAGATTGAAGGTTAAATTCTTAAGGTTTTCCAATGATGGTGTCCAAAAAAGGCATTTCATGAAACAGTGCTTATTAGTGAAACATCAATTCTACATTGAAACTTCATGTTGAATAAAGTACCTATGGGTTTAGAAGGTAGATGGTATTCAAAAGGTAGAGTAGGATCATTACTTGAAAAAAAATGTGGAATAGAGATTATATATCATGATATGTAAACATTCCATTTACTTTATCAAATGTTTAATCAAGAGTATCTTAGTCTATTGGATATATTAAGCATGTTATTTAACTGTCTTATTATGTATGGACACTCTTTAGGACGTACCTTGCATACTCAAGAGGCCCTTAGTGCTTTCCCTTGATGGAATGCATCATGTAGTTCCTTGCAGACATATTTACATGACTCTGGTTATACCCATAGCTTAGATAATCTTTCTTAATATTAGCATGTTCAAATATCTACATTGGAATTATTATCATTTGGTTGATGGTGATCATATTTGTAGAATGAGTTAATGTGCTTGAATCTATATACAAAATGTGAATAAATCTTCATATTTGACCAGACAAAAATAGGGTGTAGGTAGTTTACCCCACTCAAAGTTAGGTTCAAGGCATGCTTGGTGAATCTACCCCTGATGAGGAGTGAAGTCTTAAGATTTAGCTGCAAACACTTTTGGTTGGTTGTTGTCTATCATTTATGACATTTAATGTTTGATTTTAAACATCATTTAGACTCATGGATGAAGCAAACGGTTCCATATGGTGTTTTTACCTCGATAAGACTTTAGTTCTTGCTCACCTCTGTAAGACCTGAAATGAAGCTTATTGTGATAATTGTGGCAAGGCTTAAATTAGATACTTACCATAGTAAGACATTGCAATTTAGGTATTCCCCACATTAAGACTTTACATGGAATATAATGAGTTATTAGGATTTGTAAAAGAGGCTTTGGTTATTATCTAGTTGGTGGATGAAATTGTTATTATATTCTAAATTATGTGCTTCTATTGTGGGATAAAATTGCATTTGAGGGGAGGAGGGATTTCACTTTTAGTGGCATAAAAGGTGGGTGAGCATCATAGAGAAGATGTCTTAGTCCCATACATTAGGGTTTTTGTGTGCATGGGTGCACATCCTTGAGGTTCCCAACATGCTAAGCCTATACGGTGCAACAATGCTTCCCATTATGCTTGAGTGGCGTTTGTCTAGAGAACCCACCCTCAAGGTGCATAAATATAGTATTTTATGCATGAAAATTGCATAGTTTACATTTTTGTTTCTTATGATCAATTAGACTATGTTTTACTAGTGGGGCATGGATTAGACAGGAACCCATGTGTCTACCAGTCAGATATGTCAGCAGATATTAATCTAAAACTCCAGTTGAAGACTATTCATGTTTTTCCACCACCTACACATGATTATGCCCCTACTTGTTCTCCGGTGAAACTATGGTAAAATATTAATCTTCTTACATTCATTGTTTTATCCATAATATCCGTTTGTAACTCATTATTAAAAAATTTGCTAAAAATGATCAAGTTTGGATCATCTCAGTTCCTAGTTGTAGGAGGTATGTGAATTTGTGGAAAAAATGATGTGGTACCCAACATATTCTAGTTTACTGAGCAACTTTGTAGAATACATAGGATGCCATTAGCTCATTGTCATGTCATAAGAATACTGCAATCTATGTTTCCCATGGGAGGAGATTCCCAAGGTTGAAGACAAGATGACGTCTAAGGATTCTTAGTTATACTTCTAATCAGTTAATGAACGCTTACAATAATAATTGCTAATAAATTTGCCAAATGTAGGGGCATAGATGTTCAAGAGGTGGGCCAAGTGGATCTAATCCTAAAGGTCGTGGGGACTTTGTGAATGAAAAACAACAAGGACACTTGTTTAAGACATGACACAAGGAAATTTAGTGATTTCACAATATAGTCAATATGATTGTAAACTTGGTTATTTGTATTGATGTTGTCATTAGTAGGGATAATTTGAGATGGTGTTGTTTTGTGATTAGTGGTTTAAGATCTAGGTGTGTGTGTCATAATTAAAACATATTGAAAATGTCATTAGGAGCTCACATCATCATTTTAAGGTCATCCTTGACACTGATGAGTCATTAGATCTCCTTTAGTCGATGGTTGTATGCTCCCAAGAAAAAAGCAAAGAAGAATGGGTGGAATCCACTAGGGTATGTGAAAGAAGAGTTGGGGAGTCATGTCTAACCCATATCCTTTGGACATGTTGTTGATGCATTCTTGGCATAATTTATCTTGACAATATGCATGGTGTACCTCACACAAGTGATGTTGGATCACACCTAGGCTTTGGACAACCAAATTAGTGGTACTTTTAAAGGCCTTAATGGTATTTCACAACCTAAATTTAGATTATGTAAATCTTCAAAAATATCTATAAATAGCTAGGATGATCCCAATATAGCAAATAAGATATGTTTTTATAAAAAAAAATCACAAACTACAACCATTTAACATTAGATCTGGGTTTTGACACATTCATTTGACAATTGTGTACAAGAGGAGTATATGTTGATTAAACAAGCTCAATGTTCAAATCACATATTTTAGGATGTTACCTTTGGCCTTAATCATGAATATCAAATCAATTTCCTAGTTATTAGTACATTTTGGCAAGCTTACTGACCCTTTTTCAAATAGCTAAGAAAATGTAGTTTATATATGATCAAAATGAGTTGATTCACTTGTTGAACACAACATTCTAATCTTAGCTGTAGGCATCAAATTTTAAATTTACAAACTAATCATACATCATTTCATACTCACAAGTGTACAAAGTTCATTTATACAAGAGTTGAGATTGTCCTATGATCTAACTATGAACCATAAACTAGGTTTACCTACTCCAATCTGAGGATAAAAATGATTTTTTTATAATATATGACTAGATATAAGATAAGGATAGTTGTGAGAGACAAACTAGATAAGTGTGTTCAAAACCAAGCATGTGTGATGACAATTCATAAATAAACATCCAGATAGGATCTTTCTACTTCTTGATTACGTGTCCATATCCACCAGTTGTATCGCAAATATAGAAATCAAGTTCTATTGAGTGCGCTTTCTACTGATCCTTCTCCAAATTCACATAGAAAATGTAGATTTAGTGGGCATAAGCTCTCTCATGGAAAAATGTCAATACATATGTGTTATGACACAACAACCAAAAAAATCAACACAACCCTCTTCTTTCAAGGTTAGATACATCTTCTCTCAAACTAGGTTCACCACATTGATTGTGGCCTTCAAGAACCGCCTCGAGAGACTTTTGATATATAAATATGATTGGAAGGAGAAACCAGTTCAAAACTAAATTAAAATATAATTATAGATGAATAGAAAGACATGTCAAGAAATAGAAACTAGCCCCTCATGTCTAGGTCATCTTTATAGTGCTCTAAGATGCAATTGAATTCCATCACTAGTCACAAGTTGTTCAGGAGATCAAAGTTACAGTCTACTAATGGTAGATTCAATGGAAAGCACACACAATTATGCGACAATGTAGCATGACTACAAGGCAACCTAAAGTCCATTTCCAACAGGGTGTATGGAAAAGGTAGCATGGAATGGAAGTCTTTGAATTGCTGGTTGGAAGGGTTTTATGAGAATATCATGACGTTGTGGGCACATGGGTGGACAATAAGAGTATTGTGTGTTGGACCTGTGTATATGGGGGAGGAGTCTTGAACCCATGACAATGTTGGTCAATGGGCTCTATTTATAGGTGTGGTTCTTGGATGAAGAAGAATGGGGGTCAAAATTCACTTATTAGGTATATTGTGGATGAGTGGTTAATCCATACACATATATAATATATATATATGGGTCCATCTTTAATACCCCCATAGATAGCCTAGAATTCGCTACCCGTGCCTCCAACAAAACTATTCGGTCAGAAAAGTAACTCACTAGATAAAAAAGTAAATATATTGACCAAAAAGTAACTATTAGACTAAAAAAGTAAAACTGTGTAAAATATATGGCAAAATTTTTGGAATAAATATGTAATTGTATATTTGTTATAGATGTTACAAATGTAAATATATATGCATGAAAAGTAACAGTTTGCAAGGTAACGTAACCATCTACATATGTAAAGTAAGAAATCTCAAAACCAAATTAGGAGCGGGTAGCTACCCGAGCGGGCATTGAATGAATGCCCTGTATATATATATATATATATATATATATATATATATATATATAATGGTTGTTTATTTCTTATCTGGCAGGTAGCCTGGATTTTCACTACACGTGCATCCCAAAAAGTAACCATATGGTCAGTAAAGTAACTCTCTGCATAAAAAAAGTAATTATGTTGATAAAAAAATAACTATACGACTAAAAAAGTAAAATCGGATAGAATACACAACAAATATATGTGTAATTGTATATTTGAATTAGAAGGAGACTTAGTCTCCCCCCCCCCTCCCTCAAATAGGTTCCAGAGCCCGGATGATCCAAGGGATTGTAAATACAATGCGCAACAGGAGGTTTCAAACCCGGGTCCCCTAGGGAGGACAGGTCAGGCCGAACCATCTACGCTACACTGGTCGGGTGTGTAATTGTATATTTTTTTATAGTTGTTACAAATGTAACTATTTATGCATGAATACACTCAAGTCATTTTCCTTCATGTAATATTTATTCTGAAAATCTAAACCATTGATCTTTTTAAATATCATATGAACATATTACATATAAAATTCGAGCTCATTTGGTCTCTTATAGGTCATGCATCTAAAGGCAACAAGAATTATGTAATTTAAATTAGTTTTGTGCATCGGTTTTGTTGGTCATGAAAGAGTGACTTAATAAATTCCAAATGAGCTCAAATTTTGCATGTGGCCTTTATCTGTTATAATAATGAATATCGATGTTTGGATTTATCAAAAAAAATTGTCTAGATATGTAAACACCAGTTGAGTGTACGGTGTATCTGTACACTCAATTGTATTCTATCCTGACTCTATATGTGTGTATTTCTGTATGTTTATACATACATATACATGTATATATAAGTGTCTGTGTGTATAACCTAATTACATTGAAGTGAAGTAATTGCATTGATTGCTTATTTTTTATGAGTTAAATTCGAGGGGTTTGGGAAATCTTGAGCTAAAAGGGAGAAACTTGAAACAACTTTTTTCTAGAATATTACTTATATGAAACCCATTTAAGGTCAAATTTAGTCTATTTAATCATTTTTCTTGAAATTGATTGATTTAGCCAATTTATTCTTCTTTGACAGAGCTAGTTTATACACAAATAAACATATTCTTGAATGAATTTATATGATGGTTTCATATCAATAAGTGTTGTATAGTGTTATTAATTATTATTAGTGAATTTTTATTGAGACTGACGATGCATGTGAAATGACCACTTTTAGGAAAAATGGCTAGGTATGGGTGATTAATGGCCTAACTTGGTGGTTTGCTAATTGATAAACCTCAATTGCTAGCAATGTGACATTAATCGTACTTATCATGTCTTCATCTTCAAAGTTAATAAATATTTGATTTGACCGGAATGTGTGTAATGGTCTTACTAGTTGGGTTATAAAGTTAATTCCATATTATCCTATAAATCCTAGAAAAGCATAAAAATGAGGATTCAAACCTAAAATTTAAAGAAAACATGCATATCATAAGAGACACCAATTTAAGTAGTCATAATAATGTGTCCTAACTCTATTTCCCATCATATGACCCACTTTAGGATTAAAAGTGAAAAATTATACATGAAGGCAAGTTTGTAGTCATAAAATGGGTAAAAATGAGTAAATTAACGTAATAAGAAGTAAGAATAGAGTGTCCAAAAAATAGATACCCATCGAGCGATGAAAGAGATAAAAAAATCATCATGTTAGCATCATATTCCTCATAATGTATAAGACTATGACTAAGAGTGGACAAAATTACATTTATTTACAACCATGCCACTAAATGTTATACAACATGGAATATGACGAGCTTCAGATTACAAAAGTGGAAGGGTGGATAGTAAGTTGAGTACTAATAAGAAACAACTAGATATTGTTATAAATGAGTTCAAATCAATGCTTCATCTATTTTGCCTAATTTCATGGATTTAAAATAATCCAAAGGAAAAGTAGTTAAGTCAATGTTAAAGAAAAAATGTGTACGTGAGAAGCAACACTATATTGAGTGGCATACATATATATATATGAAATGTGTTACATAGTAACCTAATTAGACTATATTGAGACAGAAAAGATGGTTTTCATACTAAACATGTTGTTCTATAAAAATATCCCCATTAGAGTTTAGTGTAAGTGTTAGTTAGGATTGATGATGAAAAAGGTAAGGAATGAGTTCAATGTGGCAATTGTACCTAAGATCACTTATAAAGTTATGTTTGGGGAAATCTCTTGAGAGTGCAATATTATTTATGGCAAGTTCCAATGAGAATTTTCAAATTAAGATGTCCACAAGAATCGAAGATTACAATTTCTGAAAAATCTAGCAAGAGAGGATGTACTAAGATTATTGAATGTTTCTTGGCTTGGAAATCACTTCTAAGATTCTTATTATGTGAAATTAGCATTTTGCCCCTTAGTGATTAGAATATTTAATAACTACTTTTTCTTATAATTTATCATTCTAAAATCATTAATTTCATTCCATTAGTGCAGTGGTATATTTGTACACATATGATATAATAATCATTACTCAAGTGCATATATTACGTAATATTACTAATGTAATACAATAGTATAGGTCACATGCATACATATAATGTAAGGACAATTATATTCTAGGGATTATTTTTTATACCTTTATTGTTGCAGAAGTATTAACATAGTTAGAACTAGAATTTGCAATCCAATGCATTCGATTTCTCCATGTATGTCCCTTGATATTATTATTTTTATGCATTGTCTTCTTTATTAGATTTCCAATCTACATTTTGTGAATCATTAATGAGGATAGTCAACTATAGTCTAAATCTTGGATTTAATTATCCGTTGATATTCTTTAGTTCATAATGGTACATTGATTTCTTTATACAATTATCTAGGTCATGTATATACACATGTGTGATAATCAATGTGCAACTTTTGGTTATCATGGATCTACTTGATTTATTATTAATTCATGTGTGTCTTTATTTCTTCAAACCCTACTGATTTAAATTATTAATCTATTTGGTTGCTTACTACAAGGGAAACTAAATAAGGGTTGGGGAGTACCTGTCGACAGATCACAAGGATATAAGTGATGACCTGCTCTTGGATCAGGGATTTTTATGAGTGTAGTCTACTTCAACAATTCATCGTCATTACACCTCTTGTTACTCCATCTCTGGAGTCATTTGACATGAATCCATGGCTCAAAGCATTTGATGTGAAAGAGAAAGGAGATCGATGGATTGTGGGTGCTTTCAGTCTAGATGGTGTTGTAGTTAGAGTGTAGGGGTGAAGAGCCCTAGTGAGTGGATTGCATGGTTAGGAGTGATAGTTTCATTGTGTTACAGGCTGGTTGTTGAGAAGTGAAGATGATGCATAGAGGTTTGCATTAGTGGTGTTTGTAGTCCATGTAGTAGGGTTCTCTATTACTCATAGTTGATGGATTTGAGGGCTCTAGGAGGTGCTTGGTGAATGATGATAGACACATGCGGAGGTGGTGGAAGGTTTTTGTGACGATAAGGTTAGACTACTTACAGGATCAAGATGAGGATGTTTGGGGTTGAGTTGTAGAGTCATCAAGGGGAGCTATGGTCTGAAGACAAGAGTTGTTGGCAGGATTTGTAGGGCAGTGGGCTTCTTCACATATGGCCCAGACTTGGCGGTTGAAGGTTGTGGCTTTGTCCTAATCATAATCGAGACATTTGGTGGGGATTTCGGCTTGGTAGTAAGTTGAAGACGGGACTGATCAAGGTGGAGTTGTTGATTCACAATGGAGGGGCCTATTTATGATTCATGAATATGGAAAGGAGTAGAATGGCCATCAAGCATGGTAACCAAAGGCTTTTCTTGTTGCAGGTTGGTCATATGTTGGGGTGCCACTTTGCCACCGATTTCTAGTAGGTTTTGAAAGATTAAAGTCCACCTAGTATTTATTGTTTAGGGCTTCACAAGAGGGTGCCACCCAGGTGTGCAGTGTCAGTGAGAGTTCAATGTGGTTGATCAAAAAAAATAATGAAGAGGAGGGGGTGAAAAGCTCATTGTTGCCTTCTATAACGTGATTGTGGAGCCACAAGTTTAGGGTAGGCGGGGATTAGGGATGGTCAATTTCTTTGATCAGACCATTATATTGGTGTTTGTTCATTTTTATGCTATAAGTCTCATTAATTTGGAAATTTATATCTCATAACCTACACATTTGTTTTCTATGAATTTTTTACATAAGTTTAATTTCTTTACTCTAATTATTAAAAATATTATCTTCCTTAATTCATGAGTTTTAAAATGACTGAAACAATTATTCTCACAATTAATGCAAGTATCAATATCTACAAATCAATAAAATGTTTTTATGTGACTCCAAATCCAAGAACCTATTACTGATTTCAATTACTCAATTCTGGTCCAAATGGAGTAATTCGATCAAAACAAGGACAAATTGTGTCTAGGTGCTCAAAATTCAAGACAATTCCATGAAATGAAATTTTGAATTGAAAATTTAGCAAACGAGGTTTTCAATTTCAGAGGATTATGAATAATATCTCAAAATTAAATTTAATACCAAAATATGGTATCTTACAACAGTTGTCAAATTATGATCTGGGAGAATGATGTTGAACAATGGTTGCTTGGGTGTTTGGACTTTGGGGCATTGAAGGTTTAAATTCAATAGATAAAGACTTTTAGGGGTTGATTGGTATCAGTTTCACAACAATCGTGCCTAACATGAGTTCTTATGTACATGCAATGGTTTCTATAGTTCATAGGTTGTTGTTCCCCTACAAAGATCCTTACAGTAATCATATGTTCCCAGTAAACCATATAACTTTTAGAAGGGGCTAGTCAGCCTTGATCCAATGAAACATCACTTGGTAGGTATAAGGTAAGTTAATCAGTGAAATGAGAAAAGTGATTCAACTAAGTGGTGACTAATGGTAGATATTATTTATGTTATTATATACTTTACCTACAAGTATTGTTGATACATTGTCCAGTGATTATACTATCGCCTCACTCATATTTGATCATGTTGTAAGGCCCCTAACCTAGCTTAGTGCTTAAAGTGTGTTTGCTTTGCTTAATAAGATGTTTAAACCTTAATCTAATTTCTTGAGTGCTTTTATAACATGTGGCAATCTTGTGTTTTCAATTTGGTCTAGTTTGGATGATTTTGAGTTGTCTCATTGTTTTGGATCAAGTTGAAATTTACCCATGATGAGGGTTAATCTTGCATTTTGTCACATGTAGAGTGTGTTTCTTGTGTCTTAGCATCATGAGAGAGAAGATGATTCTATTAGGCACCTTGCTTGGACCATGGTTGATGATGTGGCATCACATGGTGAGATTAGGGTTTGCTTGAGTTGCCTTGTTATTGAGTGTTGACCTTGCTAGGGTTTGTGTGTGTTGCTACTGCAACACCACTCTTGGATGAGTGTTGCAACTGCAACACTTACCCTAGGTGTTGCTTTCTACGACCATGGTGACCTTGGTGAGGTTTGCTCGATGAGGTGTGCCCTTTAGTGATGTGTTTTGACCTTGTTTTCTTTGGTGACCTAGTTTAGCTGTCGCTACATGGTGTCGTATGGTGTTTTGACCGCAACAAGGGTATTAGGGACCTAAGTGGTTGCTACCCTACCTAGGTTATATCGCCCTTCGATACATGCAAGTGTTTAGTAGTTGCATGGTTGTTTCCTTGGTGCACAAGTGTCCTTTTGGTGCTCTCTTGTGTTGACACCTCATACCCACCTTACCTCCCTCCAACCTTGTGTATATAACCCCTCACCTCTTCATGCAACCATCCTTTTAGACCCTCCTTCTTTCCTACTCTCTTGTGCTCGTTCTTGAATCTTTGTAGAGCAAAGAAGAACTGATCTAGGTGCTTTGGTGGCTGATCATCCTTGCATGTGGTGATCTTGATTTTGATCATCTCCTTGGTGGTAGTTCTTGGTGATCTTTTCTCTTAGTAAGTGGTTTTGAATCCTTGATTTTGTTTTCCCTTGAACCCTAACTCTCTTTCTCCTTCTTGGTCATGAGACTATGGTGCAACCATGGTGGCTATCTTGAAGATCTTCTCTTCACAAAGGTCAGAGACTGTGGTTTGACCATGGTGGTATCTATGTGAGAAGTAGCTCTCTTCTTTCTTCTTCTTGTTTGGTCTAGGGTTGTTATCCTCTTTTCTTGAGCCATCCTTTGACCATTGTGTTCTTCTCTTTGGAGGTGATCTTGTGGAAGAGGTGTTGATCTTGGTTGAAGTTTCATCTTCTCTCTTGGAGCTTGTGGGTTGGAGCTTGATCTCTTCATAAGGTAGGTTATATAACTCTTTTCCCTCTTCTATTATTACACCATTATTGTGTTTGCATGTTACTGATATAATCTCTAAAATGAGATCATAATATGCTAGATGATGTTATCATAATCTAGGGTCTATGACTTTATAGTATTCTCATATAGATTGCTCTCTTTCTTAAACCCTAATTTCATGTGCCCGTTTTCCAAGTGATGTTGAGGTGCCATGATCCTTGGTTTTATCACCATGCTATGTTTTTAGCCATCATGTTTTACTTGAGGTTTTGAATCAGTTTCATATGTGTTGAGGTTTGGTTTTCTCTCTCCTAATGTGGTTTCACTTGTTGATGTTTATGGTGATCGTTTCTAGGGTTTTATGACCATGTATCTATGAGTTTTGGACATCGTGACACTTGGTTTTCTTGGTGCACATCACCTATTTTGATCATGCACTTTTCCCCTTGGTGTTGTTGGTCGACACTCATATGTGGCTCATGTGTTTGGTTGTTTTCCTTGATCCCTATTTCAGTCAAAACATGTGATGATGGGTGAAGTGTAGCGGGCACTACATATTCTTTGCTTTGGTCTGGTCGCAACGCAGTGTTGTTTGTTTGGTCACTACACACAAGTCCTTTGTGGTCGACACACCTGGTTTGGTTGGATGGTCACTTCACATAGTTGTTCTTTTATTTTGCCTCAAGAGGTTTGGTGTAGTGCATCACTACACAGATTTGGTGTTTGCTTCAGTTGTAACAAGTCTCCTTGGTGTGGTAATGGTTGCTACCCTGACCTATGTATCGATCGATATGCCGGTGTGAGCATGTTGGTCGCTACAAGGTGTTATCATGACGGTCGTTACACATGGGTGTGTTTGTGTGAGATGGTCGCTACTTGAATTTATATGATTGGTGGTTGTTATGCATTGTTGTTTACATGATGATGATATGATTAAGAAAGTAATGTTAAACTCTAATGTGTTCCAAGAAAGTGGTAAATGATGTATCTATGGCTTGGTGGTTGAATGATAATATGAAACCTAAGCGGCTATGCGTGAGAAACTATTATGACCGTATCTGAGCTTAATCAGTAAGTTAGGGTTTATGTGGATGATTACATGATTTACTAGATTTATAATTACTTAAACATGATTAATGATGATATATCAATCATGATATGTTAAACCTAATGAGAACCCCAAGTATGCTATCTCTTTGTATAATTAGGGTTTGACAAAATATAAACCCTAGTCGGATGAAATTAGGGTTTTCACCAAATAGGCCCATGTTGGGGAGGAATGAGAGAGGTATGCAAAGGAAAAGGAAAATGGTAGTTGAAGGCTAGGATATCACGGCCGTGGTGGGTAGCACGGCCGTGGTGGGTCGTTGGTGGCACGGGAATTCTAGGCCACACGGTCATTTTGAAAGAATTGAACTATTGACCAACTTTTGTACTCAAATCTGATGGAACCAATGCACCACAGTCTTGGTAGAAAGCACGGCCATGCTGGGTCCATATTAGCACGATCATGGCAGATAGCATGGCCGTTATGGGGCATTTTCTCTTCAACTGACTGTTCTATAGATTTCTAGATAGCGGTGCACTATTCTATTTTTATTTATTTAATGGTATCTCGGAATGATCTTAAATTTTAACTGAAGATTTATAACTCAATTACAAACAACGCTCTAAACTTTAATAATTTTTGGAGAAGGTTTGATCTCTAAAATATACGAATTACAGTAACTTTTTTATGATAGAAAATCTACTAAAATAAGAAAAAGTTTAGTGAGGGGTCAATGTGCAATTAACCCAAGCAGCTCAATTTCTCTATATGGTCAACCTAACACACTAGGATCTCTCATAATTCGTGATTCATTCTAGAGAAATGAAATCCTAGAGAGAGGGGGAGAGTTAGGGTTTGAGAGGAGAAAATGGTGGAATTGCTGATCTAGGATTTCTGTATTCGAGATATGATGAAATCAAGTAAGTTTAGCTTCTTTGCATAGACTTTAATAGTGAATCTTCTCTCACATGTCAAGATTTCTTCTCTCCTATGATTTGATCTGAAATGGTATCAAAACTTCCCCTTTTCTCACTCTTTCTTCATAATCCCTCATTTCTAGGGTTTTTGAGTTGAAAGGAAGAAGAATCGGGTGAATTGCTAGGGATTTGATATGAGATTGAGATTTTCAGGGATGAGCTGCATTTTTAAGGTGTTTTCACACCTTAGGTTGAGTGAGAACTTCCTTTAAATAGTAGATTACATGAAAAGTAGTTAAATCATCAATAATCTTCAATTGCTTAATATGCGACTACAAACCCTAAATTCTCCTTTTGATCTACTTTTTGTAAAATGATATGAAATGGATTCTTCTTCTATTTTAATGAATTTTAGATGATAAAATCATATAAGAAATGGATACAATCCATCTTAATGAGAATTCCCTAAGTATTTACAAAGGTTATAAGAGTAAACTGAAATTTAGGATTTTCGGCTATGATTGAAATTGATGTATAATTAAATAGAGAAATTTGTCTATCTAAATCTTATTGATTATGAATGATTATTTATCTGAATATGTAGTACATACATGTCAGATACTATCTTGGATTTCGTGTGATGTAAATAGTGTTTTCTTGATATCTCAGTAGAGAGGGTTGAAACCCTAGATGAGTGGAAAGTAGGAAATTTGCGAATATATATTATGAAATCCATTTGAAGTGTTTATCTTGACATCTTAGAATTTATTTATTCAATGTTATTCTTGATGCATGATATCTTAGTGAATGGCATGGAAACCCAAATTCAGCTCAGTTCTAGGGTTTCATGCATACATTGATTGTATATGATTTGTTGAAAGTAGTCTCTATTCAGTGAATGTTTATGACGCATTAAATCCTTATGAGAGCCATGTGATAAATGAATGAGGTAAATGAAACCCTAAGGATAGGGTGTTCAATGGATCAAGTATTGTGATTACCATGTTCTCAGTATGAAATGTGGTGATACTTAATAGTTTAGTTGTGGTAAATGTTATCAGATGGTCTATGAAATGAATGGTTTACAAAGCTAAACTAAGATATGTTGATGTGATGATTGAATTGTGAATGTAAAGAGTGAATTAGACATGTAGATGCCCTGAACACTGTAGAATCCTCACAGGATGAGGCATGCACTGTGAGGAGGAAAGGGTTTCCCAACTGGAGGTAGTCCAGATTGAGGTAAGCCAGAGCGCACCAGTAGGGTGCGGGGGTCTTGACCAGTAGGGCAGACTCCTTACAATTGTGTGGTACCCAACACCAACCGGGGATGCCGGTGGTACCTGTGTTACATGTTGTAGTGATCAGTGGTCAGTAGGTCCACTGATGCACAGTAAGCCTGAGGGATTTGACTCACCGCCTGAGTACCCAGGTTGAGAGGTGGAGTTTGAGATATCCAACCGCTCCCATTAGCCGTCGAGAGGCAGATGTGCCAAGGCCCGTTGCATACGGGGTCTTACTCGAGAAATAGGCTTAGGAACCTGGGCATGCTTCTAAGCCTTGTATAGTGAGATCGTAGCTTGGTGTGAATCTTTCACATGTTATGGTACACCTCATGTGGGTTCAGGGCATAATAAGATAAATGAGAGGATAAACAAGTGTGTGCATTTATTCAATTATTCTTTGTATGTTTGTGAATTATTAGTTCTCTTTGTGATCAATCAACTTGTTCGTATATTGATTCACTTTTGTAGATATCTAGAGTATCCTGCCATATTTATTATTGTGAATGAATAGTCTCTTTAAAGCTTATTGTTGTTATAATTGATATCAGTTGCTCAAAAGTATATATGTAATTATATCAGTACTTTAGACTATTTCTATGAAGTACTCGTCCACTGAGCGAGTAGGCTCACCCCTCTACTCACAAGTTTTAGGGAAACCACGTGGTCTTGAAGAAGGTCAAAGCATCAGAGTAGATCTACCACATGAGTTAAGTATGAGATTAGTTAAGTTCAGTCAGTCCCTGTCACTCTAGGTCCTTGTATAGATGTGAGAGAGTTGTAAATGATGTTTTGTATCTTTATTTCCTTAATAAGAGAGAATGAATCTGATTATCATGTCGCATGTACATGGAAGTGTGAGAAATAGAATGAATGAATGTATGGATGTGTATCATTAATATTGAGATCATATTAGAGTGATCAAAGTTTAATTCTCTTGTAAAGTTTGTTTATGTGATTGGATGCGAGAAAATAAAGAGTTTGAAATAAAAGGAAAAAATCAGGAATGAACTTTGTATTAAGTATAATCCTCAAACTTATGCCCTAATCTCATGATTAGTGGAAATCGTGGGATGCAGATGTGACATCTTGGTATCAGAGCTTAGGTTGAGTTGTCAAGACCATTAGGATAGAAAGTTAGAGTTATAAGTGTGGCAAATAGGTGGTGATGTGTCTTTAGTTCTAGGAGGTATGAGTATTTAGATACCCTAGTTCGATATCTGAATACTTAGATTGACTAGTATCAAGCTACTCTGTCTATTCTTCTCTAGATGCCCTGTCCAGGTATGTAGAGGAAGGATGGGATAGAGAGAAACCCTAGAAATCTTAGGGTTAGGAGACCAAAAAGTAATGAAGGAGTAAGAGATTAAACATAGAATGTGATACAACTCTTTCTTTATATTTCTTATTTGATTGTAGATAAATAGAAATGCTCTTATACATATGAATTCATGTTATCAATTTGTAGAATATGTATGGTTCTTTTAGATTGTTGTGTATCATGAAGTTGATTCAATTATTCTTAGTATCAAGTAGACCAGAAGCTATGTTTAAATGAGTTTGCCCTAAGCGGATATTCTTTCCACATGTTTGAAATAAGTAGGAGTTGATTAATCTTGAGTAGCTCTTGGCTTCAGGACTGCAGGTTCGTCCTGGTTTGGCTGGCAGGATGCATTACTGGGATCTAATGACTCATATTAACAATATAATAAGAGTAGACTCTGGATA
The DNA here is from genome assembly GCA_963693085.1 of Alisma plantago-aquatica. Lineage (NCBI taxonomy): Eukaryota > Viridiplantae > Streptophyta > Magnoliopsida > Alismatales > Alismataceae > Alisma > Alisma plantago-aquatica. The sequence goes on along the minus strand of OY856412.1, from coordinate 1,160,656,046 downwards.
AATTAGACCCACATCATAGTGAGAAGGTACATAACTAAGATGTTGAAACATATGGGAAAGATTAGATTAGCTAAGAATCAGTTGGAACTGATATTTGAGATCCAACTTTGGGGCCTCAAATGAGAAACCCTTAATTGGAAATAAAGGAACATGACATAAGGTTCACATTAAGTTTAATGATTAGTGTTATATGAAATCTAAATATGAAATATGGAAAACATATGAGAAAAGTATGTAAGGGCCAAGATAGTAAGAATCAATCATGAGGAATGGATCATATAATCGAGAAAAATACTTTTATGTACTCCAAAGCTAAGCGAAAATAGAAGAAAAGACTTAAGTATAAAATAAGTACATAGAAGTGAAGAGTCTTTAGAAGAGTTAAAATAAAGAGAATTAGATGAACATGTAAATCATAATACCAGGACAAGAAACTTAGTCGAATCAAAGAGATATGTTAGAAATGATGATCTTGATTAAGGAATGAGGGTTATCATATAATGGAGAGCATGGAATGTATACCTTTACTATGAAGTTTAATACATTCATCCTTACTACCTTTGGATTCCAAGTTTCTATAGCACAACAAACTAGTTTCTAAAAGAAGAACAAAAGTGTAGCTTAGCAAATGAATTAGTCATACAAAGGTAGACTATATTCAGGAAGGAAAAAACTTGATTGAAAGAGAAACTAAGTTTGATCCATGCATGAGCCATTTTATTTAAAATGAAGGATATGTAATGTATTAAACATGAGGTGAAACTAGTAGAGAGATTATTGATTTAGAATTTCAACTTCACATTAGTAGAAGGATAAAAAGAAATGTATGCAACATGATATACATGATCATACACATGAATAAGAAACATGATCATAAGAAAAAAAATTAGAAGTTATAGATGAGAGGTGGAATAGTAGTATATGGTAAGAGGATTATGGAAAATAAGGAAGGGTTTGAAGCATGATGGAGTAATGTAGATTATAAAAGAAAGAGATTGCGACATTCAAACAAGTGCTAATTAGTCAAGTATCCTTGTTGATAACTAATTAAACCTATATATGAGAAATGTAATACGGGAATGTTTGAAGATAAGAATTCTAAGTCTCAGAATCATCTTCTCTTTCATATCTTCCTTAATGAGAGCAATGTGGGATGAAGTGATAAGAAAATGAATCATATATGATGCATAACCACCATGTTAAAGACATCTAGTGAATGTAATAATGACACACAATATGATGATGAAACTCTAGCAGGATAAATTGAGAATGTAATCTATCTAAATGGCCAAGTAAGAAAAAGAAAATTCAAGTGATAAGATGACTTTAATAAAACTTGTGAGATCCAAAGTTTGAATTTCAAATTAAGTGAGATGACCCGACCACGAATCAGACTGTCACTGCGTAATTAATTATGGAATTAAACATAAACAGCGGATTAACAAAAATCACTAAAAATTAAAACCATTTGCAAAGAGATCCATTTATCGGAAACTCTTATAACAAGAACCAAAATATTATATATTCATTCTGGTCCACAAAGTACATATCATGTACCTTTTCTTCTCGAGGTTTACATACAACAGTTGCTCTATTAAATCTACACATAAGCAACATAAAACCTCGACGCATTCAATGCCAAAATCTCAGATCGATCATAAAAGCACTAACTACTGATTCCAAGGACCTGAGAGTACAGAGACAACACATAGGACTCATAACTATAAGACACGACAGTCAGTATCTCCACCTGAGATATCACTGTTGTCCCTGATGTTGTTGTCCTTCCCCTGGTGTATGGTT